>CM060614.1:14298410-14898410 GCA_030578255.1 Tiaroga cobitis
ATTTTTATATTATTTTTATAGTTTTATTTTATAGACTATAGAACGATAGAACGATAGGGTAACACTTTAGAATACGGTTCCTTCGTTAATGAATAACTACACAAGAACCAATGAGTAACACAATATTAACAAGCTAACTATTATTAACTTGTCATGTCTCCTTCTCTGTCTCTCTCTGCTAGTCACACACATACACACACACACACACACACACACACACATCTCGCTTTCACCTTCATACTGACAGCTGTTATCACTTTTCATTATGCTCATTCCTCTCCAACTGTTCCTCATCTCCTCTCATTATCTTGGCTTCTTCTAACCCTCTCTTTCCCTGTCTTGTTGTCAGATTGGTTGATGTCTCAGATACTCATTTACCAGAGTCTTTCTCTGTCCTGTCCTGTCCTGTCCTGTCCTGTGGAATAACTTCTACTGCTGGAATTACTCTGTGCTCGTCATTGTACATCCACATAACCTGCTTAAGGCTGAAGCTGATTACCTGCTCCGTGCTCGTCACCTGTATCCAGCTCCATCTGTTTCTCCGTGAGTTACGAGAACCGCTGCTTCACCAGCCTTCTGTTCGTCCCTACCACAGAGGAGATTTATGTTCATGTGATTTTGCCAGTTCTACTGGTTTCTTCGGTTGCTGATTATTATTGAACTTTCAGTTTGGATTACCTGTGGTCTGACATTTTGATTCTATTAAAGAACTGTGATTGTCACTCTCGCTTTTGAGTCCTCTCTAACCTCATCACATAACTAACAAGAAACTATTAACTGACTAGTAAGTAATAGCGCACAGATGAAAGTGGTAGTTCACTATTAACTAATCAATAACTATTTTTTTAATGCTTCCCAGAGAACTACTGAAAAAGTTTATTAACAATATAACGATTAACATATAGATTAACGAATTAGTAAGCTAATAGACCACAGATGAAAGTGGTACTTCATACTTGGGAATTAATTATTTGGATCCATATTCTAAAGTGAAGATCATGGGAACTAACTAGTAATGAATCAAGTGTTACTATGATCTAGTCATGATTTGTGCAACCAAACACAAAAGTCATTTCAAGCGTTTGAGATGTTTGGTGAACTTTTTTAAATAGTAGGCCTACTTTTAGAAAATTTCTTTAGAAGTATTTAGTAAGTAACAATTCACTTTCTGGCACGGACAAGAATTGGGGCCGCCATCTTAAACCGGTCATCCTCTCCGCTCAGTGTAATCTGTATGGCATGTGAAATGAGCTGTCAGCGCATTAAATTAATCATATCTCACTGAATACTGAACTGATTTTCACACGGTTTTTTTTGCTGCAAAGGTCATACATGTAGCTATGATACAGGACACATGGTTCGGCGTATTTTAATATCCATAGTAGGCTTAACACTAACAGTAATATACAGGAAAATGCTCCACAATGCTCTGGCATCTTATCTGCTGCCACGCAACGAAACTAGGATATTGAAAACAGTTTTTTACATTTTTATTTCAGGATTCTATGATGAATAGAAAGTTCAAAAGAACAGCATTTGTTTCAAATATAATCTTTTCTAACATTATAAATGTCTTTACTGTAACTTTTGATCAATTTAACTCATCCTTGATGAATAAAAGTATTTTCTCATTTCTTTTCTTTTCCCCCAAAAATAAATTCTTACTGACCCCAAACTTTTGAATGGTAGTGATTAAAGTTACAAAAGCTTTCCATTTCAGATCAATTCTGTTCTTTTGAACTTTCTATTCATCAAAGAATCCTGAAATAAAAATGTAAAAAACTGTTTTCAACATGGATAATAATCATAAATGTTTATTGAGCATCATATTATAATAATTTCTGTAGGATCATGTGACACTGAAGACTTTATTGATGTAATGTAATGATGCTGTAAATTCAGCTTTGATCACATGAATAAATTACACTTTACTATATATTCACATAGAAAACCACTGTTTTAAATTGTAATAATATTTCACAATATTACTGTTTTTTTGTTTTTTTTTATCAAATAATTGCAGCCTTGGTGAGCAGAAGAGACTTCTTTTAAAAACATAAAAAATCTCACCGACCCCAAACTTTTGACCGGTAGTGTATATATATATATATAACTTCTAAAAACACTGCAAAACAATGATTCAAGAGGCTTAAGGGTGCCATAAGGGGCTCTCTAACAAATAATGTTAAATTATTTTGGAGAAATGTCTAATTATCCTTACACAATTTACATTGTGATTGTGAAAATAGACATTGTTCAACATGTATTTACACATGAAAAACATTAAAGTTCTGTGTGTTTGAGCAAATAAAAAAACCAGTAGGGGGTGCTGTGCTAATGTCCAGTAATATACGTGTTAACACGCAAATGACGTGTTAACGCATAATTACGTGTTAACACGTAAATGACGCGTTAACACGTAAATGACGTGTTAACCCGTAATTACGCGTTAACACGACAGTTTCACACGTTTTGGCCCTAATGGCCTTCCATACTTCACTGCCACACGTGATTTACGTGACGTCTGCGTGACGTCTGCGTCACGTCTGCGTCTTAAATTGAATGGAATAAATAGCAGAATAAAAAAAAAATCAAGACGTTGAGTGAGACGTTCATTGAGACGAGTGCGTGCTACAAAGTCATATTAAAGAACCAATCGGAACGCCATAGTCTCGCGTAGCCAGACCTTCAGACTGACGGCTGTTTAGCCAACGTTCCGTGGGCGTGACGTCTGAGGCTGAGACTAAGCGCACGCAGACACCAGGGAAAACATGAACCCCCTCAAACCGGCAGCTGATTCCTGTGCTCTACAATGTGAAGGTAAAGCCAGTTTTTTTGCCCAAGGACGAGCATGTGAAGAATCAGTGGTTAAAATTCATCTTTACCACGATATCACAGCAGTATAATCCTAAACGTTTGCTGTGTTACCTTACCTTTATTTTACTGACGACTGCTTCTCAAATCTCAGAGTTTAATGTAGGATTCGCAAACCGCTTGCTCTTGAAAGATGGTGTTCAAAATACTTAGTTTTAAGTTTTATATTGTGTTGGTCTCCTGCTAACTGGTTAACTCACATTATTGCTGTCTTACTGAAAAACGTCTGCTAATCAGTTGTGGGCCACTATTACCTAAAACTGTGTCTATTAATTTAGATCGTCTGTCGTTCTCACTACTTTGAGGAAAGATTAAGCATGGAGCAAGGTTTGTTTTACAAACGTTTATGTTTTATCAGTCATTCACGCTAGAGCTCGGCTAATGTAACGTTATGCAGTGACTGTTATTGATACAGTTTCCACATGTTCACCGCA
Organism: Tiaroga cobitis; assembly: GCA_030578255.1. Taxonomy (NCBI): domain Eukaryota; kingdom Metazoa; phylum Chordata; class Actinopteri; order Cypriniformes; family Leuciscidae; genus Tiaroga; species Tiaroga cobitis. Next base: position 14,301,719 of record CM060614.1, read on the forward strand.
ATAAATTATTGCGGTGAACTGTGTGAAAATACTCGGTAAATAAATAAGTACAAGTAAAATAATCGGTTTGTTGATGGACATGCACTTGTTAATGCTGATGGTGAGGAATTACACTTGCAACATCTCAATGTAACTCAAACTGAGTAGCGTGTCACTGAGAAACGTCCTGCTCGAGTCGTCCTTGTGATGGAGGTTCGGGTTGAATAACTAGTTCTTCCAATGTTTCTTCATCGGACTCGCGCTCAGATTGATATGGTATAATAAGCTTAATTGTTCGTTACTGTGTTTAGTCAGAGACTATTTATATCAATCACATCACTGCATCTGCCGTTAGAAGATCCAGTTCCTATAGAAACAGTCAGACACGTGCTTTCACTGTGCTTGCGCATTAGCTTGATCCAGCCTGAATAATGTCATTTTCTGTCATGATTCGAGCGGTTAGAAACAACAGTTATGAGACAGTTGTTGTCAGATTTCAGTGGTGATTTCAATTATGAAATTTAATCATAAGCTTGGCGAACAGTTTTGGAGAATTTGATGTTTCCCTATTCAAAGAGATAGAAGCTGCACTTGCATGCCCTAGAGGCGTTTCAAAGATGGCCGCCGAGTGAAATGACTTGTCTTACTGGGACTTTGGTAAAAGCAATGTAAAAAGATAATATGTTGTCATAACTTATTGATTATACAATTTTTACAGTGTAGATATTCAAGTAAGTTGAAACCTAATACTTACATTTAAAAGTGTAATCCAGCATTTGCTCAAAAAAATAAATAAATCCAGTCATCACCGACACACGAATCTTGGGATAGGCTAGTCTGCGAAGGATTCCTTTGTTCTAACCTTCGCAGCCCAGGAAACCAAGAATGGATTTGTAGGCTGCATTTCGAATTGGGACAGCCTCTGTTGTGCCACTATGATGCATTCAGCCTTCGAATGCAGCCACTGAGGTGGGCAGCCTCTGAATTTTTGATTTACTAAAAGGAACTGTTCATAAAAGTTCGGAGTACATTGATTGTGCTGTATGTTTTTGAAGAGAACCGTTAAAAAGAGTGATTCATTTGGGAATCGGAATGCACTGATCTCTATTTTACGCTGTAGATTCAATAGTGGTGTTGTGGTGCCATTAAGTATTGCAGGAAACTGCATTTTAGTACAATTATTTGTCCCCATCAGCAAAAGTATGCACTTGTGAGAACCGTTAATTGAACCACGCATTATTCGGTTCAGTTAAAAACATCAAGTGCCGGAAATAAAGCTATCCTTCCCGTAATGATGTAGGATAGTAGAATGATCCAGGCATGATTCAGGCTCGTAAGGTCATATAGCAAGCTTTCATTTGTACTGTGTGAATATTTTTGTCACCTTTGCAGCTCAGCCCATTTGCCTTCTGGCTCCATCCTTTTCTTGTCCTGGTTAAAGGTCCATTCTGCTTGTCTTGAGCTGCAAATTGGCTTCGGAAATGTGGATGAGGAGTCTGATAGTGCCGTAAATCAGCGTAGTCTTGCTAATAGGCCGCAGTTAAGTCAAATTCCAGAGGGGACACTTGTGTAATTGCCATCTTCTTACTTTTACTTCTCATTTCACCAATTCAGTGCATTTTCAAACTACTGATTTAAATGCATTGAGTTTTCATCATCTTTTTCTTTAAGCACTGAAGATTAATGGCCAACACGTTAAGTTAATTGACATGAATGACTCTGTGTGGCGAATCCACTTGTAATAGATGGGAATGGTAGAATGTTAGGGATTAGAACTTCCCCACTGAATCTAAATTATTCAAGATGATTCATGCAAAAACAAACCTGACATGTTGTTTAGAATTGAAAATTCTCATTAACAGCCTTAGAGAACCAATATATTAAAACCCCCATTTTTTGTTCAAACGAGAATTATCATGATCGTAAAGACATCTTGTGCTAGTAAGTTTCTTAGTGTTTTTCAGCATTTAATCATCATCTCTCAGTAGCCAATGGTGAGTCCTGATTGCTTCCCTTTAGTAACAGATAATTAGTCATAATTAGGTGATGTTACAGCAAGGTTGTTGCCATGGTAATCAAGTGCGCAGTTGTCAAGAGAATGATGCAACTTTTGAGATGTTCTCCAATTAAGCATGAGGAATCCAGTGAAAATATGTTTGCTTTTGTTTGTTTTCCACTTATTTCCTAATAGACCTAGGTAGAGTTAGTCAAACGCTGCTGTTTACAGTAAAATTGTTAATCATTATAATGATACTGTCAGGAAATGGATATTAAATCTCTAGCGTTAGGAACGCTAATGCTCCAATGTGCTTGTGGTGTGGCGTGGTTTAAAATAGGGTTCCTTACACATTTGTTTTCCTTTTAATCGTTAGTGCCGTTATACCCTCTAAGCAAAACTAATAGGTATTCGGAGCTTTGCTGCATGTTCAATTACAACCGAAATTGACAGGACGACTGAAAATTGCCAGTGATTTTCCACTCATGTAATGTAAGCCTATAAGAACAACACTGACAAGTCATGTAGCTGACAGTTTGATGAATCACACCGATCACAGACCTGTTCCATTGTGTTAATGGGATAATTCGGAAAAAAACTTCAGATTGTCATGCACGGTGGTGTTCGCTTTGCTCCTTATATGCATTCAGCTGTGGCTCTTTCTGTGGCTGTAGCCAAATTCTGATACCTTCAAGGCATGTGAACTCAGAAGACTGAAAGAAATGCCAATTGCCTCCCTTCTTTCCTCTCGCACTAGTATTCTATCATATATTGATCCCGCTTGTTTAAGTGAATCTGTTTTCTTTGAAATTTATGAAGCCCTCTAGCGCTTGTGAATTTGAGTTGACTCTGTGCTTTGGTCTTTAATATTTGCCCCGCCGAGGTAATTTGAGAGCCTTTTCCATCCAGGCGGAAGGCAATTTAGCAAGCTCATAAACTGGGACAATATAACATTATAATCATAGTAAGGTATAGTGTTTGCCCTATGATTCCCTTGGGGGATCTCCATTATGGCAGTGTATTCCTATTCAATATTGAACTTTCAGCTCCACCAAGAAAGTTAAGGTGAATGGACATTTGGGTTTATTACTTGCTATTTATTACCACAGCGAAATGGCAGAGAATTGCACCACACATCCCCTGCATCTTGTATGTTCTTTTATCAAATATTTGGGCTATTTCGCTTTCATTATGCTTTTATTATGTATTATGCTTTCAGATTTTAGCAAGATTATATAACTCTCAGCTCATATTTTATCATATTTCAGAATTCTAATGATATTTCCCCCCAAAAATCAGCAAAATCATGTTTCTTGAACACCAAATCAGCATATCATGTTATATTGAAGACTAAAAATTCAACTTTGCATCACAAAAATAAATTACATTTTAAAATATATTAAATATGAAACAGCTATTTTAAATTGTAAAAATGTTTCACAATATTACTGTTTTACTGTTTTTTGAGCAAATAAATGCAGTTTTGGTGAGCATAAGAAACTTTCAAAAACATGAAAAACAAAATAATACGGACCCTTTATTGTCAAAGGAAAGACTCAAATGTCATTGTTGACGTTACATGTATTTTAACTCATTGGTTGAAAAGTTTTTGCATCTTAAGCATTTACAAAACTTGAGAGCAAAAATATTAAATGTAAACATGCTTTTTTTCTTATGCCACCTTTTACCTTTTTTGTGCTTTCTTCAGATATGGATGTTCACAGCCTTTTGTCTGCTCTTTCATTCCCTTTTCAATTTGTGTTTAGAGAACTGCATGTTTTAGTGCATAATAGAGGCTTTTATTCATCAGTGAGCATCCATGAAAGTCAACTTTAATTAGTTTCATAGCAGAAAAAGAAATCAAGTGGCTAATGTAAAAGAAGAAATCTATCAATAGAAAACCTTGTGCATCATCATCACGGAGTGTATATACGGCAGAATGGATATGATGCAGCCATTCCTTACGATGTTTATGGAGGACGTGATGTTAATTTCCTGCATACTCTCATGCTCTGTGTGAATTCCACGTTAGTGATATTGATGGATGTTGTGCAATAATTCATTGATCTATCAGGGATGTTTGTTCACAGTGGGCCTCAAAAGCTGCACTGAATCGTTCCTTAACAGCTTCTTTGCTTTCAAACTACTCTTTCATGGTTGCTTTCCTTCCTCTTCAGCCAAAATGAGCAGATGTCTCACGCAGCCTTTTTCAACACAGAGAGCCATTTTCTCCTTTTCCAAAACCCAGTGCGCTGTCTACAGAGGCAGCATTTTAACTTAGGCATTATAGCCGCGCTTCCGTTGTGTAGGCTGTTCCAAACCTTATTTTGGCCTTCTCCGGCAGAAACACATGTACAGTAACCTTCATAGAGAAAGAAAATCCCATCATGCATTGCATCAAGCTCAATGAAAAAATACAGATCAAATATATTTAATTCAATCATTCAGGCCAATTACAAAAAAAAAATTGCCCCGTATTTGTTTGTGCTGTGTATTTTCATGCTTATTTTTATGTACTTTTTATTAAACTTAGCCACATGTAAACGTCAGACTCTATTGAAATCTTTTTCCAGATAATATTTTTTGAAAATTCATTTTAGTACAGTGCTAATTTAATTTTTGATCATCGTGTTTTTTTTTATAATGACATTTTTTCACAGTATAAATTATTCTTAATGATTTTTTTTATTAATTAATATATGTACACTACCATTCAAAAGTTTGTTTGTTTGTTTAATGTTTTATGAATAAGTCTTTTATGCTCAAGGCTTGGGCGACCAAACGTCCTCTTTTTAAGTAGGCTACTGTCCGGGGCGGTTTTATAAATTCATGAAAATGTCCGGTTTTCACTGTTTTTCATGGGTCCATTAAGCATGTACTTTAAATTGACTGGCGCTTGCTTGCCTTTGAACACAAAACATATGAAACTGGCTTCGGCTTAGTCCCGTCTTGTTATAATCAGCGCGTTCCTAGCAGAGAGCTTGTCAGAAAACAGAGGCCTCTGTCTGTGTGTGTGTGTGTGTGTGTGTGTGTGTGTGTTCATCTCAGCCTCATTGGTCTGTCACTGCTCGTCAATGTCAGAATATTTGAAATGGCCAATCAAATCAAAGTAGGCGGAGTGTATGTTCACAGAATTTTAGCAGCGTTACTCGGCGCTTCAGTTTACGGTCAAGTGCGAGATAAGATGTAAGTAGCTAACAGCGTAAAAAAAAAAAGCCCAAATGTAAATTCACAGATCATTTACAGAGAAAATTCCCATGTTTTTGTTTCGGTCGGGATCGTTTAAAGTAGAATGCATGACCTGCAAAGCTGGCACGTACGTGTCAGTGTCAAATAATTGTTTTTAACTGAAGAAGTGTAGTAAATTTTTTTATTTTATTAAAACCTATGGCCATGAAAATAAATAGTGTCATGTAAAAGGTGTTAAAATATGGTCACCCTACTCAAGGCTGCATTTGAGCAAAATCACAGAAAAAAAAAAAAGAAAAAAAAAATCAGTAATATTGTGAAATTACTATTAATTGAATTAATATCGTGAAACATAACTGTTTTCTATTTTCATATATTTAAAAATGTAATTCATTCCTATGATAGCAAAGCTGAATTTTCAGCAGCCATTACTGATTTCGTGCCGGACATTTTTATTATTATTAATGTTTAAAACATTTGTACTGTTTAATCTTTTTTTTAAAGAAACTCTGATACATTTTTTGTTCAGAATTCTTTGATGAATAGGCATTTATGTAAACTAGAATCGTTTATAACAATGTAAATGTCTTTGTCACTTTGATTAATTTAATGCATCCCTGAAAGTAAAAATCTCGTCCAAAAAAATAAAAAAAAATAATACTCACCCGAAACTTTTTAACGTTAGTGTAGCTGTCTTTATATAGGAAAGGGGTCTGTCATACAGAGATTGTCATAATTGGGGGTGATTGTCATTAACATTTCTTTAAAACCTCTGTTCTAAATCATTTGATTAGGATTCCATGATGGTCAGGGTGCATAGGCGTTGGTATTGGAACACAGCTATTCTCTTTAGCTCATCCATAATTTACAGTAAGATCAGATAGAGGGTATCATATGTCTATGACTTTGCCCATTTTTAATAATGTCTGTGTGAGATCTGTTATAGCTGTTCTCACTCTGATAGTGTCTGTTACAGTGCCCTCTGTTTTATAGCTTGTGTCTAGTTAAACACTCCAGGCCATCTTTTTGCCAAGATGAGAGAAAAAAAAAACAAAGCTCAAAGCTTTGTTTGACCCATGAACTTGGCTTAACCATGTCCATTTTCCAGAGGAAAAACAGGAGGTTTGTCTATTTCAGAGCCGGTGCCTTGGTCAAATTTTATCAGTCAGTTTCAGAAATAAACTGAGTTCTCTCTATAGTTTTCCTGTCCCCTTCAGGGTAGTGATAGCTTCAAAAATCAATGTGATATGTCTGTGGAGGTGACTGTGAGCAGGGAATATCAGATTTATCCCTCAGGCTTCTGCTGAATTATCCAGTCTTCTTGACGTAGCTCCCCACAGTCTTTGACATCTACACGTTACTTTTCACTCATTTTATGTCTATCCATCAGTTATTTAATAGTAACTTTTTTCTTTTCCATTTTATGTGAATTGATCAAAAAGTTGAAAATTGTGGATATGGTGCGTTATTATATAGTGTGAGGGAAATATTTAAGTAAATGATTTTATAAATATAGGGCTATATGTATTATTTATCAGATCTCTCCTTCAGTCTGTTTACAGCAGTTAAAGGAACACATCCAGTGATTATTCCCCAAAAATAGCTGGCAATATTTCTGATTCTGCGTGGATGAATGTGTGAAGGCCATCAGGTGGTAGTGTGTATTTTACATCACTCACGAAAGCCTCTGCAAACAGTAATGGTGAGTCTGAGCTCCGTTCCCTGGAGCCCACAGGCTGTGCCTCAAGAAATGGACCATACAACAGGTCAAAGTCAAGATACAAAGCAAACTGTAGCTTTGTGCCAGGTCAACCTAGAGGTATGAATTAAACAGGATGTGGTCTTAAACAGTGCTTAATCAAATATCAAATATTGCGTTGTCAAAAATGGATATTATGAATGCCCTCTTGCTGGTAAGATTATTTTATTGCATCAATAAAGGTCTTTTTTGGAGTCAATAACAATCTAATTATGAAACTTATTTTATCTTATTATAATTTTTAAATGCTATTGCACACACTGCCGTCCACAGTATTTTTTTTAAAAGAAATGAATACTTTTATTCAGCAAGGATGCAATAAATTGATTAAAAGCGACAGTAATTTAAAATGTTACAAAAGATTTATATTTCAAATAAATTCAGTTCTTTTGAACTTTCTATTCATCAAAGAATCCTGAAAAATATGTATTATGGTTTCCACAAAAATAGTAAGCAGTGCAACTGTTTTCAACATACAGTTGATAGAAATGTGTCTTGAGCACTAAGTCCGCATATTAGAATGATTTCTGAAGGGTCATCCACTGAAGACTGGAGTAATGATGCTGAAAATTCAGCTTTGCCATCACAGTATATTATAATATACAAAAATATCAGTTGTTACTTGTAAATTTACTTTGTAATGATATTTCACAATTTTACAGGGTTTTTTACTCTTTTATTTCGGCCTTGGTTTGGTGAGTATCAGTGACTGCTTTCAAATACATTATTTAAAAAAAAAAAAAAAAATCATACAGATGGCAAACTTTTGAACGGTAGTGTATTTTTGTCACAAAGCATTTTGAAAGGTTCAGAGTCCAGTCACCTGGTTTACATAAAACATCAAAAACTAAACACTTTTGTGTGAAAACTGTCTTATTAACCACCCACAAAGCAGTTTAACCAGGTCCAAATGTGAGACATTTTCGCTGTGTCATTATTTTCAGTGCAAACAGGCCTCCAATTTTATGTCATTTCAGCTCAATATAATGTGCCTTATTCACAAGGCTCATTGTGCTTTTTGCCATTACCTGATTTGCATAAGTCCGTCAGGCACTAAAGCTACTCGTGCAAAATTCCTGCACAATTCATTCTCTCTAAATTTCCTCCAAAAGTTTTGCCTGTGACATTCGTAGAAAATCAGAATTGGTCACATAACCAAGACCTCCCTCGGATAAATCATTAATATTCTTCAGTGGGATGGACAGGGGAGGCCTGATACATATTTCAGCGCTTCTCTCTCTTTTTATGTTTGAAAAAGGGGCTTTTAAAACAATTTCAGACACTCCGGTATCAAAAAACATATTCATGGAAAAGCAGAAGCTTGAAGTTCTTGCTCTCCCAAGAGCTCTCTTTTCTGGCAAAGCCTAACATTAATCATGGATTGGTGTCTGTGAACCTCTGAGTAGTGAGGAAGCGCAAACTTTCCCAGCAATCCTTTTTGATAACATTATTGCATCTGGGGCTTCTTGGCTTGAGCCTTTTGCATCCTTATCCAGACCCACATACTCAAATATCAGACTTACCATGATGACAAATAGAGCTGGAGGCTGTGCATCGCTGTAATTGCATCCCTACCTTTGAACCCCATATGAAGATGCACCTGCTTCTTAAAGGGCGCTGAGTCCTTCAAATGTCATTCACACTTTAATGGTTTTGTGCGACAGGAACCCACGGGACATATATCAAAATCTGTTTGGGTGGTGTTGTCTGTGAGCATCTCTTATTCTGTCAATGGAGTTCATGATAAGAGAGAGACTAAACGTGTGTGATCCTGATGAGCTGAAGGTCATCATGGGAAAGTTGATTAAGCAGGTAGAAAAGTAATGACTGTAGGTTGATCCGTCAGAGTTCAAGGGACCCACTTTGTGTTAACAGAGGGTTTTCTCCTGTCTTAATTAATCCTTGACGATGGGTAAAGACCACAGGGTCTTTCACAGGGACATGCAGTGATGCTGCCCTTTCACACCAATGTACAGTAGTGTAATGAGGTAAATTGCAAAAGGCCGATCGTTGAAGTTCTACATCAATCCACCTTTCTGACCTAATTAGAGCACATTTGAGTGTAGTATGGTTACACTGAGGGATTGTTTGTAAAAAATAGTTTTTTAGTTGTTGTTGTTAATTTTTTATGGATGGCATTCGTGGACATTGTGAGTAGAAATTGAAATTTTCATTAAATGATTGAAACAATTTTTTTAGGAAACATTTTTTTTTGATTCTTTGATTCTTTTTTGGAAAACTCCTTACAATGATTACAACGTTGTATCAACCTTTCAGAATTTGATATATTTTTATAAAGTTATGAACACTGCAATAAATATAATTTATTTATTGATAAATAACTTTAAAATGCTATTTTATCTGTTGGCAACTAAGTTTAACGTCCTTTTTGTTGTTCAACGTTGCGTTGAACGTCACTTCAACGCAACCACGCATTGAAGCTTTTGTTTTTTTTAGATGAGTAACAAAGAAGCTGGTGTAAAATAACTTGTTTTAATTAATTTACCCAAAAATATGCGTAACACAGATGCATATCATGTAAAATAAATGCATACACAATATCCAGTGATAGTTTCAATTACTGCATGAATGATAGAGAAGGCTCACAGCATTAAGGTTCCTCTCATTACTAAACTGTTCAATCAGAACGCTTATTATTCAAATTACACAAACTCTTGTGTTGGTGATCGGAGAGATTGTTATGCGTCATTAATTACCAGGAGTATTTTATGGTTTTTCCCTATAGAAAACTGGGTAATACTTTATTTTACAGTGTTTTTGTTACACATAACACTAACTACTATAGTTATAACTATAAATTATGCATAATTACATTCAACTAACCCTAAACCGAACTTAATCCTAACCCTATAGTAAGTATGTTAATTAATATTACTCAGTACTTAAATGTATAATTACACTGTGACAAGGACACCTTAAAATAAAGTGTAACCGGAAACTGTTAAAGGGGTCATATAATGGTACATGCACTTTTTCAGTTGATTGTACTGAAATGTGTGTTGACAGTGCCTGTACACAACCATCATATAATGATAAAAATCCATCCAGTGTTTTTGTTTCAATCTCCTTGTATGTTTTCCCCTGCCTCAAATTGAGCCGTTCGTTTTTGTGACGTCAATAAAACAGACGCCCCTCCCATGATTGTTGATTGACAGCAGCGTTTCAACACAGACACGCCCTGAGCGAGCTGTCATCATAGTCCGTCATTCATTGTTGATACGCTGGAGCAGAATGGCGTCTAAGCGATTGTGGTATTCTGTTCTTGGGTGTAATAACGAACACAACAGTCATTTTGATGTTCCTAAATCCGAACCGCTGAAGACGCAGTGGCTGAGTTTTGTTTTCGAAGGGAATATTCCCCACGATCAACGTCAATGCTTTTATGTTTGCGTGAATCATTTCTCACCAGACTGCTTTATAAAGGAGGGTCAGTATGAGCTAAGAAGCTGCTCCTGAAAAAAGAATCAGTAGCAACTATTTATGTTCCCTCTGCACCTCCAGAAGAAGTAAGTGTAAAGTTGTATTATCCTTTATATTAATCTTTGCAAATCGCGAAAAAAAGTTTTTCATGACCATTAGTTGTTACGTCAATCTGTCAATAAACTAACGTATACATCAGTAAACACACAGCGTTCGTATCTCACTATTCTACCCTGCCAGTGCATACAAAAATAGATCATAGTGACATTACGTTAACCAACCATTCAGAAACGTCCTGTTCGAGCCTTAATTGTCGAACTTCTTTGCGCCCGTTATCTTGTTCCGAGTGCGACTCCGGTTCAAACTGATACGATTGCACCAGTGGTGGACAAAGTACACATACCATGTACTTGAGTAAAAGTAAAGATACTCAAGGTAAAATATTACTGAAGTAAAAGTAGAAGTGCTGCCTTTAAATATTCACTTGAGTAAAAGTACAAAAGTACTTGCCTTCAAATGTACTTAAGTATCCAAGTACTTTGATTTTTTTTATGGCTATAATGTCCTATTATAATTTGTCACAAGACTCTTGCTTAACTCAGTCTAAGTGAAGACTAATGTCACTCTTGGCACACCAATCTATTAATGAAATGACATTAATTAGTCTGATATATATATATATGTGTGTGTGTGTGTATTGAATTGAATAAATTTGTGTGTTTAATTTTGGAGGGAAGGGGAATGTTCCCATAAGGTATAAAACATTTACAGTATTTACTGTATATATTTTTCTCCAGCGCCTATGGTCATTATTATTAACATCGATACTCGGTTACTAACGTAACCTCGGTTCTCTCTAGAGAGGTTCTCTCGTATTGCGTAAGTTTAGCTTACGCTACGGGAAAGATTCATCTTCTCGAGATATTGAAGCCAAAAAATTATCCTTAATTTTGTATTCATTGTCAACGCAGTGCAGCAGCTAGCAGACCTAGAGCAGGCCATCTCGCGTGCTCATTGGCTGCCCTGCTGGCATCTGCTGCAGCCTACCAGTGAGCCCCGCGTGACGTCACGCCCAATGAAGGGCGCTCGCGCCTTCATAGCGTCACAGCCCGCCAGAATGGGCGTGGCTTAGCGTATAAAAGAAGCGGCTGTAGGCTGACTTCCCTGGTTTTTCGACAACTGAAGCGAAGTCGCTCGTGGCGCGAGGACGGCCGGTTACGCAATACTCGTTCCCTCTCTAGAGAGAACCGAGGTTACGTTAGTAACCGAGTATCGTTCTCTTACGAGAGGTTCTCTCGTATTGCGTAAGTTTAGCTTACGCTACGGGAACACTTTGTCAACGCCGTGCACGCCAAGCATCCACCATGAGACCCCGAACTTTCAGGGGAACCCTGTAAGGTGGAGAATAAGGTGGCCAGCCACGCGGACCATCACTTGTACATACGCACACATAGGGAATACAGCAGCGCGCCGGTCTGTATAGGCACATGGCACATACCCTACTTAGTGCAGCTCAACCAGGAGAGCTGAGTCATGTGAGAGTGATCTGAGCAGGATGTCTGGGCAGAATACACCTCCCTTTTAACTGACAACAGTTTAGCCTGCAATGCAGGAACTTCTAGGTTATAAAACCTGACAGAGGTAGACGGGGAGCTCCAGCCCGCCGCTACACAAATGTCATGGATAGAAATTCCACTGGACCATGCCCACGAAGAGGCCACGCCTCTCGTGGAATGAGCCCTGATGCCCAGAGGGCATTGCAGACCTTTTGACGCGTAAGCGGCTGCTATAGCGTCCACTATCCATCTGGACAGGCTCTGTTTCGAGGAGGCGAGACCCTTGGTGCGCCCACCGAACGAAACAAACAGCTGTTCCGAACGCCTGAATAAGGCGGAGCGTGTAATGTAAAACCTCAGTACTCTGACAGGGCAGAGGAGGTTCACATCACTTTCGCTGTCAGACGCTGGCAGAGCTGACAACGAGATAACTTGCGCTCTGAACGGAGTGCCCATCACTTTAGGAACGTAGCCATGTCTAGGTCTGAGGATGACTTTAGAGTCATACGGCCCGAACTCAAGACACGATGCGCTGACAGACAGCGCATGCAGGTCCCTCACACGTTTTACTGACGACAGTGCAGTCAGAAAGACGGTTTCAGTGATAGATATTTCAACCCCACGGAGTTTAGTGGTTCGAAGGGAAAAGCTTTCAGGGCCTCTAGGACCAGTGAAAATTCCCACATGGGAACCGACGGGGGGCGCGGCGGGTTCATCCTCCTAGCTCCTCTAAGGAAGCGGATGACCAACTCATGTCCTCCTAATGACTGGCCGTGCGTCGATTCTGCGAACGCTGCCACGGCCGCCACGTATACTTTGAGCGTGGATGGGGACCTTCCCTTATCCAACAGCCCTTGTAGGAAGGAGAATAGATGCGCCACCCCGCATGTCCGCGGGTCCAGACCTCTGTCGGTGCACCATCCAGAGAACACCGACCATTTAGACGCGTAGAGCCTTCTCGTGGAAGGGGCTCTAGACTGCGCGATCGTGTTCATTACTCCTTCTGGCAGGGCAACGAGTACCCGTTGATCAACCATGCGTGCAGAGACCAGCGCTCTGGATGGGGATGCCAGATCGTGCCGCGAGCCTGAGAGAGGAGATCTGCCCTCACCGGAATAGGCCACGGAGCTGTATGTGACAGCCGTGCTAGCTCCGGGAACCAATCTGATTCTCCCAACGCGGGGCTATGAGGAGCACCGAGTGGCGCGTTTCCCTGATTCTCTTGATCACCTGTGGTAACAGAGAGACCGGAGGGAAAGCATATAGCCGGAGGCTGGGCCAAACCTGGGCCAGCGCGTCCTCGTCCTTCGAGAAGAACGTCGGGCATTGAGCGTTGTCTTTTGACGCAAACAGGTCGACTGCCGAATAGGCGCCACAGTTTCTGGACCGTTTGGGGGCCCAGGGACCATTCCCCTGGGGGAACGTTGTCCCTGGACAGTTTGTCTGGGCCGTCGTTCAAATGGCTAGGCACATGCGCCGCCCTCAGCGAGGGCAGGTGCATCTGAGACCAAATAAGGAGGCGTTCCGTCAGATTGCAGAGATTTCTGGATCTGACACCGCCCTGATGGTTTACATAGGATACCACAGACATGTTGTCCGAGCGGACAATAACATGTTGGTCCTGTATGAACGGGAGGAAGCGCTTCAGCGCATTCTCGACCGCTATCATCTCCAGACAGTTTATGTGAAAACACCTCTCTTGGTCTGACCACTGGCCGAAGACCGGTCTGCCCTCGAACAGCGCGCCCCAACCCCAGTTGGACGCGTCTGTCGAAATGACTTTCCGATAAGAGATGGTTCCCATCCTTACTCCCAGCTGGTACCAGTCGGCCACTAACCAGGGCTGCAGAGCCGCTATGCGGGTCTGAGTCACTCTGATTTTCTGACCGCCAGAAACCCAAGCCCGGTGGGACGGGCGAGCATTTAACCAGCGTTGGAGCGGGCGCATGCGCAATAGGCCCAGCTGGAGCACCGCTGCAGCTGATGCCATACAGCCCAGCATCCTTTAAAATGCTTTCAAAGGGAGAAAGCTGTCCTTCTGGAAAGACGCGGCTAGGTGGCAAACACGGAGCGCGCGCTGTGCCGATAGACGAGCCGACATAGGTCACCGAGTCCAGTTCTATTCCTAAAAAGAAAATTGACTGGCTGGGTTGTAATGAGCTCTTGGTCCAGTTGACCATGAGACCCAAGCTTTCCAGGTGACTGCGAAGCACTGTTCTGTGAGATAGCAGCTCTGTCTCTGACTGTGCCAAAATCAGCCAATTGTCCAGATAGTTCAATATTCGCAGCCCCTGACTTCTCAGGGGGGCGAGCGCCGCGTCCATGCACTTCGTAAATGCACGGGGTGCTAGAGACAGGCCGAACGGCAGGACGGTGTATTGATATACCTGACCGTCGAAGGCAAATCTCAAAAATTGCCTGTGACGGGGTATTATCTGAATCTGAAAATAGGCATCCTTCAGATCTAGAGAAATAAACCAGTTCCTCGGGCGAGCGTGCGCGAGGTCTTTCCTGGTCGTAAGCATTTTGAACAGTCTTTTCACAAGCACTTTGTTCAAATGTCTCAGATCTAGGATAGGTCTGAAGGCTCCGTCCTTCTTGGGTACGAGAAAATAACGGCTGTAAAGCCTGACTCGCTCAGAGAAGGCGGCACCTTTTCTATAGCCCCTTTGCACAGCAGCTTTGCTATTTCTGCGTGAAGTAGGTGTGCTACTTCCGCATTCACTATCGTCGCGGTCCGGGCTCGAAAGCGCTGGGGACGGCCAATGAATTGAAGTGCATAGCCCTGCTTATTGTGCTCAGAACCCATTCTGAAATCCCTGGGATAGTTTCCCACGCAGCTATGTGAGCCGCTAGGGGGCAATGGCCTCCGGGTTCAGATCGCCGCCATTTGCGGGCTTGTGAGACTGAGCCGGAGCCACAAGCGCGGCGCGCGCGCTCTCGGTTCTGGGCAATGGCCTCTCGCTGAGAGCCGAGACCGTCTGATTTATGTGAGGTGTCCCAATCATAAGGGATGGGGAGCATTTTATTCTCACTTTTTGACGCGCAAGCAGCGCTTCGGGTGGAAAAGCTTTCTGTAAGCGTGAGCGCGTGTGCCCGGGCACGAGACTTACAAGTGTATTTGACGCCCCGATCATAACGGATGGGGAGCGTCTTATCAATGCCCTGCGTTTTGTGATAACATTTAAACGCGCGGGCGGTGCCCGGGGGGAGGTGTGTGTCAGTAAGCGTGAACGCTCTCCGGCGGGCACGAGACTTACATTCATAACCGGTTTTATTGACCGTGTAACAGTGCGGGCAGATAGTGGGCACAGACCTGTGGACACATTCCTTATATTCAACACTCGAGCGGCCTTTCTGCGCTTTCTGAGAGTGTGCTCTGTGAGTGACACGAGATTTGATGTGCTTGTGTGTAGGGGTGAACACTGGGGCGTGGGCACTTTCACTACACTTAAAACACCAACGGCGTGAGCCGGACCAGACATTATATTCTTTTGAGATTTTCTCTGGGTCGCCGTGAAGACGGCGTATATGTGTGCAGGCGAGAGGGCAAATGAGCCGGCTCGTTGGCTGCTAAATGGACCACTGCAGTAGCCTGATTGAAGGGGACTGACAGGGAAATAAACTTGAATACGGCGGCTCGCTGAGGAGAGCCGCATAAATTTTATCTGCTGCGGGAGCCGGAATCGAACACGGGTCTCCGGGGCAAAAGCTTAAGGTTTAGCCCCTGAGCCACAGGGGAAACAACATAAGCTTTAGTTGGCGCGATCATATAAAAGAGAGAGCGTCATCACAGTTTTCGTGTGCGTGTCGGCATTGTCTGCAGGCGTGCGTGTTATAACAGGCTCTCTACTGCAGTATAGACATTACCAGCCGCTCGAACTAGGAGGAGCTGGAAAATGTTTGAGAAAGAAAGAGGGGGTTTGTCAGGCCTCGGCGGGACAAAAAACCACACTCTCTCCTTCTTTCGCCGGTGACGCATGCGCTCGGGGGCGCGCGCTCGCTCTCTGTACGTAAGAAAGCTGGTCGCGAGCTCAGAGAGGAGAGCTGCATAATATTTTTTTTTTTTTTTTTTTTTGGCTGCGAGAGCCGGGAATCGAACACAGGTCTCTGGCGCAAAAGCTTAGGGTTTAACCAGTGAGCCACAGGGGAAACATAGTAAGCTTTAGTTGGCGCGAGCAGATAAGAGAGAGAGCGTCATCACAGTTTCCGTGTGCGTGTCGGCATTGTCTGCAGGCGTGCGTGTTATAACAGGCTCTCTACTGCAGTATAGACATTACCAGCCGCTCGAACTAGGAGGAGCTGGAAAATGTTTGAGAAAAAGAGGGGGTTTGTCAGGCCTCGGCGGGACAAAAAACCACACTCTCTCCTTCCTTCGCCGGTGACGCATGCGCTCGGGGGGCGCGCGCTCGCTTTCTGTTCGTAAGGAAGCTGGTCGCGAGCTCATAGAGGAGAGCTGCATAAATTTTTTCTGCTGCGAGAGCCGGGATCGAACACGGGTCTCTGGCGCGAATGCTTTGAGTTTAGCCACTGAGCCATGGGGAAAACTACGAAAGCTTAAGTAGCGCGAGCAGATAAGAGCGCGCGCGGCAGCTTCCTTGTAACGTAAAGGAAGCTAGCCGCGGTTAGAACAGCAGTCCATAGCGTGTCCCTCGACCTCATCCTCAGACGCGACGGCAGTGAGGCTCGTGAGCGGCTGCTGCGCGTCGGTGAAGGGAGGAGGGGAAGGTGAAAAGCGAGGCTCGAGGGAGGCTTTCCGGCGAGCGCGTCGCTGTGGCTACAGGCTCCGGCTGCCTTTGGGAACGGCGCTTATCACTGCGCGGTCCCGCAAAGGGCGGAGTGACTGCTTCTATGGTGGGCGCGGTAGCTTCCTTGTAACGTAAAGGAAGCTAGCCGCAGTTAGAACAGCAGTCCCTTGTGGCGTGTCCCTCAACCTCATCCTCAGACGCGACGGCAGTGAGGCTCGTGAGCGGCAGCTGCGCGTCGGTGAAGAGAGGCGGGGAAGGCAAGAGCGAGGCTCGAGGGAGATTCTCCGGCGAGCGCGTCGCAGTGGCCACAGGTTCCGGCTGTCTCCGGGGCCCTAAACGAGCCGCAGGAAATGCGAGGCATCTTTAAAAAGACACTCGCGCTCTTTTAGGAGTAAGCTAGAAGAGAATACAACAGTGTAAAAAGGATACGCCGCCGGATAGCGTAGCTCGCACGGATGGCTGAAGGTGGCGAAGACGGCCGGCTTCCTCAGCCCTGTCCTAAGCTGGCTGTTCGCTGTTCGACGGCGGCGGTGGCTTCTCTCTGATCCAGCGATGCGGAGAGCTCGCTGAAGAGTCGAAAAATCAGGGAAGTCAGCCTACAGCCCCTTCTTTTATACGCTAAGCCACGCCCATTCTGGCGGGCTGTGACGCTATGAAGGCGCGAGCGCCCTTCATTGGGTGTGACGTCACGCGGGGCTCACTGGTAGGCTGCAGCAGATGCCAGCAGGGCAGCCAATGAGCACGCGAGATGGCCTGCTCTAGGTCTGCTAGCTGCTGCACTGCGTTGACAATGAATACAAAATTAAGGATAATTTTTTGGCTTCAATATCTCGAGAAGATGAATCTTTCCCGTAGCGTAAGCTAAACTTACGCAATACGAGAGAACCTCTCGTAAGAGAACTTAATGTTATGATACATTCACATAAACCTGCCATTAAATATATATATATATATATATATATATATATATATATATATATATATATATATATATATATATATATATATATATATATATATATACACACACATACATATATGTTCTATATTCTATGTTATGGGAACAGCCAATTTCCCTCCAAAATTAAACACAAAAACGTATTAATGCAGTTTCTGCTAGGCTACTCCCCAGAAAAAAAAAGCTATTATATGCAAGTCATTTTAGTGGCAACGTAAGCAATGTACATTATGCGTCAAAACTTACCGATAATTGCTGCAATAATAGCTGCTGCTCTCTGTCCCGCTTAAAATCATTGTCAACGCGATTTGTTTGGAACTATTGAGAGCTACACGAATAACGTGACCGGGCGGTAGCGAGATCACTGTCACAACCATCTATGTTCGCAACTATCATATTTAACGGCTCTGGTTCGCGCTTGGTAGATACCGCCATACCAAGGCAAGTTCAAAACAAAGCGCACGCGCTGTACTGTGATTGGTGGCTCGTTTGACCAGTTACGTTTTTATCCACTCATAAATAAAAAGGAACGACTGATTTTGAAAATATAGTAGAGTAAAAAGTAAGATATTTGACTTTGAAATGTAGTGGAGTTAAAGTAAAAGTCTCCCAAAATTAAAATACTTGAGTAAAGTACAGCAAAAAAGCTACTTAAGTACAGTAACGAATTACATTTACTTCGTTACTGTCCACCACTGGATTGCACAGATGTGCACAGATGTGAGACTCCCACTGCTATTCTTTCTCCAAAATATACCCTCAACTGTTGTCAAGGCAACACTCCACCTGCATTGTATCAAAACGCCTGCAGAAGGGCGGGGTTGAGAAAAGCTCATTATCATTTAAAGGCATATGCACTGAAACGGCGTGCTGAAAAAAGAGCTGTTTTTGACCAGGTAAAATTTGTGTTTTCTTTCAATACTAATGAGAATTTCTAATAAAAGTATATTACAAAGTTTTCATTTAGACCCTAAACATTCATATTAACTTGTACAAAAATTACATTATATGACCCCTTTAAGAAGACACTTAATATGCAACGTTACGCATTGCGTTCATATTGTAGATTCATCTTCTTGCCTGTGGAGCTAAAGCATCACACAGTTTCATGTTTGGATTGCTTTTAATGACAAACTGAAAACCTTTTTGGTGACTATACTGTATATAATTACGCAATATAAACCCTTGTTTAATCCGAATATTGCTCAATTATTCCTGAGGTAATTCCACTGAGTGATCGCTTACCTGTTTGACAGAGGCAGAACCAGTGAGTAATAGTACTGGTGCAAGTTTCACGAGCCTTCAGTTCTTTGTTTCAAGACGGAATTCCCTGAAATAAATAGTAAAAAATAGTTATAAGTTTGTGAGTCTTGAATGATTCAAAAGAATCAGTTCAAATCAGTCATTTGTTTGTGAATCGGGCGACCTTATTTGTGCTATGTATTTGCCCTTTCTATGGTTAGCGGTATATTGTTTTAACTTGCATCGCCAATCTTTAATTGCAATTAAGTTAACTGCAAATAAATAACTGAAAAAAAAAGCTTTTAGACTAGTTTTGGGCTAGTTTTAATTTGGTAATGCTAGTCTGTTACTGGCACAAGTTTAACCAGCTACTTAAAGCATACCTTATGCTGGTTACCCACTTGTTTTACTGGTTATATAAGAGCTAAACCATCTTAACTATGCTGTATTTTTGTTCAGGGCATCCCGATATAATCAGCTCACACCAACACCATATTCTCATCAGCTTTGTGCACCCAACTCTCAGACGTCACTGACACTAATTTGATGTGGTGTTGTCATATTACGGCACTTAACAATTTATCATGTACACAAAAGCCATCTGTTTGTCCAACTGTCCCACAGAGCCACTCGTGACAGGCATGTCCAGCTGTCTGCTACACCGTCCACTTCATACACCTACGCAAGCACAAAATGTACAGAGTTTGAGAGAAACTGATGTACGACATACGAGTAAATGGCAGAAAGCGCTCTCCCTTTATATCACCAACAACTTCTGAGAGACAAATTTATCAGAGGTAATGGCGTGTAAGGTACTTTGGCCTTGTTCGTACCAAGTGGACTGTGCCCGAGAGTCAGAGCGCTCGGAAAGGAGAGAACAGTTGTTCAGTGTTTTGTGGTGTGTGACAGATAGAGGTAAACTGGCCACTGGGGACCTCCAATGAGGTAATGTCTTTCCACAGTGCATGATTAATGGTGGCAAAGAATTCATTCCTCTAAGCTAGCATCAACCTGGTTATTATGTTCTGATGACTTTTGCCCTTCACGATGGCATCAGAGTAAATAACACCACTATGATTTATCAATCAGAGCTGTCAAATCAGCAGCTGCTGTGGGTTTGTTAACCTGAACCCCCCGTCGCCTTGAATCCGCCATCAATGGAGACTCTGAGACTTGTTATTTTATTCTCATTAGCCTATTGAGTTCAGCAGTCGGATTCCAGAAGTAAAAATCCCATTCACTCTATATATTTGGGTCAATGTTGTTACACTCTTTTTTGTATTATTCAACATGCAATTCATACACACAATGACCTGAATACACCGCTGCAATAATGAGCATGTTCATTTTAATTTATTTATTATGTTTTTGGTGGACATAAAGTCAAGTGGACATAATGTCAATGTAATACAACTGTCCTGATATCATATTGAAGAAAAAATACATTTATTAAAATACTTTAGAAAAGAGACATAATTAAGTAGTTTTTAATTATCTTTTATTATTATTATTTCATATAATATATATTCTTCCGTTTAAAAGTTAGGCGGTTGTACTCGATACGATTTGTTTAATGTTTTTAAAAGAAGTCTCTTGTGCTCACCAAGGCTGCATTGGTTTGATCAAAAATACAGTAAAACTGTAAAACTCTGGCATGACCAATGTACCAGAAAAAAATCAAACAGGAAATTATATCATGGAGAAAAACTCTCATAACTGGGTTAATAAGTCGCTTAAAATATCAGATAATTGACATTATCTGTCAATATAATTATCTGACATAATTGATAAATGATAATTAGGTTAAAAAAAATATTAAGATGTTTGCAAGGTGTGTGGAAATTATGTATTTTTACTTGACAAAGTCAACAGTGAAAAGGTTGCAACATTGTTTTGGATGTTAATTTATAGTTGTTCATCTTTTCTTACAGGTTCTGGACTAAATGATGGAGAATGGCATGATGTTCGTTTCCTGGCCAAAGAGAACTTTGCTTTGCTGACCATTGATGGGGACGAAGCATCGGCTGTGAGAACCAACTCGCCTGTCCAGATCACAACAGGAAGCACGTACCACTTTGGAGGCAAGTTCAGAAATTTACAGACACCAAAACTGAGAATGCCAAAGTACCATAAGAATAGATCTTCAGATCTTCTCACTCTCCCTGGTGTATTGGACACTGACACTGATTTACAAAGGCCTTTGAATTTGTTTCTGCTGAGAGACCAGCACTAGAAAGGATTTTGGGAACTTGTTTCACTATGCACGCATAAAGACGACCCTTTAAATAAATCAGGATGGACATATATCCTGATATGCTTTTATGCTTAATCTTGTTTAATTGGAAAACGAAAGAACATTAACATAGGGATGGTCTGCTTAAAAGAAGAAATAATTGGCTGCCCAGATTAGTGTGAACATCTTCCATTGTCTTTAAACTCTCAGAGTGTTGAGGCAAAATGTCAGTACAGTTTTGATGTAAGAATGAATAAAAAATTCATCACACATATCACTTATTTAAAATTCACTTCAAGTCATAACTGCCTCTTGTAGGAAAAGCATTGGGCCTCACAATGCAACTGAGATAAATGTCAAATGCGAGCCATAGCTTGTCCATCTAAACTTGTTGGCAAAGCCATTAAAAAGTTTGCTAGGCTTATCGCTGCCATCTTAAGTTGGGTAGTCAGAAGAAGCATCAGTTTTCGGGATTTCTCTCGGTCCAAAGATGTCAGATAAAGGAATCTGATATAATACATTATAAAGGAACACTTTATACAATACATTGCTTTAAAGCAAGCATCTTTACAGTATTAAACATGAAAAAACAGTGTCAGTGACTGAAGTTTAGTGTATACTATAAAGTGGCTCTCCAGTGTGTTTATGTTTTTACTCACATCTGACCTCGACAGACTGAACAGAAGAAATGAATCGAGAGATTTCCACATCAAAGAAGGCGGAGCCTCAGAGCACACCTACCTGTTACGTAATCGCCATGGACCAATGGTAGTTTAAAAGTGTTTACCATCTGAAAAGTCCAGAAATGTAGCTTTAGCAAGCTGTTTTGAACTCCCAAAACGAACACTAAATAAACTTCGTTTTGGCCTGATTTTGTTCGAAAGGACGTCAATCGTTCTTTTGATTTCACTTTGATGGGGTGGGAGGGTGCTGTGACCTTCAATCTTCATCTTTTGCCATTAGGGTTTTTTTTTTTTTTTGATCAAAAGTTGCATGTGCCACCACACACACATTCATTTCTCCCCTCTGATGGACACTAACCCACCCCGGTGCCATCTTCAGCCAGCCATCTGTCCGATCGGACCATTGGCAGGAAGTCAGAGATAAGAACATGAACAGCGGCTCAGAGAGGCAGGTATGCTAAGGAAAACCGGCATCTGAGATAGACGGCAATGTCTGGCGCTATCAACCTGCCTGTCTATAGAGGCTGAGGGATTGCATGGGTGATAGCTTTATCAGACTCACACATCTTCAAAAACAGCTAAAAGAAGTAAGAACTGCAGTCCCTCCGCTCTGGGTCTGGCACGGCGCGGCAGCACATTTACACATGACAGCTTCTAAAATGAGATCAAAAAGCTTCAATTCTCCTCCCTTCGTTCCTGTTGGTTCACCTGAACACCAACTATAATTATCAATCATGCTTCTCCATCCATCACTATTATTATTTTATAGAGAGATGTGTCTGCACTGTCTGATTTGTTTACTGTTGATTGGATCTTTTTTGAGCTTAGAAAGATTGTCCATATGGCAGGATATGAATATGCCAAACAACGTTAACATTGGGAATGACTGTAAAACATAGATTGAAACCTGTAAGAGGAATCAACTTAAGCACATTTAGTTCCTCGTATTTGGGATGAACAGTTTTCTCTGATTGAAGCTTTGTTGATCCAAATCTGTCTGTTACAGGGCAGATCGTGGTGTAAGCCAAGGGGTTTTGACCATATTGATGATCCTTTGGGGACCCCATTCTAAAATATTCCTTCCTTCATTTCTTCCTTCCTTCTTTCCTTCCAAACTTACTTCCTTTCTTCCTTTCAAACTTACTCCAAACATCCAACCTTCCTTCCTTCCTTCCAAAATTAAGTGATTGTTTTCTATATTGTCAGTATACTAAAGCCAAAGCAAATTCTTAATATATTATCTTTTCTTTATACTTTGTATTACATTTTATTATATTGTTCTTGTATTATATTTAGTTCTGCCCACTATCAGAGTAATAATAGATGTGTAAACCTAACATTAAAATAGGAAAGGAAAAAAAAAAAACATTTCTCACTACATTTTCATTTTAGGGTGTGTTCACACTTGTAGTTTGGATCTGTTGGTCCGGACAAAAAAAAATAAAATGATACGTTTAGTCCTGGTTCGCTGTGGACCCTCAAACACCTCCTTGTGTGTTCCCTCCCTGTACCCTTATTTGAAAACCCTTGGTTTAAGAGATCTGATTTCAGCCATAACCTATTTTTGGCATGTGTATAGTTAATGCATTTTGCTTTTGCAGGCCATAGCACTATAAACAAACAGACTCTGCGTTATCCATCAGTGTGTGCAGATGTTCTGCACTAATATTGAGCAATTAAATTATGAAACTAAAATCTCGTAGCTAAAAAGGGCTTTCCTTTAAATGATTGGTGTAGCAAATTGGGCTTTGGCAGCTTTGTTGACTCTCAAGGTGTTTGGCCCAACAGAAATGTTGATCCATTGCCAGCTAATGAATGGTCATTGTAAAGCAAGGTTATTACTTATTCAGTTGATTATTATAAAACAAGGAGGCACAAGTTAGAAGACACTTAAGCATTAAATGAGCAATTTAAATGAACAAAACAGTTTTGTTTTTTTAGTTTTTCGCCAAATGTGTATAAATATAGATCTTTACCCGCAGGTTTCTTGTTTATCTTGTGAAACCTCCAGCATGAAAACAGGTAATTGAGGCTGTTTATGCATGGAAGCTAATTGTAGAGCATGGACCTAGGCACATTCAATTTAATATGGTAAAATCATCAAAGGCAGGGCTCTGATCAGATTGAGCTAGCAATGGCGAGGTCAGCTACACACAAAAAAATGGCGAACAAATTAGGTTTCTAGAGGCAGCGCATGAAAAGATTTTGATTCCTGCTCATATATTCCCATTCACCTCACTCAGGCAGATGTAATGCATTTCATCAGTGTGAACACACATGCAGGTGTTGGCAGACTGCAAGAGCATAACAATCTCCCTTAGGTCTGTCAGTCCTATATGCATGGAATGATGCTTGTTTATCTGTGTTGGGTTGGCTTCTCAGACGTCAGCTTAGTGCAAGAACTATGATGGCTTCTCAGCTTAAAATCATTATAAATGTATACATTAAATCTAGGAAAGGGCTTTATCTCTGTTTAGAAAACCATTTAAATGGTTCAAAAGGTTTTGTAGTATGTTCTTTATGCTGGTGATGCTATTTATGCTATTGTTTGGCATCCCATTCAATGTGGGTAACATTTTATCATCGCTTTCTCTAGCAGAATACCAGTGTACCTTGAAATAATTAGATAAATAAAATAGAAAGTTTGTATTTTGCAATATGCAGATTGGAAAGTAAGCCCTCTGTGCCTCTACCGGAGGGTTATTACTGTTAGCAGCCGTGAGATAATGACTCTAAAGAGCAAAGACAGTCATGTGTGTTTCTGCAAGATAAATCCAGGAAACAGATATACAGCTGATTCAGATCCTCATTACAGTGATAGACAGACTGGACCGATGCACATCGTGTTTCCATAACTACTGGATTTCCCTGCCACAGATTCTGTGTTTGTTTCAGACAAGAGTTTGGAGAGCTTTGATTTGCATGCACAGAACATTATACGGCCCAAATCCAATACATGAGATACATAAATATTCTAGAGTACAGATATTCTGTGGGGCTAAGGGAGGGTATGGGACCTTTTGATTTTGTCTTCCAAAAATATCATGGCACTTTTATAAACACCGGCACTATGTTGCAATGCACAACAAAAGTTTGATCCATTCTGAAAAAAGATCACATTTATGTTTTTACATTTAAAAACAATAAAATAAAATAAAAAGATTTTAAAAAAATGTACATGACCTGTGCTTATTTTAGTATACTTATATACTAAAATAGAATGTATTATTGTTTAAAATGTATTTATTTTTTGTTTAAGTTTTAGTAAATTTATATAAAATTTGTATAATTTTTTAAAATAAATATATTCATCTTTTTTTATGTGTGTGTGTGTGTGTGTGTGTGTGATTTCAGTATGTTAACTTAAACTTAATTTAAGTTTTTAATCTAATTATTTTTAATCTAACTCATAGGGTTTGTTTTAAGTTAAAGTTTTTCATTTAATATTTATATTTTTATTTCAGCTTTATTTCAGTTAACAAAAGTTTTAAAGTGCCTCTATTATGTTTTTTTTTTAAATAACCTTTCATGTAGTGTGTAATATACGTAGCTCTAAGTGAATAAAAGCATCCTGCAAAGTTTTCAATCTGAAAGTGCACCGTATATAAAGTTATTGTCTTTCAAAAGTAAGAGTCGACTCTGAGTCAACGAAATGAATCGGTTTTCAAACGAGTCATACGCCGTTTTGTTGTGACGTCAAGGCGAAACATTAGCATATTGCCCGCCCACTTATTGCGCACGCAGACACCAGGGAAAACATGAACCCCCTCAAAAATCATGTAAAAATCAAATCATGTCGAAAAGACGCTGTGCTCTACAATGTGAAGGTAAAGCCAGTTTTTTTCACTTTGGTTAAAATTCATCTTTACCACGATATCACAGCAGTATAATCCTACATTTTGCCGTGTTCCCTTTATTTTACTGACGACTGCTTTTCAAATCTAGTTCAATGTTCAAAATACTTAGTTTTGAGTTTTATATTGTGTTGGTCTCCTGCTAACTGGCTAACTCACATTATTACTGTCTTACTGAAAAACTGCTGCTAATCAGTTGTGGGCCACTATTACCTAAAACTGTGTCTATTAATGCAGATCGTCTGTCGTTCTCACTACTTTGAGGAAAGATTAAGCATGGGGCAAGATTTGTTTTACCAACGTTTATGTTTCATCAGTCATTCACGGTAGAGCTCGGCTAATGTATGCACTGTTATTGATACAGTTTCCACGTTCACCGCAATACATTTGAAAAATACTCGGTAAATAAATAAGTACAAGTAAAATAATCGGTTTGTTGATGGCCATGCACTTGTTAATGCTGATGGTGAGGAATTACACTTGCAACATCTCAATGTAGGTCAAACTGAGTAGCGTGTCACTGAGAAACGTCCTGCTCGAGTCGTCCTTGTGATGGAGGTTCGGGTTGAATAACTAGTTCTTCCAATGTTTCTTCATCGGACTCGCGCTCAGATTGATATGGAATAATCATAGTGCGAATTACAGGGGGTACTGGGGGGTACCCCCCAAAGGGACAGAAATATCAGTTTTAGGGGGGTCAGAATTTTTCTGATATTGTGAAAAAATATAATTACAGTTACAATACAAGTCAACTCCTATTTTCACTGTAGGAACATTTTAATGTAAAGCGATTTCAGCGAACACCCCTATTGTGGACCGTACCATTTTTAACCACCGTGGAGATAGAGAAGGGCAGCTAGCCAAGTGAGTTGTTGTTGTTGTGCTCCTGCTAATGTACGGACAAAGTTACAAAGTTAAATTAAGTTACTTACATTTTTAGACGCAATGACTGTTTTTGTTCTGTTTCAGCAGCGAAAATAGTTCCAAACAACAGAACCACAGCGCATCTCAGAGCAACACTCACCCATGATTCATTACTGAATAATTCAGCGTTTTGAACTAATCGCTCGAGTCAAAGATTCAATTACCCATTATTAAACCGCCTCATTCTGAATAAATCAGCCGTTTGAACGAATTGTTTAAATGAATGACTCAATGACTCGCTCACTAAGACGGCCGCCTGCCGCCTCCTACTGGCGGTTTAGTTTCAAAGTGTCATTCTTTTCAACATTCCTTATATTATTCAAAAAATATTTAAAACAATCTCATAATCTCATTTAATACAGTTATAATTTTTCAATGTAAATTATTTAATTTGATTGGCCGCTAGGCTGTCTTATTATTTTAATTGAATGTAGCCTATTAATAAAATGTAAGAATTTGAAATTAAATTTAGAGCATACATTAAATAAAATTAAGGAAAACTGCCCTTTTATAAAGGTACAAAAAATTATTCAGATAAGAGTGTTTTCTACGGAGCCCCCCTAGTCCCACTTTGTCAACAAAATTAATTATAACTATCTCGTGGCCTCAAGATAAGTATCTTGTGGCCTCAAGATACTATCTCGTGGCCTCAAGATAGTATCTCTATCTTGAGGCCACGAGATACTATCTTGATACACTTTGATCACTTGATTTCAAAAACAATACATTTCAGCGCTAGATCGCCTCTTATTCAATAAATGAATGCTGTGCTAGTTAACTGGTGATGTTTTATTTATTTGTATTGGTACATCCGTGCCATGAGATGCTTAAAAGTGGGGACAATATCGACCCTGCCAAAAAGTGGTGGGGAAATTCACAAATAATAATAATTATTATTAATAATAATAATAAAAGTTCTTTCGTTTTTTTGCGTCAAAAATATTTCTCAAACGGCAGTGCCGTAAGGAAAAATCTCCCTTGTTGTTGGGCGAAAGACAAATGAAGCACACACAAAAATATAAATAATTTAATCACCCTCATATCATTCCAAACCTGTATGACTTTCCTTTTTTCTGTTGAACATAACAGAAGATATTTTTTGGGGGTCCATATAATAAGTCAATGGGGTCCAGTTTTGCTTTGCAGATGCTCATCTGCGAACAAAACATAATTAGCTTTAGCACATGTTTGATAATTTAAGACCTGATGGAATATTCTAGCAAACAGAAAAACTCCCATCAGTCCCCAATGTCTCCAAAATACCGTCTCGCATGTATTTAGCTGTCTGCGGAACCAGGAGAATAGATCTTTGTTTTTCCAAGAAAGGGACTGCTTTTCTCCCGACATCCGCTCTGGTTAGATCTAGTCCCCCAAACCTATTTTACAGCGGATGATTCTGCACATTTGTGGCAGACCTCACCGAATTAATGACTGTCTGATGGGAGATGGCAGTAGATTGGATTTTGTAATACAAGACTGTAGACAGCATTAAACATAGAAGGACCGTAGAGTTCTTTTGCTTCAGATTTTGAAATACCCATCAACCTGTAGGAGGTCAGCTTTTGTTTTGATAACTTTGTAATAGAGTGGAATAAAGAAAAGGGGCTCTCAAATGTTTCATTGAAACAGTATATGGCTTGTAGTGGAGTTTTTATTTGATGCTACTAACTTGTTTGGCTATTATTTTTATTACACTGACTCAAAAGATATCAAATTGAATTGAGTAATTTGATTTTGAGTCATTTTAATGGTTTACAGTACTATTCAAAAGTTTGGGGTCAATATTTTTTTTTATGTTTTGAAGAAGTCACTTATGCTAATCAAGACTGCATTTGTTTGATCAAAAATACAGTAATATTTTAAAATGTTATTACAATTTAAAATAACTGTTTCTATTTTAATATGTTTTAAAATGTCATTTATTCCTGTGATGCAAAGCTAAATTACTCCAGTCTTCAGTGTCACATGATCCTTCAGAAATCATTCTAATATGCTGATTTGTTGCTCAAACATTTCTGTTTATTATCAATGTTGAAAACAGTTATGCTGCGTAATATATTTTTGTGGAAACTGTGATACATTTTCCGATGAATAGAATTTTTCTTTATATATATTTTTTTATTATTTGTAACATTATAAAAGTTTTTACTGTCACTTTTGATCAATTTAATTCACCCTTGCAGAATAAAGATATTTCTGACCCCAGAATTTTGAACGGTCTAGTGTACATAATATGAATTAAAAATAAATGTTAAGTATTTAAAATAAATTAATTCAAATTATGAACTTAAACTTGAACGTAAAATGTTACTTTCTAAGTTCAGTAAATGGGAGAAAATATCCATTTGACATTTACAGAACTAATTTATACTTGGTAAAGTTAAGCATATTGAAGTAAATCTAAATTACTTTTATTTTACGTAATTTTTTTGGTGTCTCCTTTTAGACCAACAATCTTTGATAAAGGCGCATACGTCAAGATGTTTACAGAGGTGGCAAACAACTGA
This sequence comes from Tiaroga cobitis, assembly GCA_030578255.1. Lineage (NCBI taxonomy): Eukaryota > Metazoa > Chordata > Actinopteri > Cypriniformes > Leuciscidae > Tiaroga > Tiaroga cobitis. Next base: position 14,330,788 of record CM060614.1, read on the forward strand.
ACACTGGCTTATTCACTGGCTCATTTCAAGTAATTTCATGTTAACTTAGATTTGGACTTGATCAACAAAAGTGTTGTTGTCCAAGTGGGTTAGCTGTTTACTCTGTAATTAGCCCATCTGTTTTCACCAGTTCGACCCATTCAGGCAGTTTATGGACATGTTAAGAATATTATATTGTTCACCTTAATTACGTTGTTTCCCCTCACTTTTACTTTGTTTTTGGCCTCATTGAGAACACAGTGAGCTCAAGAAAGCCCTCTGAGACATCCTGATTCATGTCACTTTAGGAAAAATGACTGCTTTACACACCATTTGAACTCATATTTCATAGTATCTGATAAGGTAACACTTTATTTTGATAGTCCCCTTTAGACATTCCGTATACGTAACGTTGGACCTCCATGTCAACTAACTCTTATTAGAGTATTAGTAGACTGTCTGCTTAATATCTGCTAACACTTTATTGTGATGGTCCCCTTCTACTGACTATAAGTGACTTTACGTGTACATGTCTAACCATAACCCTACCAGTCAAATACTCAACTAATACTCTAATTAAGAGTTAGTTGACATACTATGCAATATTACTTATAGTCAACAGAATGTCTAAAGGGGGCCATCAAAATAAAGTGTAACCAATTTTGGATACACCTTAACATCATTATAGACCATCCAAAGCAGAATAAACAAAAACAGTTAACATCTGCACTGGGCTTATTGATGAGGATACAAGTTTACAACATGGGCTTCCCACAGGAATCCTCCATATTCCATTTGCCAGTCATGAATAATACATGGAGCCCATAGACACTCATTAATCTTACAGTAGTTATTCTCCAATCTCTGCAAAATCATCAGCAGCTCGTAAACACAGTCATGCAGAAGCTACTCAGAAACCCTGTCAGGAGTGTGAGTTGTGGGGCTCAGTCGTAATTTAGAGCGTTATCTTGTCAGAAATGTGACTCTCCTCAATTAATTATGACAGCATAATGGGACAAAAGCAGTCACCGGGAAGTCGCATCCAAGCGTGGGTGACGAAAGCCTGCCTTTTCCCACGTCCCTTGTTGATCACAGATCCTGGCGGCCTCCCAGATCCTCACAAATCCCAGCAATCATTGAGATGCCACTGCAGCCCTGCCTTAATTTGTCAGCAGATGCTTGTTTTTCTCTGTTTTCCTCTGTAGTGAGTCACATTTCCCTCAGTGTGTCTTCCAATAGCCCATCTTCCTCATCCTCCTCTGTTGACTGCTCAGGCATATAGACTCCTGGACAGGTGCAGGAAGCAGACAAGACAGATGGCCCAGCAAACTTGAGGAACTTTTTTTTTCTTTTTTTCTTTTCTTTTTTTTCTTATTTTCTTTTTTTAAGCTAGTGCCTTGCAAACACTGATGCTTCCAGATGCTCTCATTTGTAGATTAATGTCAGGGGGACGCAAGGTGAATCTCAATAGACCTTTCTGTGATCGGCATAATGGAAAGCTTTGTTTACCTCTAACACAAGCGTAACCAACCCTGTGGATTTGCCAAATCTTTGGGGTCTAGGTTGCGCATTTTCTCCTAGGAATGTCAGCGGTCCATATGGAGAAATCTGTCTAATCTTGCTTTGTTCAGTGTTTCTAGGTGTTTTTATCTCATTAGTAGCATCAGAGTTGGCTGATTGTTTGCAATGTACATGACCTTTTTTGGTGTCAAAGCTATCACTTGGTTAATGAGGTTAGGTTGATAGGTTTTTCCCCAGTTAATGGTCCTTATGTTCAGCTTTTACATGCATGACATTAGATTACCTTTCAGACATATGCCGTTAGATCACACTCACTGACTTTATTTTTTAAATTTAGTTTGACCTTTTTTATCCAGAGAAATATAGTACACAGATCTCAGTCCTACAGTATGAGGTTAAGTGTCGCACTTGAGGGCAAAATCGTTCTTGCAGAAACTCTCCAACTATAATTAAAGCATGATTCGGATTTTGAAGCACAAAAAAAAAATTTGCATCCATCTGTCATAAAAAATAATCCATTCGGCTCCAGGAGTAACTGGAGTAATGATGCTGAAAATTCAGCTTTGCATCACATGAATAAATGACATTTTAAAATATAGAAATAGAAAACCTCTTTCAAAAACATTACAAAACATTACTGACCCCAAACGGTAGTGTATGCAAAATGACAATTCAAGTTAACAAACTGTTATCTTATCAGAGTGATATTACATCTGCTATTATAGTCATAACATTTTTATTTTGGCATATAACATCTTTGCCATGTGTTTTGTTTGTTTAGGTTATTTTTTGAGAACCAGAGCATCTCCCCTCCAGCGCTCGTTCCAGGGTTGCATGCAGCTCATTCAGGTGGACGATCAGCTGGCTGACCTAACCGCAGTGGAGCAGGGAAAGATGGGAGCCTTCGAGAACGTCAGCCTCGACATGTGTGCCATCATTGACAGGTCAGAGCCAACCCTTCTTCCCTTGCCCTGCCTTTCAACAAACACTGGCTGAGACCGTGATTATCAGGTGCAGCAGACTGAGACTGTGGCTTTATCCCCACCGGCAGCATCAGCCCTAGGGGCAGGATCTGTCGCTTTCTGCCTGCTCTCCCTGGAGTTGACCTTCTACATTCCTTGACTTCAATGGCAAATGAGGATTTTAATCAGCATGCAGATGCTGTGTGAGAACAGGAGACCTGCGCTTGGTTGTTATCTTTAGATTGATTTTACACACTTTCACTCTCCAAGGCTTAGCGTTTTTGTTCGGTTGCCACATTGTTGTGAATACATCAGAGGCAAATCCTGGTAATGGAGCTTTATTGATAATGTAAAACAAAGCGTGAGGAACAAGAAACCATTGTAGCTGGTGTTTTTGCCACCTTTTTTATAAGTACTGGATATTATGTAACCTGTGTAGTAGGTAAGTAGGCATATTCGGATACAGCACTATTAACTTAACAAAGAACATCAACAAAACTTCAAAACAAAAGCTGTACAAAGACTAAAATACAAGACATACAGTATGAACACAAAATCCACTCATTACAAGGTGCACCACACAACAAAATGAGCAAAATGAAACAAAAAAGCAATATATTTGAAAGCCCTGCATTTCAAGATATATATATACACTCACCTAAAGGATTATTAGGAACACCATACTGACTGGGTTTGACCCCCTTTCGCCTTCAGAACTGCCTTAATTCTATGTGGCATTGATTCAACAAGGTGCTGAAAGCATTCTTTAGAAATGTTGGCCCATATTGATAGGATAGCGTCTTGCAGTTGATGGAGATTTGTGGGATGCACATCCAGGGCACGAAGCTCCCGTTCCACCACATCCCAAAGATGCTCTATTGGGTTGAGATCTGGTGACTGTGGGGGCCATTTTAGTACAGTAAACTCATTGTCATGTTCAAGAAACCAATTTGAAATGATTCGAGCTTTGTGACATGGTGCATTATCCTGCTGGAAGTAGCCATCAGAGGATGGGTACATGGTGGCCATAAAGGGATGGACATTAGTGTTGTCAAAATATTCGGTACTTCGGTACCAAGTCGGTACTAAAAAATTTTAAACGTCACGGTACCAAGTACCGGTGGTACCGAGTACCCGCTCAAATGCGCATGCATGCACGAAGGGCGTGAAGTTGCGTCCTCTTCATGAAAGCGCTGAGACATGGCGACCGCCGGCGCTGCTGATGTGGTGTCTGTGTATATTAAACTGCAAAAAAACTATTTAAATATTAACCCTGCATGTTCTGCTTGTTTCTGTGTGAATGAACGGCGCAGACGCGCGGTTTCATTTAACGTTACCTCACACACACACACACACACACACACACACACACACACACTGAAGCACGAGTGACGCTCGTGCTGTTTTCAGTCTCTGCTGCCTCACGATATGGTGACATGATTCATGATTCAATTTATCTCCGAGAGTCACTTCATGAGCATTTTACCGTTTCATTTGAGAAAAACTATCGTCATATCATACACGCACAGAAACTCAAAGGTCTTCACAGCAACTCATCAAAATAAAAGTTTGGTTTAACTTAAAGAAATTGACAGAAATAATTATATTAGGCTACTGGTACAATAGATTTAACTACGTCTCCATTAATTAAAAATACTACTACTAATAATAATAATGTGTGCATAGAAGGTTGCTTATTTTTCACTTGATTTTTTTATAAGCAATATTTCTCAATATCATCAATATTTTCGTTTAAACAGCATGTAGCCTTCAATGCTTTCATAAATGTACCGTCATAAATAATAAAGTCATTGAATTGAATTTCATATTTTTTATTTAAAATAATTAAATAAATTGGAAAAATAGTTCAAACTGATTTTGCTGTGGTACCGAAATTGGTACAGAGAACCGTAACATTTTAATGGTATCGGTACCGACTACTGGAATTTTGGTACCGTGACATCCCTAATGGACATGGTCAGAAACATTGCTCAGGTAGCCCGTGGCATTTAAAAGATGCCCAATTGGCACTAAGGGGCCTAAAGTGTGCCAAGAAAACATCCCCCACACCATTACACCACCACCACCAGCCTGCACAGTTGTAACAAGGCATGATGGATCCATGTTCTCATTCTGTTTACGCCAAATTCTGACTCTACCATCTGAATGTCTCAACAGAAATCGAGACTCATCAGACCAGGCAACATTTTTCCAGTCTTCAACTGTCCAATTTTGGTGAGCTCTTGCAAATTGTAGCCTCTTTTTCCTATTTGTAGTGGAGATGAGTGGTACCCGGTGGGGTCTTCTGCTGTTGTAGCCCATCCGCCTCAAGATTGTGCGTGTTGTGGCTTCACAAATGGTTTGCTGCATACCTCGGTTGTAACGAGTGGTTATTTCAGTCAAAGTTGCTCTTCTATCAGCTTGAATCAGTCGGCCCATTCTCCTCTGACCTCTAGCATCAACAAAGCATTTTTGTCCACAGAACTGCCACATTCTGGATGTTTTTCCCTTTTCACACCATTCTTTGTAAATCCTAGAAATGGTTGTGCGTGAAAATCCCAGTAACTGAGCAGATTGTGAAATACTCAGACCGGCCCGTCTGGCACCAACAATCATGCCACGCTCAAAATTGCTTAATTACCTTTCTTTCCCATTCTGACATTCAGTTTGGAGTTCAGGAGATTGTCTCTACCAGGACCACACATGCATTGAAGCAACTGCCATGTGATTGGTTGATTAGATAATTGCATTAATGAGAAGTTGAACAGGTGTTCCTAATAATCCTTTAGGTGAGTGTATATTGACTGTCCCATTTGTATTTTTAATGTTTTCATGAAACAATGTCTCACCATCCAGACAGGAGGATTTCTAAACAGATGTGAGGGCTAATGTATTCATCCATTGTGCAAGAAAACAGTAATTTGCTTTCAAATTACAGATAATTAAGGGTCAAGCAGCTTGCTTTTAATCACAACTAATCAGATTTGTCTTTATGGTAATTTAACATCAGCCTGACCCTTCAAATACTGCATCATCTGTTCGTTAATTATATAATTCAGTTTTTTGTTGTTTTTTCATAAGCACCATTGCACATCTGGAGGTAAATCTGATGTTGGTATGGTATTTTTCTTGTATCTTGTTTGATGGTAATTCTTTCTATAGAGATGAAGGAAGCAATATCTTTACTGCAATATCTTTGTCACGGGGTCATTGCAGGCGAGCAGACGAAGACAGGAGAAGAAGATTCCAAACAACAATAGTGTTAATAATACTATTCCCAAAGGCAGGCAGACAGATAGCTAGCAAACACGAATAACATAACTGTGACCGAACCAGTGCAGGGAACAACTTAAGTACTAAACACAAACAATGATAATTAAACACAGCTGAAACATATGACCTAATAATGATGGTAACCAAGGAGACAGATGAGTGGCGTGACACGTAACAAATGAAAACAAACTGAAAGCCCATGAAAACAGTAACTAACAGAACATAACGGAGTGGGTCCTATTCACTAAACAGTTTTCACCACTTTTAAAGCAAAAACCAGAGTCTGTTTACTACTATCTAACTAATATAAATTTCAAAGAGTACATTTTTTAAAGGGGTCATGAACTGCATTGTTTTATCGTTTCATAATGTTTCCTGGTGTGCACTTATAATGTTAGTATGATTTTTACATAAAAAAATTTGTAACTTAATAATTTAGAAATAAAAGGCATTTTTCCTAGCGTCTGATTTGGGGGTGCAACCACAGTACCCGCTGCATGTGTCCAAATTTCAATCTTAACCGTTCTATTTCATCAGAAACGATCTTAAAACAGGGCTTTAAGTGTAAAATACCGAACTTGTCCTTTAAGTCGTTGTATGGGAAACGCACCCCAGAACTTCTTTCACGCTGAAAGGCGCACATGCATCCAGTCAAATACATCTGTCTAGCGCATGTTTACATAGAAAAACAATAGAAAAGCAACACAGTTGAATGCAAAAATGTGTCCTGTCTCCCATTTCAAGTGTCTGTAGTATTTCGTAATATTCCAATTAAGTATGTCATATGATCACGGTAGTCTGCTGCGTCCTCTGTAGCTTAGCACTCAGAACCTTCCTGCAAGATTGGGAAATGCCAGCACACTCTCATGGCAATTCGTATCTCTTTTACATTTTGGGAAATTTGTGGCTGATTCGTACCCCCCTAGTTAGGATTATGGGTGGACCTTCATACATACTTTATTTCTAAAAATCATACATTTCCACATCGAATCACATCATACAAAGTCATATGGAATCGCCACCTTGTAAAATGATTGCTCTTCTCATTAGATAGGTCTGGAATTGCGCTAATGTGCATGAAGAATCTCAGGTTAAACTGCACTTGACTTGACATTAATGGCCTCCCACGTTACGTGCAAAGAATTGCTAATTAATACGAATAACTACTTGCTTGCTTTGTGTTTATTTGCTCATTTATAAAAATAAAAAAATTATAGGTCATTTATATTGCTCCTTAGTGATAAAGAGCCACATATGGAGACATTGTTTACATTCCTTTAGATTCCTTACAGCTCAATTAGAACCTTAAACCCCACTTTGATTGTGTGTAAAGATGCATTGTTCTTTAATGCGTCTCATTAGCCTTATAGCTCAGGGCTGAGTACATTCTCAACATGATTTAAAGACAAGATCAGTTCATTCTGCACGTCTTTCTGCCATTTAAATTCACATCCCTCGCCCTGACAATATTTAGATGATGTTTCAGATGAACTTTCTGTCTTTACTGCAGTGTTTATTTATGTTTTTGAGATTATGGTTTCTACTGCAATACATTTAGTTGTAAGTCCCCTCAGGGGAAAATCTTTTCCTGTATTAGATCAGGCTAGATACCAACTCCAAATGGAGTGAACTGTAATAATAGAGGAGGCAAGAGACTGTTGAACGCTTTCCCTGTGTGTGTTTCCGTCAGCGTAATGATGCTTCCCTGGCAAAGCTCCACAGTGCCAGCACAGTGAGGAGCAAACTCATTATGTGGGATCGAAAGAGGGGCCACCCGCTCACTACGCCATTGATTTTATGTTCGCTTTCATCAGGCCAGGTGATGCACTATCAATCTCCTTTACCAAACGTGTCCCTGTGTTTGACATGTAAAAGAATATTCCATATCCTCCCACCAGGAAGACACTAAAACACACGACCTTGCAGTTAGATATAGCTCAAATCACATCCTCTCCTTCTGCGGGAGATTTTCTTTCTCACCCCTACAGTATTTCACACACATCAATTTCTCTCACATCAAGCCATTTCACGCATAAGCTGTTCTGCCGAACTTCTAGAGGCCTTCTTAGAATGTGACTCATTCTAAATATCTCTGCAAAACGTTTCACGTAATGGCGTGTCGAGTCGGGGGTCTGAGAGGGTGAGATGGGAAGAGAGGGGTCTAATCTGCGCCCATCTCTGAGGAGATGCTGATTGGTGTCTCACACCAACAAGTCTGATCTGACAGAGGCACTTTAAGCCACGTGCTTTCGCTGTTCATAATGGTTGCATTAGAAAACTGTCACTTTCCATTACAAAAGCACAGCTAGGGATGTAAACAGCCGGGAAAAGCGATGCTCCGGTCTCCAGGGTTGGGGAAGCTTCTTTGAAACTGTAATTTGTTATGGTAGTTGAACTGCAGTCAAGGTACTCTTTTGAAAAAGGAGCCAAATTATAGTTCACTCAAAAATGAAAATTCTTTCATCAAGATTTCAACTCAATCTTATGTCGTTCCAAAACCCGTACGACTTTCATTCATGTTCAAAACACAAATGAAGATATTTTGGTCACACTTGTAGTGAGAATTGGACCCTAAACTAAAGTGTGACCAAAATATCTTCATTTGTGTTTTGAACATGAATGAAAGTCTTACGGGTTTTGGAACGACATAAGATTGAGTAACCGATGAAAGAATTTTCATATTTGGGTGATTTATAATTTTCTAAACTATAATTTAGCTCCTTTCAAAAGATTATCTTGACTGCAGTTCAACTACCTGAACAAATGACAGATTCAAAGTAGCTATTAGTGGTTCCACGAGGAACCTTTAGCATCCATGAAACCTTTCGATTGGACATAAGGTTCTGTATAGTGGAAAAAGGTTCTTTAGATTATTAAAATGTTCTTCGGTCACATTTTAGATAAGGGTCCAATTCTCACTATTAACTAACTATTAACTAAGACTTTTGCATCAATAAACATCTAATTGCTGCTAGTGTTGTCAAAAAACTCGGTACTTCGGTACCAAGTCGGTACTAAAAAAATTAAACGGTTACGGTCCCAGCTTTTCTAGGTACCGAGTACCGGGTTAATCCGGTTCTTGATGCGCTGTCGGAAAGATGCAGGCGCTGCTAATGCGGTGGCTCTGAATCCACTTGTTGACAAGAAAGGAGGAAAGAGCCACATATGGAAATATTTTGAATTAGGCTAATGTCACGTTGCCATAAAGGGCCGTTCACACGTTTATATAGCGCGTTTTTTGCGCGAACAAATTTCAAATGTAGGCGCGCGGCAAGCGCGCTCATAATAGAAGAGACATGCGAGCTCGTCTTTCCAGGCTCGCCGCTGTTCATGGTTGCATAGCGGAGACACGGGAAAGCAAGCGCTTGTGGAAAGGAGAAAGCGGTGCGATGCGCTCTCCATGATGACGAGGAAGTATCAGAATTAATTGATTTCTAGCCCTTGCATTAGAAATCAGCTACAGGGTTCTCAAGCTTTGAAGACAGGCACGAGTGACATTTTTGGATTAAATAAAAGTACAGTTAAGTCAAATAAAACATGTTTTATCTCCTGTATAGTTTGGTAACACTACAATAAGACACCATTCATTAATATTACTTAATGCAACATCAACACATTGAGTGAACAATATATTTTTACAACATTAATTAATGTTTGTGAATGTTATTTAATACAAACACTTGATTGTTCATGTTTGTTCACTTCATTCATTGTGCATTAAATAATGTTAACAGATAAAACTTTTGATTTTAAAAATATATTAGTACATTTTTAAGTTAACCCCATGGAGAATAATTGCTACAGTATATAACTGTTGTTTATTGTTAGGTAATTTTATCTAATGTTATCTAACAAATAGAATCTTATTGTAAATTGTTTTTAATACTACAGTTTCCATCTTTGTAACCGTGATATACACTTTAATATGTGTAAATTTAATCTAAATTAAGCTTTGGTACCGAAATTGGTACCGAGAACCGTGGATTTTCACTGGTATTGGTACCGAATACTGATATTTTGGTACCGTGACAACACTAATTGCTGCTTATTAATAGTTAGTAAGGTATTTGTTAAGTTTAGGTAGTATTGGGTAGGATTAAGGGATGTAGAATATGGCCATTTAATAAACAGCCAATATCCTAGTAATAGAGTTGTTTTTTCTAGGTTTTTCAAAGAGAGATTTCTAAAGAATTTTAATTAGGTGACTGCATTAAACGTGGATACATTTATACTAAATCCAACTTTAGGGTAGATCCAATAATGAGGGTGTGTTTTAATATTTAATCCAAAAATGTAGAGATGAAAATCAACTTTTAACTAAAGATAAATAATACAAATATTATTATTTTACTTTTAATTTTTGTTTTTAAAAATCTATTTAAAATGCTGCACAAGAATTTGAATCTGTAAATCTGTTTTGGACTGTTTTTCAAATAAACCATTTCACTAGAATGGATCAGACTTTCCACTGTTGCATAGAGATAATGTTTTATGAAGCAATTCACTCGAATTAATCAAGTCTTCCAATGTTTCATGTGAGAAAGGAATGTTTGAGATGAATCAGTTTACTATAATGAATCAGACTTTCCACTGTTGCATAATAAATTTATTTAACCTCTTATTGGATCCGGTTTATTGGCTTCTGAAACAATTCACTCAAATTAATAAAATTTCCCAGTGATGCATTTGAGTGATGAATGTTTAAGAATGAATTAGTTTACTGAATCAGGCTTTCCACTGTTGCATGAGAGAGTGAATGTTTATGAAATGATTCACTCAAATGAATCAAATTTCCCATTGATGCATTTGAGAGATAAATGTTTAGAATGAATCAGTTTACTATAGAATGAATCAGACTTTCCACTGTTGCATAAGAGAGTGAATATTGATGAACCGATTCACTCAAATGAATAACATTTTCGAATGACACACGTGAGAGAGGAATGTTTGGGTTTAATCATTTACTAGAATAAATCAGGCTTGCCAATATTACAGAAAAATGTATAGGGTAAACTGGTTCAGTAGAAGTTTTTCTTTCCTCAATAAGACATTTCCTAAACTCAAACATGCGCACATTTACTTCCGCACTCTTTATCTTTCCTTGGGAAATTGCGATGGAAATCTGTGGTAAGCTAAGTGACCATGCAACAGGAAATGCTTGTTCAGGCTCACTGCTCTGCATTCTCCAGCTCTCTCCTTGGCAAGGAACAATAGTGAAATGTTTGTAACTTTCTGTTTTGTGAGAGCTCAGCTATTACCAAGGCTATTTTCGAATCTATTACCAAGAAGCTTTTACCAAGGTCTTATCTCCCAGTGACAGTACCTGTCGACTCGGACTTAATTTTGTATTATTGGACTGAGTCATCAGTGGCCACAAATTTCCAGGGACTGTTCGGTTGCAGGAGTTTGATTAATGAACAGTGTAAACTCTATCTGTACCTTTCTCCTCTAGGAACAGATGGCCAATGAGGTAACCTAATTAATCGATGATGTCATCCTATACAAAAACTACAGTTTGGCAGCATAGTACGACAATAGCAGTGTTGAAAAACTTGTCAGACTTAAGGTTCATTTTCAGTGGCATTGTCACAGCTCTTCCTATGAGACATCAGCCTAATGAGTATTAGCTCCAAGGGGATTGTTCATTTCATTTCATTTCATACCGCATTTTGCCGTGTTAATGGATTTGACGTGCATTTGGCAGGACTGTATGAGGAGCTGTGGAAGTAAGTGGACAGCTCGTGTTCAGCATCCTTTTTTGCACAGAATGAGCGCCACATCACCAGATTTCATCCGTTTTGATCCTTGGCCAATTGAAAACACCTCTGAAGATGACTGTTTCTTAATTAAGTTCAGGAGAAAGTCAGTGAAGCCGTTAATTGATTTAACTTTAGAGCTTTAATTAGGATTTTAGTTGAGACTAAGATAAAAGATGCTGGCAAATCTGCACGGCTTGAAAACAACTTTGTGTGTGTGCGATTGCCATGTGGAAATTACATACTTTTTTACTGTTGATGAGATGCTTAGAGATAGTCTCTTTTTTGGGGTGGGGGTGTGGGTGTGGGGGGTGGGGGGTGGGGGGGGTGTTGGGGGGGGGGGGGGGTGGACTTGGGGGGAATGCTGTAGACATAAAATTATTCTTGGTGAAATTTGTAGTATATATTTTCTTTATATTCTGATATTATAAATATATGTCGGATATATGTAATTTTTTTTATTTTAATGTTAAAATTTCTCTCAATTTGATCTGTATCACAGTTTTGCATTACACAAATATGTACCTAACCAGTTACCACAGTGTTGTTATTGTAAATGTATTAATTGAATTAAAGCTAGGAATATAAAAATAACAAGAGCAAAATAAAATCACTAAAACATAAACTACAATTGAAATAAAAAATAAAAATATACAAAATAAAAGCTAATTCAAATTATTAATAACTAAATAAATATTATACAAATAATATCAAAATAGTACTGCTGTGCTGAACCGTGGATGTTAACTATTTTTTCACCCTATAGTGTGTCCATTTGATTGTTTGTCTTTATCCCATTTGTGCACAAGTGTTGAAATTGTTAAAAGTGAATTAGTATATATTTATGATTTTTGTACAAAAGCTGTTTTTACCACTGTCACATTAAGACCTTCATAAAGGACTCAGTGTCATCCTCTTCAATGAGTGCTCACGTCAAATGTTATAAAAAAAAGTTTGCTACTCTGTAAAAAAAAATATATATTTAAAACAGCACAGCGGATGGGAAGTAACCCAGACAACTTCCGTCAAATTTAGATTTGCTCTGAAAGTTAGTCTGGCAAAGAGCTCATTCAAGCCCATTTGCAATCCGTCGAAATCGAGGCACCAATCAGAAACGTTGGGGTGGGCTTTACACGATGACGACAGCGCTGGGATTTTGAAACAGATTTTGTAGCCTACATTACAAAGATGGATGCCGCCGTCGAACATCACTCGTTCGAATCAGCTATCGCGTCTGTTTTAAGCGATTTGTTTCCTTTTTGTTAAAAACCAAGCAAAGAACAACACTCCGCCGCTCTGCATACGTCATCTCCAAGGGGGTAATCCATCAGCCGGAAGTTGAAGCTGCCTCTGGGGGCCGCCATTGTAGCTGGCTATCACCTGCTGTTAGCATCCCATTGACTCCCATTCATTTTGGCGTCACTTTGACAGCGACAACTTTACATCTGAGGCGTCCAAAGACTCAATTTGTCCATTATTTATTTCTAAAGAAACACGACAATGTATAAAAGGCTCCATTACTTTGTATCTTACGTTATGGCCCCGTAGAAGCCATTCTTGTAAAAATAGGCTAAAAATTGCATCATAACCCCTCGACTGTCCGTCGCACAGTAGAGAAGTTACCGTATAGACAGGAGGAGAAGCTCGCACAGTCTCGCAGGCAGTCTTTTACTGTCTACTCTAAAGTCAGCCCATGGCATAGGTAGACAGAGTAAAAGCAACGCGACAAAATATTTAAACAACGTTTTTGAGGAATTGGAAATAATTCGATATGTGGCAGTGAATACATATAAAGTAACCTAACATTTATCCACGAACTTTAAATTATTTATCTACTACTACACCTACGGGGGATGGGGAAATTAATTATCAGGAAATTATACAGGCAATGGAAGAAGAAAAAAAGCATCTCAATGTCTATCGCGGTTAACGTTGTTCCTTTATTTATTTACAGATCTACGCTTGAAGATGAATGTGATCCCGTTCGGGAAGCCATATGTACAAAATGCCCACATAACGTGATATAAAGAAAAACGGGTTTTGTTCAAGTGTTTGTGACCATGATTTATTAGCCCAAACTACATGATTTAACACCTATAGCTCACAATTCTTTATATATTGGAATATTATATGGTCATGTAATATTGAATGGATACGAAAATGACTCGAGGGGACAGTATTTTATAGTATGGTTCCTGGGCTCATACTAAGAAGTATTTTTTGGATGGGTGATTATTCTGTTTGATGTAGAAGGAAACGAAAAAGAAGGGAAAAAATGATTTGCATATGTGCCTATATTTGAATCATTTTTAATAATTTTGGAAGATTGTTCTGTAGCCTACATGCATTTATTTATCTGTTATTTTTGATTGTGTGTGTGTGTGTGTGTGTGTGTGTACTAGCCAAATATTTAAATCTAATGGATATATACATAAACATGTTCAAAATAAACTAAACTAACTAACTAAAATTAGGCTACTAGAACTGCAGATAGGCTACTCAAACGATTACAATCCTAAAGTCGATTTTAGCCACTTCTTTTATCATGTCATATTGTAATTATATAGCGTAATATGTTATATTAAATTAATTATTATAATTATTAATAGTATTGTAATATATTAATAAACATTATATTATGTTTTTACAATACTAAACGATTTGATTTCCAAAACACACACACACACACACACACACACACACACATCAATGTGAGTATACTCTTTACTTGCGTCATTGACCGTTCGAGATTAGCTTGCTTGCGCCTGCTAGTCAAAGCCCTTATTTCTGGAGAGCCGTGATACTTTACTTCGACCTTGGTAACTTCTGATCATCATTCAGCTACTAGAAGATTTACAACTGTCAGTCAGGTTGCTCACGTGACATCTACGTCATCAAGCTCAGTTTGAGCCTGCGCAGAACGCTTGGCTATCAGGAAGTGAGTGCCCATGTCGGGCTTCAACTCTCTCCGTTGAAATCAACGGGGTCGCTGTGTCCATTTCTTTTACTGTCTATGGTCATCTCCTTCATCGCTCTGATTGGTTTTAGGTCTATCCGTGACGTCCGTTGGTGACGCCCCTCTGGAAATGATTTGTCTATGACGCTTTGTCAGACCATAACTCAGGGTTTTAACCAGGCTAGATGGGAAGAGAACATTAGACACGTTTTTTCCTTTAACTTGAAAATGCAGCAAAATGAGTTGCAATGATAAAAGATTGTAGTCTAGCATTCTACATTGGTCTGACATGCATTTAAATGTGTAATTGTGATCTGTATCTTTTCTTTTTTTTAGATGTATGCCAAACCACTGTGAACATGGAGGCCGATGCAGTCAGACCTGGGACGGCTTCACTTGCACCTGTGATGGGACCGGGTACACCGGAGCCACATGTCACACATGTAAGAATGTGTGTTTGGGTGTATCTTTTTATAGGGATATGTGTGCAACTGTGCATATGTGTTTCCGACTTATTACTGGTTGTTTATTCTGGTACATGTCATGCTTTCTAAATAAAGGGTTATTTTGTGTAACTTACAAAAATGGAACAAAGAATGACATTATGACATTCTGTGAAATTAAGCAAAAAGGAGAATGGGAAACACACAAGAGCAGCATCATTCTGTTTAACTAACATCTAGAAGACCTTTCTGAGAAATGTCAAGGTTCGGTGTAACAGTATTTGCTTTCTCTGTATTTGCTTTTACTTATGAATTAGATGTTAAATATGTAGATGGCTTCTTGTTTTCACTGCTTTTGTAGCAGCTGAAACAGAAAATTCAAAAATGTTTAGTTTGTTACCAGGTTTAAATTATATTTTGAAATACCAACTGAAATGGAAGCACAGGAGACTTGAATTAGGGTTGCCACCTTTTGATTTGTGAAAAACCGGGACACTCAGATGAAATTTGTTTTTTTTTGTGTGTTTTTGGGGGGGGGTGCATCAACCCATATTTCTTTCTTTGTCATAAACGTTGCAATGGCTAGATTTTTGCGTTTGCTTAATGCAAAATGCTTCTTTGTTTTTGCATGATTTTCTAGCGCTGTTTTTCCTTCATATTTAACTGAAATTTTGGCAGGACTCAAAACACAGGTAACGGAGAATGGGTCTCCTTGGGTGGGCCTTACCCATTCAGAAAAGTTTTCTCTTTTCGCCCAGTCTGAGTTGTAGGTTGTAAATCGTTTTTTCTTTGACCCTGGTGGCTCATCCGATTTTGTTGTTTTATCCTCCTCATCCGTCTCTCCCCCCATTTCACAAAACTGAGTAAATAGAAAGTTTTAAAAAAGCTAGCAACTGAACTCACACCGTTTCATCCTGGATGTGTGG
This sequence comes from Tiaroga cobitis, assembly GCA_030578255.1. Classification (NCBI taxonomy): domain Eukaryota; kingdom Metazoa; phylum Chordata; class Actinopteri; order Cypriniformes; family Leuciscidae; genus Tiaroga; species Tiaroga cobitis. Next base: position 14,346,604 of record CM060614.1, read on the forward strand.
ATGCGTGCGACCGACCGACAGCAGAGGCAGTTGCTAGGCGATATAGGCGATAAGTTGAGCTTTGTATTTCTGCTTCCAATCAAATAAAAGTAAACACCTGGCATTGGCCAATCCACTGTTTTACCCGTTTTTACCCGTTTACGGACACAGGATTGGATGTACACAACCATGAAGAAAACACAGTAACAGTAGAAGGAAACGGTTTAATTTGAAACCAGGAAATTCTACTTTAGAAGTACATTTTCACACAAAAAAAAATGGACTGTCGCTCAAAAAAGAGAACAATCCCTGGAAAACCGGGAAGAGTGGCATCGCTAACTTGAATCGGCATTGTTTTAGTAGAGTTTGACGTTAGCATGTTGCTAAGCTAATGATGCGTTTTATTTAGGGCTGCAACAACTAATCGATAAAATCGATTATAATCGATTATGAAAATCGTTGTCAACGAATGTCATTATCGATTAGTTGGTCTGCTTACGTCACGGGGAGCGTTTACTGGTACGCACACACACGCAAGGTCTCTCTCTGCCGAGCGCGCGCGCTACACGGTTTGGAGCAGTCTCGCATGCGCGCTCTTGCTTGCGCGCTCTAGATTTCGGGAGTTTGAACTAATTCGCGGGCATCAGGGAGCCGCAATCAATATGAGGGAGACTCCCGGGACTTCCGGGATCTTGGGATGTCTGTATTTTGTCTCGAGCATCAGGTTGCACAATCAGTTCGCTCGCAACGTAAGTGATGGATTAAAATAGCGCTACCGCAGAAATAGGTTAAATTAAAATGGTGTTTACAAAGTGAAGCACTAAATACAAAGGCAGTTAATAACAGCAGCAGTAAAATATTGTTTTTTAGTCACTGTACTCAGTGGTTTTCAGCGAATGCTTGTGCACTAATGCATCATTTCTCCTGTCCTTTACTCAAGCCTGTTAGCTTGCTGGGTAACGTTACCTCCATTCCGTTCTCTTTTTATAGCATTAGTCTACTAAGTTTTAATTGTTTGTCAAACGCGATCTACTGCGGCTCTACGTTTACACAATTGTTTTCAGTCTTTCTATATTTATTTAATCAATTTATCCTTATATTATATTCTTTTATATATTATATATAATATATATTATATTCTTTATCCTTATATTCCTTATATATAATTAATTTTAAATAAAAATTAAATGAATTATATATTTTAGATGTTTTTAGTTTGTTTTTAGTTCAGATATTCACATCTGAACAACATGTCTGTGTAAATTTGTTTTAACAAAAATTGTGTTAAAACATATGTTGGATATCATTTTTTTAACAATAATCATGTTTGTCAACTTGCCATCAGCAATTATCATTAAAAACAATGCAAATATTGATATTAGTAAAACTCAATGTGTGGCTTTTGCACTTTTTAAAGTACACTTTTACACATAAATACCCTGATTTACGGTTTTATTTAGTTATAAAAAAAAAAAGTAATTTAATTTCTATCCGATTAATCGATTAATCGAAAAAATAATAGTCCGATTAATCGATTATCAAAATAATCGTTAGTTGCAGCCAGGGCCTGAAATTAACACCCGACCACCTGCCAAATGCGGGTGAATTTTGCTATTGGCGGGTAACACTGTCAATCTACCTGCCACATTGGCAGGTAGCCAATGAGAATTGAGTGATTCATTAGGTTTTTTTTTTACGTTTTCATTTTCATTGCGTTGGACCTTAGCTATAATGTGGCGGCACATTACTGGGGTAAAAAGGCCAGCTGAAACAAACAACCAACAAAAAGATAAGGATGAGTCAAAGAAAAGTAAAAGAAGACATTTTAATACAAAGTGGTCAATTGACGACAACGGCAAGGTTCGTGAGCGGCTGATTTATGACAGCGACTGTTGTTTCGTAACGTTCATGCGATCAGAAAGAAGATGAGGCCCTTTTCTGACTACGTTTGGATGTGCGAGTATTAAACTGTTGGTGAGATGGGATGAGATAATGTAACGCTGACGTAGGCTCCAGAACAATGACAGTTGCACAGATGTGTGCGTGTGCAACTGTAGTACATGTTGTGAGTTGGGAACCGGTGAGAAAATGTCCGGTACCCGGTAACTTTACCAGTAATAATATTAATTTAGTTCTGCTTAACGGTTCCTGAACGCTGTAACTAAAAGCTGTCAGGACCTAGCTGTCTACGTGACTAAATCAGCCATCAACACAGCCGCGGGTGATTTGTTTACATACGAGCTGCGGTAGGTCTATAGATCTGTTGTGCGTGTGTGTGTCAAAATCAATGAATAAAAAGATTTTTTTTAAATGTATATTCTAAGAGTTATTATTACTTCTATTGATTTCGTTAATAACTTGACAGCACTTAAATGTGTACAAGTTAAAGAACAATATTGTGAAATTCCCGTTTTTCACCTTTAGGCTATGAGGCAAAAAAAAAAAAAAAAAAAAAGGCTGGTAAAAAGTCTCTGTGGCAGGTGAATTTTGATATCCACCTGCCACAGTGGCTGGTGGCCAAAAAAGTTAACTTCAGGCCCTGGTTGCAGCCCTAGTTTTATTTATGCTGAAATATTTGTAATGATAATTTTCGATATTGAATGTAAGTGCAATTCTCTCTCCACATCCATAATTTATCCATATTTGATTTATGTAATTTCCTTCTTTGTGATTAACATGTGATGCTGCTGCTCTAGAATTTGGCCAAAATTAGGTTTCTTTAAGTCTACCTTATAGAATGACCTTCAGATACTGTATGGAGTGGCACCTACTACGACTCTATCAAACGCTCACTAGGTTTTGAGACAGAGCTATTGACTCATATGAAACGTCTGTTGTATTCTCTATGTAGTCTGTTTGGGATCAGTTCTGAGAGAAATAGTTGACTGAAACTTCTTTAGGACCCCAGGGGTTAGATGGAGAGGAGAAGAGACTAGAAGTTATAAAGCTGCAACAGTTACACATAAGTCAATATGAAAGATGTTGAACCCTGTTGAGCTACTTCCCTCAAACTTCTCCGTATACGAAAAAAGGTTGTATTGGTCAATAGTCAAGCTTGCAAAAAGTATAAACATTTTTTTTTTTATACTACTCCATATATTGCACAGGGAAGCTGCTGTTTCTGTCATTCTATATTTATTAAGTAAGTACTTTCTATTTAGCTCATGCTTTTCTTTCCGAGTTTGATTAGTGGGATAGTTACCTTGAATTTGTTCTGGATGTACTATGGTGATATTTTCGGATACATAATGTGTGCAGAATCGGTATTTTAATTTCACACTTTATTCGAATTAGTTTTCCATCAGTTGTCCACATAGCCCAGTTTTGGCGAAAGTTAATATAAAATGAAAATATTGTCTTATTTGCTGAAATAATTGTTATTTTTTTAATTAAGATTTGGAGGTGAACCTCCAAAAATGTTAGATTATAATTACAATATATGATTATAATTAATGAAGTTAATATTTAATAAAGCTGTTTTGCTTTTTTTTTTATTTCTTCCAGCTGTATATGAACAGTCTTGTGAGGCCTACAAGCATTTGGGAAGATCATCTGATGCCTACTGGATTGACCCTGATGGAAGCGGACCGTTAGGGCCTTTTAAAGTCATCTGCAACATGACAGGTAAAATGTGCAATATATATATATTTTTTTTTTTGGTTTACCATAGCACTGTGAATCCAGGAAGCCCATCGTTTGCACTTGATCAATAAATCAATAAATCCTTTAGTGTTTATTATGTTTTCGAGAACCCCACTGTTCCCAAGCTTCTGAGTCAGGTTCCTAAAACACAACTATCGCTTTCCGAGACAGTATTTTATTTCAACATCTCAACCCATTTGTTTCCAAGAATATATTTCATCCATCTATGTCCACATTATCCCACTGATCCAAAAATAAATAAATAAAACAACATGGCACTCTTGCATGTAGGAACATCAGGACTTAAAATGTTATCATTTCAGGACAGGAACTTTAGTCATCTCAGAGCATTGGAAATCCCTGAGCGGACACGGTAGAGAGCAAAAATCATTCTGAAAAGAAAGTGTCTGTCAGTTTCTGAAATATATTATGTTCATTTAACTGCCTTTGAAGTGTAAATCTTGTGATTCTTTAAGGTGGGAAGTAGAGATTATGGTTACAGTATAAGGTGGATTAAAAAATATATAAACAACAAAATGTGTTTTTATTTAGAAATGTTTTTTTTTTTTATTAGGACTCATTAAAAAAAACTTGAATAGGTAGATTATTAGCCATAAAAAAAACGATTTACACTTGCACACATGGATCCAGAATGTGTGAAATCAGTTTGTAATTAAGTATTTACTTGTTACTTTAATGAGAAAATCTCTTCTTGATTTAAAGAAAAACTTCAAGAAAAACTTCTTGAATTTAAAAAGTTAAGAAAAACATTGACTTTTTTCTTAAAAAAAAATGTAATGTGGAAACTTATCCACTCAAGTATACATTTTGCACTTTTTGTTGGACCAAATTTTGATACAATATTGAGGCGTAATTCTTTATTATGAATTATTACCAAGGCAGTGGTTGGATAACCTATGGCAAACCTTTGACAAAAATCGTATGACTCGCCGAGTTTCTCACCCTTCACCAGCAAATGATCATTAGAAACTTAGGCACATCACTCAGACACATAAGATCAGTTTACTGCAGAAACAATTACAATTCCTTCTTCGTACAGTACAGCCTACCGAAGTTCAAGAGAAGTTAAGTTACAATAATATGTCAAGTCGTTCCAACCAAATCTCGCAGTGTTTTTCCTGTGTCAGTTCACCGTTTTATGCCCGTTACTGTATCCGTGTTTCAGAGGACAAGGTGTGGATGACTGTGGTGAATAACCTCCCAGCACAGACGGCAGTGACTGGCTCCAGCCGGGAGAGGCGGACAGTGTTACAGCTGAACTACAGTGCCTCTATGGAGCAGGTCACAGCGATAACCAACAGCGCTGAGCACTGCGAGCAGCACGTAGCCTACGCTTGCCGAATGTCACGCATACTCAACACACCAGGTACACAGAGAGAGTGTGTGTATGTGTGTGCGCTTGCAGAATATAGATTCTTATAGGGACTTGTGGGGTGATAGAAGGTTATCTAAAACCTTAAATTAAAGAAAGTGTAATTGTATCTAGTGATAGTTCTTGCTGTAACAAATAAGGGTCAAGTGTCTTGATAACCGGGTAACCTGATGGTAGAATAGGAATGCAACCTTAATAGCCCCTCAGTGGCTGATGCCGATGCACTCTTCACTGCTCTCAGTTTGAACCCACTTATTTTTGGCGGTTTTCCCAGTTGTTAAACTGCAAGACAGAACCACCTCAGAATGTTGTTTTTTGTTATAATGGCTCGGTTTCAGGAGGATTAGTACAGCATTTGCTCACTGTCTGTGAGTTTGTGTGGGCTAACAGCTGGACTTAATAACTAATTAGTGCTAAATGAAATGCAGAAGTTGCTATAGAAAGAATTTAGTTCAATCCCAGTTCTTAGATAAAAACATTTTTGAAACATTTGTCCTGGTTAACGTGTGTGGGCGTGTAAGTTTCACTTCCTGATATTTCCATGTGCGCTCTTCTAATTAGCCGTTTACGAAAATTTTAATTGACGAGCTGTTAATGGAGGCTGAAAAATTGGCAAAAGGATAAAGTGTAAAAATTAAACTAAAATGGAATGAAAATAAGAGGCCTTTTCAATCTGTTCTCAAGTAGAACTCTTGAAAAAAAATATTTAATTTAAATGTACTTTACAATTCAGCATATATGCTAATAAGAATATATTAAGTACAATCATTTAGCTAATCAAGATAGCTAATGAAGTATATAATTGTCAAGAACATTCAGTTATTTTGATTTTTAGTTGAATGTTCATGGAATTTTAAAAGCTTTTGTTATTTTTAGTTACATTAGTTATTTGTTTAGTTATTTGTTGATTACCTTCATGAGTTTCGTTTGCTTCTACAACTATGTGTGACAGAAATAGCAAATATGTACAACATTTGGGGTAAGATTTAATAAAAAAAATAAAAATTGAACGATAAATTAAATAATTTAATTAATAAATGAATAGTTTTATTTGGCAATGACATTTGGTCATAAATTGACCGAAAGTGACCCTAAATGGTAACACTTTACAATAAGGTTTCATTAACATGAACTAATAATGAACTGCACTTCTACAGCATTTATTAATATTTGTGTTAATTTCAACATTTACTAATACATTATTAAAATCCAAAGTTGTTTTTGTTAACCTTAGTTCATTCACTGTGAAGAACAAACAATGCTGTATTTGTATTAAAGGTGCCCTAGAATTTGAAATTGAATTTATCTTGGCATAGTTAAATAACAAGAGTTCAGTACATGGACATGACACACAGTGAGTCTCAAACACCATTGTTTTTTCCTTCTTATTTAAATGTCGTTTTTAGGTATGTAACGATTCACTCGGAACCGGTTGAAAATCGATAAAAATGTGTGACGATTCAAGTCGGTTGAAATGTTAAACGAATCGCGATACACGTTTTAAACAGCAGGGGCGTTTACTGTAGCCTATTGTGAAGTTGTGAACCTCGCTTTACAGGCACAATAGCAGCAAGTACACACTGGCGCGAAGCTAGCGAGTGTTTTCACTTCATTCATGGAACTTGAGCTGGTGTGAGCCAAGCTCAACTTCCATAGGAATGAACTGAAAACGCTCGGTTTGCTCCGCTCGCACCGCGCCAGTGGTGTGCGCGCGCCGTCAAACACATGGCGACGGCAAGCGTAAATGTTGACGTTGACTCATTCAAATCGGAGGTGTGGCGGCATTTTGACTTTCCGTAGACTAATGATAATCACCACCGTGAGAACCACAAGTCACCTCCTTTTTAATGTAAAAGGCATTAATACGACAAGTGCGAGAGCCACGGAGATCACAAGGTGCATCAGTGTTTCCGTGGCAACCAGGTGTTGTATTCATTTTACTATCTCTTTCTCTAAATTTGCACATGGATATATATTTTTTTATATATATATAATTTATTGATGGTTATGGCATATTTTTCTAAATGTGTGTGTTTTTTTTTTACTCTTGCTAGTTGCTAGTGTAATGATTATAACACAATTAAAACCCCTCTAAATGTGGTACTAATGTTACATAGTCTTTTACTTAGTGTGCGAAGGTACCAGTGCCCACCCTCTTGACCAGACAGACAGAAAGACTGAGTTGAAACAACCTTGAAGGGATTTTTTTTTTATTTCAATGTAGTTTTTTTATTTGACAAATATATTTTAAAATTAAAAAGAAATGTGCAGCACTTTGTCTGAGAAATAATAAAAGGGACACTTTTTCATTTATAATTTCTTAAATTAATCACTTGTAAAAAAAATCGTGAGAAAATCGTATCGTGAAACCAGTATCATGAATCGTATCGCATCGTGAGTTGAGTGAATCGTTACATCCCTAGTCGTTTTTGAAAAACACCCCTGAAAAATAGGCGAATCTCCACATAACACCGACTGTGACGCAACAGTCTGGATCATTTAATATGTACGCCTCCAAAAATGTGCATATGCCAGCCCATGTTCAATGCCAGGCGTAACTGCGCAGCCGAATCATCGGAAGTTCTGCAGGTGAAGAAACAAGCGAGGATCATAGGGAAAATGGCAGATCATGGAAACAAATGTTATGTTCCAGGCTGTGCAGGGGATGTGAGGACTTTTCATACCCTTCCCACAGAAAAGAAATGTCAACAGGCGTGGTTGATGTTTATCTATAATCGGGTACCGCAACAGTTTAATTCGAAGTTGTTAGTTTGCTCTGCCCATTTCACCACGGACTTATTTTCTGACCTGGGACGATATCAAGCAGGCTTCTCTTAGCGTCTCGTACTGAAGAAGGGGGCAATTCCAACTATATTCCCGCAAGCGGTAACTAGTGATTTTATTAACGATAATTTACACTGTGTTATCTAGATCCAGCGCAAGATATTTATAAGTATTTACGCTGAGGTTTATATTTCTTGCCTGTGTTGTCATATAGATCTACAAAATGATAGTTTAGATACATTATGTAAATTCCCTTTTGTCAAATAATTTTACTTTCGTCTATTTCATCAACAACACGTCAGGGGCTAACTACGTTAGTTTAGTTGCTCACAGATAATGTTAGCTCACTCGATCCTTCTAGCTAATGTCACATTCTCCATCACATAAGTTGAAGCTATATTTATTTGACAAGGCATCTAACGTTAGTCCATTTGTTTCACTGAGCCCGCAGTGAAACAGCCAATCAGAGCAGAACTCCTCATTACTATTCATGACCCTTCCAAATAAGGTAAAAACAGACCATTTCATTCTAGGGCCAATTTCAAGAGTTGAAAATGGACCTGTAAAACCATATCTGGACATTTTAAATGCCCTTAAATAAGCCACATACCCTCTATGTAGATATAAGAGACAAAATTAAAATATTATTTCAACACATTCTAGGGCACCTTTAACTAACGTTACCAAAGATTAACAAATACAGTAACGAATGTATTGCTCAGTTAGTTATTGGTTAGTTAATATATGAACTAATGTTAACATAAAGACGTTCATAATGCTACAAAAAGATTTCCATTTAAAATAAATGTGGTTTGAAATTTCTATATAAAACTTTCTATAAAATAATTCTTTGCTGAAAAATAATGTTTCCGACCAAAATATTAAGCTGGAGTAATGATGCTGAAAATTCAGCTTTACCATCACAGGAATAAATTACATTTTAAAAATTATCAAAAAAATGCAGCCTTGGTGAGCATAAGAGAGTTTTAAAAGCATTAAAAAATCGTACCAACCCCAAACCTTTGAGCGGTAGTGTATATACTGTAGATGACATATGCACATTATGCAGAATGCTGACTGCAGTTTTTCCTACTCTTTTCTCTCTCATATAGCCCTTCAGTCCTCCTTTTCTTCACCTCTGCAGCTTGTGATCATTCACCTTCTCTCTTATTTATTTGTACTTCCATGCTCTGCCAGTCTTTGCCACTCTCTCCTGGCACTCTCGCGACCCATTTTCTGATTACAGTCAGCAATAACAATTTGCAGCATGGCTGATGCTAATCTAATAATGAGCATGAAGCACAGTGAAGGCTGCTATACACGTTCTTAATGCTAATCTGACTTTGGAAAAAGCCTCTACCCTTATTGTAAACTCTGCCCTCTGGGGTTCTCTCCCCCTACAGGTTTGACTATATGCCATATTAGTCATGAACAGAAAATCACTCTCAGTCTACTCTATCTGTACATATCAAGTATGTGAAGGTGAAGGCAGAGTCTCACTTCCCTCACTGGATGTGCAGAGACTAAAAGTAAGCTACGTTGAAACTATCAGCTTTTGGGATTGACAACCGCATTTACTTACAGGTTTGAGTCTCGAAATGTCCCGTTCAAACAGCAACTTAGTGTCTCGAATACTGTCTGTATGAACATGCAACGGGGGTCATTCTCTTACGAGTAACTATAGCGAGAGTGACCAAAGTAATCTCAAAGATGGAACAGTCCATAAAACTGAAAAGTCTGATCACTTTTGACACACAAGAGTCCAATCGAGCCGCAAGTTCATCAGTCAAATCTTCATTAACCGACAGCAGCTTTTATATATCTGCGTAGAGAGCGGGGCATTTAGAACACATACGCACGTACTGTAGAACACAAAAGCGAGTAGAGCAGCTCTGGTGAAGAACAGTGACTGGATCTAAAACCTTCAGATGCTGCAGGTTACTGAAAGTACAGACAGCGAAACCACACACAAAAACCTGTAACACACGGTAGACACGTGTTTGTGCAGCTCAGAGTTGCTCTCTGGCACTGTATGACTGACAGACAACTAGTTGTCCGGTCCTTTTTTCTTTCACACGGCACATTTTCTGAGAATGCGGTTGTGAGTCCTGAGAATTTACAGTTGGGAGTTTGGTTATAGAATGTGGTTGTCACTCCCATAAATAACTGAACTGCATGTATTAAGGCAGGGATCTTCACGCTTTTTGTGATTGAGAGCTCCCTCAAGGGATAAAATCATCTAGATGGCTACTTGTTTTGATATACTCAAAAAAGATATAGAATTTATTATAAGTATAACATGTTGGTGCTTTATTAAAAATTATGGAAATATATTGAAATTTATAATTTTCTCTCTGAAAATCACATTACACTTTCCCTGAATATTGAAGTGCCATACGATTTTAATAGTCATTTGCCACAGTGCTGGCAACAATAAGTGTTTGATTTGACAATAACGGTGTCTTGTTTTGGAGTGGCACCAGTGCGACCACTAACAAATTTTAGTCACACTGGCACGAAAAAAGGTTGCAAAATGCCGCCATTTACTCGTAGTCTGGAGCCCGGAACAGTGGATCTCTAATGGCAAATTGGGGCTATTTATAGAATGTGCTTAGTGGGCAACTCATAGACTCTATGAGGGCTACTAAGTGCCCGCAAGCCCCATGTTGGAGTCTCAAATAGAGGACTGACAACCGTATTCTGCTGCTATGTGAACGTGGCCATTACAGTAGTTACCTGGAATCAAAAAGCAAATTAACATGTCATCCTGAACTAAGCATTTTATTTCTCACTGTTAGTATAAAACATAACATAAATAAAAATAAAATACAAAATAAATAAGGGAAAGATAAACATGCACTATGAGAATAAAATAAAATATAATACTGCTCACCAGAGTCTGAAACCCTCTCCTTGATAATAACATATATTTGTTGAGTATGTGCATGAGGTGTATGAGACTTTGCATGATGAGATTTACAGAGTAGTGTGTTTGACCGTTTTGTGTAGTGAATGGCAGTGCTGCTGTCTGGCCTTCATTAATCTTTACTGAAGGACAGTCAGTGCTTTATGCACTGTGTTGACAAACCTACAACCCTTTGAGTGTTTGTCTGCCCCCTTGTGTGTATTAATGCATGACAGCGCAGGTTTCTATTTTTACATGATTTTGATTGCTTGATTGACCCGTTTTAATGTTTCCAAATAACTTTGTTTATTTTATAATGGCCAGACAAGATCACATTTTGTGGGATTGGTGTTGGTAATCTCAACAATTACAGGACAAGTGCTCAGCCAGTCAGCATATTGACAGAGCATGTTCAGTAGATGAGCATTAGTGCAGAGTTGTGCTGTGTCCGTGTCATTCACAAGTGCCATGCCCTATTCATTATGAATGGAATTTATGAATAAATTAATTAACTCATAATAAATTAAAATGTTACAAATATTTGGTAAGACTTTACAAAGAGGTTTCATTTTATAACATTAGTTAACTACATTGCTTAAGATGAACTAACAGCATTTATTAATCTTAGCTAATGTTAATGTCAACACTTATGAATACATTTTTAAGATCAACAGTTGTATGTGTTAACATTATTTAATGGACTGGGAACTAACATGAATATAAACATTTTTGTTAATTAAACTAAAAGGTTAATAAATGCTTTAAACTATATTTCTCATTGTTAGTTACATTTTTTAACAAATAAGACCTTATTGTAAAGTGTTACCAAATATTTTAAATAATAGCATATATATTTTAAATGTAACTTGAGTTTGTCTGTCAGTTTAAAAACAAAGTTGTTGAACCAACTAAAAATCTGTTCTAATTCTCGGTCACCACTTCAAAAAGCATACGAGTTATCTTATCATAACAACCTTGTAAGGTTGGCCAACAGTATTGTCTCGGAACTGAATCGTGTTGTGTAATGAATTTGTCCCAAGATACAATCGAATTAGATTAAAGCATTGCTTCGTGCATCAAGCTGTATTAGAATTGAATTAGTTTTTGTAATATGGTTTTTGTATTTGTGAATTCACTTTTTGTAACGCAAAACAAATTTTATACTATACTCTATTCTAATAATAAAGCGTTATCACATCATTTATATCATAAGGCACAAGGTGAACCAGGACACCCGCTGGTGCCTTTTCAAAAACAATAGGTGCTTGTTGCCCCTGCATGTCACAGAATCTGAATCATCCCTTTAGGCAGTTTGTGCTCAGACGCATATGAAGAGACCGTGGAGGAGAAAACTATATCCCAAAATATGCTTTCTAAATTGACTGTCAGGTTTCATCAAATTATGGAGGGCTGGCATTCTGCGACCAAATGAAGCGTTAAATCAGAATTGCATCCAGGGTGCATTAAGTTTGGTAATTGGGAAGTTAAACTGTAATTGTCCTAATTTCTTGATGCCTTCAACCCTCTCACGAATGAGCCGTCAGGTTGTTCTCTTGCAGCTTCACATTGTCTGTGCCGTCCTCAGCGTCCTCAGCGTCCTCGGGCCTCTTGACCTCCATTAGCTCTACATTGTGGACGGAGTTGAGAGATGTCTGCCGTACATGTCCGTATGTCATCCCTTCCCATTACGGCACTATCAACAGTGACGTTTTGTTTATTCCTTGTCCCCTACAGAGGGACCTGAGGTCCATTTGTATTTAAATTGTTCTCTTTATAGCTAAATTAACCACCTTCCACTATAATTAGGCCTTGGCTGTCCCACAAAGGAAATTGAATGTGATGATGATGAATTGAGAAAAGTGTTTTTGTTTTGTTTTTTGTCCAGTTATGATAAGCCGACAGTATATTGTCAGCTGGAGGCTGTGGCTGATTGTATGAGCAGAGCATATAAATAAGAGCAGACAGTGAGCCGTGAAGCATCAGGGGGCTCTGTGTCTGTGATGTCCACACAATTAAAAGCTTTCCTTTTCTTGATCAGCAGGCAAATCTGAAAGACATGAGCTGAGTGCTTGACTTCAAAAACAGGCCTTATTCATTCAGCCTTTAGTCATCCCAAAACATCTCACTTTCAGGGCCGTGTCTGTGCTGTGACTGTATTGAAATAAACATTGTAAAAAAAAAAAAGATCTGCATTTGAAAATGCTTTAGATTTCCTCAACCAAACATTACTTGTATTATTTTCTTCTGAAAGTCGAGACACCTTTGCCATTTTAATACTATTTGCTAGAAAAAAATGGAGATTTTCTTCCCCCAATTGTTTCGGCAGCAGAAATATTATTTATCCTTTTTTTTCTAATTTAATACAATGTAAACTTATAAATATAAACATGTAATAAATTAGCAATTTGTGGTTTTGTTTAAATATTTTTTTTTATGTGATTAAAGATTTTAATGTGTAGACATACATTACAGATATATGCAGTATGTGTATACAGTATATTCTCTTTGAAAGAAGTCTCGTACTGTATGCTCACCCAGGCTGCATTAATTTGATAAACTTACATTAAAAACAGTAATACTGTGAAAAATTATTAAATTACTGTTTTCTGTTTAAAAATGTAATTTATTCCTGTGATGGCGAAGCTGAAATTCAGCAGCCATTGCTCCAGTCTTCAGTGTCACATGATCCTTCAGAAATCATTTTAATATGCTGATAGGAAGTTCAAAAGATCAGCATTTATTTAAAATAAAATAAAATATTTTTTATAAATGACTTTTGCTGTCACTTTTGATCAGCTTAATGTGTCTTTGCTTGGAAAAAAAAGTGTTAATTTCTTTCAAAATGTGTGTGTTTGTGTATATGTATGTATCTGTGTCTATAGATATATAGTTACAGTATAAAACACACAGATTGCTAATTTATACTGCATTTACTCATAGAGCATAATTGAACATGAATGCTCTGTGCAACCCTTGAATGCCCTGCATTCTCTGCTGTGATGTTCTTTCTGTATTCTGGCCTTATCGGTAGGAGAGTTGTAGATCCTCTCAAGACATAAAGATTTTATAGCTGTATGTAATGTAGGAAATCGCAAAGGGCAGCCTTTAGAATTAATAACAAGACACTGGACCAGAGTAGGAAACGGAGAGAGAGTCGTGCACTCTTTTTCTTTCTTTTCTCAAATTCAAATCACTCTTGCAATTTCCCCATCTACAAATCTGCCAGAAAACCCAAGTGTAAAGCAGGATTTTTTTTATTTATTTTTTTTCAGTTCTAGCAAACTTGGTCGTCTAGATTTACTGCTCAATCAAAGTGTTTCAGTTTCAGGATATTAGAAAAAACAAATCCACCGTCCATGTATCAAAATGTCATACATTTTTATGGAAAGAGCAATTTAAGGACTAGTTCACCCATGCCATCAAAGTTACTAATCAAAGTCCAACTTACTGATTGGTGATCTGGTTTTGGCAGTACTTGAGTGAAAGACTATATACATATTATTTTATTCTTTTTAAGAGGTAGTTTTTGGAGGATAAAAACAACATGAAGGGGAGTAAATGATGACATATTTCTCAGTTTAACTATTCCTATGACTGTGGTGCTTGCTTAGCACAAAAAAAAAATGCTTTTACTAACTTAAAAAGTGTTAACCCTGCCTTTCAAAACTATATTATTGCTTACAGTGAAGTTAAGCGCAGCACTACATTTATCATTAATAATTGCTTTTGTTGATGCTATCAGAATAAATGGCTTCTGTTATTAGTTAATTCATCATATTTATTTTCGCTGTTGACCTTAAATGTTTGCTTGCTGGTCCGTGTATTAAGGAAAAAGCGTTAGCCTTAAAATGTTTTGCTTTTATGTGCTTCCTAGTCTTTGTACAAGGATATGAAGATAAATTATGTTGCATAAACGTTCGATCAGAGTAACCAGTGCATGTCCACACCGCACAGTTTAAAACCACATTAAAATGCAGACTGTCCTTTGTGCTTATTATTAGAGGTGCTCAGACAGCTCATTGCCATGACACTCTTAAACTGAAATTGACGTCATTTGGTTTACCCTACATGAACCCAAACGTTTGCCCTTTGACCGCCAGACTATTCATATTGGGAAAGATATGCAGAGAAACAGCTCAAATGTATAATGAGATGCAAAGTAAGCAGGCGTTCTGACAGTGTGAGAACGAATAAAGCTCTTTAGCTGAAAATGAACCAGAATGTTTCTGTTGGTCAGTAATGTTTTAGTTATGGGTGTAATTATAGTTTTATTCATGGTGAGAGGTGAAATGCTAAGAAGTTGCTACATGGATTTTGTAAATAATGTTTTTGAATGTCAAAGAATGTCATATATATATATATTATTTTTTTTTATTTTTTTTTTTATTTTTTTTACTCCAAGTGTCAATGGAACCATCTTAATCATGGCCTGAAAGGACAAAGCTCATTCATGAACAGTGGCCCCAAAAAGCATTTGTTTTCCAACGCAATGATATTCAGACCACTGTTTATGTGGGCCAATGTCACTGTTTCACACATGATTTTCCTCTTAGAACCCGAAAGAACCACAGCTCTGTAAATCACTATTTGCATATGACACCAATAATCTGAAATTAGCATCTGATATTAGCATTTACCGTGACAGGAAGAGCGTGATTAAACTTCATTTCCCAAAACAGACCCAAATATGCCTCTCTAGATCGCATTGTTCTGGTGCAACCTTTAGCAAATGTTAACTAGATCTGAGCGATGTTTGTTTTGTCGTGAAGCGATCCTATTTACAGACGAGTCAATAGTACTGTGCTATTGGTTTCACCTTTGTTTCAGTGCCATGTAAATAAATTTAGCATTCTAAAGTGCCCCTGTCCCACGTGAGACCTGGTGACAGGTTTAGAGGAAGTTTAATTAGGAAAAGGATCCTCTGGGGTGTGGCTAAAGTACTTTTTCTGTCAAAAATTAGTCTTCAGTGTTAAGTTCAGCTGAATTTTAAACCTAAATCTATGAACAAGTAAGGCACCATTATTAACTTTTTTAAACGTCCCCCTGTAGTCAATAATTGTATCCCTTAAACTCATCTTTGATCACCAAAATGACAAATAATTTTTTTTTTAAGTTTCCTCAGTTAGTATATACTGTATCTCACAAAAGTGAGGACACCCCTCACATTTCAGCAAACATTTTAGTATATCTTCTCAAGGGAAAATACTATAGAAATGAAAGTTGGATATATTTTAGAGTTTTCAATGTGCTGCTGTTTCTATAGTATTGTCCCTTGAGAAGATATACTAAAATTAGTGCTGTCAAACGATTAAAATATTTAATCGTATTAATGTCAGAGTTAACTCGCGATTAATCGCTCTTATCAACATGGAAAAGTGGATCGGCTTGCTTTGTGCAAATGTTTTTGTATTGAAAACAACATTGACATATACTGTGTTCAAATTCACACTAACATTCTCACTTGGAGCAAATAATCTCTCAATGAACCCCTCTCCATCAATAAAAGGGCGAAAGAAATACTGACGAGGTCCTGATGTTGACGAGGGGGCGGAGAATTCGCATCAGCTGTGTGTGTGTGTGTGTGTGTGTGTGCTTGGCCATAAAGTGGTATTTCAGACTGGACGCGCTGCGATGATGATATCTCAGTTCACAACGACAAAACACACAGATCCCTTTGGTCTTGTCAATGGAACCATTTGGCAACTTTTTAAAAGTAAACTTTCCATTCAGAATCTTATTGGCATCCATTTCGGCGTAACGTAACGTTAACCAACTATTTGGCCGGCTTGCAAGCCCAAACAAGTGTGTGCGGCGTGCCTGTTGTCTAGCTAGATCCGCTTGCGCTTTGGTCGACGAAGCAACAAAACGTCCTCGCGCGGCACAAGCCATTGAAATGAATGGGTTTCATAGCGCATGCCGCGTCCTGTTGCAAAAGCATGTGAAAAAACCTACAAAGTTTGCTAGGCCAAAAAGACTGCTAATCACGCAATAAAAAAATTTAGGCCGTTAAAATGGGTTTGCGTTAACGCTGTTAATAACGCGTTTAACTGACAGCCCTAACTAAAATGTTTGCTCAAATGTGAGGGGTGTACTCACTTTCGTGAGATACTGTAAGCGGTTCTATGAATATGCAAATGAGCCCCGCCTCCACTCACTCACACCAGCTCAGAGATCCACTTGTTGACGATCACACGTTGATGTGATTGGTTACAAGGTAGTTTGTGACGTCAGAAAAAACAGCGATTTCAAACCGCGTTTTTGAGACTGTCTTTGGTTCACTGCAGTTTTAAGGAGAAAATACTCAGCAATGGTGTTGACTTACGAATTTGCACATGGTTTTTCTTAAAGCACATGAAAAACACCACATAGACATATTAACAACATTAAAAGCTTGATTTTTATGAAAACAATGAAAAATGTCATGGACTTTAATGAAGGCCGTGAGGTTAGATATACAGTCAAGTGATGATATTGTTACCCAAAATTTAGACTATTAAATATACAGTCTGTCCAATAGATCGGACTGTCTTAACAATTGGATTTTTTGTTTTATCTTCTGAATGTTGGACTGGGTCTATGGTCATATTCTGTGTGATGTTAAACCACGCAAGATACATCACATTTACTTCATTTAACATAATAGGAGCTGCCTTGATGTTATTATTGAGGACGTGATGTTTGATGCCTTATTAGCATGCATGCTGTATATCAGATATAATAGAAATTGATTCAATTCCTGGCTAGTACGAGCTTATTAGAAGCCTGGAGGTTTGTGTGGATCTTTAAATGGAGATCTTACTCAGAGTTAATGAGTTAAAGTACACGTCTTGTGCACTCAGTCATTCACGCCGTGAAATACGGCCTAATACCATTTGCATATATTAATGCATCATTAAATTCAATAATGTAGTCATATGTTTTATTGACACCGTCATATGTCATTTATCAGCCTGCGTTTGTGCATGACTGGAATGCCTTAAATCTTCATGCCTACTTTTTCAGATTGAAGTTAATGAGAAATTTGTTAAGTCGCATTATCTTTTTCTCTTCCCCTTCCAAAACACTCAAGCTACATTTTCAGTCAGTCTTTAGAACGTATGCTTTCCGGACAAGCTGTGCATTTATCAATGCCACAGTTGCAGTAAAAAAAAAGATCCTGAGCCTAGTGCACACTCAATGGTTATGTGACAGCCGCCTGCGTGTTATATCTGTGAGCAGAAATTAAAATTTAGTCGTGACAATGGGATGGACTTTACCCAGGATGCAGTCGGCCTCCCATGGCAGCAATAGCAGGAAAACAGTGTCCAAGAGGAAGGCGCAGTTAATTGCACTGGGCAGCCACGCCACAGTTTGCCTCATGTGCTCCAGATGGTTCAGGACAACACAAGCTGCTTCATTATCAACATGCTCAGCCCTGTTTGTGCCTGCTGGCACAAGGGGTTCATGGATTGCTTATGGTTTAAATTAGGAGCGCATTCCAGGAAAATGGCCTGTCCTCTACCTTTTCCAGTTCTGATAGTAATGTATTTGCATGTAGACATAAACTATAAAGGTGATGATACACGTGGCAGCTTTTTTGAGCAATGTTGCTGGGCAATGTTGCCGTCAACGGGCAACCAGATGAGACACAGGGCCCATGACCGATCTAAAGTATTCAGATAGAAATGTGTTGCCCATTATCAATAGGAAAGTGCCCAATCAACATTGCCTGGCAAAAAATTTGCCCTGTGTATCATTACCTTTACAACATTTATTAATCTAGGTTAATGTTAATTTAATGTAACATTTTTAAGTGTAGGAATTTACATTGGTTAATGAATTATGAACAAACATGAATTGAAAATGAACAATTGTAGGGTACAGTATAGGATTAATTAATATATAGGAAAGCTCTGTTAACTGCTAGTTCAAGATACCTATAATCAATTAACTGATGTTGAATTTAATTAATTTAACCTTTTTGTAGTGTTACCATAAAAGTTACAAATGATTGTTATTATAATATATATATATAACTATAGAGTTTAATTATTTTAAATAAATTTGATATAATTTTTATAGTAAACAATCGCTGTTTAAAAGCATAATTTATTGATTGATTAATTGAATGATCACATGATTACAATCACTTGTAAATCTACATCTTCAATCTTCTTCATAATATTTTTTGTGGGTGCTGATTTTTTCCCCCAGATACTTTGAAAAGTCTTTACTGTCTCTTTTGATCAATTTATTGTATCTATGCTGCATAAAAGTATTCATTTCTTTATTAAAAAAAAAAGTACTTACCCCAAATTTTTGAATGGTATAGATTCCCCTCTGTGATGGATAACCTGGGGGGAAAAAAATCTAATTAGGACTGAAAATGTCACTTTTGCGGTTGTGTTCAGTATTTCATTAGGTAGATATTGCTCTACATGGAATCCAATAACCATAAATAAAAAGCCTTGTCAAGTGGAAAGAGAGCTTAGTTCATAGACTTGCTTTCCCATTCTGACAGTGATGTGCACAGAGACTTGGCATTCTCTGCTTAAAATACGAAATTTCCATTCCGTACACTTAGGAGATAAAAACTGAATTTTTCCCAGTGATTTTGGAAAATTTCTCGAAAAGGTTGACATGGTTGTGTGTTTGTGCGTGTAGACGATCTTCACACCATGCTGATATTACATCCTGATCCTGACTCCCTGAGAGATACAAACTGCTGTACATCCTTGTGATCTGAGAAAACGACATGGCTGCGAGTCCATGAAATATTTAACACACAGTAATGCATTTACATGATTTTTAGATAGGATAGTAAGTCTAGTCTTTGAAAAGTGTGACATGTGAAGGCCAAGTAACTCATACTCAGAATTTGACCTCTTCATTAATTAAATTCTTCCAAGTTAGTGCACACGCATTAGGAGTAATGAGTAGTGTACACACACACAGAGAGCAGTAGGCAGCCATTTTGCTGTGGCGCCCAGGTAGCAATTGGGGGTTCAGTGCCTTGCTTAAGGGCACCTCAGTAATTTGCAAATCCTAACGGTATTGAGAATCGAACCCACAACCTTCAGATTACCAGTCTGACTCTCTAACCATTAGGCCATGACTGCTAACATTAAATATTGCAATGGATTGTTCACTTATACAATATCTGCTTTTGCAATGCCTTAAAGGTCTTATTAGTCTGCTCTGCTGTATCAGATTTGATGAGATGAATGATGAAACATTACAATGGGAGATTTAACAACGGGGAAACGGTGAGCGGTGTAATGCTTCCTAGTGCAGGCTTCTGTGACCTTCAAGTTCATCCAAAGTTTTTCTGACATGATTGAATGATTCGTAATGTGCTGCTAGTGATGTTAAATGTAACTCTAAAATATGATATTAACAATTAAAGGGGTCATATAATGGTACATGCACTTTTACAAGTTGATTGTACTGAAATGTTTGTTGGCAGTGCCTGTACACAACCATCATATAATGAAAAAAATCTATCCAGTGTTTTTGTTTTAATCTCCTTATATGTTCTCTTTCATAGGTTCACTCAACGCTGCGGAAAGCGCAGTGGGATATTCTCTGAATGTGCCGATTGTCTGAAGCCTTATAGAATCACGCCAATTCATTGGCTGATGGCGTCCGCGCGATATGGCTCCGCCCCTACGCTCTTACGTCGCATCATTACATAGTCGCGCGCGCGCGCCATCTGCTCCTCAGATTTCTCTGCCTTCAGAACGAAGCGGTCACGTTTGCCCTTCGCTCGTGATTTTTCTGAGCTACAATACATCTAAGGATTATTCTCGGCGCTTCTGCGACTGTTCAAGCGGAACTCTGTTCTCCTTACGGTGAAGTTGCCATGGATTTCAGACGCTGTACTCCGCCATGTGCTCGTTACATCGCTAACGATGACCCACACAGTAAGTGAGTTAAATGTTTGGGTTTTTCACATGCGCGTGAGGCAGTTATAGGATCGTCTAAATGCAAATTCTGTGAAAATTTGTTGCTCAAAACCCTCAAATCGCGGCTCGCGGTCTTTGAGAGGGAATCATTCGTCTCCCCCTGTCGCGCTCCCGAGGCCTCTCGAGGATCCGCGACCTGGGGTTCGGATGTAGAGCTTGAGGATGTGGAGTTCGAGCAGACGAGCCCCGCTCTTTCTCTCCCTCCCTCCCCTCGGCACGCGCGAGGCATGCCAGTCGAGTTTTCACACGATTATTTGCGCCCCAGCCCGGGAGCACGCGACGCGGTTTCTTTCGGGCTGGAGGATATACTTTTTACCGAGGCTTCCGACTCCGAGGATTTCGGGCCTACTCTCGCCGACGAGGTTATCCCGCCGAGCGGCCAGGAATTGCGGCCTACGCGGAGCTCGTTGACATGCTTTCGCGCGCTACGGAGAAGCTCACTATTGATTGGCCTGACGAGCCATGCGAGTCTCAGTCGTCGAAACTCGACGAAAGGCTTCTCAGTGGCCCTAATTCTAGGCCTCAACGGAGGAAGCTGCCATTTTTCAGTGATCTGCATCATGAGATCTCCAGATCCTGAAAGCAGCCTTTCTCTTCTCGTCTCACTAATGCTGCTGCTGCTGATTTCACCAACCTGGTAGGCTCTGTGGAACAGGGCTATTCCGCCATTCCGGCGATTGAGGAAACTTTAGCCGACCATCTTGCTCCGTCGTCTGCGCCGTCCTGGAAGTCGCGCCCCCTCCTCCCTTCTAAAGCATGTAGGACTACTTCCTCTCTCATTGGGAAATCCTACATGGCGGCTGGGCAGGCAGGCATGACCCTGCACACTATGGCCATTCTTCAGGCCTACCAGGCGGACATCCTGAAGGATATGGACGAGGGCGACGGCCTGACCCCTGAAGCGGTCAAGGAGCTTCGTAAGGCTACGGATTTAGCCTTAAGAGCCACCAAGCATACTGCACCCGCTATAGGTCGCTCTATGGCTGGTTCTGTTGCGGTGGAGAGCCACTTGTGGCTTAATCTCACGGAAATCCGTGACAAAGAGAAGGTTTTCCTCTTGGACGCCCCCATTTCTCAAACGGGGTTGTTTGGTGAGGCGGTCAACACAGTGGTTGAGAAATTCCGCTCCTCCAAATCCCAATCGGCCGCGTTCAGACAGTTCATGCCCAGGAGGGCTAGGGAACCTTCTGCTCCGGTGCGGGAGGAAGGAGACGCTTTCTGCTTTCTCCCCTCACCCCCCGCACTCTCTATAACTGCCGGCCGCATCCTCGGAGGCACTTTCCGTTTTCCTCCGGAGCAGGCGGACCTGGTCACCATGACCCCAGTCTCGATACCTCCCATCACGTGCCAGGACGCCGATGGCCCTCCTGCACAGTCAACCTCTTCACCCCAGGAGCGTCAGCACGGCACCCTCACTCAGGTATGTCGTCTGCATTACAGCATCCCTCCTCCTCTATCACATTTCCTTCCAGAGTGGGAGCGCTTACCAGGGGTATCATCTTGGGTTCTTCGCACAATTCGGTTCGGCTACACTCTCCAGTTTTGCCGCAATCCCCCCCGTTTCAACGGGGTGTTTCCTACTGTAGTAGACAGCGCCACTCAGGCTTCTGTACTTCAGCAAGAAATCTCTTCCCTCCTTCTCAAGGGAGCAATAGAGGAGATTACTCCAGAGGAAACCGAGCGGGGCTTTTACAGCCGTTACTTCCTGGTCCCGAAGAAGGGCGGCGGTTTGCGTCCCATACTGGACCTCCGCCGACTGAACTTCGCCCTTTACAAAGGGAAATTCAAGATGTTGACCCTGAAAGCTATCATATCTCAGATTCGGCCAGGGGATTGGTTCGTGACGATAGACCTAAAGGATGCTTATTTTCACATCCAGGTTGTACAGCGACACAGGCAGTTCCTCAGGTTCGCCGTTGGAGAAAGGGCGTTCCAGTACAGGGTCCTTCCCTTCGGCCTATCTCTGGCCCCGAGGACATTCACAAAGTGCATGGATGCAGCTCTGGCCCCATTGCGGCTCCAGGGCATCCGTGTTCTAAATTACCTGGACGATTGGCTCATTTTAGCCCAGTCCAGGAAGCTAGTGGCCCACCACAGAGACATCGTTCTAAATCATATCCAGTCTCTCGGTTTGAGGTTGAACTCGGAGAAGAGTGTTCTTGCTCCGGCTCAAAGCACCGTTTTCTTGGGGGTGAACATGGATTCCGTTCTCATGCAGGCCCGTTTGGCCCCTGCACGGATTTCCAGCTTGACGGCATGCTTGGCTCGTTTTTCGCTAAGCCATCATGTGTCTGTGGGCACCTGCCGCAGGATGCTGGGCCTTATGGCCGCGGCCTCCTCTGTGCTACCGCTGGGTCTACTCCACATGAGACCCTTCATGTGGTGGGTGAAACTCTCAGGGGTTCGACCCTCCGGGTCAACCCTTCGCCTACTGAAGGTGTCGCGCAGTTGCTTTCGAGCCCTGTCAGTTTGGCGGGACCCTCTTTTTCTGCGGAAAGGGGTCAGCATGGGTGCGGTATCTCGTCGCCAGATGATTACGACGGATGCCTCTCTCACCGGCTGGGGAGCGGTTTTCGAGGGCAGACCAGCGTGTGGGGTCTGGACCGGAGAGGCTCTCTCTTGGCACATAAACTGCCTGGAGTTAAGAGCCGTTTTTCTGGCTCTGCTTCATTTCCTCCCTCTTCTGGAGGGTCACCATGTCATTGTCAGAACAGACAACATGGCAGTGGTGTCTCATGTGAAACGGCAGGGAGGTTCTCGGTCGCGCACCCTAGACAGGCATCCGCGTCACCTTCTCCTGTGGTCTCAGAGCAGATTCCTATCTCTAAGAGCGGTTCATGTCCCAGGGGTTCTGAACCTCGCAGCAGATTTTCTGTCGAGACAGAAGCTCAGATCGGGGGAATGGATGTTGAACCGCCAGATGATGGCCCTGATATGGAAGGTTTTTGGAGAGGCGGAGGTGGACCTCTTTGCATCTCAAGAGTCGTCCCAATGCCCGTTTTGGTTCTCCCAAACCCATGTCCCCCGGCCCCATTGGGGATAGATGCGTTCGCTCACCCTTGGCCAAGGCAGAAACTCTATGCCTTCCCGCCCATCAAATTGATCCAGGCGGTCTTGGCCAGAGTGAGAGAGAGCGGAGTCCGCCTCCTCCTGGTAGCTCCGTTCTGGCCATCTCAGCCATGGTTTTCGAAGCTAATTCCCCTTCTGGAATCTTCCCCCTGGAGGATCCCGGGCAGGGAAGATCTGCTGTCCCAGCTACAGGGCAGGATATGGCATCCTCGCCCAGACATGTGGAAGCTGTATGTATGGCCGATCAGAGGCCGTTAGCATTAAGCTCTGGTCTCCCAACTGACGTTCAGGAGACCATTGTGAGTGCTAGAGCCCCTTCTACAAGGAGATTATATTCTTCAAAATGGAAGGTTTTTGAGACTTGGTGCTTAGCACATGATAGGAGCCCAGTTAACTGCCCTGCTGGTTCAGTACTGGAATTCCTGCAGGAGAAGTTTGCGGCTGGAGCAGCCACTACCACTCTCAGAGTTTATGTCGCAGCTATTGCAGCGCATAGGGAATCGGATGAGATTCCCCTGGGCAAATTAAGGTTAGTTTCTGCCTTTATGCGTGGGGAGAAGCGCCTGAATCCAGCTCGCTCCCCTAGAGTTCCCTCATGGGATCTTTCTGTTGTCCTAGAGGGTTTGACGAAAGCCCCCTTTGAGCCCTTGGAGTCAGCTCCAGAGAGGATTCTGACTCTCAAGGTTTCTCTTTTGTTAGCTTCGTCCTCATTAAAGCGTGTGGGAGACTTACAGGCTCTTTCTGTTAGCGAGTCTTGCTTGGACTTTGCCCCTGGCCTGGTCAAAGTTTCCTTGAGGCCGAGACCAGGGTATGTCCCCAAGGTTCTTTCCTCAACTTTCCGCTCACGGGTAGTTAACCTTAACGCTTACCACCCTCCTCCATTTTCGTCTGAGGAAGATAGGAAGCTTAACTTGCTCTGCCCAGTTCGTTCTCTTAAGATATATGTAGACCGATCAGGCGGTTGGAGGAAATCTAACCAGCTTCTGGTTTGCTTTGGTGCTAGCCGCCGTGGGCTTGCTGCATCAAAGCAGAGGATTTCTCACTGGGTCACAGAGGCTATCTCGTTGGCTTACGGGGTGCGTGGCTTGCCTTCACCTCTTAGCATTAGAGCACATTCCACCAGAAGTGTAGCATCTTCTCAAGCGCTTTTCAGAGGAGCACTTTTGGAGGATATTTGTGTTGCGGCAGGCTGGTCCTCTCCGCACACTTTTGTAAGGTTCTATAGCTTGGATCTTGACATGACCCCGGGTTCCCAGGTTCTTTCTGTTTGAACTCATTTCGGTCGTTGTCTCTTTTATCTACCAGTTATAAAAGCGCTCTAGCTTGCCGAGTTTGGTAGTCCGTTCCCACTGCGCTTTCCGCAGCGTTGAGTGAACCTATGAAAGAGAACGTCTCTGGTTACTTGCGTAACCTATGTTCTCTGAATAGGGAACGAGACGCTGCGTTAGCGGCCAAGCTCCTCGCGCTGCTGACAGTTTCTTTTCGGCAGAGAAATCTGAGGAGCAGATGGCGCGCACGCGACTATGTAATGATGCGACGTAAGAGCGTCGGGGCGGAGTCATATCGCGCGGACGCCATCAGCCAATGAATTGGCGTGATTCTATAAGGCTTCAGACAATCGGCACATTCAGAGAATATCCCACTGCGCTTTCCGCAGCGTCTCGTTCCCTATTCAGAGAACATAGGTTACGCAAGTAACCAGAGACGTTTTCCCCTGCCTCAAATTGAGCCGTTCGATTTTGTGACATCACTAAATCGGACACCCCTCCTACGATTGTTGATTGACAGCAGCGTCTCAACACAGACCCGCCCTCGCTTGTGAGCGAGCGAGCTGTCAATCATACTCCGCGCGGACCGGCGCGGTCATTGTTGATATGCTGGAGCTCTGTCTATGAGCAGAATGGTGTCTAAGCGATTGTGGCGTTCTGTTCTTGGGTGTAATAACGAACACAGCAGTCATTTTAATGTTCCTAAATCCGAACCGCTTAAGACGCAGTGGCTGAGTTTGTTTTCGAAGGGAATATTCCCCACGAGCAACGTCAATGCTCTCATGTTTGCGCGAATCATTTCACACACCAGACTGCTTTATAAACGAGGATTAGTATAAAGCTGGTTTTGCTAAGAAGCTGCTCATGAAAAAAGGATCGGTACCAGATATTCGTGTTCCTGCTGAACCTCCAAAAGAACTGAAGTGAGTGTAACGTTTTATTAAACTTTATATTAATATTTATATGAATCTTTCCAAATCGCTAGCTGCACGCTTCACAATGAATGCGTCTAAGGTTTACACTCAGGGTACATTACGGCATGTTTTCTATGTATGACGTTCTCAATATAATTCATAATCCCACGTTTATACTGAACAACGCGTTATGGTTATTGTGTTACAAACGGTGTAGCCTAGGCACAGAACAGAGAGGCGGGGTGAGCAAAGCTCATTATCATTTAAAGTCAAATGCACTGAAACAGAGCTGTTTTTGACCAGGTAAAATAAGTGTTTTCTTACAATACTAATGAGAATTTTTAATTAAAGTATATTACAAACTTTTAATTTAGACCCTAAAGAATCATATTAGCTTGTACAAAAATGGCATGATATGACCCCTTTAAGGAGAATCACTGGCAAATGTGTCAATATGATCTGCTACTTTAGCACATTTGGTAAACACTTAGCCTTTGGCGCAGTGTAATGCATTCACAGCTTTGAAAAATCATTCCTTTATACACTGCACATCTCTCAGTCTCACTGAAGGCAATGTCAGAGTGGTGTTAGCTCTCTTTACGCGGGGTTAATAGACAGACTGTCTTGTATATCCATGATTAATCTCTCTGACAGTAATGCTGTCTGTCTGTGAAGAGTGCCAGACGGTACAGAGAGGGAGAAATGATAAATGATAACCCTAACCCTGCACAATGCAGGCTATTTGATAAGGTAATAGGTCTACTTTTGGCTGTGATGTAAAGAGTCAAAACGTTCTCCCATTGAGAAAAACACTTAATGCACAAGGTTTTTAAAGTCAAGAAAATTTGATGACAGATTATATGTTGCAAAGTTGTTCATTTTTTTAGGTTTAGTTCATCCTTTTAGTGTGTGTGTGTGTGTGTTTGTGTGTGTGTGTGTCAGGGTTTCCGCGGGGCATTAAAAAGCATTAAAAGTCCTTAAATGAATTTTGCGAAAATTAAGGCCTTAAAAGGCATTAAAAACCATTCAATTTGATTCTTACAGGCATTAAATTTTTTTATAGTTTTGAAAGAGAATTTTATGTAAATTTATTTGAATATAGCCTTAATTAATAATTAATAATTTGTATTTGCTGTCACAAAATATGTAGGCCTACGTTCGTGTGATACATATGCGGAACCAGTTTGGTAATTGCTTCCGGCCAGAGCAAAATTGCTGTGATGCGGAGGTGACGCGGGTCTGTTGTACAGCGGTGGACAGGTCTAAAGCTCTGAACCTTGAAAAAATGGTAAAGTGCAAATTCCAGCCAAAGTGGCTGGAAAACTAGTGATGGGCAGATCGAGGCTTCGTGAAGCAATGAAACAGTCGAAGCAAATGTGCCATTTTTTTTCGAGGCTTCGAATCAATCCGAAACCCGTCTCCAACCTTTACAAAGAGCTAATAAAAAAATGTGTTTTTTTTATTTTATTATTATTGTATTTTTGTAATATATGAAGCTTGTAACCTGTAGTCTCTGCACCCTGCAGAATGGCAGGATGAATGCTCCTCAAATGGCGCATCATGGATGATGTATTGTTGCAGTAGGCTAGCTGCCGATCACAATACACACATCTCACTTTATTTGGGGTTTCCAAATGGAAATGCTCCCACACCACAGATGTACGGCATCTCTTCTGTGGAGCCTCCATTTCTTTCTATCTATCTATCTATCTATCTATCTATCTATCTATCTATCTATCTATCTATCTATCTATCTATCTATCTATCTATTTTATATGTAGCCTATCTATCTAATAATCTATATGTATCTGTAATATATGTATCTATCTATTAATATATATATATATATATATATATATATATATATATATATATATATATATATATATATATATATATATATATATATATATATATTTATTTCTATCAATGCATCTATTAATGTGTCACTATATGTACTCTGTGTGTCTCTAAGTCAATGTGTAAATGTAAATTAAATCCTAAATATAACTAAACAAATCGCACTATAAATATTTTCACCTACATCCGAAAACAAACGAGCACAATTTGAAAGAGTCCAATTTTCATTAAGCTGTAATTTGGCATGAACCAATCACTGAATAGATTTCCTTATTTAAGAATATTCTCAGATACATTCGCATTGAATTCATCATTTTCAGGAGAATACATTATGATGTTGAACGAAATGAAAGATGAACACCTTCTCCAACATGTCTTAATTACAAAAATGATATTCCATATTTATGTTAACATAATATAATTTTATTTTTTATTTAATCTATGTCGATTATATGAAAAGTGAACACCATGACTAAGATAGGATCATAAGATGGGTCAGACATGATTTTGACCACTTTAATAAGTTTTGTTTTGTAGAAAGCCTTTCATTAAATTAAATTTCGTTTTGTATAAATTGTATCTTAATTTTAATCACTGTTTCATTAACTAATTGCCTGGAATTATACAAATATAGCAGACATATAATCAGGACGATGTGGAAGCGACGGTGCGATCTCTTGCGCGTGAACTGGAGCTCGTCTCATAAATGAACCGAAACTCGTGCGCCCATCGGAGACGGAGTTCACTGCTGATATTCTGAGGATACAACATAGCCAATAGGCTATACTAGGGACTTTAGCCTTTAAATATCTTTGCTGCATGCGCAGTCTCCTTCCTAGAACACCCACGAGCTTTCTAGCCTCGCGGCAGCAGCGCCTTGCATCGCTCATAGACCTTAAAACTGATCAAAAAATTCAAAAAACGAAAATTGATCAAAAAACGTTGGTGCGGATGGATGGCGGACAGATGATGAGTTTTGTGCTGCGGTTCCGTTGCGGATGAAATAATAATAGCCCATCCGCGCATCTCTAATACGAATGTAATGCTATGTGTCATGGAACATTGTGCTCCCCAACTCGCGAAAGGGATTTGCTCCATCTTTTGATAAGTTTTGTTTAGAAAACCTTGAATCCATGTAAGACACACTATCATTAGAAATAATCCATGTCATTATAATTAATGAATCCATATCATTAGACACAACGTACATACGTGTGCAGGCCAATGTTTTTTTTTTTTTTTTTTTTTTTTGCGGTGATGACGGTGACGAGCTCAGACCCGCGGTTGGAGTCACGTGACCGCGGTATTGCGGTAATGCGGTAACCGTCCCAGCCCTAACTGTCTGTGTCTGTTGTGTCTAGGGCTTCGCCGGTGCATAATTGTGACAAATGTCGACGTAGATTGATGTAAAAGTCGCATCAAATCCGCCTTGATTGTTCACACTGCGGCTGCATTGAAAAAAATCAGATCTGGGTCTGATTCAGGACCACATATGTATGTGGTCTAAATCTGATTTGAAAAAATCAGATCTGGGCTAGATTTGAATGTTCACACTACCTCTGAAGAAGTCTGACCTGGTCACTTGACCCCAAAAAAATCAGATTTGGGCCACTTTTGCCTGCAGTGTGAACGGGGCCTTAGACGCTTCATTTAGCCGTTGTCACGTGACGTGGATGTTTTGAATCACGCTTCGGATCAGTGTTTCGAATCATCTTTGCTTCGGGATCTCGCAAAGCTTCGGAACGTCTGTTTCGCGCCAGCCATCCTTATGGAAAACAAAACTTTTAAGACATGGTTGCAGCCCGCTAGTGGTAAAAATGAAGGATTTTGCGGCGTTTGTAAAAAAGCATTTGTAAGCTGGGGACAATGGGAATCAGCGCCGTAAAATCCCATCGTCGTTAGATTTAAATAGTACATTGTGTTTAATTTGTCGTTTAATGAGATCTATATGTTGCTAGTAGCGAAAATAGACCCTACTGTTACACGCATGCACTTTAATGGTCCATTAAGCAGAACTTTTGCCAAGCATGTCAGAGGTTTTGGGTTCTAATCCGCAGTAAGTATATATTTTTTTCCTCATCAAAACCGATTGTTTATTAGTGGTTCTATATCAAGCACTGACATGTTTGTGTGCATTATGTTTTGTGATTTCACCGTGACAAAAAGAGAGTCTCACCGCAACGGATTGAGCAGTGCGCGCGCCGAGAGAAGAAGTGTTGTGCACGAGCCACAACAGAACGCAGGCAAAGAACGTAACGTTATATTGTTCTTCTATACTCTTTGACGCAGGGCTCTCAAGTGTCACGCATTGAGCGTGACAGTCACTCATTTCGGTCTTTTGTCACGCACTCCCACCACACATTGTATTTCACACGCTGAAAAAACTATTTATAATATATTGAATATGCCGCAGCGCCCAAAATGTCTCTGGCCGCGCCGCTATCACTATGGAACCGACAGGAATCAAGCACGTCTCCCCCGTAGTTCTTACTAGTCGAGCCTGCCACTTATCAGCCAATCAAAAAAAAAAAGAAAGGGTCTACACATTCGCCAATTAGAAAATAGCACTATTGTATCTGGGTAAGTTTCAAGATAAGTCATGATCTCCTGTTTTAATGTTACAAAAAATTCACAACTTGTTTGACACAAACAATGACAACTTGATTGCTGTTTGAGAAACATTTCCCAGATAATTAGTATCAGTTTTTTTTATGAGTGTCTGTAACTTAGCCAACAGTTTTACAGCCTGTTCACTGACAACACCTGCT
The DNA here is from genome assembly GCA_030578255.1 of Tiaroga cobitis. Taxonomy (NCBI): domain Eukaryota; kingdom Metazoa; phylum Chordata; class Actinopteri; order Cypriniformes; family Leuciscidae; genus Tiaroga; species Tiaroga cobitis. Next base: position 14,377,130 of record CM060614.1, read on the forward strand.
CAGAACAAGTAGTCTAGGCCTAGTCATATTTTCTTTATCACACGATGACTGACATATTGTCACATTATAAACATCTCTTTCTCCAAATAGGCTTAATCATTTTATAAGCACTAAATAAATTAAAGTGTATTGCATAGTCGATGTTATAGGTCTCTTTTAAAATCAAGTCATATTTTATAATTATATCCGGGCCATGGATGCATTAATCATCGCATCTGTCTTTCAAAGATGTCAGGTAAAAAGCAATTAAGCATCCTCTCATTCGCCCTGAGAGGAAAGCCCCCTAAAAAGGCCAGGTTAGAGGATGCTGGCCTAGAGAAGGTGCATGGCGAAAAGGGCCCATTACTGTGCGTTCACACCGGAGGCGAATAGCGCGTCAAATTCGCGTCTACCGCGTCTAGTTTGACGCTAGACCACCTTGTGTTAATTCGCGCGTCAAGAGTGAAACTGACGCGTGTAAAAACAAAACTTTGAAGCTAAATTTACGCGCGTCACGCGCGTCGGAATCGAAACCCATTGGCGGCCATCTTTTTTATTTTGATCGAGCATTCATCGAGAGTCATCGCTCTGTATTTGCTCTGGAGAGCAGAACAGCGGCGTGGGGGTCATATTTGTGTCCACCGGACCCTTCGGAGGCGAACCGTTTGGCGAGTTTCACATTTGCTCGCTCCAGGAACTGCGCCTGGATGACGGCCGCTGTCAGCGGTACTTCCGCCTGTCCCTCGCCCAGTTTGATGAGCTGTTGTCCCGCATCGGAGCGTGGATCACCCTCGCCCCCATCCACCTAATCTGTCATTTATTTTTGTTTTGATGATAAATAGATCCAGCCTCCAAAAGTTATTAACCTGTCCTATGATTTTTACTCTCTCACGTCCAGACACGAACTTATGCACATGTATGTAAGTTGTCTTTACATCATAATATTTCATATAATCTAGATATGGAATAAATAACATTCAATACAAAATGAACATGTCTCGTATATTGAAATAAAGTTGTAAGTGATAAAATATTTGCTTTGTTGTGCATTAGAACCACACCAGGCATTTAGTCATATTACAAGATAATTTATTGAGGCATCCAGACACTTCACCACGTGACAGCAGCAAGCAGCTAAGCTCCTGATTGGTTAACGCGGCGCGAATTGACGCCAAAGTTCAGATTTTTCAACTCGGGCGGCAGGCGCGAATTCGCGTCAAACGCGTGAATGCACAAATAGCACTAACTAATTATTCGTGCGTAACGCGCTTAACGCGCCAGATGCTCAATTCGCGCCATTCGCCCGAACTTGACGCGCGAATGAGGCGTATTCGCGTGTACCGCACCGCGCTCTACGCCTCATTCGCGCCGCAGGAATTTTTTACGCGCGTAACGCGTCTTTGCATTGACTTAACATTGAAATTACTCGCGCCTGACGCGCTATTCGCGTCCGGTGTGAACGCACCATTAGAGGAGGAGACGGTGCAGGTAGAAGAGGAAGATAATAAATACTTTGTATTTGGTTGAATTGTCAGTGCCATGTGTCAAATCTTCTCTTTTGCAAGTGTGAGCAATTATTAATAACAACAACAAAAACACTAATAATATTACTAATGAAACCCCACCATTCCTGCGTCCCGTCCTATACACCGCGAGATGTTTAAAAAATGGTAAAAAATGTCCCACCCGCAAATTACACCTATGTGTTCCAGAATTTGTTTTATATATATATATATATATATATATATATATATATATATATATATATATATATATATATATATATATATATATATATATATATATATATCATGGTTAGTCATGGGTCGTAGCTATATGGCATTAAAACATTTTAAAATTAAATTAAATTAAAGCTAGGGTATACGATTTCAAAGATTGTTCCTCGTTTATATGCTGGTTATGGTTATATAGTACAATCCTAACAATATGAATAGAAAAAAGAATGAAAAAAAAATCCATTCAGTCTATTGGCTGTACAGCCGCAGAGAAGTTGACCAATGTAAGCTGTCCGGCCGGACAGCTTAAATTGGTCAACTGCTCTCATCCAATCACCAGCTCCACTTGAAACTCCGCCTGGCGCTCGCGTCTCCAACCCAACCGCACCCGACCCTGCCCTCCTCCTTACGCGTGCAAGCAGCTGACAGACAGTCTATGGTAGTTAGCTAAGTAGCGTCAGATCAGCAATGGATAAAATATAAACAACAGCAGCAAGCAGCCTCTGCTTGCCCCTACTGTAAAGTTTGGACGAAAGAGAAAGTCTGTAGAGGAAAGAGCAGAGATAAAAAATAAAAAAAATGTAACGCCGGACTCTAAGTAGGATAAATATAGGGTCCACCATTGACCGTTGGAGGAAGGATCTGGGACTGAAAACCGACGCTGACACAGCTGACTTTTTGTTGAGCAGGTAAACATTTATTCATACTTTTATGTTGTGACGTCTGTTACATAAATAGCTTTTTATCAGTTTGACACCTTGCTCATGCTGCCGGTCGGCATTGGCAATGTTAGCCGTTTAGCATCGCATATCACGGGTCAAAGTAATTATATTTCTTAAAGTGCTTGAATATATTTCAGTATGCCTAGCGGGTTTCTGTTCGAGCCGATCAGAATTTGAACAAGATGCGCTGTGTGCTGCAATAACAATTACTCAAAACCTTAGCAGAACATTTCATGTGTTGCTAGTTTTGTGTTGACGTGAACTCAAACGTGACATAGCTCAGGGAGCAGGTAGCACAGAGGGAAGGGGTGTGTGTGTGAAGGGGCGGGATGAGTTTTTTAAAACTTCCCTACCGTCTCAGGCTTTCTCGACCGATTTTTAGCATCGTATACCATAGCTTTAAATTTAGTTTGAAGATACCTGTAGAAACCCTGGTGCGTGTGCGTGTGCGTGTGCGTGTGTGTGATGCATCAATGTCAAGTTTATTTCTAGCACAGTTTAAAACAACTTAGAGTTGACCAAAGTGCTTTACACTACTACAAATTATAACACCATTCACACAAAGAACAAACAAAAACAATAAAAGAGATTCTATTAATCTCTATAATACATTAAAAGCCAAAGAAAACAGATGATTTTTTAGCTTAGATTTAAAATTGGAGAGAGTTTGAGCAGTCTAAGAGATCTCGATGGCTTGTGTATGGACAAAAGGCTTGACAAATATATAGGTGACAGTCCGTTTAAGGATTTAAAAACCAATAAAAGGATTTTAAAATCAATTCTATAATGAACAGGGAGCAAATGAAGAGACATTAAAATTGGGGTAATATGTTCACGCTTACGTACACCCAACAAAAGTCTAGCAATAGAGTTTTGCACCATTTGAAGTCGAGAAATAGATCGTTGGTTTATTCCTACATAGAGAGATTTGCAGTAATCAAGTCGGGTAGAGACAAGAGCATGAATTACCTTTTCAAAATCTTTAAAGGAGAACCAAGGCTTAACTTTTGCCAAAACTCGACTAGATGGTAGAAGCTGGATTTTACAACCGAGTTTATCTGCTTGTCAAATTTAAGGGATCCTTAAAATAGAACACCTAAGATTTTTACACACGGTTTATAAAAGCAAGACAACTGCTCCAAATTAAGATTTTGAACATCATACCCATCAGAGGGACTAAACACGACAATCTCTGTTTTGGATTCATTTAAATTTAAAAAGTTTAGTGACATCCAATGTTTTAGGTCAGTTAGGCAATCCAATAAAGGTTGCAGTGCATTTGAATCATTCAGTTTCATTGGCAGATATATTTGAGTGTCATCTGCAAAACAGTGGAAAGAAACACCATGTTTCCTAAAAATGGTGTCTAACGAAAGCATATACGAAGAAAAAAGGATAGGAGCTAGAATGGATCCCTAAGGAACACCAAACATAAGAGGGGCTGCAGCAGATGAAAATTATCCAAGACAAACTGAAAAGCTTCTGTTCGACAGAAATGAATTTAACCATTTTAAAGCATTTCCTTTGATCCCTCCACAATGTTCAAGGCGGGAGATAAGGATATTATGGTCTATAGTATCGAATGCTGTGCTCAAATCTAATAACACAAGAATAGCATGATCACCTGAGTCCACAGTTAAAAGAATGTAATTTAAAACTTTCAACAGAGCAGACTCTGTACTGTGATATTTCCTAAAACCTGACTGAAATATTTCAAAAATGTGATTTGTGTTCAAATACCTCTGTAGTTGTTGCAGTACTATTTCCTCTATAATTTTTTAAATAAAAGGTAGTTTGGAAATTGGTCTAAAATTTAACAAGTCAGAAGGATCAATATTTGGTTTCTTAATAAGAGGTTGGACAACAGCATGTTTCAGACCCTCTGGCTTAGTCCCTGCGATAAGGCACTTATTAATTATGGACCATAAACTAGGTCCGACAGTATCTAGAACTTGTTTAAAAAGGTATTTCGGAATCTTGTCCTGCTGCGAGGTGGTAGGCTTTAACTGATTGACCACTTCTTGGAGGGTTTCAAAGGAAAAGGGTTCAAACTGGGCTAAAACACTGGAACAAATAACTGAGTCAGATGGATCAAAAAAATGGTGGTTGAATATGTGATCTAATATTTGCAATCTTGTCTATAAAGAAATTTAAAATATTATCACAAAGTGTTTGTGACGAATTTGGGAGAGCAACTAAAGTGTTAATTGTAGAAAATATAATTTTTGGCCTATGACAATTTTTTGTAATGGCCTCTCAAAATAGTTAATCCTAGCGGCTTTTACTGCTTTTTGAAAGGTTGACAGTGAAACTCTTAACATTTCATAAGACACATGGAGCTTGTCTTTTTTCCACCTCCGTTCCGCACTTCTACAGATCTGTCTTAGGGGAACGTATACTATTAACCAAGGTTCTGATTTTGGTTTAACAGTTTTATGTTTTAAGGGAGCAATATCGTCCAGAATATTTATACTGGTAGAATTGAATAGAGTAAGATGTTCTTCAGCACTAAATGCCTCTAAGGGAGCTTCTAAATTACAAGACTTAGATGCTTCTTTAAAGACTGCGGAAAAAACTGCCCTGGTGTCAGCATTAATTTTCCGAGACCATTTTGTAAAGGTCTGAGGGTTTACAGATGGACAATAGAGAGAGGTTGTAAATATTACAGGTTTGTGGTCCGTAAAACTGACATCACAAATTTCAATATCATAGATGGATAAGCCATAAGACAACACAAGATCCAATTTATGACCAAGGGTGTGTGTGGGGCCTTTCACTAGCTGTTCAAACCCAAAAGAATGAACAAGAGTTGGAAAGTCTTTTGCCAAAGAGTTCGAGGAGCAACATGTATATTAAAATCTCCTAGAATTAAAAGTCGTATCGTAGTTCTGGACACTATCCCCCAGAAAGGCAGCAAAATCCTCAATGAAGTCTTTGTTTGGTTTTGGAGGTCGGTACACCGCCGCTATCATCACGGGCTTAGGCAAGTCCATTTTTAGAACTTGGAACTCCAAACTGAGATAGGTATCCTTTGTTTGAACACAGCATTTACATTTTTCCTTTAATGTGTGTGTGTGTGGTTGAACTCTTAGAACTCATAGCTATTGGAAATGGTACTGAACAAAACATCTCACAATGTATCATAGTTCTTGCATAGTAACCATTAGAGATCTATTAATTATTAGTATAAATGAATACAATTATTATAGTATAACTGTTATGATAAATATTAATTATATTAATTATTAATGATAAATATTCATTAATAAATACTATTTCATCACTGAATAAAAAATGGTGTTGCATTTGAACTAAATTTCATTAAGAAATTTACTAAGAAATGGCAAGTAACATTTAATAAAATGTGAAAGATTGAAATGGTATTTCTTATAAAAAAGAATGAAAGAGCAGTACAAAAACATTAGAAAACATGCAGATACAAACCAAATACACTCTCATAGCATTACTGTCGATGTTAATCTGTGTTAAACAGGAGGCGGTGCTAATGATGATGTGATAAATGCAGCCGTGTGTTCCTGATGAATTTGTTACAGTTGAACTGGCACTTTAATGTCCTGCGAACATTCAGGACGTGCCACAGAAGTGCTAAAGATCTGACCACCCATAATCTTAACAGGTAACAAATGACTAGCCTGACTCTCTGCTCCTCCGGACAGATTCATGAGAGAGACTCATGTTTGGTTTGGAAAAAAATAACGTTGAATGTTAGAATGGTCTGAAAGTACATCCTAAAGCACAGCCATGCCCTTTCACTTACGAGCCTGGCTAGCAGTCAGCTTTATGAAATCATATCATAATTCTTCCATAAGGTTTTCACTGTTAAAATTATGATTTTCAGGTCTGGATAAGCCATGAAATTGAGTGAAATTATAAAAACTCGTGGAAATTTCAATGGTGAATGTATTTTTTCTATTTTTATGGTACTTTATAATATTTAATTGACTAGATATTGCTGTGCTTGTGTAAAACCAGAAGCCTGTAGCATGAAACCTCAGGCTGTCTGTCAACCATCTTATGGAGGCATTTGTACACTATGGCTTGGTTTCTCAGACAGGACTTAGACAAAGACTATAGATATAGAAAGACGGTTCACTCCTATAAACTTATGAATGTGAGAAAGTGCAACGCGCAATATTATGGAATACGTCCCACCTTCTAAGTAAAAGTGCCAATCGCTGATTGATAAAGTCATTACGTCACTGACTCAGAAACCCGAGACTCACGCTTAGGACTGCACATGTGCATTGGCTGGTCTAGCCTGAAAAAATGCGCCTTTTAACACTATTTGAGCATAAGAACCAACATTTATGAGACAGCTCATGTCAGATCATTTAAAATGTTATTTAATTCAGCAAGCAGTTTTTGAGACTTGTGCCCGGTTGCATAAAGCACCTTAAGTGTAATTCTCCCTTAAGGTCGCCCTTATGTTTCCCTTAAACCTAAGGGTGTTGCAGAAAAATACCCTTAAGAGTTACTTAACGTTTTTTTTAAGTGAAACGTTATAAACACTTAAAATTTCCCTTAAATGCTGTTTTTTCACTTAAGTAATCGTTAAGTGTTGCATAAAACCCCTTAACGGTAATTTCCCTAAGTATAACTTAAGGTTTGGAAATCGTAACCTTAAGAGTAACGCGGACAAAAATAAGACGACATGGCTGAATTTATGGAACCAGCTGAAGATCATAGGGGATAGGGAGAACCCTTTGGACCAATTTAGCGATGAAAAATTGTTGCAAGAATACCGATTTGATCGACGCGCAATATTTGACATCGCTATCAAACTAGACGGCTGTCTGTCTGTCATTACACGCGACTCGCATGTAAACTATCACAACGTTAAAGTCAGTGCGCGCACGGAGAGTGTGTGGCTGACCCGTGCAGAAAAAGATTCACAGGAGAACGAGCTGATTCTGTTTTAAAAGGAATCATGACAGAAGAAAACAGGTATGCTATGGAAATATACTCAGCTGTATTTCGAGACACAGAGCCAGAAGTGCATTCACAAAACCTAAACAAATGCCAAAGCATGAGACGGTGAACAACACAAACTGCCGCCACTTTCGGAGCTAACGCGGTGTTGCGTGATAAATCGCCCCTTAAGTATCATACTTAAGGGAAAAACTTAAGGTGCTTTATGCAACCGGGCACTGGTCTTGGATGCCTGAAATGGCTGCCCAGAGGCTTGCATATATGGCTGCCGAGTGAACAGACTTTCCTTGAAAGGGATTTTGGCTTAGATTAACCCAGGAGTAGTCCTTAGTTAAACCTGGGATGCAAATCTTTGCATACCAATCCCTATGAAATGATTTCTGAAAAAAAAAAAAAACCCATCCTTATCCATTAATCAAGGACGACTGGAAAGGTCAGTCTAATTTATTGGACTGAATTGTGTGGGAACCCTAATGGCTAATAGCATGTATATCTTCTATATATCCACTACATGTATTTGACATGGCGTTGTGGTCATATTTCACCCCCAAATCAAAAGAAAAATACAAGAAACTATATTTTACATATAGAAAATAAAGCCTATTTTAGAAGCTTTTTCATTTTGACTTTTAGTTTTTTTTTTATAAAAATAATTAAGCTAATTTCCCCCATATTACGATTATTATCATTCATCTGGACTGTTCTCATATGGGTTTGTGTGTAATATCCATTATTCTAAATGGTAGTTGAGATTCTCATTGCAGTGCAGTATTGTTTTATTGTATTTTAATAAATAATATACTGTAATACATTTAAATCAGCATAACTTAAAGAATTACAAGAAATTCTACCATCATGTGATTGGGTTTGGGGGTTTGTGTGTGGGGGGGGTCGTTTTAATAAAAATTATTTCACAAAAAATATGATCCTAACTTTTTTAAATAAAATATAATTTTTTTCTTATACCATTTGATTTGAAGGTAAAATATGGCCAGTGACTTGACAGGTTTCAGGAGATTCACTCATACTGTGAGAGCTGCATGCTGTGGTTTGTGCATATATGTGTGTGTACATACATTATAATGTGTTTTGAAAGTAAACTCGATTTCTCAGACTATGTTTTTATTTCACTTGAACACACACACATTCACCCACACTCTCTCTCCTGCCAGAGAGCTCATTTGTCATATCCATCTGCCACCTGTAATGCACATTGTGCAACTGGAAAGCAAAAGTGTTCTTGCCAAACACCTCTCAGCTGGTACCCACGATGGCAACGAAATACGAATAGCACAACAACAAAAATCTAATCAAAATCCCACAATGAGACCATAGAGCTGCTATCCAAACTCTGGTGAACTGAGAAAATAAAATGACATGATATTTGGCTGTATGATCTAAGTAGATTTATGATAATGACACATAATTTGTTCGGTTTGTGTGATGTCGCCTGGTTAAAAGTGTGTCAGTCAGGTGTCTAGCAGAAAATAAGCGATAATCGATGACTATATGCACAACATGAAGCAACTTTTTATAGAAAAATGCAAATTTGCGATTTTGCTAATTTAACCTAATGCAAAATATTGTGGGTGTCGAGTTATCTGGGAATTTTGTGCATCAGTATCTGCTTCTAACTCGAAAGAGCATCAGCCAACCACAGGGGACACAGGGAACAACTCCAAATCACTTTTCAGAATGATTTATTAAGGTTGATAACCTTAAAGAGAAGAAGAAAACAAAGAAAAACAAAGAAAAGAAAAGGATACATCATTACTTCTGATTATACTTTCAAATGTGAACAAATACATTGTAAATAAAGATTTTAACACATAAAACTGTCCAAATATTTTTTCATTCACATATTTAAGCTTTCTTTCTTTCCTTATTCAATATACACAATATATTTCCACAAACTAGTTAGAAAACGTGGTATCCGTGTTGCATTTCTTCTTAACACACATGAGAACTGTGCGCCATACACTTAAATAACAACCAAAGCATGACATTCACTGTTCTCCTCTATACTGTACATTATAATAGTCAAATAACACAGATTTAAGTGATAATCAGTACTTCACGCAATTAAAGAGAGATGTTGTCATACCATCAGTGTCCCTGAGATGACCGAATGCTAATGCGTTTCCCGTCTTCAGCCTTTTATCTTTTTAGCATGCGTCATCTTCATGCAGAAATTACTCATGCATTGAATTTGCGTCGTTAATGCACTGAAACGATCGCATCTTTCACTATCTCTGCACTCTAGTTCTGCGTGCGTGCATCTGCATGTGAGTTTCACTTCCTTCCGCCTCACTCGGCATTCTCTGCCACTCTTCGTCACTCAATTTTAAATTCACATTCTCAGTTTCGCCGTTTTTATTTTAACAGTGCATTAATCTCAGACACAAATCAGCTCTTTAGCGTCACAGTGGGGAAATCTTTCAACCCTCACGCGAAACTCCTGATTGCTTGTTTTCCTATTGAAATTACTGGATTTCGCTCGTCAAAATTTGCACCTGTGACCGCACCTTTAGTCTCTTTAGATAAAGCTAAGCTTGCTAAATGACAAGGAAGACACTGCAGGATGCAGAGAGCATCTGGAGAAGACGGCCACCTGTATATTGGATCCATTTGCCCTTCACTGAAGCCGCTGATGCACATCATGGATTTATATACATTGGGCTGTCCCATCATTGTCCTGGGGGGATCATCTCCAGCACACTTCTGCCTTGATGTTAGCACTGCAGCAGCTGGTTTGACATGGCAGTCACAGGTCAATGGGGTCCTGTGAGGTGGAAAAAAACGCTGGACAGTTGTATATCTCTCCCTTGAGAGAGATGGATAAAGAGAGAGGAGCGAGTTGTGGTGAGTGGGTGATGGGATGAGAGGCAGATGGTGTTTGCTGGTCGGGGTCGTTGGCCGAGCAGCTCAGGTCTCCCCGGGTCACTGAACAGACACCTCGGCTCTCTGAACTGTTCAGCCTGTCATAATGGCTCGCTGCCATTTTATATGAAGACCCCATCAGACATACATGCTGCCATGAAGTGAGCCATTGCTTGAAGCCTTTTAACACTATTAGGTTTAGGCGAGATATGGGTCAATGATATGACACTTGTCTTCTATGATGAGAATCTATTTCATTTCTGAATTAAAAATCATCCTTATTGGTAACACTTTATAATAACTTTAATTAATAAATCATCAACAAATGTTATATTGCTTAACAGATCATTAGTTAACATAAGGGGCTTTCGCACCAGAGGAACCTTTTCATAGTTCCTAAAACTATTTGCGGAAGTACCCGGATTTTGGCGTGTTCGCACTTTAGGAATGAAACGATTTTAGTTGTAGGAACTCCTTTTGGAGGAACTATTTTAGATACTTCGGAGTAGGGTCTAAACCAGCACTTGTGACATTAGTGACATTACTTGTGACATTTGTGACATTACTACCAGTGACATTAGTGTACACTGATCGGCCCGCACGCAAAACACCAGCACCCGCCATTTTTAAAAAAGCTGTGTAAACACACAGATTATAGCCTATATATTTACTTCAGAAACTAACACTACGGACAGGGAAAACAGTGATAAATGAGCCTCTTAACCTTTACGTCAAGGAGAAAATCCTATGCAACTTTGAGGGGACCAAGCCAAACATGATTAACGTTATGTATTCCTACTCAGCTAGCAACACTGGACATCAACCACACGGCATACGAAAAGACCTTTTCATATACTGTCTTCTTTCTATGTATAACAGTTCTATCTAATAACGTATTAGGACTGTTAGACAGATCGTAAACTAATGAACACGGAGAATGCGAGCACTGTGTTCTCAGGCTCTTGCTGGCGTTCTCAGCACCGTCAAACTAAAGGTCTGCAGCGCCATCAAAATAAAAGCCACAACAACAAGTGCGGCTTACGTCACTTCTTACAGGAAAACGTTCCATTAGTTCTCGGGGAACCACCCTGCTAGTTCCTAAAACTAAGTTCCTAGAACTACCCATTGCGAAAGCCCCAATATATTCACACATATATATACACACATATAAAATGATTTTTGTTTCCTTAAAAACATTCTAGACTCAAAATCTGCGTCGATCTCCTGATGCTACGTAACATAAAGTTTCAAAATTGACACTAATAAAGCACAAAATCCATGTATCCCCGAGCTGTTTGAAAAGAATCACTTGCTTCTTCAGCCATTTTAGAATACCTAAACCATCACTAAGTAAATTTACATTGTTGTGTCCCTTGGCTCGGTCGTCAGAGAATTTGATGAGGCCTGTGAAATATGTTTTTTGCATATATTGCTCACGCATATGGGAGAGGCATTTGGGGTGTGATTTTCAAATCTCATGCATTCATGCAGATGCACTTGGAATTGAGGGAAGTCACAGCGGTATGAGCACACTGGGGTGTTCGAGTGTGTGCGTGAGCGACTGAGGAGAGGAAAAGAAGAAAAAACCTTTTCTCGAGAGCTCTTTGTCTCCTAATTACGCAAAAAAGGTTGTCATTCAAAGCAGATTGCGGTCACTGTTTGATTGATGGTTGCAGTTATGCTGTTGATTTCATTCATTCAGAAAATAATTCCTGCAAAAGAAAAACCTGTAGATTTGAAATGCCTCTCGTTCTGTTTTCAGCTCCAAAGATCAATGACCCATCGCAAGGTTATTCCATGTTCCCCAGATGGGGTGTGCTGATCTGGAATTTAAAATGAATGGCATTGCTTTGTTCTCTCCTGTAGGTCTGTCTCTGCTGAGTGTTCACATTATCGTTCACAGACCATTGTCTCAGCTCCAGCGCAGGGAAACAAATGCGAGTACAAAAGTCCCTCTAATACATCTTCCCAACCACACAGCCTACTTTCAAGTAATGACCACATTTGCCGAAGTGCTTATTTGAACCTCTATATTGAATTTTGCTTGAGCTAAAGTAGGCTACTTTTCTTTATTATTATATTTTATTTTAATGTTTTATTTATTCATTCATTCATTCATTAATTTTGTTAATTTTTTATAGTTATAAAAAATATACTTTATTTATTTATTTATAATTTATTTTTTATTTACCAAAGTCTCTGGGTGCACTGATATTACTTTTAAAAATAAATCCAACTAGACTTTTCTTATCCATTTCGCACTTTTCAAATTTCTAATTTTTTCATTATAAAATTATTTTATTTGCTTAATGGTGTGAATTAAACATTTACTTTAAGAAATAAGTAAATTAAAAATAACTTAAAAATCCTGAAATTGTTCATTTCCGGTTTAAATTTTAAATTTGAATCTGAAAGTTTCATTGTGGTCTCAGACTTTCTGAACTGTACTATCTCTTCTAAAGTATACTGACGATTTGATTGGTGTATCTCTATCAAAGTCTAGTTGCAATGCAGATGCAGAGACATCCAGAGTCCAAATACCTTTCAACATTTAGGGCACCTTGATTATTCTGGATCAAATCCATTGTCTTGCTTTGGTCCCAGAATCACAATGTACTTCATATAACAGAAACATTGTAGTGTGGTTGGCCCAAGAGACGAGTGTAAAAGCAGTCTGATAGAGCTGGCCGCAGGCATGGCTACCGGATAATGGGGCGGTAGAAGCTTTGCTCTTTTGTTGCGGTCCTCAGAGGAATGGGAGAGTGCAGTGTCTTGTATGAGGTGATCGCTAGAGTGCTTCCTGAGACATGCCTTGGAGTCATATCACAACTGAAATGTATACAAGACTTCAGATCACGCTTAAGAGCTTTACATGCATTCGCTTAAGGGAAAGAACTTGTGTTTTGAATATGTGATTATGTCTGATAGGTTGCTGAGCTTTTTTAGCTGTGTGTGTGTGTGTGTGTGTGTGTGTGTCATTCATCATCCTAGAACTTTTCAGTGTGTTTCCTTCAATGCACACTGGGGTTACAATGCACATGCATACAAAATCTGTAGTAAAATATTTATTTTTAAATTATTTTAAACTATTGCTTTATATAATATCATATGATATAATGTATTTGAAGTTGTACATTATCTAAATATCTAAAAGACATTTTTTTATGATTTAAAAGACATCTTTGCTTTGGGGAAAGCGTCTGCCAAATGTGAGAAAAAAAGAATGCTCTCATGAAATTCTGAGAGCATTTTCTACTGATCTTAACAGTCAAGAGCAGTTGAGATGAAGACAGGAGTATATTTAACATGTTTCCCCCCTGGTCATTTTTGATAAAGCCTCCTCTATGTATGCATTCGTGGCTTATGATGGTTTTGTTTGTCTTTGTGGCTCTGTTTGAGAGCTGTATTATTATAATTTGACAGAATGCCACAGGGTGCTCCACTCATCTCCTGCAGCGTGTATTTACTGTGGAAATAGATCAGGATCACTAGTGTATATTTAAGATGGCTGGCAAGTACAACTTCATTAGCTGTATTACTGTTTCTGAGAAGGATGTGTTACATATCTTGGGGGGAAAAATAACAAATTAGAGGGCAACTATTATAAGTTTATGGTGTTTGGGAACAGCATGATGCCTGCGTATAATGACAAACCTACTGCCAAAGTAGATTTTTGGAGAAAAATTACACGTGTATACATTCACCTCATGACAAAAACAGCTGTCTGAATACAGAATTAATTTAGTTCAGTGTGATTCAGTTAACTTTGACTCGAAACAACATTTCATCCACTTCTCAAGTGGTTCTGTGAAAACACCACATGCTCTTCGCAGGCATGTTGTATAAGCTGTCAGAGTAGATGATGGGTCGTAGCGTGTTGAAATGAGTATGGAGTGGTGAAAGGAAACTAATTCTCACTGTGGCTCTAGACGCACAGGTCTGCTCTCAGCGCCCAGGTGTGACATGTTATGATGCTGCATTCATTGTGCATAAGCTCTGATACAAAATATACATAGATGCCTAGAAAGATGAGGAACGCTGTACAGGCAGCACATAATAAAAAACATGGGTGACTCAGCACACGTCATACTGATAAATAAATATTAGTGCTGTCAAATCCATTAATCGCATCCAACATGAAAGTTTGTTTATATAATAAATGTGTGTGTGTGTGTGTGTGTGTATATATATATATATATATAGTGTGCGTGTGTGTGTGTGTGTACATAAACACACATACAGTATATATATATATATGCACACATATATTATATAAACAAAAACTTTTAGATGCTAGATTAATCGATTTGACAGCACTAATAAATAAACGAGTGTACAAATATATTAATATACACAATTAATTAGTAAACTTGTTTTCTTGACAGTTTGACTAAAAAATCAATAAAACAGGAATATTGTGAAATATTATTTACATTTTTACAGATATATTTTAAAGTGTAATTTCTTCCTGTGATTGAAGACTGGAGTAATGATGCTGAAAATTCAAATGCTTTGCTGTGTCACATGATCCTTCAGCAATCATTTTAATATATTGATTTGCTGCTCAAGAAACATTTCTTATTATTATCAATTTTTAAAACAGTTGTGCTTCTCAATATTTGTAGTGGTAACTTTGACACTTTTGATTCTTTAATGAACAAAAAAGTTAAAAAGAACTTTTATTATTAACATATTATAAATGTGTTTTATGCAAATGTTTTTAAATGTTTAAATGTAATTTAAAAGTATTTATTTCTTTAAAAAATATTCATCCGCAATCCTAGAGTTTTGTTTCTTGCAATGCACTTGCATAAATATACATTGTCACACAAAATTTGTAGCAAAATAGTGAATTTTTTATGTTTTTATAGTAAAGTAAATTCATGACTTTTTTCATCAATGTATTCTGGGTTGTGACACCTTAAAATGCCTTCATTGTTTTAAAACAGAGTGCATGCTGCCTTCACAAAGTACATAGGAGACAGTATGATTTATGGGCTTTTGCATTATTCAGATGTGTGTCTATATTTGTGTCTGTTTGCCATTTTTGATTAAGTAGCACATTGTCAGTCTTTTTTCATTGTGGAATTGTATTTTCTGTTATCACTGTGATCTTCACAGTGAAGCCACAGCTGTCTTTCTCAATCCAGGCAAAAACAGATTTAATCAAACCCTGTCACTCGAAAGGGCGACTGAATTCCTTGTGCTAAGAGACAAACTATGGATTTGAACTCTGCATGAACAATGAATTAATAGGGAATTCATTGTACAGACAGTGCACATCAATTATATTCAGACATTCAGAAGCCCTCAGTCATTCTTTTAATGTTCTTATGAAAAGAAAAAAATCCAGTTGTGGGAGACTGTTCCATGCGGTGAAAAAGAAAAGAAAGAACTCATACTTTTGGTTGAGGGAAGGACTGATATTCAAAGTCCATTTTCAGTCAAGAGGTCGGATAAAATGCATTTGGTGGCAGAGACAATCTTCCCAACGCTGTCACCCACAAGGCCCTACTTCATCACAATAAGCTCGGTCTCTTCATTTCCTTCTTCTCAGGAGCGGAGGGAAATAGCTGGGAAGATGTGATGTCAGTCCAGAGAGAGGGTCATGTTTCATGTTGTCAGTTGTGTTTGGCACATTAGCCAATCAGGTCTCCAGTTCAACTCTTATGACCATTATCCTCTTGGAAATCCACTGGCTTTTCTTTCACCTCTGATTCGGTCATAGTTGTTCCGTATAGTACAATAATTCTGATATTTTCTCTCTTTTCACTCCAATGTCACCTTCAGCAGCCACTCGAGGAGATTTCTATTTACTGACATGAACATAAAGGACAATGTATTCTCCTCAGGGAATATTTCCTTTAGGGATAAAAAGTCCATCAGTCCAAAGCCACTTTCTTATTACCCCAGAAATATACCTAATGTTTATGCATGACCTTGTGCTGGGCGATTCTTTGTCTCCCGCTTAGAATGACTGAATATAGGCACGCAAAGTCACTTGGTGCTCTAGTCTTTTGACAAGGTTATTCCTGGTAACAAGTTCCAAAGTGTGGCTTTGAGCATCTGGGAACTCTGGAGTGCGATTCCTAATCTTTAAAGAATGTAAATGCCGCACCCTTGCGGTAAGAGTGTATGATCTGTAAGGACGACACCTCGGTCACTGATGCCATCGCAGGATAATATTAAGAGTCGGTTCCATCTATCACCTTGAAGCTGCCAATTTTCACTGCGAATGTGTTAAACCAGCCTGTGAGGAGTTTCTTCGTTGGTAAAATGCGAAGAATGGTGACTGAAATGTTGAGAAGATTGCACGTATACGGTATAGATGCACTAATGGGATAATGAGAGAGAAATTAGGATTCTCTGAGGAAATGTTTGTGAAATTAGATTCAGATTTAAAGTTTTTCTTACTGGAACGCTATTTATATCTGCTGTTTTTGTTGTTTTCCATTCCTTAACTTGAAGAAGAGAGGCATTCGGAGTGTTCGATTTGATATTTTCCTCCTTCTAACAGACATAAAAAAGGAATGTACAGTGACAATCTGTCCACTTGTTTTTGCTGCATGTTTGTTTGGATTTTGTTGGATCTACTCCTCTGGTCTCTTTAATATATTTAAGTAGCTAGCTTTAATAATTTTATGTAGTAGTTTGAAAGATGCCGGTGACATGCCTTTTGCTTCTAAATAAAGGTTTACGTTTGGGAACAGGTAGATTTCTTCAAGCTGTGGCTCAGTACATCTGTTCTGTTCCCTCCCTCTGTGTTGACTGACAGGAGTCTAAGGGCTATTTCCATCTCAAGGCTGTGAAGTTGAGTGTTTGACACATGGAACTACAAGCAAATGTAATATTTTCTTTGTGAATGTTTACTGTGAAATGTTGGAGGTGAAGAACTTTGTTTAAAGGAAGGGAGATGCTACCACAAGACAATAAGGTTTGACAACACGGTTAAAGGAATAGTTCACCCAAAAATTGAAATTGTCATTATTTACTCATACTGAATGGAGCAATTTTCTCAGAATTGATTGTTTTTGCATCCTTTTTTGATGCTTGAAGCATATTTTTCGTTGTAATTATATGGAGAAAAATCAACTAGTGAATTGTTAGTTTTAAGTCATACAGGTTAGGCTGAACATGAGGGTGAGGAAGTGATGACAGAATATTTATTATTGGGGGAAAATATCCCTGCAATCAGTGTAGAGAGTAATGTATTTTAATGAATAAAATGGTTCCTTCAACAAATTCATTTGTAAATACGCTTTGTTTTCTGTAAAGTGCGAATCATTGTCATGTGATCTCTGGAGTTCTTCCTTGAAAACTCCATCTTCCACTCTCTGTAAGGGGAGATGAAGAGTTCATAAAGGGTTATTTCAGCACCCCTGTGAGACGAGTAATGAAGAAGCTTTGCATGATTCATTGAGGTGTTAGTGCCTGTTGAGAATGACTTTATAGGTCATAAAAGTGTTCTTTGACCTTCTAGTTGAATGTGGCTTCACTAAAAGAATCTCTCAAAAGGCTCTGGGTGATCGATACCACACAAAACTTTACCTGAACTTGTCCGTGCCATCTTTTCAGTGTCTCAAAAAAGCTGACTGGATGAGTAAAAAGAAGTCATTGTTTTATTGGTGACACCTTCATTTTACAAAGGGTAAATGCTGCATACATTACCGTTCAAAAGTTTGCGGCCAGTATGATTTTAATCAGCTAAGATGCATTAAATGTATCAAAAGTGACAGCAAAGACATTTGTAATGTTACAAAAGATTTGCATTTCAAATAAATGTTCTTGGAGAAAATCCTGAAGAAAAATGTATCACATTTCCAAAAATAATTAAGCAGCACAACTGTTTTAAACATTGATAATAATAGTAAATGTTTCTTGAGCAACCAATTATTATAAGAATGATTTCTGAAGGATCACTTGACACTTAAAACTAAACTCATCTAAGCCTTGCCAATTTAAACAGTCAAGCACAAGATGACAGGATGCCGCTTCTCAGACAACACGTAGATTTTGAGTTCTCTTTCAAGTCTTTCAAGTCTACAACGCATGTGTATCAATGTAATAGATATATGCATTACGTCTTAAAGTGACAGCAGCCCAATATTCCTGCTGCTGTCTGTTTTTATGTTAAAGGGGTGGTATAATGCCCTTTTCACAAGATGTCAAATAAGTCTTTGATATCCCCAGAGTATGAATGTGAAGTTTTAGCTCAAAATACTCTTTGCTATTTTTTATAGCATGTTAGAATTGTCACTTTTTGAGGGTGAGCAAAAACACGCTGTTTTTGTGTGTTGCTTTAAATGCAAATGAGCTGCTGCTGCTACAGCTGCACAGGGGGCGGAGCTTAATGAGCTTCAATCTATAAATTGCGTTCCCGGGGGCGGGGTTTATGTAAATTTTAGGCTTAGTGATGTCACTAACCTTGGAGGAAGGTTGTGTAGTCCCTACTAGCCATTTGTTATAGTCCTTAAAAAGCGATTTCTTTAAAAGAAAATATCTCCCTTTGCTTTTAACTTTTAGTGTCGTAACTTTGCAGATGTTGTTTATGCTCAAACAGAAACATTACACGTTAACTAAAATTAGAAAGGTGAAATCATAATCAACCACCCCTTTAATCAAACATCAAAAGACAAGGAATTCACTCACTGCTCCTCACTGAATAACTTTTGTAACTTTAATAATGATTCATTTCTACTGTGAAGATTATGTGCAATGTTGTTGATTTGATTACTTTATTCAATTTCTGCAACTGAAAACTACTGTTAAGCCTGGTTCACACGGGACGATTTTAAAATTGTCGGCCGATTTTCCAAACCTGAGAGACTCCACACACGGCGATAAAAAATCACGGGTCTAACAGTTTTGGTCGTACAGTGTGTGGTGCGCAGCCACACGGCAAAATCAACACATCACACACGAACCGATTTGACTCCAGAGCATTCCCAGGTCAGACGGAAAATCTCTCAAAATCCCTCGAGATCAAATGTGACTTCAGAGTAAACAATCATGGCGGACGAAGAGGATGCAGTGGCGATAGTTTGTAGTTTGTTTTTAACCGAAAAAAACGTCATCAAAAGAAAAGGCGATGGTCAAAGAAGTGGAGACAACGCGAGCATGGACGGCTGTTTTGATTTTGTTTCCCGGTGCTTCCTCTGCGCGTCGTCACCTCGCTTTCTGATTGGCTACACGCCACAGTCCACAGGCTGCGTGCTCCTTTGTCCCCGGGGGACACCACACACGAGGAGAAATCGGGCCAAAAAAATCCAACATGTTGGATATCCCCGATTTGAGATCGGAGCGGTCCCGACGTCCTTCCGAGCAGACGAGAGCACTCTTAACACACCACACACGGCAGGAATATCTGATCAGATTATTTTACGATAATCGGAGCATACTTAAGATTGTCGGAAGGGGTAAATCAGGGCTAACATCGGCCTAATTATCCTGCCGTGTGAACCAGGCTTTAGATACCTAAAAAGCACTGTTTATTTGATGGTATCGTTGCTCTATTGTATTTATTTGTACTGTTGCTTGTAGTTTGATTATTTGTTCTTTCATTCTTTCTTTTTATTTGACAGTAGTCCTTTTTTCCCCTGAACATAGCACATACCGCACCGTACCAAAACGGTGACCCTAAAATCGAAATGTGAGTAATTTGAACCATCACACCCCTATTGTCTACGCAGTTCAAAAACACAGTGAGATAATGTGTGCACAATTTTGACTAATTATAAAGTATGATACAAGGAAAATAAAGAAAATAGGATACTAATGAGGACAGCCTGTTACTTTATAATAATTAAAACCAATGATCTTGATGGTAATGATTGATTCATTTTGGAAGTGATGCAGCCCTCTTACATTTGGTTTTCAATGACAGATTGTGAAGTCATTAAGAATTCATTTGTGCTCTGGGAGAAGGAAGTCTCTTCTGTTTTTGAATATTTCTCCTCATTGTTTTCTATCAAAACTAACAGTTCACAAAGGGAATTTGAAAACAATGGAAAATAATCTGAATATGATATTAGATATTTTTCTAAGTATTTAATGGGTTTTCACATAAAAAAAAAAATAGAGGAAGGCAAGACAAAGAAATGGATAAAATCTTTACCTGGACCCAGCACAGCTTTCCACTAAAGAATGATTGTAGAACATTATGATCCAAAAATGAACATAATTTCAGTGGGATCACTAACTTAGTTTGAAAATTTTCTAGATTATGTAGAATTAGCTTTGGAACATGATTTCTCTTATTGTTATGGTTTACATAAGTGTTAGAAATGTGACACATTTTTATATAAATAAGTTTGTTGTGATTTTTTTCATAACATCTCTAATCTGCTTTAATTGAAGTACCCGTGAATGACACTGAATGAGGAAGGCAATAAATACAGACAAATAACAGCCAGAACCGACTGTTCACCTGGACTACCAACATAGTTCAGTTCATTTCAGTAGAAATTTTTAAAGTTACATTATTAAAGTTACAAAAGTTATTCAGTGAGTGAATTCCTTGTCAGCAATATCATTTTAGTATTATTTATTTATTTATTTATTAATATTTTCAAATATAGATTTTATTTCTATATAATCAGTTTTCATTTTAATTTTAGTTTTTTTGTACACAATTTTGTTGCGCTTATTTGTTGCGCTTTAGTACTACAACAGTTGACATTTTTAAGTTTTTCGTTTAATATTTTTTTATTTATTTTTTTCAGCTTTTTATTTAAATGATCATAAACACTTTCTAATACTTTTAGTTTTAACAGCTGTTTCTCAGTCATGTTGTATACGAGTCTAAACCCAAAGGCACTGATGTCCTCTTTTTTTTCCGGACCTACAAAGAGGGTTGTGACGTGAATGATACTGGTATGAAGATCTTTCGAGTGATGTTTCAGAAGAAGAAACTGTCTGACTAGCCTCTTCCTATGTGTTTATTTGTTGTTCAGAGTTCATGACAAAATGTGAAAGGAAAAGGAGCTGAATTTTGATCTTGTATCTTTTTTTCTACATTGTTTTCTAGAACACTTTTTCTAAAATTTTTCTTCTTGTTTTGCAACAATGCTTGAATTATTGATTTGTAGAGGAAGCTACCAGAGTTCACTGCGGTCTATGCCAATCCCAAACCATAGTCTACCATGAGTCCACTCTCTCCTTCCGACAGGCTTCTTTTTGGCCAAAGGCAAATTACATTTCGGAGTCCAGGATGGGAAAAAAAATTGGTCAGGAGAGGATACAGTGCTGACAGGTTTCGCTCGGTTCACTCAACATTTATCCTCAAGAAATCAGCTTTCTGTTGATTGGTTTACTTGCACACTCAGGTCTGGCCCAAGCACTTCGCTACAGAAGGCACGATAGAGAGGCTTTTTAATTTCTGATGGCTCAGATGGTGGGTTTCTTGCACGCTTGTCATCTGACTGAAGTATTTGACTTATTAGATGCTGCATTCAATCTGACTGATTCCCAGCCATGCTTCATCTTGCATCCATATGAAACACTTGACAATGTCTTAAAGTTTCAAGTCTTCCAGACTGTCATCCTATAAAAACAAACCTCTGGTTCATGACAGAGGATGATCTGAGCATAGTGTTTTTTTATGAGAAAGGCT
The DNA here is from genome assembly GCA_030578255.1 of Tiaroga cobitis. NCBI lineage: Eukaryota > Metazoa > Chordata > Actinopteri > Cypriniformes > Leuciscidae > Tiaroga > Tiaroga cobitis. Next base: position 14,399,008 of record CM060614.1, read on the forward strand.
TTTTTGTGGCACATCTGCTGTCGTTTGAGCTGCACTGCACTTTCGGTTACCTTTTAGATTCTTCAACTGGTTTGTGGAGCTACTTTCTATGGAAGCTTATTTCCGCCACAGAATTTTAAAAAAAAGGTAATTGCAACTTTTTATCTCACAATTCAGACTTTTTTCTCACAACAACAGGTTTCTAAATCACAATTTTGACTCTATTTCTTCCAATTGTGAGTTTAGAACTCAGAATTGCGATATACTGAATAAAAAAATAAAAATAAAATAAAAAGTCAGACTTTTGAGTTATAAACTTGGAATTGCAAGGAAAAAAGTCAGAATTGTGTGCTTATATCTCAGAGTTTTGACTTCAGAATTGTGAGATCATCCCGATTGCATTCATAGTACAAACATTCATACTATATAGAACTTCATTTTTAACTGTCAAAAAAACCCCGAATGATATGATTTTGGACGAAAGCCTGTCTCTTGTTTCGTTATTGTATGAATCTGCTTTTGAACAGTTCTGCTGAATTAACTTTTCATTCAGTATGTTTACATGCACCCTCATAATGCAATTATAATGGGATTTTGACTCATGTGCCACAACTCTCTGCACAGTTTCTGCTCCGTATCTTCATCCAGACGCCGCGAAGAACGCGACGGAAATGTAGGTAAACCGGGCATTGCGATCTTTATCACGGCACCGAAAAATATCCAGTACGTCCATTAAAATGTATTTTGAATTTGATGCGAGATTTAAACAATGGCCAGTAACATGCATACTGGATGCCTATCTGAGTATAGAATAATCAGAATAATGAAAATTGCATGTAAACTGGAGTAAAGAGTTCTGCTCGTGTCATGTAAAAATCTGCGATTACTGCGATTAAAGGGATAGTTCACTTTGAAATTAATGTTTGGTATGTTTTAGCTTACCTCAAGGGCATCCAAGATGTAGGTGTCTTTGTTTCCGCAGTGGTTTCAATTTTGATATTTTTAGGTCAAACCGTTCTTGTCTGTCAGTCATATAATGCAGGTCTGTGGTCACCACCTCAAAGAGCATGCACAGAGAAGTCCAAATTAAACATGATTTAATGACTCGTAAATGTAAGTACACATTGATGGCCTAAGACACGAAACGAGCGGTTTGTGTGAGAATACGAATAGTATTTATATCGTTTTTACCTCTTGTAACCACAGCCACGTCCAAGTGATCTGAGGGCGCGGGCGCTTCGGTCTGCACAAACGCCGGAAGTGACAATCGGAGGGAAACAAAAAGTAAAATTTCCCAGTGCTGTTGGACGCATAACAGCCCTTTTGCAACATCGCCCAACCAATCAAATTTGAGGACTGAAATGAACTGTTTGATAATCAACAACAGTGCATTTATATGTTAACACTTTGCTAAATATCATCTTTTACAGTATGCTCCACAGAGGAAAGTAGGTCATAGAGGTTTGGAACATCATGAGGGTGAGTAAATGATGACAGAATTTTCATTTTAAGTGAGTGAAAGCTTTACTACCAAACGATTCATTCAAACTAGGGCCACATGAACATGAAATCTGTTCAGCTATTTCTCTCTCTTCATGCTACCCGGTCATTAGCATTCAACACACCAGAGCTGATTGAGATGACCTGCAATAACAATCCGTCCAATCAGTGATTTTGGTGCACTTAGCGTCAAGAGAGGCAGCCTGTCCAAAGAATGATGATTCTGTCATGACATACTCACACATGGCTGCAAAGTATAATGAAGCCCAAGAGAACATTTGTTGTGTCCTTTTCAGGTGAAAAAGGCAATTACCAAGGCACAATTAATTTTAATTTTATAAATGTTCATTGTTTTCATTTACGACAACATTCCAGCTAAACGTTTTGTTTTGCCAGGCAACTGAAGGGACAATGTAATTATTCAGATTTGCATGAGGGCTCGACTATTGAGCTGCAACAGAACTGGATCACTGGACTTGGAATACTTATAAGGGCTTATAAATTGGTGTAGAATACCTGTCTCAAGGCCAGTAAGACTGCAAGATGAATTTCTATGGGGATTCATTAAGGGGGAAATGACTCTGAGAAATATTTGAGAAAGGAAGAAGTTATTCGAAGAGAAAATAAAACAATGGGATGGGCTTCGAAGAGGAAATGCCAGAGCTTTTTCAAACTTTTGCTTGCACAAACACCAAATTGTGCAACGAAATTCATTCACTTATTTAAATGTGGCATTTTTTCAAATGAATGTCTTATTTTCATCTGTTATTATTTTTTGTGACATTTGTTCTCCTGTGATCATGCTCCTCTTTAGAGCTGTGTAATTCAGTCATGTTATGCTTTGCACCTGTGATGGCAATTTCCTAGCAGTGGAGAGTCAGACAGAAAGTCATTCCCTTGGCTAAAGGGTGTAAAGCACTAATGGAATTCTAAAACCCTTCAATGCAGTGCTGGAGGTTTTTATATCAGCTCGATCGTTGCTATAAAAAAATCTGCCTGCAAAGAAGCTTTCACCTTAAATTCTCTGAATCTTCAATAATTTAGGGCGAAATGTTCAAATTTAAATGTTATCCATCAGCAAATGTATTCTCATTTACCAATAATATTAGGCATTTCTGTGATGGATGCCAAGTCTGTGGTGGGCTGGGGGGCACAGCACTACAACATTAGCTAAGTCCATTGATATGTATGTCGGTGTTTCTTCAAATCTGGCACTTGTTCTAGATGTCGGTTTGTGTTGAAATATCTATCTTTTTTTATGTATAGATTTTATTGTTTTACTCTTGTCCCAAGCGTTTAATCTCAAAACATAAAAAATATGAAATATTAAAATGGAAAGTCAAATAATTATAAACATTTCAATAGTTATTTTGTGAATGTCTTACCGATTGCAAAAGTATGCAGCCATTTGTCAGCATTGATAATAATTCTTGGTGAGCATAAGAGGCTTCTTTCAAAATCATACAGACTGCAGACTTACTGTAGTTTGTCTATTTTTTTATATATTGTGACCCTGTTATGGTAGCATACTTTTATTGTGCGTCATTTCCAACTAAAGGGTTAGTTCTGTCATCATTTAGTCACCCTCATGTTGTTCCAAACCTGTATGAATCTGTTGAACACAAAAGAAGAAATTTTAAAGAATGTTGGTAACCAGACAGTTGTGTTGCCATTGACTTCCATAGTATTTTTTCCTACTATGGAAGTCAATGGCTATGGTTACCAACATTTTTTTTTAAATCTTCTTTTGTGTTCAACAGAAGAAAGAAACTCATACAGGTTTGGAACAACGTGAGGGCTAGTAAGTGATGACAGAATTTTCCTCTTTGGGTGAACTAACCCTTTAGTTAATATTTTTTTAGTGTGCATAAAATGTTAGCTAATAAAGTAGCCATAGCAAGACAAATGACAAGTGTGTAATGTTTAAATATGTTTAAAATGTTATTTCCAACACAAAATTCTGTTAGACACAAAACTTCTTTGTGATGTACCAGACATTTTTGGTGGAAATTTTCATGAGTTACAGCAAAAAAATCTGAAATCCATGGTAGTATGATGAGCATCATATCATCACCTGTCTAAACTTTGGCAGATTTACACAGTGATTGTGGAGTTGGGACCAGCACCTCTCTGCTCTCTCTTTTTTCTGCTTTTCTGCTTGTAACATATTCTGGCCTGTTATTTCTTGCCTGTCATATCAGCCTAGAGGATTTCTTTAATGACTACTGGATATTGGTTGGATATTGTCTGTTATCTGGAGGGAAACAAGGAAGCTAATGATGCCATATCTTCAGCATTACCTGTCTCTGGATGTCCAATTAAGTCCTTTAGAGTGAGAAGTGAGTGGGTTTCGGCCAGTGCAAACTGCTAGAGTATAAATCAGTCTCTGGTCTCGGTTTAAACCCAGACGGAGTCAAATAGAAACGGCGTCAGATTGCCAGGTGGATCAATAGAGATATTGTTAAGGGAGTTTTGTCTGACAGAACAGCATCTCACTTCTGTGATAAAAGTGAGAATGGAAAGAACCACCTCAGGGCAGGCTGGGAACAAGTAGTGGATGCAACTGAGGAATATCTGGTGGAATGTGCTTTGCAATTTTAAAGTCTTGCAAATTATAGCAAATCACATGGTAACTGATACTGTAATGACTTTCTGAATGGATGGTTATTGTTATTCTTACCTAAAGGGATAGTTCACCCAAAAATGAAAACCCACCCTCATGTTGTTCTAAACTTGTATTACTTTCTTTTTTTCTGTGAAAAGGAAATATTATGAAGAAAATATTTTTTTTTTTTACATAGAATGTAAGTCATTGGAGTACAAAACATAGACCATTTTCGCAGACTGTAATGATGCGTTGTCATCGTTATTAACATTGTAAATCTAGCGAATTTTTTGATTTTTTGATTATTATTATTAAATTGTACATTTATAATGCTGTACTTTGTGTTTTAATTGTTGTGGCATTAAAATACAGGAAACTAGTTAACACTCCTGCTTGAGTGTTTCTAATACAACAGCTGAGGGAGTGACGGAAAATTTGTCATCCTTCTCTTCTCTTATCAAGTAATGAATCTCTTGATATTTTTTTCCTTTTTTGTAAAGTCATAGAAATACTATCATGGATTATTTATTTAACTAATGAGGCAATTGGTAATGCAAAAAAAAAAAAATTTTTTGTTGTAGTTTCCGTTCAACACTAGAAGTTTACCCGACTATGACAACTTACCCTTCTGAAAACGTACTCGGTTACTAACGTAACCTCAGTTCTCTCTAGAAGAGGGAACGAGTACTGCATAATATCTTATGCTAGGGGTAAACCTCTTTTCCTCGAGATATTGAAACCAAAAAATGATCCTTAATTTTGAATTATTGACCAGATAATTTTTCCACAGTGACGGGCCAGACGCAGGTTTTGTAAATGCTGCTATGGCCGCCACATAGACTTTGAGCGTGGATGGGGACCTGCCCTTATCCAGTAGCTCTTGAAGGAAGGAAAGTACCTCCGTTACCCCACTGCTTGTGGGTGGAAAACCTTGGGTTTTGCACCAGTTAACAAACACTGACCACTTAGAGGCATCGAGACGTCTGGTAGACGGTGCTCTGGCCTGCGTGATGGTGTTTAGCACTCCCTCGGGGAGGTTTGCGGGTACCGGTTGATGGCCCATGCGTGCAGGGCCCACCTTTCCGGGTGAGGATGCCAAATTGAGCCCATGGCCTGAGAGAGGAGGTCTTTCCTCGTCGGACTCGGCCATGGGGCAGTGCTCGCCAGCTGCATTAGGACAGGGAACCATTCCTGGTTCGTCCAGAGCGGAGCCACAAGGAGCACAAAGCATCTGGTTTCCCTGATTCGTTCCAACACTTGAGGCAGGAGCGAAACTGGGTGAAAAGCATAGAGCGGGCAGCTGGGCCAGACGAGAGCCAGTGCATCCTTGCTCTTTGAGAAGAATTTTGGGCAGTGAGCGTTCTCCTGGGACGCAAATAGGTCTACCTGTGCTCTGCCGAACTTCTCCCACAGCAGGAGGATTGTCTGCGGGTGCAGAGACCATTCCCCAGCTGGTATATTGTTTCTGGACAGTCTGTCTGGCCCCAAATTCAGGAGCCCAGGCACGGGTGCTGCTCTCAGTGAGCGCAGATTGTGCTGAGCCCAGACCAGAATGCGCTCAGTCAGTCTGAAAAGGTTTCGAGACCTGACGCCGCCCTGGCGATTTATGTAGGATACCACCGACATGTTGTCTGAGCGGACTAAGACGTGGTAGCCCTTTATTCGGGGACAGAAGCGCCTCAGCGCGTTGTCGACTGCCAACATTTCCAGACAGTTTATGTGAAGGAGCTTTTCTCGTTCTGACCATAGGCCGAAGAACGGTCTGCCCTCGTGCAGCGCTCCCCATCCCGAGGCATCCGTGGACACCACCTGTACACTCGAGGAAGTCCCCAGGTTTACACCAGACTGGTACCAGTCGGTCGCTCTCCAAGGTTTCAGGGCTGTGACACATTCCTGATTGACCCTGAGGCGAAGCAGACCGGAAGCCCAAGCTCGAGGTGGTACTCGTGCTTTGAGCCAAAACTGCAGCGGGCGCATGTGAAGCAGGCCCAGCTGAAGTACTGAAGATGCTGAGGCCATCAAGCCCAGCATTCTCTGAAACCTCCTGAGCTGGACTAAAGCGCCGCAGCGGAAGGATTTCGTGGGGCGCTGAATGTCTATTCTGCGCTCTGGAGTTCAGCTCTGTGCCCAGGAAAATTATTTTCTGACTGGGGACCAGCGAGCTTTTCGCCCAATTGACTGTGAGACCCAGTTTCTCGAGGTGTTCGAGTAACACGGTCCTGTGTTCTATGAGCTCTGACTGAGATCGAGCTAGAATCAGCCAATCGTCCAAGTAGTTCAAAACTCGCATGCCCTGAAGTTTCAAGGGTGCGAGCGCCGCATTCATGCACGTCGTGAATGTACTGGGTGCAAGAGACAGGCCGAACGGTAGGACTGTGTATTGATATGCCTGACCCTCGAAGGCGAATCTCAAAAATCGCCTGTGACGTGACGCTATTTGTATCTGGAAATAAGCGTCCTTCAGATCTATCAACATAAACCAGTCCCCTTGGCAAATCTGCGTGAGGATTTTCTTGGTTGTAAGCATTCTCAACTGGCGTTTCATAAGCGCTTTGTTCAGTTGTCTTAGATCTAGAATGGGTCTGAGACCCCCGTCTTTTTTCGGTACCAGAAAATATCTGCTGTACAGGCCCCCTTCGCTCTGAGCTTGAGATAAAGGCTCTATTGCCCCTTTGCTCAATAAGGTCGCTATTTCGGCTCAAAGTAGGTGTGTTACTTCTGTTTTCACCGTAGATTCGACACGCGCCTTGCTGAGGCGAGGGCGCCGAGCGAACTGCAGCGAATAGCCTCTTTTTATAATGTTCAGCACCCAATTCGAAACCCCGGGAGCTGTGCCCACGCGTTTGCGTGAATGGCTAGGGGTAGAATGGGTTTTGGGCTCTGATCGTAACAGTGACGACACGGGAGCTTTAGTGCGCTGTAACATGGGCACTGTGTTTACAGTGAGTGAGGCGGGGGGCGTGCCTAAAATGGCGGGCAGCATGGCCGCGCTCGCTTTCATTATGTGGGCGCGGAGTAGCGGGCACATTCACAGCACTGAAAAACACCGTCTGCCTGAACTTGACTGTATTTGTGTTGGTTTCGTTTTTACAGAAACCCTGTGACATGCTGTGTGTAGTGTTAGTGGGCACTGAATCGTGGGCACGTTCACTACATTTAATGCACAATCGACATGAACACCGTCGTTTTCCTAGAAGGGCTAGGAAGACTTTGCGTGCACATTCACTGCACTGGAAAACACCGTCGACCTGAGCTGACTGTATGTGTGTTGGTTTCATTTTTCAGAAACCATGGTAGATGTAGTGTGTAGTGTTTGTGGGCACTGGGTCATGGGCACATTCACTACATTTAATGCACAATTGACATGCGTCGATTTCATTTGTGGGAGCCCTGTACCGTGACGGGCTGTGTTTGTGTGTAGAAATGAACACTGGGCTGTGGGCATTTTATTACACTCATAACACCATTGGCTGTGGCCGGAATACCAGAAAATACACTGCTTATGATTTTTCTGGGTCGCCATGGAAACGGCATTTGCGTGCAGGCAAGCGGGCTGTGGTACCAGCTTGTTTACTGCAAATTACACTGGAACAGTCTCATTTTCTTGGAACTGAACGAGCGAAAAGGAAGTCTGGCCGTGGCGAGACTAAATTTCTTAACCGCTGCGAGAGCCAGGATCGAACACGGGTCTCCCGCGCGAACAGCTTTGTGTTTCGCCACTGAGCCACAGGGGGGAAACAACGTAAGCTTAAATTAGCTCGAGAAGATAAGGGAGCGTCACAGTTTAGTGTGTCGGCATATGTTGCAGGTGTGCGTGTTATACAACAGGCTCATTGCTGCAATATTGACATTTTCAGCCGCTCAACTAGGAGGAGCTGGGAAATGTTTGAGAAATGGAGATTGTCCGGCCTCGGCGGGACTAAAACACACTCTTTCCCTATTTCGCCGGTGACGCATGCCCACGGGGGGTGGGGGCGGGGGCGGGGTAGCTTTCTTATAAAGTAAAAAAAACTAGCCGCTCAGCTGGCCTTCTCAACAGATGCAGCTATCTCTTCGTCATAAATGGCGAAAATGGCGGTGCGCGGCGGCCGTTGTCCGTCAGTGAGTGACTCGAGTGAAGCTTGTGAAACTCGCAGGCGAACCGGCGAGCTTTCACGGGCTGGAGAAGGCTTGGGGACCCGCTGAGTACGGCACTTTACGGCGCAGCACTACAGCGGGCGGTAGTGCAGACTCGGAGAAATATACCAGGCGAGTCCTCAGTCACCATAGGCAATAGCTCGCAGTGAGGGCAGCCGCCGTCAGCGAGCGCGAGTGCTACATGATCCTCTCTCAGGCAGGAAACGCAGATGAGGCGGTCCCCGTCGCCGAGTGCGGCTCAACACGAGCCGCATGAGGATGGCATCTTTAAAAAGACGCAGCTCTTTTAGTAAGTGAGTCGCGGGGGCGAACACACAGTGAGCAGAGTGTAAAAGGATATAGACGCCGGATAGCGTAGCAGGAAGCAGCGACTCAAGGCGGCCAGATGAGGCCAGCAGCTTCAGAAGATGGCTCGTCCTGCAGAAGGCTTTTTCAACGGCGCGGCTTCTTCACTCAGGATCCAGCGATGCGTCCGCTTCGCTGAAGAGATGAAAAATCAGTGATATCAGCCCATCGAGCTATGTTTATAGAGCTATGCCACGCCCGCTTTGGCGGGAGCGTGATGCAATGGACGCGAAGCGCCCCCATTGGACCGTCACCAAAGGGCCGCTCTCGATAGGCTGCTGCAGTTGCCGCAGGACAGCCAATAGGCAAGCTAAGCCGCCTTGCCTATGTCTGCATGCTGCCGCAACGCGTTTTGCAATAATTCAAAATTAAGGATAATTTTTTGGCTTCAATATCTCGAGGAAAAGAGGTTTTCCCCTAGCGTACGATATTACGCAGTGCGAGAGAACCTCTCGTAAGAGAACCACGGATAAGTGAAAAGGGCCCATTGACTTTGTCAAAAAATTTAAGAAATTCATACAGGTTTGGAACGGCCTAGGGGTGAGTAAATAATGACAGAATTTTCATTTTCATCATTACACTATCCCTATAATGATGATGTTTACTTAGTTTACCTAATAACTTTGTCATTTTACTGCTTTTTTCACCTTTTGCTATTAGAAGCAGAACATGAATCTATACATTGAAGAGTTAGGAATTGAATCGAAATTAAAAGTGGGGACAGATCTGAACCTGTGTTTCCCACATGTGCAACCCACTAGGCCACAGCTCTCTCCATCTTGAAGATGGTTTTTGTTGGCATCACCCTGTTATGATGTTATGATGATGTTTTGTGCACATTTAGTCACCAGAGACCGAAAACAGAGCAAGCGTTTCAGTCTGTGCTCTACTAATTCCTCTATATTTCATTGAAAAGCATCCATCAGCATGTGTCTCCCAGTACCTACCGTAACAGATAAGTTCGATAAGGCCCATTTATCTTGCTGTTTTCTATTTAAGGAAAGAGAGAGTGTCGATCAATACCAGGCTCCCACTGGGGTTCATTCTACACAGTGGGTTGGACTGTCAGAGAATCATTATGCAACAGTAATCTCCCCAACATGAGAAAAGAGCCGTCCGTGTCCTCCATAGAAAAGCCATACAGATGATGAGATGAAATTTCGTTCAGTGCCAGGTTTCAATGTGGGGGCTGCCATTTCTTTCTTTTTTTTCCAGGAGGAAAGCAATGCTCTCCCAATTTAGGTCGGTCTGATGAGCCGTTCTTCCTGGCTATCTTGTCAGACTTTCCCCCTGGGATGGCTGAAATGGCAGACAGGCGTTTCGCAATGGACAGCGGCGTGAACAGCCGCTCTGGCTCTGAAGAGTTGGCCCTTGCACCACTGTGATCCTCTTGACAGGAAAATGAAGCTGTCATTCATAGTCTTGATGTGTAGAGCCAAGATCCCAGCATTTACATGTGGCGGCAAGGCTTTCCTTCTTACATGAAAGAGTGGAAGATAGACGTCACTCTCTTGTGCATCACTTAGATAAAATGGTATGAGACATAAGGGGAACCTTAAAGAAGACAGGACTGATAAAGATGGAGGGACGTGTCTTTTGAAGTGACAGAAAGCTGCAAATTCGAAAGAAATGGCGTAATGTGGGTCCCAGGCAAAAGAACTAGATACGATGGAAATGAGATTTGTGTCTCACCGATCGATTTTCCTGGGAGGGATTGAAATATTTGTGCCAGGATGCTGTTGTTTGAGGGGGAAGAGAGAGAGAGAGATGTTGGTGCTAAAGTAGAATTTGAAGTTTCATTTATAAAATGGCTCTCAGAGTGCATCAAGCTCATCGGGGAGCCATACACATGCAAATACAGTACGAGTCTAGCAAACAAGACCAATTGCTTTAGTGTTTTCCCTAAACAACAGCTGTTGTTGGTAAGTTTCTTTCTCCTTGGTTTCATTTGTCTTAAAACCGAATTAACCTCCAGCATATTGTTATAGAGGGAGTGATATTGGATATTCACACTGGGGTTTTATCATTTTAATATATTTTTAACTGAATATCAAACCTAGACTATACACTAGAGGCCTGCAATCCTGCGGGGCTACCGCAAAATCAATGCAACAGAGTGCTGCGTGGGACAATATTTGATAGGGGAGTGCAGGTGGTAAGAAGCTGTGTGTACGGGTTGCGGGAGAATAAAATGATTTGCAGGACTCCCGCAAAATAGAAATATTGAGAAAAAATTGTTATTCATCTATTGCACAAAAGCAACAGGAACAAAGAGCGGTATACAGGTGCAAGCATAGGCGGAGCGTGTGTAAGGCCTGCTGCTGCTTCTGATTGCTTTTAGAGGGAAAAGCTGCCTATAACTTCTGGTCTAGGATCAGTTTTCTCCTTAATAATAGCATATTTGCAAAACAGATTTGGCAAGCGATCCAGTTCATATCTGTGTTTGCGGTCTAGGGAGCCTCAAAGGTTTCTATTTACAATGTGATTGGCTACATTGCCCAACGCTGCACAAACACAAACACATATGTTGATTTCTTGAATGCAATTGCCAATCACAAGTGTTTAAGTTAGAATCCATTCACCGCTGAAGGATGAGGGATTCATTGCGTAATCAACATCATTGTTTATAACAGAACTTTGGATTAACTTTAGATTAGTTTAACTAAAATGAGTGACAGTTTTTAGTGATTATAAAGGGAGCGCTCTTTGCAGGCTTTCTGCCATGTCAAATGGCCAAATGTTTTTTTGTGGGCGGGAGCAGAACAAAACATGAATGTTGTGAGTGGGAGCGGGAGAAAGGTAACATATTTTTAGAGGAGTGGGAATCCCACGGGAGCAGGACTGAAAAATCCGTCCCGCACAGACCTCTACTGTACACCCACACTGTACTGTATAAGGAACACCAGGGGTATTTGTTACCCTTTACTCCAGTACCATAAAGTCCTGGCTACCAAAAATATTAAATTCTTTTATTCAGCAAAGACACATTAAATTGATCAAAAGTGACAGTAAAAACATGTATAATGATAATAAAAAAATTCTTTCAAATAAATACTGTAAACATTCTATTCATCAAAGAATTCTGAGAATTCTAAATCATGGTTTCCACTAAAATATTAGGCAGCTGTTTTCAACAATGATATTAAGAAATGCTTCATGAGCACCAAATCAGCATATTAAGATGATTTATGAAGGATCATGTGACACTGAAGGAGTAATTACATTTTAAAATACATTTTTACAAAACAGTTACTTTAAATTGGGTAACACTTTATTTGAATGTGTCCTTGTTACATTTTACATGTATTTACTGTAATAACTATAAACTAGGGCTGTCACTTTTGTGAAAAAATCCTGTTCGATTTTTGAGACTTAAGTGTTCATTGAATCGATTGTAAAATCGATTTTCCATGTCTAAAGACGTTTCCATTTTCATCACCAAATATAGGCAAATCCACGGACACCTAACAGGCATTAGGACGAGCGTAAAGAGGGCGCTTGAGACGCACAGTGAAGTTTCGTGCACAATGACAAACAGGAGCGCAACATTCAGGGATTGAAATTAACACCCTCCGACCAGCCAAATGCAGGTAAAAATGAACTTTGGCGGGTAACGCTGTCAAATCACGAGCCGATCTGGCGTGTTTCTATGTTTAGGCCTCTCACTTTCTTTGCTGTGGAAGTTCGAGTAAGCCAAATTTGCGCGGATTTAGCGCAAATACGCAACTCGTGAGTCCTCATAAAATATATTAAATACAGCGTATTGTGCAGAATCTGCGCATTTCTGGCTTACTTGAACACACACATCACTAAGCAACAAATAACGGCGCGCTTGTTCACTTGCATTGAAGTAATGGCGAATATTAAAAAGCATTTGGTTAACAGAAAAGACATTGTTATTTTCCAACATCCTACATGTTCTGTGTACTGTATTGACCTGTCCACCTAAAACACATTTTTGGTAAAAAAAGAAAAAGAACGATTTTCGAACGTAAAGTGACAGCCCTACTATAAACTAGGCATAATTACATGCAACTAACCCTAAACCAAACCCTAATCCTACCCTAACCCTATAGTAAGTACATGTAGTTAGTTCATATTACTCAGTACTTAAATGTAGAATTACACTGTAACAGGGTCACATTAAAATAAAGTGTAACCTTAAATGGCAATAATTATTCACAACATTACAGTTTTTACTGTATTTTTTTATCAAATAAATGCTGCCTTGGTGAGGATAAGAGACTTCTTTAAAAACAAATGTAAAAAAAAAACGTACAGATGTATAATTTTGTTAAAATGTATGTATAATTGGACTGAAACCTTTATAGTTACTGAGCTGCAGCCTTTGTGACAACTAGCCCTGGTCTACTCTATGCACATATGCAGAATGGATTCCGGTATGTGCCAATCTTGTTTACACCTGTTTAACGATCACTGGGTTTGGGTTACAAATGGATGATCAACTCGGTTTCAGAACCCAGCAGGAGTACAAAAAGAGCTCCATCTCCCTGTTAAATTAGTCTGGCCCGGCGGCTGTGTTTCCAGCCAAGAGTGAATGGAGTGATTGATTGAGGCTGGTGTGAGCTGAGGTGAGGGAAAACAGGAAGCAGTCCATGCAGATAACATTGGTGGAGCAAACTCTTGGCCCTAGAGTTTAATGAGGCGTAGACTTCATACTGCGAATCACCACAGACCGCCAGAAGGCCAGGTGAGGCGTGCACACATGTCTTTTGGCCATGTTTCTTGTGCACCTGCATCCATCCCAGCATTGCTGGATCAACGGCATTCACAAGTACCAGCTGTACGGCGTGTGTCAGAGACCACTCACCATCTGTCAGAATGTCTGTCCATCACCACAATGATCATTTTTGCTGTTGTTTGTTTATTTTTTTCTGCTTGGCATCTCTTCAGTCACTCAGGGTTGTTGGCTTCCTGCCTGCAACTGCCATGTGTGGGTCTCTCCTGTATCTGTCAGCCCTGTCGGCGGAGTCTGAAATGTGCAGGTCTTTATTCCAGGCTCCTTAGTGGAATAGCAGGAGTCATTGCTACTAATTAAGTGTGGTGGAGATGAAATTCCTGAAGCTGATGGGCTGTCTGGTCGAGCTGTTACTCCATTTTATTGTTAGCTAATTTCGGGATTGTTTCCTTCTGTGGAGACCTAGGGTACATCAATGTCATAAATTTATGCCACACTGAACAGCTAATTTATAAGCACATTCTCTCTTTTGATGGAAGGCTGGAGATGTAGTCACACATCAAGCATTTGCATGGAGCTCTAACACATAGTAAATTTTACATGTATTTCCCCTGGAGCCGCCTTGCGAAATAGAGCTTGTTTTAAGTAATTTGACTCTTGCATATATAACGACAGCAGCCAGCAGTGTGTCATCTGCTGAAATAGGGTTTTTCAACTCTAAATGATTGTGAAGCTCCAATGATTTTTAAACAGTGCTAGCTTCCATCTGTGATTCATCACTGCAGGTTACTGAAGTAAATTAGCAAACTATTGTTTTGCCATGAAAGACAGTGTGTGCTTGTGTGATTTTGTGTGTGTGCATACTTGTCTGTGCTGCAGTCACAAGCTTGTGTGTATGTTTGCCTCCAGTGCACTTGCCAGCTCTACACTGTGTATGGATTGCCTCTGCTTCCTTCTCGGCATGCAGATGTGGGCATTTGCACGCACATCAGCGCTTGAGAATGGCAGTCCAGCAGCCCCTAGAGCACTGTGTGTGCTCCCAAAGAGCCAAGTGTTAATCCTTTTGAGCGTGTTGTGTCTTTACACACAGAGGGAATTAGTACTCGTATCTGTGGGTAGACCGTGAAGTACTCTTAAAATCTCAAGCACTGTAATTACCATTGTCTGCATGTTATAAGCAGCCATCAAACAGCTGTTCAGTCATGTGGTAGATTCTGTAGCTGTGGTTGTGTTCAAACAGTATAGCTTGGCACTAGCTACTGTAAAAAACAAAAAACAAAAAAAAAACCTTTAATTCTGGAGTTTTTAAATTCGTTTGGATAAATGCATCTTTCGAATGAATAAATGTTTATGTAATGTAAATGTAGTAGATTTGGAACAAGGGAAGATGCATTTTTAGTGTATGTATGCATGGTTTCTGTAAATGGCAGCTTTTTAAGAACAAAATAGATTTATTTAAACAAGAATGTCCTTGACTCAAAAGGCTTACTTGACCTTTACATCATTTTTCCTGAACTTTGAAAATCATTTGTAGTTAAACTGAATTTATTCTGTGCTGGTTGTGCTGGATCTAAAAATGTTCATTCTGTGCTGGTTGTCCTGGATCTAAAAACGTTCAAAGTATTGCTTCTATTATTATTTATTTATTAAGAGTATATTTTAAGAATCATCCATGGACAACAAAGATTTCTTCTATTTTTTAAGTGTGGAAAGTTCATTTAAGAAGACCAAAATAATTTTATGGCACAGTTTATCATATCGATTAGTGAGAAAAAAAAAAAAAAAGGCCTGTCAAATGTGTAACTGGATGGATGGAACCAAGATGGTTTGTGACTGGCCTGCCATAGAAATCATGTGATTTTAATGTCTTCTCATTAACATAACAATTCACCTAATATTTCATAGTTGATTTGTTGAAATTAATAAATTATTAATTTTAATGGTGCACTATGGCTGGATGGATGGATCTTATGGGTGGGTGGATGGATCTGATGGATGGATGGATGGATGGATCTTATGGGTGTGTTGATGGATGGATGAATCTTATGGTTGGAAGGATAGATAGATGAATTGATGGCTGGATGGAACCAAGATGGTTTTTCACTGGCCTGCCTGTAGAAGTCCCTGAATGGTCTTCTCATCAACATAATATTTCATAGTTGATTTGTTAAACTTTCCATTTCCTTTGTGTTTGCAGATGGAACGCCTTACACGTGGTGGGTCGGCCGCGGTAACGAGAAGCACTTTTACTGGGGCGGCTCTGCTCCTGGCATTCAGAAATGTGCATGTGGCATTGAGCGCAACTGCACCGACTCCAGATACTACTGCAACTGTGATGCCGACCAGAAACAGTGGTAAGTCGCCACATTATTTGAGTTGCAATATGCTGTTTCCATAGCGATCGCCAAATCCGGCAGCTAATTATGAGCTTTAGTTTAAGCTGCTATTTGCGAGTTACTGACCTTCTTAGCTCATATCAAACTTATGAGAGGCAAGCAAGTCATGTTCCCATCTATCTTATTGTCTCTCTGTATTCATTAAATAGTGGTGTCTGCTGGAGGACACGGTTTTCTCGAGTCTCGACCTCAGTGCTTGTGCAAATGGCAAACAGATTGCGTTGATAAAGAAGTTTGAGTAGGGCCGAACCCTGATATTTCCATCAACAGAAGCTGGCTGGTGTGTTTGGTGGCTTTATTACAAAAGAGAGCTGTGGGTGATATTACAGAGGAGGGGAACAAGGTCATTCGTCAGGCGCCCTCATAGAATTGTATTTAATGCATGTAGGTATGTATTGCTTTGAGACACATTCATTTACATCCTTTCTAATGGGTCTTTTTATGTTAGCTGTTAATGTCAGTCAGCTGTTAAAGAACAGAGAGAGAAACAACCCACCTTAACACAATAAACTCTTTGATGTGCAAAGTGAATAAGAGGGAAAGGCAGTTAGTATTACCATTTCCATAGTGCTTAGATGTGGGCAGTGGGCACAGTGGTTTTCTGAGCCAATCACTTGAGCAGTAGTGTAACTGAACACTGTGGATCTGCAGCAAAATTACATCATGACAAAACTGATTGACTGACTCACCACGAGAGACTAAAGTTTGGGACTTAAAGATGTTGTTATTGTTAACTATCACTTAAACTATTAAAAACAAAAGTTTTTCAGCTATTTGTACAAAGCTAAATAAAATAAAATAAAATAAAAAAATATTAGATGAAAACATAAACTTATACAAACTTAAATGAAAATTAGAATTGTTGCCTTGGCAAATAACTCAAATAAGTTTAACCCTCTGGGGTCTAAGATGTTTTTGGGGTTCTTTGATATGTTTTGACATGCCCTGGCATTTGTGCTTTTTTCATTTGCTTATAAACATATTAATGGCACAGGTGAAATTACACTCTATTTAGCACAAACAGGGCTACCGCAATATGTGAGCAACATGTATGTACATGTTTGTATTTTTGAGAGAATATTGTTTATGCATGGTTATTGAAAAAACTAAAAATTAAAGTTTATGAAATAAGGCCACAAAACACATACTAAATATGTGTCCACAATACTTTTGACTAATGGATGTTGTCACCTAGAGTTTTTGCTTCAAAATGATCTGGAAATCATCCTGCCTAATCATTCACATAAAACAATAGATTGTTTTAAATTGTGAAAAAAAAAAAATTTGTTTGGAAAGGCAATATGCGGATAGGCGTGAACGGCCCAACCCTTGTCATGAATAATTAGGTGGTTATCACCTGAGAAGACAAAGACCCGCATAATAATGAGCCTTTCATTCAGGTGTGTCGCACAAGAAAGAATGCGAGGACAATATATATAAATATATACATACATACATACACACACACACACACACATATATATATATATATATATATATATATATATATATATATATATATATATATATATATATATATATATATATATACACTCACCTAAAGGATTATTAGGAACACCGTACTAATACTGTGTTTGACCCCCTTTCGCCTTCAGAACTGCCTGGTGCTGAAAGCATTCTTTAGAAATGTTGGCCCATATTGATAGGATAGCATCTTGCAGTTGATGGAGATTTGTGGGATGCACATCCAGGGCACGAAGCTCCCGTTCCACCACATCCAAAGATGCTCTATTGGGTTGAGATCTGGTGACTGTGGGGGCCATTTTAGTACAGTGAACTCATTGTCATGTTCAAGAAACCAATTTGAAATGATTCGAGCTTTGTGACATGGTGCATTATCCTGCTGGAAGTAGCCATCAGAGGATGGGTACATGGTGGCCATAAAGGGTCAGAAACAATGCTCAGGTAGGCTGTGGCATTTAAACGATGCCCAATTGGCACTAAGAGGCCTAAAGTGTGCCAAGAAAACATCCCCCACACCATTACACCACCACCACCAGCCTGCACAGTTGTAACAAGGCATGATGGATCCATGTTCTCATTCTGTTTACGCCAAACTCTGACTCTACCATCTGAATGTCTCAACAGAAATCGAGACTCATCAGACCAGGCAACATTTTTCCAGTCTTCAACTGTCCAATTTTGGTGAGCTCTTGCAAATTGTAGCCTCTTTTTCCTATTTGTAGTGGAGATGAGTGGTCTTCTGCTGTTGTAGCCCATCCGCCTCAAGGTTGTGCGTGTTGTGGCTTCACAAATGGTTTGCTGCATACCTCGGTTGTAACGAGTGGTTATTTCAGCCAAAGTTGCTCTTCTATCAGCTTGAATCCGTCGGCCCATTCTCCTCTGACCTCTAGCATCAACAAGGCATTTTCGCCCACAGGACTGCCGCATACTGGATGTTTTTCCCTTTTCTCACCATTCTTTGTAAACCCTAGAAATGGTTGTGCTTGAAAATCCCAGTAACTGAGCAGATTGTGAAATACTCAGACCGGCCCGTCTGGCACCAACAACCATGCCACGCTCAAAATTGCTTAAATCACCTTTCTTTCCCATTCTGACATTCAGTTTGGAGTTCAGGAGATTGTCTTGACCAGGACCACACCCCTAAATGCATTGAAGCAACTGCCATGTGATTGGTTGATTAGATAATTGCATTAATGAGAAATTGAACAGGTGTGCCTAATAATCCTTTAGGTGAGTGTATATATTAGTGCTGTCAAACGATTAAAATATTTAATCGCGATTAATCGCATTGTCATAGTTAACTCGCGATTAATCGCACATTTTTATCTATTCTAAATGTCTCTTGATTTCTTTTTGTCCCATTATTTTTTCTCATTTTAATGCTCTTATCAACATGGAAAAGTGGATCGGCTTGTTTTGTGCAAATGTTTTTATTGAAAACAACATTGGCATATACTGTGTTCAAATTCACAATAAAAAATTCTCACTTGGAGCAAATAATCTCTCACACAATGTAACACTGTCCATCAATAAAAGGGCGAAAGAAATACTGACGAGGTCCTGATATTGACGAGGGGGCGGAGAATTAGCATCAGCTGTGTGTGTGTGTGTGTGTGTGTGTGCTTGGCCATCATCAAGCGGTATTTCAGACTGGACGCGCTGCGATGATGATAGCTCAGTTCACAACGACAAAACACACAGATCACTTTGGTCTTGTCAATGGAACCATTTGGCAACTTTTTTAAAGTAAACTTTCCATTCAGAATCTTATTGGCATCCATTTCGGCGTCTCGCGCTCGCCATCCACTCAAAGCATAACGTTAACCTACTATTTGGCCGCCGTGCAAGCCCAAACGAGTGTGTGTGGCGCGCCTGTTGTTTTGTTTCCGTCTAGCTAGATCCGCTTGCGCTTTGGTCAACGAAGCAACAAAACGTCCTCGCGAGGCGCAAGCCATTGAAATGAATGTGTTTCATAGCGCAGCGCGCGCATGCCGCGTCCTGTTGCAAAAGCATATGAAAAAAACTACAAAGTTTGCTAGGACAAAAAGACCGTTAATCGCGCGATAAAAAAATTGACGGCGTTAAAATGGGTTTGCGTTAACGCCGTTAATAACGCGTTTAACTGACAGCCCTAATATATATATATACATACACACACACATATATATATATATATATATATATATATATATATATATATATATATATATATATATATATATATATATATATAATCAAAATATAAATTAAAGTCAAAAGCACATTTTTAGTCATATCTGGAAACAAATCCTGTTCAAAGAGGCTATATGGGCCATTCTATAGAATTGGTTCAAAGTTAGAGTTGGAAACATCTTGCAAAGAAAATTGTATTTTTCCATAAATGTCTTATAAAGTATTATTTTTTAAAGTAGGCCAATACATTTTATCATACATTTTTCAAAGTTAAGGATTAATTATTTTTATATAGCTTGCATTGGAACAAACACTATAACAGATGATTAGTTTATTTTTGACAAAACATACTATATATTTAACATATGAGCAGAAACTGTCTAACAAAAGCTTATTGATGTCTATTTTAGAGTAAAAACTTTATAATCTATCCAAAACTAGTCAACGAAATGTTGTCATAGAGTGCCGAAGTTACGACGTCACTCTGTAGGCTAAAACGCGGAAGTGGGTTAGCATTTTAGCACTCCCGGTTCCCTCGCTCTAAAGTGTATGGGATTTTTGAATGGGTTTTTGCTAAATCGCCTTAAATAAGGTCTGTGGTGAACAAAGCCTCTAAATATTTTCACGTTTTGATCTATGACATAGAACACACAGTTATAACCTTGTGTTTTTTTAAACTTTATTGTGTCTGCTTGTGTTTTTTAAAAACTTTATATAGGCTTCAAAATGTATAAATTTTGGATTAACTTGTAAAGATTATCTTGATAGACAAAACGTGTAAGGGTCACAACTCTTTGTTAAACACAGATCTTATTTTTTGCGATTTTCCAAAAGTCTATGGGGAAAATGCATAGCTTTTCGATCGAGGGAACCCATGCGCCGCTAGCTTCCGAGTTGTCCTACAAAGTGACGTCATCACTTCGGCACTCTATTGCAGACATTATTCTATATCACGATTTAGAACAAATCTCAGTAGGCTATAGCAATATAGTTTGGATGTGTTCATGTAAAAATAACGTTTACTAATGTAGGAGCGAGAGTGAATGAACGCACAGATGCGATGTACATCTGTAAACAACATTGCGCGTTCCCCATTCATTCATTCACACACAGACACGCAATTCATATTTAAACAGTCTTTGTGCAGTTTACAGACATTATTCCATATCGCAATTAGAACAAAACACTTAAGAATAAATAACTTACTACATCAGCTGAATCCGTGCTCCTCGACATGAAACTACCAGGACTTCTGAGGTAACTTTTCCAGGATTATTACGATAGTATTATTCCTCACAGCGCAGCAAGACGAGGTAAAGTACAAAATTATTATTATACTTGATGTTTTATCCAGCTGATGTGGGCGTTGGCGTGGCTTGCCTCAACATTTGCGTTTGAATAGCGCGCGCTCTCAGTGGGCGTGGCACATTAACACGCAATAAGCTATAATTAGCTGAAAGGAAAAAAACTGACATCTCTCTCTTTTCATACAGATTACATAAACTGAGAATATTTGAATCTTTCGTGCCTGTGTGACAAGTATTTACTTAGTTACAGTTCATTTTCGGACGCGTTTCAGAATGAACTTGAGAAGGCAAAATTCGCATCATGTTTATTTTTCTTTATTTGACAAAAAGCAGAACACTGTTTTTATTTTGAGTATCCACAAAAAAAATAGACACTTAACAGGATCTAATGATGTACAACACTTATATGTAAGATCAAAATCAACAGAGTAATTTGAGTCTCTTTTGCACTGATAAGGAAAAAAGTGAGCTCATCGCGCCAGCTCGATAGCCGATCCCAGGGGGTTAAAATTAGGGTACTAAAATTACTAAAAACAAAAAAATAGCTATAATAAAAATAAAATACAAATAAAGCTATATGGAAATGTTAAATATGTCATTTAAATTCCAAAGGCGCATACAATTATTAAAACTTAAAATATATTTTTTTAAAAGCTAAATAAATTAATGAAAAGTTTTTAAGAGCGCTGCCAAACAATTGGCCACTGGTGAAACATTTATAGGGGTTAAACAAATTCATTTTTTTTTTCAAGTCTTTTCAAGTTTTTTCAAGATTCCATTTATATGAATGCATTAGTGAGAGAGCGATTGCGTGTGAATTAATTTTACCTGGCAGTGTTTTTTTTTTTAATAATAGTGCATCTGTGTGTTTTAGCTACTAAAAAAATGTATGCTAGAACTATTCAGTTTCTAAACTATTTTATTGATAAACCACAGAACAGATTTGACAATACATTTTTGCGCTTCTGAATGTTTCTGTATGCGCGCGATCTGCTCATGATGCGCAAGCTTCTGTATGTGTATGCGGTTCAATGCAGCAGCGCATTCGTTTAGAACGACGAGTAACTGACGTGTACAATAAGCTGTTTAAAATGTGCATTCACCCGATCAATTTTGAGCATCTATGGTATAATCAAACATATATTGTGGAGTGCTCTCAGAGTATGCATTTATTTGTCATTTTAACTGTTTGGACACGGAGCTTTAAAGTGGACTTCAAGATTTCTTATCCTGTTGCGCCCTCTATAGGCCATGATCATCGACTAGTCGACGTCAAGCTTAAAGCGTCATGGCAGAGCATTAAAGTCGACTAGTCTGTGCAACCCCTACTAAACTATAATGAAATATTAGCATTATATATGTAAAATTTTATATAATCAGAACACACGTTTTTGCCCACTCTGTGTGTACAGTAGATACCACCATGGGTTAACTAGATCATGCTAACCAGATAATCCATAGTCCCTTACTGCTCATAACTAGTACTGAATCATTCATGACTAAAATAGTTCAGTGTAAAATTTTTTTATTGTTTTCACCAATATTTGTTTGTGGTCTAACCTAGACATCGATGCATATTAGAGTACTGCACCATTAGTTTAGCAACATGTTAACATAACGTCCTAAGGGTGTGTTAACACTTGGCAGGTTTGTCAACTCTGGTGCGATTGCTCTGTAAGTGTGGTTCATTTGAACTGTGAACACTGCCATCCGAACCTTGGTGCGAACCAAACAACCAAATTAACTTTGTTGCGGTTCACATGAAATATGAATGCAACATGGACCAAAGACATCTAAATGAACCAAAAACCGAAAACCGGACGTGATGTCATGAGATGTGACCCTAAAAATTACCAAAAAAGGCCAAAAAATCTCAAGCATATCTGTTCCCTTTCGAGGGAACTCGCGATGCATCAACGACGCTTTGGGAACGCCCCCAGCGTGAATGCGTCTGAGTATCTATGTCAACTAGTCCAATGGAAGGAATGAGCGTCACGGGCGGGTGATGTCATGACCAGGAAGGGATAAAAGCACATCCGGTGCAAACCGGTATTAGCTTCTGTGCCCCAGCAAGCGATCTGTGTTATACTGTCTCTGTCTATTTATTGTTGTCTGTTGCATTTATTGGAAAGAGTTATGGCGAAACAAATGTACAAACAGTGTGCTTCTACCTGCCCGCGTTATTTAACTGGTGGGGACACACACGAGCTTTGTGTCATTTGTTTGGGAGTGGAGCATGCGGTCTCAGCCTTCGAGGGGGCTGAGTGCCAGCATTGTGAGATGCTTCCGCTTCGCATGCTCCGCTCTTGCCTGTCACTCTTTGACGAGAGTGGTCAGGCTCGCGATCCTCAGGGTGCAGGACCCGCTGTTGCCGAGGCAGCACAGAGAATGCATTCTTGGGGATCGCAAAAGGATCTTTCGGAGGGGTTGGAGACAGGTTCAAGGGCCTTTTCTCCTTCCTTACCCGGAGGATCCAGTGCTCTCCTCCCGGTGTCGGAAGCCCGGGGAGAGAGCCCTCCATTACTTCAGTACTCTTCCTCTGAGGAGGTTGATGTAATGAGTATGGAGAGTAAAAGCACACACACTGGGGAAAGAGATTCGCCACTTGTTTCCCCAGCATATGAGGAGCTGGTGGAGGTGATGTCATTCATTTATATTCAGGTATAAGAGGGCTGAAAGAGTACGGATATGAGGCGATGCCCCAGGCTGAACAGACGCTCGCGAGCTACCTGTCACCTGGTCCAGCATCGTCTCTGAAGGCCTCAGCTTTGCCCACTAAGCCGCTTAAAGCAACTTCGGTTTTAGTGGGCAAAGCTTATACGGCAGCAGGTCAAGCTGGAGCATGTCTGCACACTATGGCAGTGCTCCAGGCTTACCAAGCTGACCTGCTGGGGGATCTGGATAGGAGTGAGGGAGTTGGTCCTGACGAGGTTCGAGAACTTCGTCGGGCCACCGATCTGTCTCTCAGGAGACAGAGGAGGAGACCAAAGGAGACCGCCAGAGCAATTGGGCGGTTGTTGTGGCAAAAATTCTCAAACAAACATCACTGCGTAAGAGACACTCAGAGTCAAATTATATAAAATAGAAGTATTTATTCTTGCAAGAATAGGAGCAGTCTAATACACAGTTGTTACCCTGTGCAGAAGAGTGACACACCCCCAGACAGACTGAACTAGCTTTTATCTTAGTTCCAAGGCCTTCTTCCCCCCAGAGCCTTCCTCCCAGTAGTTTTCCATAGACGTCACTAGTTGGCCCACTAAGCTCCCCTGCACCAAATGGCCTTCTGACATCTAGGTCAGAGGTCCTTGTTCGTCTGTTCTCTGGAGTGTCTCCCTCTTCTGCCTCCCCAGGTACATAAACAGAATCCTCTCACTACAAGTGAGAGACACACATGTGACATTCTTTGAATCATCTATATTTTACTAAAGATCAATGAATATCATTAAAATTGCCACTACACGGTCTATGGCAGCCCTTGTAGCTACTGAGAGACATCTTTGGTTAAATCTGGCCGAAATAAAGGAAAAAGATCGGGCTTTTTTATTAGATGCTCCGCTTGAGCCTTCTGGTCTCTTCGGCGACGCAGTCAATGCGGTCGTCGAGAGATTTCAAGATTCAAAGAAGCAAGCGGAGGCATTTAAAAAGTTTCTCCCTCGGTTGTCCAGCCCCCTGGGGCTGCTGGGCGTGAGCAGCCCCAGCCGTCGAGCTCCTCATATCATGCACAACAGAAAGAGAGTGTGGAAACAGGAAACAGGCGCAACAGAGAGTGTGGAAACACTGGAAACAGGCGCAACACTCTCAGTTGAAGTCTTCTAAGTCGAAGCCGGATCTGAGGACCGTTCTTCAGGCGAAGAAGACTTCGGCTCAAAAAAAGAGGTCCTGACGTCACTGGCGTCAGACCTGTGTGGACAGCCCCGACCGAAGTGGAGCGGTGTACACCTCAGAATACGGTGCCCGTTCCACTTCGGGGTCCTCACGGGACCGTTCTGCCAACCCCGTCACCCTTGGTGCTTCAGGGCGCAGCGGCACTGCACTGCTATGCTGCGGCACTGCATCGGTTTCGCGCCCTCTAAGGGGGGTTCTAGAGCAGCCAGTTCTGGTAGTTCCTGCCATTATGTTTCAGGCTCCAAAACTGGCTGTCTCGTTAATACCAGAGACCAGCCTCGAGAGGCTGGTTCCCTTAGTAGATTTTCTGGCAGCGTGGAAGCTACTGCCAAATATTTCTCGTTGGGTCCTGCGGATTGTAGAGAAAGGATACAGAATCCAGTTCGGTTCTCGTCCTCCTCGCTACAACGGGGTGTTGCTCACAGTAGTGCATCCCGAGCACGCTCTGGTAAAGGCCCTGTTAGCAAAGGAAGCTATAGAACATGTGTATTCACTCGACCGAGAGTCGGGTTTTTACAACCGTTATTTCATTGTTCCGAAAAAGGATGGAGGGTTGCGTCCCATTTTAGATCTTCGTCCGTTAAATCGTTCAGTACAGAAACTCAAGTTCAAGATGCTGACACTCAAACAGATCGTGACTCAAATCAGATCCGAGGACTGGTTTGTCACGATAGATCTGAAGGACGCTTACTTCCATGTCTCCATCCTCCCTCAGCACAGGAAGTTCCTAAGGTTTTCTTTCGGGGGCAAAGAATACCAGTATCGGGTACTTCCTTTCGGTCTAGCTTTATCACCCCGCACGTTCACGAAATGCGTAAATGCAGCTCTAGCCCCGCTCAGGCTGCAGGGCATATGTATTCTGAGCTACATCGACGACTGGCTGATTCTAGCGGAATCAGAGCAGTTTGTGGTTCGGCACCGAGGTGTCGTTCTCGCTCATATCCAGATGTTGGGGTTGAGGCTCAATGCCACGAAGAGTGTGCTCTCTCCAGTACAGAGAACCACTTTCCTTGGTGTGATATGGGATTCAGTGACGATGCAGGCCACTCTATCGCCCGTTCGTGTAGCTGCTATCCTGACAGCCACAAAAGAGCTGAGGCTAGGCCAGTCACGCACTGTAAAACAGTTCGAGAGACTGTTGGGTCTTTTGGCAGCAGCGTCCAACGTGATACCTTTTGGCCTGCTGTACATGAGACCTTTACAGTGGTGGCTCAGGAGCACTGGACACTTATGTTCATCGGACATCTTCATGGAGGAAGTCCGACCAGTTACTTATTTGCTTTGGATCACCTAAGAAAGGTCTTCCTGCTTCTAAAAAGACCGCCGTGTCCTTTGGCGGTCAGAGCTCACTCTACGAGGGGTATGGCGGCCTCTAAAGCCTTACTATTTGGGGTTTCTCTTCAAGACGTTTGTGATGCGGCAGGCTGGTCCTCACCGCTCACATTCGTTAGGTTTTACAGCTTAGACCTGGATGCTGCCCCAGGTTCTCAGGTGCTTAGTGCTTAGTTACAACAGACTGACACTCAGGTACTTGGAATTCTGGCGTTTTGGGTATTCTCGTTCCCAAAACGTCGTTGACGCATCGCAAGTTCCCTCGAAAGGGAACAACTCAGGTTACGACCGTAACCATAGTTCCCTGAGAAATAATAATAATAATAATAATTCATTACATTTATATAGCGCTTTTCTAGGCACGCAAAGCGCTTACCATGGAAGGGGGAATATCCTCAACCACCACCAATGTGCAGCAACGAGAAAGGGAACGAGACGATGACTCACCCTGCCATACTTCCTGCATCCCTGTGATCGGCTTGCTTCGGCAATTTTTGAAGCTAATGCCGGTTTCCACCGGATGTGCTTTTATCCCTTCCTGGTCATGACGTCACCCGCACGCTCATTCTTTCCATTGGACTAGTTGACATAGATGCTCCGACGCATTCTTGCTGGGGGCGTTCCCAAAGCGTCGTTGACGCATCGTCTCGTTCCCTTTCTCAGGGAACTACGGTTACATTCGTAACCTGAGATGTTTTTTCCTATCATAGCTCCCAATTACAGTTTGATAGAGGCATTCAAAACGTCTCTGGTTACTTGCGTAACCTATGTTCTCTGAATAGGGAACGAGACGCTGCGGAAAGCGCAGTGGGATATTCTCTGAATGTGCCGATTGTCTGAAGCCTTATAGAATCACGCCAATTCATTGGCTGATGGCGTCCGCGCGATATGGCTCCGCCCCGACGCTCTTACGTCGCATCATTACATATTCCCGCGCGCGCCATCTGCTCCTCAGATTTCTCTGCCGAAAAGAAACTGTCAGCAGCGCGAGGAGCTTGGCCGCTAACGCAGCGTCTCGTTCCCTATTCAGAGAACATAGGTTACGCAAGTAACCAGAGACGTTCTCTTTCATAGGTTCACTCAACGCTGTGGAAAGCGCAGTGGGAACGGACTACCAAACTCGCCAAGCTAGAGCGCTTTTTATGACTGGTAGATAAAAGAGACAACGACCGAACGAGTTCAAACAGAAAGAACCTGGGAACCCGCGGTCATGTCAAGATCCAAGCTATAGAACCTTACAAAAGTGTGCGGAGAGGACCAGCCTGCCGCAACACAAATATCCTCCAAAAGTGCTCCTCTGAAAAGAGCTTGAGAAGATGCTAAACTTCTGGTGGAACGCGCTCTAATGCTAAGAGGTGAAGGCAAGCCACGCACCCCGTAAGCCAACGAGATAGCTTCTGTGACCCAATTGAGAAATCCTCTGCTTTGATGCAGCAAGCCCACGGCGGCTAGCACCGAAGCAAACCATAAGCTGGTTAGATTTCCTCCAACCACCTGAGCGGTCTACATATATCTTAAGAGATCGAACTGGGCAGAGCAAGTTAAGCTTCCTATCTTCCTCAGACGAAAATGGAGGAGGGTGGAAAGCGTTAAGGTTAACTACCTGTGAGCGGAAAGTTGAGTAAAGAACCTTGGGGACATACCCTGGTCTCGGCCTCAAGGAAACTTTGACCAGGCCAGGGGCAAAGTCCAAGCAAGACTCGCTAACAGAAAGAGCTTGTAAGTCTCCTACCCGCTTTAATGAGGACAAAGCTAACAAAAGAGAAACCTTGAGAGTCAGAATCCTCTCCGGAGCTGACTCCAAGGGCTCAAAGGGGGCTTTCGTCAAACCCTCTAGGACAACAGAAAGATCCCATGAGGGAACTCTAGGGGAGCGAGCCGGTTTCAGGCGCTTCACCCCACGCTTAAAGGCAGAAACTAACCTTAATTTGCCCAGGGGAATCTCATCCGATTCCCTATGCGCTGCAATAGCCGCGACATAAACTCTGAGAGTGGTAGCGGCTGCTCCAGCCGCAAACTTCTCCTGCAGGAATTCCAGTACTGAACCAGCAGTGCAGTTAACTGGGCTCCTATCATGTGCTAAGCACCAAGTCTCAAAAACCTTCCATTTTGAAGAATATAATCTCCATGTAGAAGGGGCTCTAGCACTCGCAATGGTCTCCTGAACGTCAGTTGGGAGACCAGAGCTTAATGCTAACGGCCTCTGATCGGCCAAACATACAGCTTCCACATGTCTGGGCGAGGATGCCATATCCTGCTCTGTAGCTGGGACAGCAGATCTTCCCTGACCGGGATCCTCCAGGGGGAAGATTCCAGTAGCAGAATTAGCTCCGAAAACCATGGCTGAGATGGCCAGAACGGAGCTACCAGGAGGAGGCGGACTCCACTCTCTCTCACTCTGGCCAAGACCGCCTGGATCAATTTGATGGGCGGGAAGGCATAGAGTTTCTGCGTTGGCCAAGGGTGAGCGAACGCATCTATCCCCAATGGGGCCGGGGGACTCAGGGAGAACCAAAGCGGGCATTGGGACGACTCTTGAGATGCAAAGAGGTCCACCTCCGCCTCTCCTAAAACCTTCCAGATCAGGGCCATCATCTGGCAGTTCAACATCCATTCCCCCGATCTGAGTTTCTGTCTCGACAGAAAATCTGCTGCGAGGTTCAGAACCCCTGGGACATGAACCGCTCTTAGAGATAGGAATCTGCTCTGAGACCACAGGAGAAGGTGACGCACATGCCTGTCTAGGGTGCGCAACCGAGAACCTCCCTGCCGGTTCACATGAGACACCACTGCCATGTTGTCTGTTCTGACAATGACATGGTGACCCTCCAGAAGAGGGAGGAAATGAAGCAGAGCCAGAAAAACGGCCCTTAACTCCAGGCAGTTTATGTGCCAAGAGAGAGCCTCTCCGGTCCAGACCCCACACGCTGGTCTGCCCTCGAAAACCGCTCCCCAGCCGGTGAGAGAGGCATCCGTCGTAATCATCTGGCGACGCGATACCGCACCCATGCTGACCCCTTTCCGAAGAAAAAGAGGGTCCCACCAAACTGACAGGGCTCGAAAGCAACTGCGCGATACCTTCAGTAGGCGAAGGGTTGACCCGGAGGGTCGAACCCCTGAGAGTTTCACCCACCACATGAAGGGTCTCATGTGGAGTAGGCCCAGCGGTAGCACGGAGGAGGCCGCGGCCATAAGGCCCAGCATCCTGCGGCAGGTGCCCACAGACACATGATGGCCTAGCAAAAAACGAGCCAAGCATGCCGTCAAGCTGGAAATCTGTGCAGGGGCCAAGCGGGCCTGCATGAGAACGGAATCCATGTTCACCCCCAAGAAAACGGTGCTTTGAGCCGGAGCAAGAACACTCTTCTCCGAGTTCAACCTCAAACCGAGAGACTGGAAATGACTCAGAACGATGTCTCTGTGGTGGGCCACTAGCTTCCTGGACTGGGCTAAAATGAGCCAATCGTCCAGGTAATTTAGAACACGGATGCCCTGGAGCCGCAATGGGGCCAGAGCTGCATCCATGCACTTTGTGAATGTCCTCGGGGCCAGAGATAGGCCGAAGGGAAGGACCCTGTACTGGAACGCCCTTTCTCCAACGGCGAACCTGAGGAACTGCCTGTGTCGCTGCACAACCTGGATGTGAAAATAAGCATCCTTTAGGTCTATCGTCACGAACCAATCCCTTGGCCGAATCTGAGATATGATAGCTTTCAGCGTTAACATCTTGAATTTCCCTTTGTAAAGGGCGAAGTTCAGTCGGCGGAGGTCCAGTATGGGACGTAAACCGCCGCCCTTCTTCGGGACCAGGAAGTAACGGCTGTAAAAACCCCGCTCGGTTTCCCCTGGAGTAATCTCCTCTATTGCTCCATTGAGAAGGAGGGAAGAGATTTCCTGCTGAAGTACAGAAGCCTGAGTGGCGCTGTCTACTACAGTTGGAAACACCCCGTTGAAACGGGGGGGATTGCGGCAAAACTGAAGAGTGTAGCCGGACCGAATTGTGCGAAGAACCCAAGACGATACCCCTGGTAAGCGCTCCCACTCTGGAAGGAAATGAGATAGAGGAGGAGGGATGCTGTAATGCAGACGACATACCTGAGTGAGGGTGCCGTGCTGACGCTCCTGGGGTGAAGAGGTTGACTGTGCAGGAGGGCCATCGGCGTCCTGGCACGTGATGGGAGGCATCGAGACTGGGGTCATGGTGACCAGGTCCGCCTCCTCCGGAGGAAAACGGAAAGTGCCTCCGAGGATGCGGCCGGCAGTTAACCCTCTGAGGTCGGCTATCGCGCCGGCGCGATAGTCTCGCTTTTTTCTTATCAGTGCAAAAGAAACTCAAAACACTCTGTTGATTTTGATCTAACATATTAAGTGTTGTACATCATTAGATCCTGATAAGTGTCTATTTTTTTTGTGGATACTCACAATAAAAACAAAGTGTTGTGCTTTTCGCCAAATAAAGAAAAACAAACATGATGCGCGTTCTGCCTTCTCTCTGTCAGTGAAGTCCATTCTGAAACGCGTCCTAAGATTATTTTTAATTCCGCGAATACTTGTCATACAGGCACGAGGTGTTTTTCCATAATGAAGCTTGAACTCTCTTCTTTTAAATGAATGAATTTATATAAAAAAAAACAAATATTCTCAGCTTATGTAATCTGTATGAAAAGAGAGAGATGTCAGTATTTTTCTTTCCAGCTCATTACACCTAATTACGCGTTAATGTGCCACGCCCACGGAGAGCGCGCGCTATTCAAACGCAAATGATCTAAGACGAGCCGTTCAAACATGCCAACGCCCACCAGCTGGATTATAAAACACATCGTGTTTAGTATGTATCTTGTACAGCTGTGGACACAGCGTATCCTTTCGCTGTGAGGAATAATACTATCTAATCTTGGAAAATGTACCAGAAGTGCTGGTAGTTTCATTTCGAGGAGCAACGGATCCAGCTGATGTAGTAAGTAATTTATTCTAGTGCTTTGTTCTAATCGTGATATTGAATTTGTCGGACTGTAAACCGCAAAAAGACTGTTTAAATATGAATTGCGTGTCTGTGTGTAGGCTAAATTATGAGTGAACGGCAAAGGCGCGCGCGCTTTGTTTACTACAGTTATACAGCGCGTGTCTGTGCCGTTCATTCACTCTTGCACCTACATTAGTAAACGTTATGTTTACATGAACAACACATACAAACTATATTGCTATAGCCTACTAAGATGAGTAAAAATAGACTGAAATATGTTGAAATAAAATGTCTGAATAAGCAACAAGCTGCAAATTCACATGTATATACTAATATATCATACACAATATATTAGAGACTAAATATGAATATTTAGACACGGTTTTGTGATTAGTTTTGGATAGATTATAAAGTTTTGACTGTAAAAAAAAAAGACTTCTGTCACATTAAATAGGTACGCTTTTGTTCACCAATTTCTGCTCATAGTTAAATATACTATAGTATGATGTTTTGACAAAAATAAAGTAGGTATATTGAATTATCAACTAAGATGTTATAGTGTTTGTTCCAATATAATTAAACTAATGAATCCTTACCCTTTTTAATACGTATGATAAAATGTATAGTTTTTACAAAGAAATACACTTGAAATATTGTTAAAATTGTAATTATTGTTGTAATTGTGACCTATTTGTAATTGGTTACAATTTCTAATTGTAAAATATGTATAGGCTATATAGATAATTTCTTTTGTCCTTGCATTCTTTGGGATCCTGTGACACACCTGTGTGAAAGGGCTAATTAATATGCAGCTCATTATGCGGCACATTATCCAGCCTTTGTCTTCTCAGGTGTGAACACGCCTCCACGCATATTCCCTTTCCAAACCAAAGGTCTCTAATAAAATTTAAATCAGTGTATGTGTTTGTGTAAATGATTAGGCAGGATGATTTTCAGATCATTTTGAAGCTAGGCAACAATTCTAGGCAACAACACTGATTAGTCAAAAGTCTTGTGGACACATATTTAGTATGTGTTTTGTGGCCTTATTTCAGACACTTTAAGTTTTAGTTTTTTCAATAACCATGCATAAGCAATATTCTCTCAAAAAAAACAAACATGTTTCATAATTGTTGCTGAGAAATTCCGGTAGCCCCGTTTGTGCTATATTGAGTGAATTTACACCTTTGCCATTAACATGTTTATAAATAACTGAAAAAAGCACAAATGTCAGAGCATGTCAGAACACCTCAAGGACCCCAAAAATCCTTAGACCTCAGAGGGTTAATAGAGAGTGTGGGGGGTGAGGAGAGAAAGCAGAAAGCGTCTCCTTCCTCCCGCACCGGACTGAGTAGAGACAGTGAAATATGGCCTGCACTTCGAGACACTCTGAGTGGCGAAGGTGACAGGGCAAGGAAAGGAGAGCTGGTAGGTGGGCAGAAACGCTTGCGCGGTCTGACCCAACCTTGAGGAAGCAGAGGAGCCCTCCTTTTCTGACCGGAAGGTCAGGAACAGCTCTGGGCCGCCGGAACAGTCAGTTTGTCGGACCGCGAACTGGAGGCGCTTGTGAGGCCGTTGACGGGGAAACGGGCGACCGCGGGCTCCCCAAACCGTGGTAGGTGGGGGATGCCCAGTTTCGCTTCTTCTGGAAGAGAACTCCGGTCTATGAGAGGGACGTTCTCTGGGTCGCACCGGGGGGGGGAGCAGAAGGTTCCCTAGCCCTTCTGGGCATGAACTGTCTGAACGCAGCCGATTGGGATTTGGAGGAGCGGAATTTCTCAAACACTGTGTTGACCGCCTCACCAAACAACCCCGTTTGAGAAATGGGGGCGTCCAAGAGGAAAATCTTCTCTTTGTCACGGATTTCCGTGAGATTAAGCCACAAGTGGCGCTCCACCGCAACAGAACCAGCCATAGAGCGACCTATAGCACGTGCGGTATGCTTGGTGGCTCTTAAGGCTAAATCCGTAGCCTTACGAAGCTCCTTGACTGCTTCAGGGGTCACGCCGTCGCCCTCTTCCATATCCTTCAGGACGTCCGCCTGGTAGGCCTGAAGAATGGCCATAGTGTGCAGGGTCATGCCTGCCTGCCCAGCCGCCATGTAGGATTTCCCAACAAGAGAGGAAGTAGTCCTACATGCTTTAGAGGGGAGAAGGGGGCGCGACTTCCAGGACAGAGCAGACGACGGAGCAAGATGGTCGGCTAAAGTTTCCTCAATCGCCGGAATGGCGGAATAGCCCTGTTCCACAGAGCCTACCAGGTTGGTGAAATCAGCAGCAGCCGCATTAGTGAGGCGCGAAGAGAAAGGCTGCTTCCAGGATCTGGAGATCTCATGATGCAGATCACTGAAAAATGGCAGCTTCCTCCGTTGAGGCCTAGAATTAGGGCCACTGAGAAGCCTTTCGTCGAGTTTCGACGACTGAGACTCACGTGGCTCGTCAGGCCAATCAATAGTGAGCTTCTCCGTAGCGCGCGAAAGCACGTCAACGAGCTCCGCGTAGGCCGCAGTAGGCCGCGCTTCCTGGCCGCTCGGCGGGATAACCTCGTCGGCGAGAGTTGGCCCGAAATCCTCGGAGTCGGAAGCCTCGGTAAAAAGTATATCCTCAAGCCCGAAAGAAACCGCGTCGCGTGCTCCCGGGCTGGGGCGCAAATAATCGTGTGAAAATTCGACTGGCATGCCTCGCGCGTGCCGAGGGGAGGGAGGGAGAGAAAGAGCGGGGCTCGTCTGCTCGAACTCCACATCCTGAAGCTCTACATCCGAACCCCAAGTCGCGGATCCTCGAGAGGCCTCGGGAGCGCGACAGAGGGAGACGAATGATTCCCTCTCAAAGACCGCGAGCTGCGATTTGAGGGTTTTGTGCAACAAATTTTCACAGAATTTGCATTTAGACGATCCTATAACTGCCTCACGCGCATGTGAAAAACCCAAACATTTAACGCACTTACTGTGTGGGTCGTCGTTAGCGATGTAACGAGCACATGGCGGAGTACAGCGTCTGTAATCCATGGCAACTTCACCGTAAGGAGAAACAGAGTTCCGCTTGAACAGTCGCAAAAGCGCCGAGAATAATCCTTGATGTATTTGTAGCTCAGAAAAAACACGAGCGAAGGGCAAATGTGACCGCTTCATTCTGAAGGTAGAGAAATCTGAGGAGCAGATGGCGCGCGCGCGAATATGTAATGATGTGACGTAAGAGCGTCGGGGCGGAGCCATATCGCGCGGACGCCATCAGCCAATGAATTGGCGTGATTCTATAAGGCTTCAGACAATCGGCACATTCAGAGAATATCCCACTGCGCTTCCGCAGCGTTGAGTGAACCTATGAAAGAGAACGCTGTATCCTTGCAGCAGATCTTCGTTTGTGTGCAATGGAGGAATTCCTTACACTGGTTTTTACTCCTTTACACATTTTATAAGCTCTTTGTGAGTTCTTAGATACCAATCATATGTATGCACATAAAATGAGCGCATTTAGCACAGCATGAAACATCGCTTTGGATGTTCGGTAAGTTCCGTTGCAAAATATGTCATAAAAGCTTTTTGTTTTTTGTATCTTTAGGTTCTGTATAATCGCTCACTTATAAGGGTCCGTGACAGTTAGGTAGCAGCTTTAGGGGCCATTTACACAGAATGTTTTTTGGTAACACTTCATTTTGATGTTCCCTTTTAAACATTCTGTTGACTACACTTGGCAACTACATGTCAACTAACTCTTATTAGAGTATTAGTAGACTGTCTGCTTAAAATCGGTTAACTCTTTATTGTGATGGTCCTCCAACAGACATTCTACTCACTAGAAGTAATTTTTCATGTACATTTCAACTTATTCTATCCTTAACCCTACCAATACTCTACTAACACTCTAATAAGAGTTAGTAGACATGTAGGTGCAAAGTTACTTGTAGTCAACAGAATGTGTTAAATGGACCATCAAAATAAAGTGAAACTCATGTTTTTGCATTTCACTGCGCTGCATTTCCAATTCCAGTGTTTTGGACGTGTTTGACTGCTGCACCTGCATCTCGCATTTTGCGTCCTTTACAGCTTCTCAAGCATGACACCATGGTCCAAAAAATGTGGTGCTCAAATTAAAATAAACTTTTTACAAAATGTGTCTGTAGACACATTATTGCACTGCTCTGCATCTCGCATTTTTAAATGCAAAAAAAAAATGCATTCTCTGTGATAGGCAGTTTTCTTGGAACAGCTAGAGACTGTCGGACATTGGCAACCATTGGTGCTCCACAGGAAGTGTATTGGATGGATTGGTGGAAAGTAATAACCAAACAGACTTTACGCGCCCCTGGGTAACTGTGTGTTTTTTTTTGTCTAATGTACATTGTGTTTGCTTATGCTTTTATTATCATCTTTTAATACTATATTCATGAGGTAAACGACCTCACTCAGTGAGTGGAGCCATACTAATATTTGTGTCTTCCTGATGGATATATTTTTTGATACATTTCAGGAATGTTTATACAATTAGACTGATGGAGTTTGCCTCTTCTGTTGCTGGTTTAGCTGAACACACAGCAATGTGTGTTAATGGCCCATGCACAGATGGACAGCGGGTTATTGCGATGCTCTCGCCACTTGTCATAAACCCCAAGCAAACTGAACCACCATGCGTAATAGATGCAAATTAGGACATTGGATTTTTAACCACATTGTTTAATTTTTTTCTCTCTACAGGTTTTCAATACATAATTGTTTTTTAGATGACTGTTGCAGTTTTGCACTGTTGATGGATGGTGGCATTAAAATAATGCACACATAGTCCCCTGCCTCATCTACCTGTGAGCAGAGATGTATAAAGTACTAGAGACACAGACTTGAGTAAAAGTACAAGTGCTCTATCAAAAAAGTGACTTGAGTAGAAGTTGAAGTGCTCTCTAAGCACCCTACTTAAGTGGAAGTACTAAAGTATTCAACATTTTTTTACTTAAGTATTGCAAGTAGTTTAAAAAAAAATGTACTACTCAAGTACTGAAAGTAAAAGTACAAGTATTGTATTATGTAGTAAAGCATCTCACCCGTCTCCCTGCTTGTGCCTTTTTTCTCCACAGCTTATTGGGTATTTATCTGCATGTTCCTGAAATAAAGCTTTCACATATTGCTGTGAGTTCCTGGAATGTCACATATGGCTCTTCTTCATGTGTTCCATATATGGACTAATGTGCACAGGGCGCCCTCAGGCTGCCAGTATGGATTGAAAATACAGTATATCAGAGTGCTCATAATTACATCGGCCCATTTTGGGTATAAATTCAATAAATTTTATTCCTCTCTAAAGACATCTGACGTAAATCTATGAAAATCTATCAATATTAAACTGCACAAGCTAAAAGCCCTGAGGGACATTGTTTGGTCAAGCGCTTTCATGACACGGGATGGGATGGTTTAATGGGAGCGGCTGACGCTCATAATTCATATTAAAGGTATCGACTCATTTTATCATTACTCCTGACACAAATTAAAAAATAACTGTCACTATAAGTTTCTCAGAATAAAATAGTGGTCAAATACTAAACCTTGAGTCTTATATATTTTTAATGATGTAGTTTGTCAAGGTATTAACATTAAATTTAATAGTAACTTTGAACTATTAAAAACAAAGAAC
The DNA here is from genome assembly GCA_030578255.1 of Tiaroga cobitis. NCBI lineage: Eukaryota > Metazoa > Chordata > Actinopteri > Cypriniformes > Leuciscidae > Tiaroga > Tiaroga cobitis. Next base: position 14,435,434 of record CM060614.1, read on the forward strand.
GATTCAGTGCGTCGGCGTCCTCGCACATTCTATATGAATTATCTTTCACTCCAACAAATGAAAACACCGCCTACGGCGCCACGATCACTCGAAGTTGAAGGTGGTGTTTCTGGTTCTTCCATCTCGAAAAAAAACTAACAAATCTCAAGTGTTCTCAATGGAGGCAGGCAGCAGAGCGGGAGGCAGAACGGGAGTACGAGCGCGCGCGCTCTTCTTGATCGCTTGATTCCCTCAATGATGAGCCAGCTTCATTAAACCTGTTGACAGAGCCATCTACCGCTCTGGCACTGATTATGTGTGTTTGGAATGATTCAACATTTTTATAATTGTAACGAGTAACGATGCAGCACATAAAAAATGTATCGGAGTAGAAGTATTAAACTCATCGAAAATATGTACTGAAGTAAAAGTGGAAGTAGGAGAAAAAAAGAATACTCTACTAAAGTACAGATACAGCCTTTTAGTACTTAAGTACAGTAGTGAAGTAGTTCTACTTCGTTACTATACATCTCTGCCTGTGAGGTTTATGTGTGTATGTGTTCACTAATGTTTATTAAATTTGCAAAATACGTGAAGTGAGTGTTTTCACTGATTAAACAAATTGTATTGCTATAATTAAACAGCTAGTCATCAGTGTCAGAAGGCTGCTTTTGAGAGAGAAAACAGGCATTTCACTTATTAAAGCTTTAATGAGTTCATTAATAAGGTTCAGTACTATGATATGTCAGTGTACTATTGTGAGCAGATAAGAAGAAATGTTTTTTTCTCACATTTTATTAAGAATTACATTGTTTGGTAGGAGGGATGATTCCGGGCTTCTGGTGTATAAAGACCACTTACCGGTCAGCCAAGTGGCTGTTGGGGACACAAATCGACCCGGCTCGGAGGCCAAGCTGACTGTGGGACCTCTCCGTTGCCATGGAGACCGTAAGTCTATTTCTTACTCCTTAAATAATACCCAGCTTCGTTTCACAAGAACACAGCTCATGTGGATTAATACGTGAATAGCTGAACATATATGACTAATTATGTAGTTTAAATACTTGATTAAATGATGTAAACAGTTAAATGTTGTTTGCATACTGTTCTGTGCAAGCACTTTTTCTTTGCAATATGTGAAAGTGGGTTTCAAAGTCACGTGTGTGGCGGTAGTTGCTGTGTATGAAATTATGTCTAGGAAACTTTGATGCCTTCACATGGTGTCCTTCCAATTAAAAAATCTTCCGCACTTGACATATGTTGTAATAATCTGTATTGCCAAAGGATTTGTTTTAATGGTATCTTCTTTAAATAGACGTTTAGCACTTTTCAAGGTCAGCCCATTGTCTGAAGCATTCTGAAAAAGGACACATGGCCATAGATGTCTCCAGTGTAACAGTCCTGAAGCTGTGATCTCCAATCAAAGCTTTTCATTCAACATTACACCCCACAGAGACCCCCTGCCACTCATTTTTTTAAATTGGTGTCAACAGCCAGCTTGCCATATCTTCATAAAAAATCATCATTTTTGTCTCAATTCATCAATTGTGAGGTAGGCTACACTGAGACAGTGCTTTAAAAACCAGTTTCATTTTTTTTACATTTATTTATTTATTTGTGAGTCAGGTGCAATTATTAATGATATTATAAAATTATAAAATTGTTTCACCGGAGCGAAACAGAGAACCCAAGGGTAAAACACAGAGCCATCCCCTACCATCATCACCATGTGAAATGATCCATTTTTATGCCTCATTATTCCTGTTAATTGCATCTGGCTTATTACTTAGATCAGGTGGATTCGATTACACTCACCTGTTAGACAAGTTCGTCCACTGCTGTTTTTTACCCTTTTGTCTTCTTATTGTTTCCGCACAGCTGTGACGGTTATCCAGTTCTAGGGACTTTAGATTTTTTAAAGTCGACATTTATGTGATGAAAGTCGAGTCAACTAGTCTCTGATGACTTCATTAATGTACAAATAGGCCCGGACCTTGAGCTGAGACTCGAATGCGGGTTGCCATGTGCAGAGCTATGGCATATTGACACAGCGCTGCCCACAAGGCTATACACATAACAGCTCATTTTTATCAGCTCTTGTCTTTGGGTCGTTATATTTCTCACAGATTTCTGCTCGTTCTAAATCAGATACAGATAAAGTACCAAAGTAAACATTTATATGAATACATTAGTGAGAGAGCGATTGCGTGTGACTTGATTCTACCTGGCAGCATCCTGCAGCGATTTTTGCGTGATGCGCAAGCTTCTGTATGTGTGTGCGTTACAATGCAGCACCCAATAGTTAGAACGTATGTGTACAATAAGTTGATTAAAATGCACATTCTCCAGATCAATTTTGAGCGTCTATAGTATAATCAAACATCTTGTGGAGTCCTCTCAGAGTATGCATTTATTTGTCATTTTAACTGTTTGGACACAGAGCTTTAAAGTGGACTTCAAGATTTCTTATCCTGTCGCGCCCTCTATAGGCCATGATCATCGACTAGTCTACGTCAGGTTTAAAGCGTCTTGGCAGAGCATTAAAGTCGACTAGTCGGTGCAACACCCATTCAGTTATTTTGCTCTATAGGGTATGTAATATTAACTTTTCATCAGGTTCTTCCAACTACTGGACCTACGCTTTGGGGACATTATGGACATTTCAAGAAAAGAAGAAAGTGACAGAATTAGAATTTTGTCCTCTGCATTTAACCCGTCCAAGTTAGTGCACACACATTAGGATTAGTGAGTAGTGAACACACACACACACACACACCCAGAGCAGATAGGGGCCTCCCTCAGGGACACCTCAGTCATTTCCTTGCCGGTATTAAGAATCAAACCTGCAACCTTTGGGTTACCAGTCTGTCTTTCCAACCATTAGGTCATGACTGCCCAATGGCAATGCCCAAATGTCATCGCTCCCAAAGAGAAGCACACTCACCTTTGCAGGTTTCTCTTTGGGAAGTAAATAAATAAAGTTAGAGGGGGAAATGAACTGACAAGCAACTCTCATTCAAACAGAGAGAGCTGATATCGACAGAGACAGAAATATTATAGACACTATATACAACACACTATATTAAAGGCACAGCTAAATGTGACATCTTTTATAAAGGGTTTATGTGAAAATTGTTTTAAGTTCACTTAGTGAAGTTAGTAAGTAACTTAGTAAAAAATGTCAGTAAACAAATATTCAAAATATATTGTTGTTGTTTCTTCATTAATTTGGAGATTCGGTGTAAAAACATGTATTACAATATAAAAATATATTAAAAAAGTTAATATTAGGTGCCATTAATCGCGATTAGATACAGAAAATGTTGGGAGTTTTTATCGATTGACAGCATATGTATTTATGTTAATTCATACAAATGTGAAAATAACTTTTCCAGTTCAAAGCTGATAACATTTGCTACATATTGGTTTATTTATTCATTTTAATATAAAGTCACAGCTCACATCTGTGTCTTATGTCCTGCACCTTTACAATGTTTTGAGTTATTGAGATTACTTTTGAGCACTTTTCAAAGCATTTATGTCCAAATAAAACCAGGAGAATAATAAGGGTATTGCAAATAATCAGAGGAAATTCTCTGCTACATAATCATTTTTCCCATGTCTCCTTATTTCAATTGCACAATTATCTGTGCCAATCAGCAGCTGCAAACTGCATGGAGCTACTTATAAAATACTGCATCTCTGGTCTCGAAACATAATCAGTGCTCGTCAGGGGGTCCTACAAATCATGACTAGTGCCCACCACACAGGGCTGAGACTGCTATTATTTATTCATTTCTTCATTTATTCAGGGCTGGTGTAGGAAGAGAGCAGACCAGCAGTGCATTAATGCAGCACGCCAGCTTCTCTATGGTAATGCTGCATATAAATGTTGCTCTTAGCCACCTGCATGTGCTCGCAAAGAAAGTTATAGGCCTCTGGACAGTCTACACCCCACTCACGAGGCCCCTCTGGGCTTGCGGTGTGTTGCATAGCGTAATGGTGGTTTCGCTGCTCAAGTCTACAAATGCCATCTAGCACGGGTCCAGCAATCCCCTAAAGACTTGTTTATTTTTACACTCATTATTTATTTACTGCGAAGTTTCAAAATTAGGTCATTGGATGCACAGAGTGAATGCCAATGTGGTAAGGTGCCTTAATGTGAAAATAATGAGAAACGGTCCAGTCCCAGTTTCTGATATCAAACTTATGATTGTTTCAGATGATTTTTCACTGCAAATCATTGCTTGCTAATGCGAATGGACCTCTGTATATGCATATATGCTGTTTAATACTTGAAGAGCCTGTTTGTGGTGTGTTCCACACATCAGCTCTAGTCGGGTTTAGGTCGGAATTGGGTCGTTGGAGAGAGATTGCTGTGATTGGCTGTTCAGTTTAGCAAACGAGTCAGTGCACAAAATCAAAAAAAATTCAGAAAGTTTTCTGTGGTGGGTAAGTTAAGGTAGGTTTAGGATTAGGGGATATAATATACAGTTTGCACATTACAATAATCATTATGTCTATGGAAAGTCCCCATAAAACATGAAAACACGAAAAATGCACTTCAGTTGAAGCAGCTTGCATTTAAAGGCAAAGTGTGTCATTTCTGCACAGCTAGTGAAACCAAACAGAATTGTCTACAAACATCATGGACTGAGCTAGAAGTCGGCATGTCGGACTGTTCAAACAAAGAATATACTGTTCATCTGGAATGCTTTATATTATCTATATTTTTAAGTATGACTTAGAAAAAGTGACAATGAGTTTCTCATTTACTCTAATCAATTAATCTCCTTTGCTATTCCACGGCGTAGGACAAACGCCATCATCTTCAGACAGGGTTGCATAATTAATACTCATTAATAACCGAGAGAAGGAATAAAGATAACAAACAAAATTATGATTTAATGATGCATCTTGCCTGGCTATGATGTGCTGTGACTTCAGACCACTGGCTGCTTTGCAAATTAATTGAGATAGATAACCTGTCAGTAATAAAGGAATATGATATCCCCGCCTAACGAAGCAGTTGATAGAAATTATAAATTAGTTTGCCATGTGCAATGTGACGGCAATTCCATGATATGTGAAAAATATTACATAGGTTTCATTATGATGCATTAGACATTTTACATCTGAGTAGTTTTCCTGTTTGATTGATAAGGGCTTATGTTCAGAATAAAATTATGCGACTCGTGAATAACTACACCACAATTGGTTTGCATCAGGACATTTCATGGCTAAGTGAGCAACATCACTCAAGATGTTCCATCTTCATTGCAAAAATGTTGTATTAGCTGCAGTTTAAACCTAAATTTGGGGTCAGGCTGGAGGCCTATCCTTTGGTCACGCACCAACTGTGGCCACATTGGATGAAATTTGCATGACCAGAGTTTAAAATTTGAGTTTAACACCGTGCAACTGGTGCTATAGTCTATGAGAGGTTTATTGATTAAGTCATTCAATTTAAAGATGATCAAAATTAGGATTTGATGCTCTGAATAGCTTGAGTTTGACTTAATTTATCATTGCGAAAAGTCCTATTATATACTGGAAGTGTGTGGTTAAGAGCCCTGACTTTTTCAGCATATTGTCCGGGTGCGGTTATAGAAAATGGCTTAATTATAGGATGGAAATACTTACTGCCATTCAGAAGAAGAAGAAAAAATAATTTGAACTGTCGTGTCTCCTCAATTCCCAACTCCCTCTGCCCAAAATACCATGAAATGAGCTGAAGTCACAAACTCTCACTTTGCTAGCTTCGTATTTAACCAGAGATGATGCAAACAGGAGAGCTGCAGACAGGAGAAAAAATAGGTTTCATCAGAAATAGTAGCACTGATTCCATCTAGATCGACCAGTAAGTTATCATTAGCGATGAGGATGTTCAGTGTTGCTTAGTTACTGGATCATTGGATCGTGGTGATGCTCTCTGAGCCGTATTTCATGCATTCATGATTGGTTTGCACCTGGAGACTAATGAGGGGCTAAATCAGGATGTTGTATGACCAAATTTCCAAAAAGTATCCCGAACTGACTGAATTAGATCAGTTATAGTCGGGAAGTAGTGTTTGTGGGATGATGTCACTTTTACAATGCTTGTGAAAATATCACTCTGAGACTCAGGTCTATCAGATACGGAAAGTGAATTATACTAAAAGGTCTCTTTGACTCCAGCTGAAAGGGAAACCTGCTGTTTGTGTCATTATCAGGAAGTACAGTATAGTTGACTCATGTTTTACTCCAGTGAATATTTCTCAGGGTAGGTTTTTTTTTTTTTTTTTTTTTTTTTCATAAGTCAGGTTATTTTAACCTGACTTAGGGTGTTTTTACATATAGTTTGTTTTAAAAGAACCAAACCCAGTTCACTTAAAGTGAACCAGAAAGCGAACCAGCCTAAAGCTACCTCAGTCCTTTTGGTGTTCACAATATAGTGGACTCAAAAGATAACCCGGTTTCTTTTTTTGATCCTCTTCTGCATTGGTGATCTCAGACCCTTTCTTGTTCACACCACAACCTCAAAAGAACTCAGATCCCAGCTTTCTGTGCATTTTGGATGTGCACACTTCCACCTTCGACAACATCTGTCAGACAAGCACAAGTGCTTGCACACAAAATTTAATCCAGGTTGTCGTAGAATGGACAAGAATCCTTAATTTCACCAGACTCCCCGCCTCAACGCATTTTGTCACGGGTGCTCATGTACTTCTGTGTGTGTGGGGGGGGTTGTGTGTTTTTTTACTTTTACGTGGCATTGTAACGCTGTTCTTCTTTTAGGGGTGGCCGATAAGGCAAAAAAATAATGATTTCAGGAAAATGATTTTATCATGATTCTTTTAATGTTGTTTTTACTTTTTTGCACGTGACTGAGCAGTACAGCCACACTTATGTCCCTATTTAAAAACTAAGCCTTGCAAGGTAACAAAATATAACCGGAAAATGAAAGACAGACCATGTAGGCTATAGTGGACGAAGATAAAAACATTTATTTCATTATTTTATCTTTGTTATTAAAAATAAGAACAAAGCTACACATTACAAATACAAAACATACTATACAAATGAAATAAACTGCTTTATTTTTTCAGCCACAGTTGGTGTATAGCAGCACCATTCAAATACGAAATTGAATAAACCCATGTAAAAAATAAAATGCTACAGAATTCACTGTAAAAAATATACATTGATTCTTATTTAAGCTACTGAAGTTTTTCAGTGAAGATCAGTGAGTGATTTTCTCTTTTGTTGTTAAGGACTAGCGGCAGCATGTGTATTATTTGGCACTGCCACTTTAAGAGCTCACGCAGAACGGATAAAGATACGCATCCGTTTATATTCCAACTGTCTACTTTCACTTTAGACAGAACTGACTGTGTTTATGTATTTTTTGTGTGTGTTTTTGACAGTTTAAGCCCAACAAGATGCGCAAGATAACTTAGCTCATTACTCACGCGCTGCAAGCATCTAGTGCGCGTGCTTTTTGTGTACGTGCTCAGAACAGTATGTGAATGAAATGTTATGCAACATTATGTTATGCATTTATTTACACATTCAAATGATACACTTTCATGACTGCGAATAACTGTAGTGTCACGTGAGCGTAACTCTACCGCTGCGTTAACATGTGAAGTGAATGTATTTCCTTTTGTAGGCTACAGTATATATGTTGGGACAGAGGCGCCAGAGCTGCATAGAATAGGCTACACTGTAGCACGATAGTACGATATTTCTTCAAAAGCAGTAGGCCTACTTATGTTGAAACGAAACGGAAAGTGGACCGGGACCTCATCGCTTTCACATATCACAAAGAAATCGAACCACAAACGGACCCACAAACGAACCATACTCAGACCACCCCCTGAGATGGTCTGAGTACGGGTCGCTTTTTAGCCCCACTTGGTTTGTTAACATATACACGCTGAACTGCTCCGAGAGCGTTTGGAGGGTTCAAACAAACTAGGTGTGAAAACACCCTTATACTCTTAAATCTTGGGTAAGATACGCTGATACAGTTAATTTCTCAAACTACATTACCGTTTAAATTGATTAAAAGTGACAGGAAACTTTTACATTGTTTCTATTTCAGATAAATGTTCTTTTGAACTTTCTATTCATCAAAGAATCCTATAACAAATTATCATGGTATTGACAAACATATTGTAGCAGAACATTTTTCAAAATTGATAATAATAAGAAATGCTTTTTGACCTATTTTAATGATTACTTAAGGATCATGTGGCACTAAAGACTGTAGTAATGATGCTAAAAATACAGCTTTACCATCACAGAAATAAATTAGATTTTAAATATATATTAAAGGGGTCATATGATGCGATTTCTTGTTTCCCTTTTTCTTTAGTGTGTTATGTAGCTGTTTGCGCATGTATAAGATCTGCAGAGTTACAAAGCTCAGTCTCAAACCTAAAGAGATATTCTTTGTAAAAGTTAAAAGGCTCAGCCACGCCTTCCTAAACGCTTCATTCAAACACGCCCCCACAAATCTACGTCAGTGTGTGTGGGGCAGAGTTTCATAACCAAATGTCCACCCAAATGTGTACGCAAAGAAAGAAGGCGTAACTTTGATTCTCGCTGTATTAGTGTTGCCGCCATGTAGTGGAGACTCTGTGTTTTTCGTTGCGAAAGCCAAACTACTTAGTTTGGCCTTCCAAAAGAGGACACAATTAGAAAACAGTGGTTAAGCTTTATTTACATCAAGTTCCAGAACAGTACAACCAAAATATTCGACTGTGTGCTGCGCATTTGTTCGAGGACTGTTTCCAGAACCTGGGAGAGTACAAAGCCGGCTGTGCACAAAGCGGATTCTAAAAAGCAATTCCATATTTGCTTATACCATGGTCTGGGTGAATACTCGATTCTGATTGGCTGCAGGGTGTCCGTTAAAAAGTGATAGAGGACACCTAGTAAAGGAGTTCTGGTGAAACTGACTGTTTACCGTTCGAAATTAATAAATAAATGCGCTGCCTACAACAGCTGTGAGTAACCATAGCAACAGGCAGGCAAAGTATCCGTTAACAATTTGCTCTATCAGAACAAACATCTAACGTTAGTTAGATATTACATAGCCTACTAATACAACAATGAGCGATTTAATTATTTCTTTTAACATTTATGGAGAATATGACAACTTTGACGACTGGGATGCTGCTGAAGAAAGAAAAAATGTAAATAAAACGGAGATTGATCTGATTAATTTATTGCCCTCTATAAGCGCAAATCGCTGGAATGTAGAAGTAATTTTTTTTATTTTTTTTTATTGTTGTTTGATTAATTGTTTTATGTGTAATAAAAAAATAACTATGCCTACCTTTGTGTTTCATGAAAAAAAATGCATTTTTGAACCTGAAGGGTTCTACAAGCTGAGCGGACTATAAATATCTCCAGTTGCTAAATGAATTAAAATGAATTATTGTAAATATACCCTGCAAGTTGAAATGGTACTCATCTATGATGCATAGTTTTAAAGCATCTCTTCAGTGCTGTTGACTCAGAAAAAAAGTTTCAATAAGTGCTTGCTAACAACACAGAAGTACACCTGACATCTGACATCAACTTTCATGATAGCAAAAGACAGCTATTATGAGAAAAAAGACACAATTTATGAGAAAAAGTTCATCTCATTCATAGGGCTTAATCAGCAGGGGTTCATCTCCTCTTTTTGAAAAAACAGAACAAAATATTCTTTGCTGTAAACAAAGAGCACTTCCAAAGTTTGGCAATCAAACCGCAAAGTTCATGGAGTTGTTTTGCGGATGTGTGCAAACAATTTTTATTCACATTAATAAGCTCACGGGGTAATTTAGATTACAACTGCTTGCTGTCCGCCTGCCCTAGAGCCAGACAAAGGTTAACTATCATAGTTAATGAGACGAGTGGAAAAATCTGACACTGTTCTGCTCAATTCATCACTGTGTCACGAGTAAACACTTTTTAATGACCTCTGATCCAGCCGTCTATTGTAAAGGTGCCATCTGGTGGACTGGCAGCACAACATGTCTTGTCAAAAAATAGATGAGCAACAAAATTAATTCAGCTCTTTTTTCTTTTTTTTGCTGGATTTGAGTGTTGCTGCTGAGATTATGCCTCATTGAGTCTTGTAAGAGCTTAAAAATGTTTCAAGTCATGATTTCCAAGCCGGTCAGTAGGAATGATTAATTCATAATCGAAATATGACATGTTTACGATTTCACAAACTCTCCAGACTTGTCCAGCTATGTTCTGTGGTCAGTTTTAGGCCGATTTAGTGTGTGAGAACAAACGGAAAATATCAGGAAAAGACATATAGCTTGCACAAATGTTGGCTTTCTATCAAACAGAAAACTTTCCTTCTGTCAACGTGAGACATTTCTCTACCACCTCACCAACTGGGTTGAAAATAAAGGAAGGAGTAGGCATTTTTCTATGGCTAAAATGACCTCACACTTCCCTGGATCAAAAGGGCATCACTGGATGCAGTTGAAAACCACTCTATAGAAACGCATGGCACAATTCACACCTGCAAAACACGTTGTTCCCTTTGCTTACTTGACTGCTGGGTCTGCCCTCGGGGTGAGCAAGGAGAAACAGTGATTTGAGCTCACCGTGGAGAGTTTGCTTTGATGGGAAAGACTTCAGATTGTGCTGCATTTACAGTAGAGCAGTACCAGCTGACAGACCAGAGCTTTGTGCCACTGCCTGTCTTGTTGGTGGCATTATACACCAGACACTAGATAGCCTCCGGTTGTTTTAGATCTGTTGAAGATTTCTTTCCTCCTCGTCCCTTGGCTGCTAAATTATAATGAGGAGACATGGTAGTTTGCTGGGTCCAAAATAAATGTTTATCCACATTGTATTTACCAGTCATAAATATTTCTTTATGGTCATATTATTGTCATGAACTGCTCTGAGACACAAAGGTTGAGGATCCAAATGCAGTATTTATTAGTAATCCAAATCCAGGCAAAGGTCATACACAAACAAACAATAACTGAGTTAAGGGCTGAGGCAAACAGAGAAATCCAAGGGACAAAGGTAGAGAACCAGGACACGTAAGAAACAGGATACAAAAACGCTCAGAAATGCAGTTAGACACATACAAGACTTCACAGAGAATAACATAATGAACCATGCTTATATAGGGTGAGCTAAACTGGATAATGAGACACAGCTGAAAACAATGAGTGCTGATGAGTCTGTACAGAGAATTATGGGAAATGTAGTTTGTGAGGGAATGACTGAGGTGTCTGAGGTGGAATGTCCTCTGGTGGCTCTCAATGTCCCTCCAGCTGGTGATCATAACAATTATGTATACTTACGTATATATATATATATTATATATATATTGCAAATCATGTTTCTTGACACAATTGAAATAGCTCAACACAACAAATGTTTTAAGTGTTTTTTTTTTTCAATATACATAAAATTAAATGTTTCTCACACCTGACTGATACCAGTCGGTTATTTTCCAAGGTTCCAGAGCTGAAACGCACTGTAGGTCGACCCTGAGGCGAAACAGACCCGCTGTCCATGCCCTGGGTGGAACCCGCGCTTTCAGCCACATCTGCAGTGGGCGTATGCGAAGCAGACCCAACTGGAGTACAGAGGCTGCTGAGGCCATCAGACCCAGCATTTTCTGAAACCTTTTGAGCGGAACTATCGAGCCGCGGCGGAAGGATTTCGCGACGTGCTGAATATTTAGTCCGCGCTCCGGTGACAGGCGTGCCATCATGGATAGCAAGTCTAACCCTGTTCCCAGAAAGGAAATTTTCTGACTGGGAGACAGTGAGCTTTTCGTCCAATTGACTGTGAGGCCCAGCTTCTCGAGGTGCTCGAGTAATGCGGCCCTGTGTTCTATGAGCTCCGATCGTGATCGAGCTAGAATCAGCCAATCGTCCAAGTAGTTCAGGACTCGCATGCCCTGAAGTCTCAGGGGTGCGAGCGCCGCGTCCATGCACTTCGTGAATGTACGAGGTGCTAGAGACAGGCCGAACGGCAGGACTGTGTATTGATATGCCTGGCCCTCGAAGGCGAATCTCAAGAATCGCCTGTGATGGGACGCTATTTGTATTTGGACATAGACGTCTTTCAGATCTATTGACATAAACCAGTCCCCGTGGCGCACTTGCGCGAGGATTTTCCTGGTCGTAAGCATTCTGAACTGGCGCTTCACAAGCGCTCTGTTCAGCTGTCGCAGATCTAAAATGGGTCTGAGACCCCCATCTTTTTTCGGTACCAGAAAATATCTGCTGTATAGGCCCCCTTCGCTCTGAGACTGAGATAAAGGTTCTATAGCCCCTTTGCTCAGTAGTTTCGCTATCTCGGCATGAAGTAGATGAGACACTTCGTTTTTCACCGTAGTTTCGACACGCGCCATATAACGGCAAGGGCGTCGAGCGAATTGTAGCGAATAGCCTCTCTTTATAGTGTTCAGCACCCATTCTGATACCCCGGGAAGCTTTGACCACGCATCTGCGTGAATAGCTAGAGGCAGAATGAAATCCGGGCTCTGGCCGCAGCGAAACGGCAGCTCGAGAGCCCTGGTATACTGGGAACACAACACCGTGTTTACAGCGTTCGAGGCGGGGGGCGCGCTGATCACAGTGGGCAGCCTGGCCGTGCTCAGCTTCTCTATGGCAGATTGTGCAGAGAAAGTGAGCGGGGCGAATCCCGTAGGATTCGGTGTGTTTGTGAGAGACTGTGGGCGCGGGACTGCGGGCACATCTACAACACTGAAAACACTGTCGGTTAGAGCCGACTGAATGTGTGTTGGTTTCGTTTTTACAGAAACCAAGGGACACGCAGCGTGCAGTGTAAGCAGGCATTGTGACATGGGCGCGTTCACTACATTGTCTGCACAATCGACCTGAATCGATTTTATTTGTGCTAGCCCTGCACCGTGGCGGGCCGTGTCTGGGTGTGGGAATGGGCACTGGGGGCTGGGCATTCTTACAACACTCATAACACCATCGGCCGTGGCCGGAACACCAGAAAATGCACTCTTTATTGGATTTATCTGGGTAGCCGTAAAAACGGCTTTTGTGCGCAGGCAAGCGGGCTGAGACACTGGCTGGCTCACTGCGAAATACACTGGGACAGTCACAATGCTTGGAACTGAACGAGCGAGAAGTTTTGGTGGAGTCTGGCCGCGGCGAGACTTAAACACCGTGGGTTTTAGCTGACTGTATGTGTGTTGGTTTCGTTTTACAGAAAACGTGGCACATGCAGTGTGTAGTGTTTGTGGGCACTGGGTTGTGGGCACATTCACTACATTTAATGCACAATGACATGAGTCGATCTCATTTGTGCGTGCCCTGCACTGTGGCGGGCTGCGTTTGTGTGTAGAAATGAACACTGGGCTGTGGGCATTTTTATTACATTCATAACACCATCGGCTGTGGCCGGAATACCAGAAAATACACTGCTTATATGATTTTTCTGGGTCACCGTGGAAACGGCATTTTTGTGCAGGCAAGCGGGCCATGGTACCAGCTTGTTTACTGCAAAATACACTGGAACAGTCAAATTTTCTTGGAACTGAACGAGCGAAAAATTTCGGTACAAGTCTGGCCGCGGCGAGACTAAATTTTTATCTGCTGCGAGACCTGGGATTGAACACGGGTCTCCCGTGCGAAGGCTTTGGGTTTCGTCGCTGAGCCACAGGTGGAAACGACAAAAGCTTAAAATAGCTCGAGCAGATAAGAGAGCGTCATCACAGTTTGTGTGTGTTGCCGTTTGTTTGCAGACGTGCGTGTTATACAACAGGCTCATTGCTGCAATATTGACATTTTCAGCCGCTCAAACTAAGAGGAGCTGAGAAATGTTTGAGAAATGGAGATTAGTCCGGCCTCGGCGGGACTAAAAACAAACTCTTTCCTCATTTCGCCGGTGACGCATGCCCACGGGGGGCGGGGACGGGGTAGCTTTCTTATAACGTAAATAAAGCTAGCCGCGGGTCGGAGAAGGGGGCGTTCCACGACTTAGTCACTTCCTCGTGTAACTCAGGGAGGAAGGGCGCGGGCCTTGACTTTAACGGGGCTTCGTCTTTCCCGAAAAAGCGTCCGTCCAGTCTGCTGCGCGGCGGTTGCGCGGGCGCCTCCCAGTCGAGGCCGATGTTTTCCACGGCTTGACAGAGCAGACGCATCAGCTCAGACTCAATGCCGGATCTCTTCCCAGTGGTTTGGCGGGAAACGCTAGCGGAGGGGAGATCCACGGAGCTCGCCCAATCCTCGCTATCAGACGCCAGAAGAGAACACGCCTCGGTGGGTTCGTCGAACTCGTGGACGGATGCGGAGGCAGACGGCGGCCGTTGTCCGTCAGTGAGCGACTCGAGCGAAGCTGGCGGGCGAACCGGCGAGCTTTGGCGGGCTGGAGAGAGCTCGGGAGCGCGCTGGGCGCGGCGCTTCTTGCGGCGCGGCGTCACGGCGGGCTGTGGAGAAGGCTCGGAGAATGACGCCAGGTGAGTCCTCAGAGTCACCATAGGCTGAAGCTCGCAATGAGGGCATCCGCCGTCAGCGAGCGCGATAGCTGCGTGATCCTCACCCAGGCAGGACACGCAGATGACATGACGGTCCCCGTCGCTGAGTGGGGCGCGGCACGAGCCCCAGGATGGCATCTTTAAAAAGACACAGCTCTTTTGTGATGAGAGGTATAAGTCGCGTCACGTAAGCGAGCTAACACTCTCAGCAGAGTAAGGATAAAAAGGATAAAAAGGATACTTAGAACGCCGGAAAGCGCAGCAGGTACGGCAGTTGAAGGCGGCGAGGCCAGCGACTCCAGGAGCTCGTCCCGCTGAAAGGCTTGCGTCGACGGCGCGGCTTCTCACTCCGGATCTCTTCGCTGAAGAGATGAAAATCAGTGTACCAGCCTTATCGAACTATATTTATAGGGCGAGACCACGCCCTTTCTGGCGGGACGTGACGAAATGGGCGCGAAATGCCCCCATTGGATATGTGTCACGCAACGCCTCTCTCGATAGGCTGCTGCATTTGCCGCAAGAGCAGCCAATAGGCGCGTGAGCTGTTTCGCCTATGTCTGCTTGATGCTGCAAAGCGTTTTACATTAATAAAAAATTAAGGATAATTTTTGGCTTCAATATCTCGTGGAAAAGAGGTTTTCCCCATAGCGTAAGCTATTACGCAGTACGAGAGATACTCTCGTAAGAGAACAACATATTGCCAGCCTCATCTCAGGAGCTGGCTTGAGTTAGCTTAAAGTGGGGGAGGGCGCATATTTTGCATTTGAATGTTGTGTGACATTCTAAAACATTTAACGCGTGACGCACACACACAACTAGTCAATGTTTATAAGATAAATGTCTCTCAACCATTAAAGAAAAACGTTAGACGGACTTGACACAACTGGGAAACATTTTTATCTGATCATAAACATTGACTAGTTAATACTGTATGTTTATGATAAGATAAAAATGTTTCTCAGTTGTGTTTGTGTGCGTCACGCTTTAAATTTGTTAGAATGTCACACAACATTCAAATGCAAAATACAGTATGCGCCCTCGCCCTCCGACTTTCGATGCAAAAGCCTCTAACTAAGTCCGTCTAACGTTTTTCTTTAATATTAACATTTTTTTCAGGCTCCTAGAGCTCTAGAGTTTCAACTCTATTTACTTTTGTTCTAAAAGTTTTTTCTATTCGGTTTAAAATGTATTTGTACATTTACATTTTGCTTTCGTTAAATGTAACAAATTATTTTGTAGCAACTATTTTAATTTATTATTTTCTGTTTTAAAAATTTGTTATATTGTTTTTTGTTTGTTTATTTTTTAACGTCTGGCTATTTACTCGTCTTGTTCTTGTCAAAAAATTTTGTTGAAAAAATAAAAAAAGTGTTTTTACAAAACCCTGTGCTGTTTTTATTATTATTATTATTATTATGCAGATGTAAATTCAGTCATTTTGTTGGATAAAATGGTCCCTAATCTAAATGGAAATGCATGGTAATTTTATTTTATAAATATAAAATATAGGCTAGGCAAAAAAAAAAGGGGGGTAAAAAAGTTTTAGAACTATTGACAAATCTCTCTGCATTAATAATAAAAAAGTAGACCATGTTTGTTCGGGATTCAAACTTAATCAATTTTAGTGTTCTTTTACATTTTCATTTGTTTTTATATTGAAAGTAATACTATTTAGTTAGTCTGTCAAGTCAACAAAATCAGTCTTTTCTGATTTGTTCAATGTATGGATCTGTTTTGAAAAAATTCTCCCGTTGCTATGGCCAGGTATCACTGTCAGTCAACTTCACAAAACAATAATTCAGCAGATTAAAGACGAGCATCATTATTTTCATTTTCTGACGCGATCAGCTTTCTTTTTTTATTTATTTTAATTTCCCTTATCAGTTTGGTCGTGCAGCGGCTCTACATGGAATGTAGCAAATTTACGTTAATGTGGCATTGATAATTAAACAAAACGCTTGACATTAAATAAATAAACAGTTAGTGAACTCGCTAATAAACAGTTACCTATTAAACCATCAAGAACGGTAAAACATAAATGAAGTCGGCCAACAGAATATTTGCTACAGTGAGACTCGATCTCTGATAGCTTGAAGCGCAGTGAGACCCGAGTGAGACTCATGTTGTCGCTTTAACCACTGAGCTACCGTCTGAACGCTAATAATTTCGGTTTATGCTCTTCCTTAGCCCCATTGATAGCCTAATATATATTCTGTTGCAATGTTTTATGTTGTAATGTTTTCACTATTTATTCAATTTAATTTCAGTATTGTGATTATGAATTCGTTTATGTTTCACTTGAATTCATCTGTTACCAGCTTTCAATCGATCTGAATGAGCCGCGGCAGCGGCGTTAGATTACGCAATAGAGAGAATAAACGGACACCTTACAAAGTCTGTGATTGTAGCGCCTCTTAGCGGTAAAAGGCAGCAAATACAGATCCGAAGTTTACCGCCACGTTAGCGACAAATCATGTTTATTGACAGTGTGTGTGTGCGTGCGTGCGTGCGTGCGTGCGTGCGTGTGTGTGTTGCATTTTCTTAAACAGTTCCAATTGTAATTGAAAACCTGGAAAAATGTGAGGAAATGTAAAAATTGTGATTTCCAGGCCTGGCTTATGCCGTTGATATACTGTAGTAGGGCTGTCTACTCCATTTGCCTGTTAAGAGAGGGAGACAGAAAGGGAGGAAGTCGACTTTAAAGAAAGAGCAAGCGAGTCTCAGTAAATGTCAAATATAAAGCATGTGTGACGAAGACTGGCCTTTATGCTTGGTCTCAATGGAACCTACTGTTTATTAGAGGCCTGAGAGAGCTTGTGATCGCCCAGCCGGCACAGGAGTGGTCTAATGTGTGCCCACTCACCACTGTGGCATCAACACGGCTGCAATTACGAAAGACGGTTGAATCAAACACTGGTGTGTGTTTTGCTTTACCCCACACTGAGCATTTGGCTTTACTGTCATGACTGCTCATTCTCAGATGCAAACACGAAAATGGAAACACTGAGTCAAGTGAACTCTCATCACAGCTGCAGTTCAAAAGTCTTGTTTGATAAGATGTGAATATAATTGTGTTGCAGATGCATGAATGCCACTGATGAGAATGTGGCGCAGTAACCTTAACACACACACAGATTTAGACCACATCGAAAATATGGGATTTAAAATAGCATTTAAAATGACTCTTTCTTTCTTCTGTGGAATTCAAAAGAATATATATATATATATTCTTTTTGTCCATACAGTAAACATTATGTCCTATTTGAAACTTCACAGTCTCATTCTGGAGACACCTGAGGCTTACATATTAGGCATATTAATAGGTCCCCTTTAACCCTCTGAGGTCTATGGGTTTTTGGGGTCCTTGAGGTGTTCTGACATGCTCTGACATTTGTGCTTTTTTCAGTTATTTATAAACATGTTAATGGCAAAGGTGTAAATTCACTCAATATAGCACAAACTGGGCTACCGGAATTTCTGAGCAACAATTATGAAACATGTTTGTATTTTTGAGAGAATATTGCTTATGCATGGTTATTGAAAAAACTAAAACTTAAAGTGTCTGAAATAAGGCCACAAAACACATACTAAATATGTGTACAGCGGTGGCGCCAGGGGGGGTCTTGGGGGGTCTCAAGACCCTCCCAAAAAATGCTTTGACCCCCCATTTGACCCCCCACCCCCTTCCTGATTAAAAAATATATATCCGGGATAAATATTTAAAAATGTTTATCTTCAAACTACGCAGAACAATAATAATTAATAATTTATTCGACATACAAAATATATAAACATAAGAATCACGTTCCCTCTAAGCTGCGCGCGTGCGCGGCCGTGCACTTCTGATGCCGCGGCCGCGCAGAAAAGAATAATATGCCACGCAGAGGACTGACGCGAAATGTGTGGGGAAATCCATTTGATTGTATGTGAGAAATAATTGCAGTGCTCAAACTGGTGAGTGCAGTTTACAGGTCTCATAGAAAGAGAACGATGTGAGCGCGTGTGATTGGCAGTGAGTCGTGTGTGCGGACCAAATATCTCAATACGAGAGGCGACGAGAAACGCAAAGACGTGAAATAAAATCATAATATCATGTTTTAAATTAGAGTGGTTTGATTAAAGTGGTGGAAATAACGGATGATGGACACAGAACGGTAACAATTACACACACCCGCGTGCAAACTCAAAATACATCATTAGTTTACATATTTAAATAGTTTCAGGCATGGTTAGATTAGGCTACTATAAAAGAGTTCACATATTCACTTTTCTTGAAAATATTTAGCTATTAGATCTAGCTATTTACAGTAAATGCTTCAGTTTTGTTTTCATATTATAATAATATAATATGAAAACAAATTGAAGCATTTAAACTGATATATTATATCACTTCAAATACTTCAATTCATTTTTTTATATTATATTAGGCCTATATTTTATTATATTATAAGCCTAAATAAAGAATCTCACAAGGGTATTGTTTAGGGCTCATTGCCATTAAAAAGTTTGAAACCCCCTGCTAAAGAAAATATAGGCTATGAAATTCATAAGCTATAAACAATCATTTAACTTTGATGGTTTAATGCTGCCTGTACAATTAATTGACTGTACAAAAACACTTTATGGTTTTCCTAAACCATCTCAGTGTAACAGCTTAATTTTCTTTCATAATATATTATATTATTGTAAAGAATTGAACAGTCCTGCAGAAGATTTTGTAAATAATTTTTCATAGGATTTCTTAGTAAAGACTGGAAACAGAGGACACCAAGGAATTGGAGGATGAGGAGGATACTATTTTGTAAATATGTTTTCTGTCATGGGTGTGGCTATGGCAATTAAAGTTCGAGCATATTGTTTGCAAACTGCAATTGATTAATTAATTAAAAACAAAGTAGTTGATATGCTGTGTTGTTTTTGTTGTTAAGTAGCAGCAATATGCAGTTATTAGCCGTGTCCACTGTATTTTTTGTTGGTTTTCATGAGACCCCCCTTGAAATAACCAGGACCCCCCATTGCCCCCCCAATCAAAATTGTCTGGAGCCGCCACTGTATGTGTCCACAAGACTTTTGACTAATGAGTGTTGTTGCCTAGAATTTTTGCTTCAAAATGATTTGAAAATCATCCTGCCTAATCATTTATACAAACACATACACTGATTTAAATTTTATTAGAGACCTTTGGTTTGGAAAGGCAATATGCGTGGAGGCGTGTTCACACCTGAGAAGACAAAGGCCGGATAATGTGCCGCATAATGAGCTGCATATTAATTAGCCCTTTCACACAGGTGTGTCACAGGATCCCAAAGAATGCAAGGACAAAAGAAATGATCTATATAGCCTATACATATTTTACAATTAGAAATTGTAACCAATTACAAATAGGTTACAATTACAACAACAATTACAATTTTAACAATATTTCAAGTGTATTTCTTTGTAAAAAGTATAAATTTTATCATACGTATTAAAAAAAGGTAAGGATTCATTAGTTTGAATATTGGAACAAACACTATAATAACATCTTAGTTGATAATTCAATATACCTACTTTATTTTTGACAAAACATCATACTATAGTATATTTAACTATGAGCAGAAATTGGTGAACAAAAGCGTACCTATTTAATGTGACAGTAGTCTTTTTTTACAGTCAAAACTTTATAATCTATCCAAAACTAATCACAAAATCGTGTCTAAACATTCATATTTAGTCTGTAATATATGGTGTATGATATATTAGTATATACATGTGAATTTGCAGCTTGTTGCTTATACAGACATTTTATTTCAACATATTTCAGTCTATTTTTACTCATCTTAGTAGGCTATAGCAATATAGCTTGTATGTGTTGTTCATGTAAACATAACGTTTACTAATATAGGTGCGAGAGTGAATGAACGGCACAGACACGCGCTGTATAACTGTAGTAAACAAAGCGCGCGCGCCTATGCCGTTCACTCATCATTTAGCCTACACACAGACACGCAATTCATATTTAAACAGTCTTTTTGCGGTTTACAGTCCGACAAATTCAATATCACGATTAGAACAAAGCACTAGAATAAATGACTTACTACATCAGCTGGATCCGTTGCTCCTCGAAATGAAACTACCAGCACTTCTGGTACATTTTCCAGGGTTAGATATTCCTCACAGTGAAAGGATACGCTGTGTACACAGCTGTACAAGATACTTACTAAACACGATGTGTTTTATAATCCAGCTGGTGGGCGTTGGCATGTTTGAACGGCTTGTCTAAGATCATTTGCGTTTGAATAGCGCGCGCTCTCCGTGGGCGTGGCACATTAACGCGTAATTAGGTGTAATGAGCTGGAAAGAAAAATACTGACACCTCTCACTTTTCATACAGATTACATAAGCTGAGAATATTTGTTTTTTTTTATATTCATTCATTTAAAAGAAGAGAGTTCAAGCTTCATTATGGAAAAACACTCGTGCCTGTATGACAAGTATTCGCGGAATTAAAAATAATCTTAGGACGCGCTTCAGAATGGACTTCACTGACAGAGAGAAGGCAGAACGCGCATCATGTTTGTTTTTCTTTATTTGGCGAAAAGCACAACACTTTGTTTTTATTGTGAGTATCCACAAAAAAAATAGACACTTATCAGGATCTAATGATGTACAACACTTAATATGTAAGATCAAAATCAACAGAGTATTTTGAGTTTCTTTTGCACTGATAAGAAAAAAGCGAGACTATCGCGCCGGCGCGATAGCCGACCTCAGAGGGTTAATACTACTCATACATTACAAAAAACTAGTGGTGGGGGAAAAAATCGATTCTGTTCAGTATCGCGATATTTTGCGCCCGCAATTATATCGATACAGTAGCGCAAAGTATCGCAATATTTAATTATAAAATTATCTGTTTTACTTCCGGGTTTTCTCGGAGTTTACTCTGATAATTTACATTCGCGTATTACATCCACAAGGAAGCGCTTGTTGCGGTGCTTTGTTGTCGTGCATTCAACTGGAAATTCAAATGAAAATGTAGATGCCAAGTGTAAGTTTAGCATAGATATATTTCCACTCGCTGAACCCTGACTGAGCGCTTGAGACTTTCGCTCTCCGTGACTCCGTCAACCGATCATTCTGTGTGTGACCAGACGGGCTATGGTGTGACCCAGCACCGTACTACTGCAGTCAAGCCAGCCTCCACCTCGAAATGAGCGGTCAAACTAGCCGCCCCTATATTTCTCTATGCGCTTATACACTAGGTATTACGGTAAGACCGTCAACCATTCTGAAACCATTCAGTCAACCATTCTTCCAGCGAAGGCTATTTCAGTTAGTCCGTCCGTCCGTCCGTCCGTCCATCCATCCATCCATCCATCCATCCATCCATCCATCCATCTATCTATCTACAAAATAAGAGCCCCCAAAACTCATATATTAGGCCTACCTATTGTCTGCATACATTCAGAAAATCATAAAAATAAAAGTCCTAATTTCCACAGACCAATTCCACCTCAGATGGAGAGGACACCTTCTCAACGTGTCCCCTGCAAAGTTTCAGGACATTCTGATGTTGTTTTACAAAATAAGAGCCCCCAAAACTCATATATCACCTGTTTTCTGCATACATTCAGAAAATCATAAAAATAAAAGTCCTAATTTGCACAGACCAATTCCACCTCAGATGGAGAGGACACCTTCTCAAGGTGTCCCCTGCAAAGTTTCAGGACATTCTGATGTTGTTTTACAAAATAAGAGCCCCCAAAACTCATATATCACCTGTTGTCTGCATACATTCAGAAAATCATAAAAATAAAAGTCCTAATTTGCACAGACCAATTCCACCTCAGATGGAGAGGACACCTTCTCAACGTGTCCCCTGCAAAGTTTCAGGACATTCTGATGTTGTTTTACAAAATAAGAGCCCCCAAAACTCATATATCACCTGTTGTCTGCATACATTCAGAAAATCATAAAAAATAAAAGTCCTAATTTCCACAGACCAATTCCACCTCAGATGGAGAGGACACCTTCTCAACGTGTCCCCTGCAAAGTTTCAGGACATTTTGATGTTGTTTTACAAAATAAGAGCCCCCAAAACTCATATATTAGGCCTACCTATTGTCTCCATACATTCAGAAAATCATAAAAATAAAAGTCCTAATTTCCACAGACCAATTCCACCTCAGATGGAGAGGACACCTAATCACCGTGCCCCCTGCAAAGGTTCAGGCCATTCTGATGTTGTTTTACAAAATAAGAGCCCCCAAAACTCATATATTAGGCCTACCTATTGTCTCCATACATTCAGAAAATCATAAAAATAAAAGTCCTAATTTCCACAGACCAATTCCACCTCAGATGGAGAGGACACCTTCTCAACGTGTCCCCTGCAAAGTTTCAGGACATTCTGATGTTGTTTTACAAAATAAGAGCCCCCAAAACTCATATATCACCTGTTGTCTGCATACATTCAGAAAATCATAAAAATAAAAGTCCTAATTTCCACAGACCAATTCCACCTCAGATGGAGAGGACACCTTCTCAACGTGTCCCCTTCAAAGTTTCAGGACATTCTGATGTTGTTTTACAAAATAAGAGCCCCCAAAACTCATATATCACCTGTTGTCTGCATACATTCAGAAAATCATAAAAATAAAAGTCCTAATTTGCACAGACCAATTCCACCTCAGATGGAGAGGACACCTTCTCAACGTGTCCCCTGCAAAGTTTCAGGACATTCTGGTGTTGTTTTACAAAATAAGAGCCCCCCAAATCTCATATATATGCTGTTTTGTCAACAGACAAATTTCACCTCAGATGGAGAGGACACAATCTCACAGTGTGACTAACAAAAATACAATATATTCTGTTATTGATTTTCACATTTACATTTTTATTTAATTATTTACAAAATATTTAAAACTCTTAACTCTTTTCTTTAGTGAATATGTGAAAAAAAAATTTAAATGAACAATGTAGTTAGCAATATTATTTTACCAAAAAATTTGACAGTAGCAAAATGTAAATAAAAAGATAAATAACATAAATGTAGTAATTCTGTTAACTTTTTAACAGATTTAACAGCACAAAATGCAGTCCCAATTATTGCGTCTGGCCCATTTCAGCTGCTTCTGAGTCATTCCCAGGCACTTTTCGTGGTACCATCTCTTGCAGCGGTCACACTGGATCTAAAATAAGTTAGAAATATTACTGAACTCCTACATACACATATGCATGTTTTAAATTGCTGCTCCTTATTACTTTCCAATTATCCTTTTAGAAATGAACCAAAAAACTTACCCACTTTGTCACACGTTGCCTATTTCCAATTACTTCTTTCTGTGCGCACATGGAACAGTGATTGGTCTCATCAAACACTAAAGTATTATAAATAAATAAATGGGTAACACAGATATAATGTTTAACGTACATGTCCATTTTAAAGGAACCATCTTACATCATCATTACATACATCGAAGAATGCACTTATTTATATATTTAACCAGCAAGATATTTTTATATAACCAGCGAGATATTTAAGTACTGTAATTACTAAATTTGGGGGGCTCTTATTTTGTAAAACAACACCAGAATGTCCTGAAACTTTGCAGGGGACACGTTGAGAAGGTGTCCTCTCCATCTGAGGTGGAATTGGTCTGTGGAAATTAGGACTTTTATTTTTATGATTTTCTGAATGTATGGAGACAATAGGTAGGCCTAATATATGAGTTTTGGGGGGCTCTTATTTTGTAAAACAACACCAGAATGTCCTGAAACTTTGCAGGGGACACGTTGAGAAGGTGTCCTCTCCATCTGAGGTGGAATTGGTCTGTGCAAATTAGGACTTTTATTTTTATGATTTTCTGAATGTATGCAGACAACAGGTGATATATGAGTTTTGGGGGCTCTTATTTTGTAAAACAACATCAGAATGTCCTGAAACTTTGCAGGGGGCACGGTGAGAAGGTGTCCTCTCCATCTGAGGTGGAATTGGTCTGTGGAAATTAGGACTTTTATTTTTATGATTTTCTGAATGTATGGAGACAATAGGTAGGCCTAATATATGAGTTTTGGGGGCTCTTATTTTGTAAAACAACATCAGAATGTCCTGAAACTTTGCAGGGGACACGTTGAGAAGGTGTCCTCTCCATCTGAGGTGGAATTGGTCTGTGGAAATTAGGACTTTTATTTTTATGATTTTCTGAATGTATGCAGACAACAGGTGATATATGAGTTTTGGGGGCTCTTATTTTGTAAAACAACATCAGAATGTCCTGAAACTTTGCAGGGGACACCTTGAGAAGGTGTCCTCTCCATCTGAGGTGGAATTGGTCTGTGCAAATTAGGATTTTTATTTTTATGATTTTCTGAATGTATGCAGACAACAGGTGATATATGAGTTTTGGGGGCTCTTATTTTGTAAAACAACATCAGAATGTCCTGAAACTTTGCAGGGGACACCTTGAGAAGGTGTCCTCTCCATCTGAGGTGGAATTGGTCTGTGGAAATTAGGACTTTTATTTTTATGATTTTCTGAATGTATGGAGACAACAGGCAGGCCTAATATATGAGTTTTGGGGGCTCTTATTTTGTAAAACAACATCAGAATGTCCTGAAACTTTGCAGGGGACACGTTGAGAAGGTGTCCTCTCCATCTGAGGTGGAATTGGTCTGTGGAAATTAGGACTTTTATTTTTATGATTTTCTGAATGTATGCAGACAATAGGTAGGCCTAATATATGAGTTTTGGGGGCTCTTATTTTGTAAAACAACATCAGATGGATGGACGGATGGATGGACGGACGGACGGACTGAAATAGCCTTCGCTGGAAGAATGGTTGACTGAATGGTTTCAGAATGGTTGACGGTCTTACCGTAATACCTAGTGTATAAGCGCATAGAGAAATATAGGGGCGGCTAGTTTGACCGCTCATTTCGAGGTGGAGGCTGGCTTGACTGCAGTACCGTACTGTAGTGTGAAGGCGCGCGACTCGCCGGCACGTTTCTCTCACGCACGCAAAGAGAGTGAGAGAGTTACATTATACCACGCAAAATCGACGCGCTACATGTAAACGATTTCTTGTTTGTATTTTCCTGTCAAAATAACTGAGTTCATCTGGTATTATTCAGCTTTTAAGAACAAGCAGAAGAGATGCCAGTTTCTCCGGTAGTGGGTGGAAGTGGAACTAATGCGCAAACGGCAATCTTATTGGATGGCACCCATGCCTGTTTTAATTTCAGCAAATCAGAGCAAACGAATGCTGTCAAATGATTTACATTCATGAACCAAGCAGCTCATGTGTTGTAGGCCTATATTATATTTTTTTATAGACTATAGTTGTATATTGTCATTATTATTAGTAGAATTAGTAGTAGGATTATCTTTTAATAATAATTACTATTATCTTACTTTTTTTTTACAGAAACACTGAATGACTAACAATATCGTAAGCAGCACCAGTTCAGTTTAAGTTCAGTTAAAATGACAAATATGCATTCATGCATGATTATCAAGTTTTAGTTCTAACTACTGAAGTTCTATAATTAAATAGGCTAATCCTTGATTATCATAATATAATGCTTGATTGACTGATTTTAAGAGTGTACATTTAGATATTTAAAAAGCTGTGCCATTCAATAAGCTGATTTTGTGGAATTATATATAAAAGTTTTTGCAGTTCAGTTAATGTGTAGAAGATAATGTTCACAGAATTAAATGTGACATTTGAAGTGAGTTGAGTCTTATTTTCCTCTATTTTTTGTAATGCCTTTGAATAATATGGGGGGCATGAATCGCAATATATTGTAGAATCGAATCGCAATACTTGCTGTATCGCAATATGTTAAGAATCGCAATAATATTGAATCGTGGGCCAAATATCGCAATACTATCGAATCGTCACATTTTTGCCAATTCCCACCCCTGCAAAAAACCCCATATGTGTGAGTCAAAAAGACCTGCTAACATCACAATCATAATAGAAATACTGTATACACATGCCACCACACCTCAGTGTGTCCAAACTTTGCAGGTATGTTTATGATCCTAATTGAAAAAGTCACACAATTTGAAGAAAAACATGCTAAGATGACCAGTATTTCCGACAATTCCAAAACGTGTTTTAGGTCAAATTAACCTTACATATAGAACATAATCTATAAAGGTTCAGCTTTTATCAGTGAACCCATCAATGAGTTTCTGTTTGTTGTTTGGATGACTTGATGTTTCTGAACCCTTCTTGAACTGAGGATCAACCCATCTGACTTTCCTGTGACTTAAGTTGGGCTGTTTATATTTGGACCACCTCATTTCCCTCATTTGGCGCCTGTTAACACATTTCAGAGCCGTCACACTCTTGGGGTCTGTATAAGATAAACAGCATCTGTGCTGCTGATAAATAAGCTGTCTGTCGCATGTTTGCTTTTATCACCCCTTCTAAACAGCAATGAGGGCTTCAGAGTCCACCTGCTTCTTACCTTTGTTTCTTAAAGTGAAAACCCAGAAGAATGAAAATCCCCTAGGAAACAAATATATCTTAAGTGCTTTCAGCGGGAGAGGCACTTCCTAATATTTATTTCCTCAACCAGTAAGCCACTTTAGCTACATCTATGTTGGTGCTTAAGATATATACCTCTGAAGGGGCACATTGAAAATATGGTGTAGGATTTACTTCAGATTTTGCTAGTAAATGTCACAAAGAAACAGCAAGTAACACATTCATTAAACATGAAATTTTAAAGTAGAAAGACTGAAATACCATTTTCTTGTAAAACGCACTCCAATGATCGTTGAAAATTCATCTTTTACAGTGCAGTTTATAAGCCCCATCACCATTAAGATGCTTTGGCTATGAATTGTCAAGTAATTTTAAGAAAACTTGAGTCAAAGAAGCTGTGAAAACTTTATTTCTAGAACTGTCAAGGCCATTCACCCTCATGTGGACCTTCAGCTACTGCACGGCGGCTTTGGGTCACATTGCAGGGTGAACAATTTTCCAACTTCCACTTTCCTAGCTGAAGGCTGGAGGTTGTTTACTGTATGTTGTATCATCCATCTTCCCTTCTG
The DNA here is from genome assembly GCA_030578255.1 of Tiaroga cobitis. Lineage (NCBI taxonomy): Eukaryota > Metazoa > Chordata > Actinopteri > Cypriniformes > Leuciscidae > Tiaroga > Tiaroga cobitis. The sequence continues at coordinate 14,462,937 of CM060614.1, forward strand.
TCCTGACAAGCACTTCCTGTCCCTGCTGAAGAGAAAACAAGATGCTGTTATCGCAGCGCTTCACTGTGGAAATGGTGTTCTCTGGATTGTACGATATTTTGGGCCTTCGTCTGATAAACACTTTTGCAAAACACCCCAGTTGCAGAATTTTAATAGTACTTTAGCACAGCATAAATAACACTTGATGTGGCTTTTTGTAAGCCACTGTTGCATGCACACAAAGACCTGTGCTTTACTATAAAGGATGCAGCTGCTTCAGAATTGCCATCAGTATGTTTGTGGGTCGCCTGATAACGCTGCACTTTGCTCCACTTGAAGCTATTGAAGTGATTTTATACTCTCCTTTTATTATAAGTTGTTGCATCTGTCCACTCATAGAAGACTGCTTACTTCAAAACACACTTCCAAGCTGTGGAATCTTCTAGAAACAGCCATTTTTTTTGCATGCGTCACAAAACTATACACTTTCCTTCAAAAGTTTAGAGTCAGTATGGATTTTTTTTTTATGTTTTTTTTTAAAGACATCTCTTATGCGTTTATTTGATCAAAAATACAGTAAAAAGAGCAATATATTTGTAACAATTTAAAATTATTTTTTTATTTAAATATATTATATAAAATGTAATTTATTCCTGTGATGGCAAAGCAATTTTCAGCATCATTACTTCAGTCTTCAGTGTCACATGATCCTTCAGAAATCATTCTAAAATGATGAATTGGTGCCGAAGAAACACTTCTTATGTTGAAACACCCACTGAGAATTCTGTTGATTGTGCCCTGGTAATTGGTGATTCGATCACACGGAACGTGAAAATAGAGACACCAGCCACCATAGTCACATGTTTGCCGGGAGCCAGAGTGCCTGACATCAAAACAAATTTAAAAGTGCTGGCTAATGCTAATCGTAAATTCTCTAAGATCATTATTCATGTCAGCACTAATGATGTTCGACTCCGCCAGTCGGAGATCACCAAAATTAATATTAAAGAGGTGTGTGAACTCGCAAGTACGATGTAATTTGCTCTGGCCCCCTTCCAGTACGCAGGAGTGATGAGATAGTTAGCAGATTGGCCTCACTCAATGGTTGGCTGTCGAAGTGATGTCCGCAGAATAATATAAAATTCATAGACAATTGGAAAAGTTTTTGGGGCAAGCCTGATCTGTTGAAAAGAGATGGTATCCATCCCTCCTGGGCTGGTGCTGCTCTTCTCTCTAGTAATTTGGCTCATAGTCTTAGAGATAAAACATGACAATCTGGGGCAAAGGTCAGGAAGCAGACAGACTGGCTAAACCGACCGTCTGCTAGCGGCCTCACGTCACCAAGGTCAGATAAATCCCATCACATAGAGCCTCTTTCACCTAGATAACATCATTTAGAGACTGTGTCTGTTCCCCGAATTAGGAAATCCAAAAAACGTCAGGTTAAAAATGTAATTGATGTTCAACAAATAAAAAACAGATATAATACAGATGAGCAAATGATAAAGCTTGGGTTGCTGAATATTCGATCCCTTACTTCAAAATCTCTCATAGTTAATGATATGATTTCAGATTATAATCTTGATATGCTGTGTTTGACAGAAACCTGGCTAAAACCAAACGATTACATTATTTTAAATGAGTCAACCCCACAAGATTACAGTTATAAACATGAACCTCGTCTGAAAGGGGGAGGTGTTGCTGTAATTTATAGTAATATTTTCAAAACCACTAAGAAATCTAGTTTTAAATATTCTTCTTTTGAAGGATTGGCGCTTAATGTAAAAATATATAGTGTAAACGATAAATCACATTTGAGAATTATGTTGGCTACTGTATACAGGCCACCAGGGCACCATAAAGATTTTATCAAAGAATATGCGGACTTTCTATCAGAATTAGTATTGGCTGCAGATAAAGTACTAATTGTTGGTGATTTTAATATACATGTAGATAATGAAAAAGATGCATTGGGATTGGCATTTAAAGACATTGTAAACTCAATTGGAGTTAGACAACACGTGTCAGGACCTACTCATTGTCGTAATCATACTCTAGATCTAATACTATCACATGGAATAGATGTTGATGCCGTTGAAATTCTGCAGCAGAGCGATGACATCTCAGATCATTATCTAGTCTCATGTAAATTACATTTAGCCAAGGCCGCAAAGCCGACTCCGTGTTATAAATACGTTAGACCTATAACTTCTGCCACTAAAGATTGCTTTATCAATAATCTTCCTAATCAGTTTGATCATCTCAGCATCCCGGATAGCTTAGAAGAATTTGATATTGCAACAGAAACGTTTAACTCTCTCTTTTCCAGCACTTTAGACGCAGTTGCTCCGTTGCGCTTAAAGAAGATTAAAGAAAATAGTCCAACGGCGTGGTACAGCGAGCACACTCAGGCCCTTAAGAGAGCAGCCAGAAAAATGGAGCGCAACTGGAAGAAAACTAAACTAGAGGTATTTCGGATTTCGTGGAAAGAGAGCTCGATTGCTTACAGAGAGGCTTTAAAATCTGCTAGATCTGCTTATTTTTCAACCCTATTAGAAGAAAATAAACATAATCCAAGGTATTTATTTGAAACAGTGGCTAAACTAACGAAAAAGAAAGCTTCAAGCTCAGAAGTGTCCAAGCAACACAGCAGTGATGACTTTATGAACTTCTTCACTTATAAGATTGATAATATCAGGGACAAAATTATAACTATGCAACCGTCTACCACAGTATCGCATCAGGGAGTGCATTGTAGTCTCCCTGAGGAAAAAATTGATTCATTTGTTGCTATAGGAGAGGAAGAATTCTGCAAACTCGTTAATTCATCTAAATCGACAACTTGTATATTAGATCCTATACCGACTAAGCTACTGAAAGAGATGTTTCCAGAGGTCATATATCCTCTTCTTAATATCATTAATTCATCTTTGTCTCTAGGATACGTACCAAAAACCTTTAAACTGGCTATGATAAAACCGCTTGTTAAAAAAACACAACTTGATCCTACAGAATTAATCAATTACAGGCCGATCTCGAATCTGCCTTTTCTGTCAAAGATATTAGAAAAAGCAGTATCTTCACAACTATGTTCCTTTCTAGGAAGAAACGATATCTGCGAGGATTTTCAGTCCGGATTTAGACCGTACCATAGTACTGAGACTGCTCTCATTAGAGTCACAAATGATTTGCTCTTATCATCCGATCGTGGTTATATCTCTCTATTAGTGTTACTCGATCTTAGTGCTGCATTTGACACCATTGACCACAACATTCTTTTAAATAGACTAGAAAACTATGTTGGCATTAGTGGAATTGCACTAGCATGGTTTAAATCATACTTAACTGACCGTTATCAGTTTGTAGCAGTAAATGAAGAGATGTCTTATCGATCACAAGTTCAGTATGGTGTACCACAAGGCTCAGTACTAGGACCGTTGCTCTTCACTCTGTACATGCTACCATTAGTAGATATCATTAGGAAACATGGAGTTAGCTTTCACTGTTATGCCGATGATACTCAGCTGTATATTTCTTCAAAACCAAACGAAACTTACCAATTCACAAAATTAAGGGAATGCATAGCTGATATAAAAAATTGGATGACTAGTAATTTCCTACTACTAAATTCTGAAAAGACAGAGATTCTAATTATTGGACAAAAAACTTCCACTCGTAATAACCTAGAATACTGTCTTGATGTATTGTCTTGAACACTTGATGGCTGCTCTGTCAAGTCTTTGTCGACGGTTAGGAACCTGGGTGTGCTCTTTGATACCAACCTTTCTTTTGAAAGCCACGTGTCTAGTATCTGTAAAACTGCTTTTTTTCCATCTTAAAAATATATCTAAAATACGCCATATGCTCTCATTGGGAAATGCGGAACAATTAGTTCATGCGTTCATGACCTCAAGGCTAGACTATTGTAATGCTCTACTGGGTTGTTACCCTGCACGCTTAATAAATAAACTACAGCTAGTTCAAAACGCTGCAGCTCGAGTTCTTACCAGAACCAGGAAATATGACCATATTAGCCCGGTTCTGTCAACACTGCATTGGCTCCCTATTAAACATCGTATACATTTTTAAATATTGTTGATTACTTACAAAGCACTAAATGGTTTAGCTCCGCAGTACTTGAGCGAGCTCTTAACGCATTATAGTCCTTCACGTCTATTGCGATCTCAAAATTTCGGCCAGTTGATAATACCTAGAATATCTAAATCGACTGCTGGCGGTAGATCCTTTTCCTATTTAGCACCAAAACTTTGGAACAGTCTTCCTACCATTGTCCAGGAAGCAGACACACTCTGTCAGTTCAAAGCTAGACTAAAAACACATCTCTTTGACCTAGCATACACATAATACATTATAGACTTCTATAATTCAATGTTAGGCTGCATAGATTAGGTCAGCCGGAACTGGGAACACTTCCCTTAAATCTTGATGTACTCGTTACATCATAAGAAGAATGGCATCTACGCTAATATTAGTGTCTTTGTTTATCCCGAGGTTTTCCCGCAGCCTGCCGGATCTAGGCCGTATCCAGATCTGACGAAGGAGATCCGCCTGGACCCGATGACAATGCAGTGCTGAAGTGTCAACTATCCTCTCCCTATGGAGGATCCCTTTCCCACTCTACAGATAAAGCGTTGTGAATTTCGGTTCGCGTACCCCGAAGTGATAAAATAAAACAACATTCTGTATCAAAATTTATAGGCAAGACAAGTAGTTTGTTTAGGCTGGGTTGTATGGAATTTACAGACCTGCGCACATATTTTCAAAAGCACATAACTATAGAATCAATTCTGAATGAGCATGTGAACGCCGTCAGCGTTAATCACAGGTTCGCGTTTAAAGTCTGATCATTTCGACGGAGGTGAATCAATCAAAATTAACTTTAGCTGGAAATAGCATTATTCAAGAACCGCTATAAAGCCAAAACAATCTCTGTTACCTTAAATTATGTTTATCTCTGTAAAGCTGCTTTGAAACAATCCATTGTTAAGAGCGCTATATATATGAAGATGACTTGACTTGAAAACAGTTGTGCTGCTTAATATTTTTGTAGAAAGTTTTCAGGATTCTTTAATGAATAGAACGTTTTTAAAAAGCATTTGAAATAGATTATTTTGTGACAGTGTAAAAGTTTTACCTGTCACTTTTTTCAATTTATTGTTTCCTTGCCAAATTATTTTCTTTAAAGGGGTCATATAATGCCATTTTTGTACAAGCCAATATGATTCTTTAGGGTCTAAATTAAAAGTTTGTAATATACTTTAATTAAAAATTCTCATTAGTATTGTAAGAAAACACTTATTTTACCTGGTCAAAAACAGCTCTGTTTTCAGCACGCCGTTTCAGTGCATATGACTTTAAATGATAATGAGCTTTGCTCACCCCGCCTCTCTGTTCTGCGCATACACCGTTTGTAACACAATAACACAATAACCACGCGTTGTTCATTATAAACGTGGGATTATGAATTATATTGAGAACGTTGTACATAGAAAACATGCTGTAATGTACCGCATTCATCGTGAAGCGTGCAGCTGGCGATTTGCAAAGATTATATAAATATTAATATAAAGATTAATAAAATGTTACACTCACTTTAGTTCTTCTGAAGGTTCAGCAGGAACACGAATAGGTTTCGATCCTTTATTCAGGTGCAGCTTCTCAGCAAAACCAGCTTTACACTGATCCTCGTTTATAAAGCAGTCCACTGAGAAATGATTCGGCAAACATGAGAGCATTGACGTTGATCGTGGGGAATATTCCCTTCGAAAACAAACTCAGCCACTGCGTCTTCAGCGGTTCGGATTTAGGAACATTAAAATGACTGCTGTGTTCGTTATTACACCCAAGAACAGAACACCACAATCGCTTAGACGCCATTCTGCTCATAGACAGTGCTCCAGCATATCAACAATAACCGCGCCGATCCGCGCAGACTATGATTGACAGGACGAGCGAGGGCGGGTCTGTGTTGAAACTCCTGTGCGGACTCCTGTCAATCAACAATCGTGGGAGGGGCGTCCGTTTTATTGACGTCACAAAAACGAACGGCTCAATTTGAGGCAGGGGAAAACATATAAGGAGATTAAAACAAAAACACTGGATGGATTTTTATCATTATATGATGGTTGTGTACAGGCACTGTCAACACACATTTCAGTACAATCAACTTGTAAAAGTGCATGTACAATTATATGACCCCTTTAAAAAAAATCTTGCAGACCCCAAACTTTTGTTTTCATGTGTGAACCAAGGGGTTAAGGAACAATTTATTTATTGTTTATCATTAATTATCATTATTTTTTATTATTATATAGTTATGTTAGATTAATATTATTTTAATTGAATACAGTATTATATTCATTTGTATTAATGAAAATATATACAATTCATGCATTAAATGTATAATTATAATTAAATTAGTTTGATTTATTTATTTATTTTATTTATTATATTGGCATCTATTATGAATGCAAAAATAAATTGGTTTAGGTTACTATATACTGTATGTGTGAGGAGCCTACAGTACCAGCAACATCTCTGAATTTGGCCGTGGCCCTGGAACTGCCTCTAGTTTTATATCCACATCTGTTATTTCATCCCTATTTAAAGGCAAATCTGCTCTAAAGTGATGACTCATGTCGGTTAGCAGTTTTCCTCTGTGCTGTATATAAAAAAAAGAAGTATCCCTCTTTGGCGTACTGTAGCTGAAAGAAACATTTGGCAACCAGTAATGCTCAGTCAGCGTATTAATAATCAGCATGCATTTGTCATCTGAGATGGACTTTGCACACCATCTCTAACTGTTGGCTGTTGTTGAAAGAAGTATAGATGCAGAATCTAAAGCAGAGTCAGAAGACTAAGCTGTCTTTGAATCCAGTGCTTATTTTTTCAATGTTATGCATCAATAGGCGCGTTTCCATTACAGATTTGCGCAAAACTTTTGCGATTTTTTTTTTCTTCTAAATATCGATAAAAAAACTATTGCGAAATGACGGCGCTTCCATTAACCGATGTTATGCGACAAAAGCTTAATTTTTTCCTCTCGCGATAAGTCATTCCAAAAATCATGGCAACGATGGTAGGTTTATATATATCAGAGCCACCGCACTAGACATTATTATTATTAATGGAAGGAGACGTGGTGTGTTATCCAAGCATTAATGGCAAGGAAAGACCCTTATACTGTGAACAACACATATGAGGTGTTTCTCCCTCATTTCTGCTCCGAGGTCTTGATTGTGCCATTTCTTTGAGGTTTAGAATTCAGTATTCCTGTTTTTCTTTTATGGATTTAATTAGAAGGCGTGGTGTGTTTGGACAGAATACGAGACAGAATTCTTAATTAAATCCATAAAAGAAAAATAGGAATACTGGATTCTAAGTCAGGTGACTGCAAATGCGCACAAACTGTTTCCATTGCAGTTTTGCGAAATATTCCTTTTTCGAATTGCCTGAAAAACCACCTCATGCGAGGGTAAAAACTTTTTTGAGTTAAACGGGAGTTTTTGCGAAATTGACGTGTTTCCATTGTGCTCATTTTCAATTCGCAATTTCAATTTGCGCAATTTGAAGGGTAATGGAAACGCGGCTAATGTAAACCAGACCGCTTTTTGAAGTGCTTCACAGCCGAATTCCTCCTCTCTCCTTGTCCTTGACTCTGTTCAAACGAAATGCACAAGGAAAGTCCAAACGTTCATTCGCTTTTGTCACAGTTCAAGAACACTCCAAATCTTATTGAATCGGTTCAAAATAATCACGTCTGGACATCACTCAAAACTCTTAAACGAACGGAATAGAAACCTAACCAGAATTGGCACGCGTGAAATTGAGATGCTTTGAAACAATCAGTGTAACATTCCATTTCGAACACAAGATTGTAATCCTTCAGTGAGGAAGGACAGCGATGGCTGTGAATTGTTTCGTTGCCGTTTGCAGGAGCCATATTTAATCAGCCTCCATTAGCCACATGTATTAGCCTGTTTTAAAAACGTCCACGTCATTCCAAAAATCACCGGCTCCCGTTGAATATTCTGAAAATCGCGAATAATTAAATGAGTATGCGCTGGAACATTGGGTGTTAATGGATGGAGCTTTAAAACAGACTGAGAGTCTTACATTCAGCAAGCTTGAATAAAAGAGCTTTTCCTGTGCTGCTGTGATAAGCACAGACTCCCTTATGACTGCGTGGATGTCTCCGGTTCTCCTACTCCAGAAGCACAGAAACACATTGGTGATTTATTCCCAGCAGTAAAGGGTGAAGTTAAGAAAGTTTTTGTTTGTATAGAAAGCACACAAGAGAATCATGGAATATAGGAGGCTGTGGGGAAGAAAAAGAAGGGGTCCTTGACTTCTTTTGCGTTCAGTGCTGATGGGGTGAACATTTTTTGCAGGTATTCTGCAGAAATTCAGCCACTTGCAGTCTGAATTTATGTGATATGGATACAAAGACAGTTGATGAAACATCTTTCTGTTGCATTGTCTTTCTATTGCATGTTCTTACAACATGAACAGTGCTGAACAAATCACAACAATTTGTTATGAGCCAGTTATTTTAATGAATCACTCATAAAGACTTAATGAATCGCTAACTAACTCTGTCAGTGGTTCTTGAGTTAATGTTGCCTACTGTCATCAATCAAGAACTTTCATGTTCCACGTCAGAAGAAAGAGTGTCATACAGGTTTGAAATGACATGAGGGGGAGTAAATTATGACAGGATTTTTCATTTTTTATTTAATTGTTAAAAGTGTCCCTTAAAATTGAAACCTGTACATCATAATATAAAAGTCAAGCAAATCCTTTTTTTAATGGAAGTTTATCGAACTTTCAGACAAAATCTTTTTTCTTTTTTTTTAAACAAGTTTTTTATTGAGGATTATATTTGATGCATCAGGCTTGTATGGCTCATATTGTATTATACAAGAGAATATGAAGCTCACACTTCTTTTATTCAGAGACCCAAACTAAGCAAAAATATGCATTTTGGTGCAGTTGCTGATATTCATATCGTCAATACATTAGATGAAATTCTGATAGCTTGCAACGTAAATCAATGTTTTTTTTTTACAGCAGAATAGCAGACAACATACACAAAATACAAAATACATATAAATATCAGTTGTTACTCTTTATGTTTATTCTTAATATTTGAATGCAACCGATCCACAATCTGATTGTAATGCAGCCTGAATCATAAAAACATGATCGTTGTCCGTTTGTTGGCCATAGGAGAACTGGCCACCGGGACTGAGCCTGGTTTCTCCCAAGGTTTTTTTTTTCTCCATTCTGTCACCTGATGGAGTTTGGGTTCCTTGCCACTGCTTTTGGCTTGCTTAGTTGGGACACTGAATATTCAACAATATTAATGATTTGACTGCACTGACACTATTGGATGAGAAGAGAACTGAACTGAGCTGGACGATGGCATCACTGTTTTCTAGAAAAAGATATTTTCTAAAAGTGATATTTGAAGCCGAAGAATGGTAACCCATACTCGTAATTTGTCCTCTGCATTTACCCATCCGAATTAGTGCACACACATTAGTAATGAGTAGTGAACACACACATACTGCAAACCGTAGGCACACACACCCAGTGCAGTAGGCAGCCATTTTGCTGTGGCACCTGGGGAGCGATTGGGGGTTAGTCAGTCATTTCCTGCCGGTGTTGAGAATCAAACCCGCAACCTTCAAGTTACCACTTACCAGTCTGACTCTGAGCTCATTTAATAACTGATGATCTTTAAAACGGAACTGAATCAACACTGAACTGACTTCCCCTGAACAATGACACTATTTTCTTTTAGAGCTGCTGTACAGCCGAAATGAACTCTGATTTGCTTCATTGAATAATTTTCCTGTTACCACTGTAAACCTGCTTTGAAACGAGCTGTATTGTATAAAGCGCAGTATAAATGAAGGCGACTTGACTATATTGCCCAATAATATGTCTTAGTAAGATGATATTTAAATGCTTTAGCCTATAATGATCAAAGCTCTGTAGTTTTTATTGTGGGAGCAAAACATATAAAGCAATGCAATACAAGGATAATTGAGAGATGTTCAAATAAATGTTCCTTAAAAGCCTAATCTATCATATGTAGCATACAGGTATACACCTGTACCACAACCCGAAGATGGACATTTAAAATTATACTGAAAGGAGTTTACCTTGCTAGAACAGTAAGAACTATCAATCAGACGCCAGAAGGCAACAGGATTTTCAGCAAAGGTTTTATCATCAATTAAGAGGCCTTATTAATATGCATATTAAATATGATAATGTCAGCTTTTAGGTCTAGGATATATACAACATGTATGTGTTGCGTCAGAATGCATGGCTGCTTTTGAATGGTTGTCAATGGAAAAGTATGCTTTTTGTATGCTGTTATAGTTCCTACTGATGCTAACCAGCTAAACCTCGACTCATTGGCTAGAAACAATTATAAGAAGTTTCAGCAGTCTCCCTATCTGCAAAAAAGAATTGATGCTTTGAATAAAACTTTACTCTCGTCTCGCTCTCTGTCTGTTTCTCTTTGTTTCCATCTGTCTTGAGGTGACATCATCCTCTAATATCTCTCCGGTCTGTTGTCGCAGTGTTCCTCTCCATCACATTCTCTTTTCCCCCCTCCTTAGATCTTTTATTCTCTCTCTTCTGATCTCCTCCTCTCCATACAGGTCTGTTTTGTGCACAACATTAGAGCAGAGAGAGCTAATGTAGTTTATCCTTCTGATTTAAAGCACACGAGTCACAGTAAATGTCTAGAAATAAATCTGATCTCAGTCATTATTAATGGGAGTGTGTCTGTGTCTGTCACTCTGTGTTTGTGGTTTAGCATTTAGCCAGTAGCTGAGCAAAAATATTTTAGTAATATAGAATATTTCAGTCATTAGCCAATAGCTCATTTATTATGACAGTGTTGAATATGGGAAGGAAGTGCCTATAAACAGTCCCTGCGGAAAATATTAGCTCAAGTCAGCATGAATTTCCTGGCTAGTTTGGATTTGATTGATTTTATGAATTTATTTTTCTTTAATTGATTATTTTTCTTTTTAGAATTTCAGATGGATCGCAGGTGGATGCAATTTCTTAGAGTATGTTAAGATGCCAAAACAGCATATTTGTCAACAGAAAGTAAAAGCCTGAATGTTGTGTTGCAAATGTTAGCCTATTTTTTAATTGCACAAGGAGATATTTCACCAGAATGAGCTGGCATGTTATCTCCCACACATGCACCCACACGCTAATACCAGCCACAGAATGTACAATAACTGTCTACTGCAAAGCTCTGGAGATATTCCAGCTAAACATAAGCTTATACCTTGTGTTTGATTTTGAGTCATCTCTTACTTTATCCCTCAGCTCAGCTATCACCTAAAATACCCCCCTTACCTGAAAAATGCACTACTCATCATCTTTGAGTGAAATGACACTTTATTTTTGTCTCTTCCACTCAGATAAGTGAGAATTCGATGAGCCTCTATTACACGATGGGTGGGGGTCAAACCACGAGAGCTATCGGAGAGGGGAAATGTTGGCAAGCTGGCTTTGAAATGTCTCTTGGGCATCGTACGCTCTCTATTCCCCTACAGACGTATACAAATGCGGTTACATACACAGCACTCAACGCGGTAATGGCAGGAACAAGCTAAAGCCCTAAAATCTGTACTTCCACTCCGAATTTTGACAAGAGTTGACTTGTATGATTGAATTGTTGTTTTTCTGTTGTTTGGTGGTTTCCTCCTAAGTGTTTTTTGATGATACAGGTCATTTTTCGAATGGTTTTCCGAGTACACGAGACCTCTGAAGACTGGCCACTGTGTAGAATACAGAATCACAGAATACAATAATTCATTTTGTGTCAGCTAAAGCTTTTGTGAATTTCATGGTGGTTTAATGTGGTTCTGGTTGAGATATTGGATAAAAAGGACCTTGACTGTAAACTTCAGAAGCAGAACTGTTGAAACTTACCTTCAGCCTGTTCTCTGGTCTTTTTATAGGAAGCTACTGGAACGCGGCATCCTTCAACACGCCATCTTCGTACCTGCATTTCTCCACTTTTCAAGGAGAAACAAGTGCTGACATCTCCTTTTACTTCAAAACCTCTGCTCCCTATGGCGTCTTTCTGGAAAACCTTGGAAACACGGATTTCATCCGTCTGGAGTTAAAATGTAGGAGCCTGGTTCATGTTGTCTTTGTTTCTCCCTATTTGTTTCTCCCTTTCTCGGTGTCTGTCTGTCCTGCTGCTCGTCTGAATCCTATGGTTATGCACACACACACACACACACACACACACACATCTGTGAAGTGTAAAGGTTGAAAAGAGGAAGTGCATGAAGCCTGTCCTCTTTTATTATATCTGCTGGTTGACTTCAGTGTCTGGCTATTGTGTTTAAGTCTATTTGCAGCACTGATTACTACACATACATTCGCCTCAAATGTTCTGCTGATTGTTCTCTGTTCAGTATAAATGAGGCTTAAGAAGAAAACAGCTGAAATAAAACAGACTTTGTAATTGCTTATAAATGTCTATTTACTGATATTTCACAGCCTTTTTTCCTCAGAAATGGCTAGATTATAATGAAGCAGCATAACTAAGGATTTGAATTGTTCGCTGGGTTAAAAAAAGGCAGCAAAAGAGGCGAATCTCTTTCATGCAGATTGAGTTTTCAACCTATGAGCCGAGCTGGCTTCCCCTTCACACTGTTTACTGCACAATGGGCAATCCAGAACGCAAAAATACACCATTGCGGATAAATCTTGTTGCATACAGTGTTTCATGTTTCCTGAAGTGGTTTATTGTTGTCAAACGATTTTTCGCTCTGTTATGTATTACCCAAATGTCTGTGTAGCCTAAATCTTTAAATGCTGTTATGTGCTTTGTCTCCTGTTTCTCACCAGTCAATTGTTCCAGTCTTACCAAGACTGAAGGTCAAAAAAGAGAATAGGACTGATTTAGTATTTACATAGTCACTAGCTAATGATGAAGATTTCCAGATATTCATTCACAAACATACATTAAATTTCAAATGTAACTTATTTGACCTACAGTAAATTGTATATATATATATATATATATATATATATATATATATATATATATATATATATATAAACCTTTTTAATAATTTATTTTACACGGATGAATCCTATTGACATATCCTTTCAGAGGTTTTCATCAGATAATCACAGTGACATTGTCTTCTTGTTGCTCTGATTGGCTGATTGCCCTGTCAGCTTCCTAATACATGCCTATTGTGTTCAGAGCCGGTCTGCAAATTGGCCTAAATGAATCAACCTGGTGAAAATGGATGGACTGATTACACAATTAACAACTCACTACTTTTTGTCTTACTTGAATCAAGTGGAAACTATTTGAAACTATATGTGAGCACATTTTTGTATCCAAACAGTGACTATCAGCCAATATAACAGTTAGTATTAATAAATAAGAGCTACACAAAATCTTTTTATTCTTTTTTTATTATTCCTTTTTTTATATTCATTTATTTATTTTTATTTTATAATATAATAATAAATTATGTTTATTTTACTCCATTTGCTTCTTATTATTCTGTTTTATTGTATCTTGTCATATATTATATTATGTTATATTATATATTAAAAACTTGACTAGAGACTGTGAAATATCCAGGTATTAATCAACTAATTAAATTATATTACATAATGTATTAGTAAAATATTATATAATATAACTATTTATTTTATTAATTTTACTCAATTTGTTATTCAATTATGTTCTTTTCTTTTTGTTATATTATATCATTTTATTATATTATAATTTATTATGTTATATTATATATTTATTATTATATTACATTATGTTATATTAATTATATTATACTTGATAAAATAATAATAATATAAACATACAAAAATATTATACTGTTGGTTGCCTGGTGATAGTGTAGTGCTTCTTAGATAAATGTTTTCTATTTGCATGTCACTGGTAAAAGTTATGTGATGAGTTCCATCATGAATATTGTGCTCTGAGTAGCAGGAAATCCTTCCCTCAGTTCTTCTTACACTCTCACATGCACACAATCCTGAGATAGGAGTGTGTTCTCCAGCCGTCTCCCCAGGCAGTGGTGTACCTCTCAAGGGCTCTGGAGACGCACACGGAGGGAAGCTGCTTAGTGGCTCCATTTGTCAAATTCACACCTCCTGCAGTCTCCCTGTCCTCATCTCTGAGGCACGAGGGAACGCGAGGGTTATGGTGAAGCAGAGGACATCACCTTCCCTGCTCGCTCATTTACACACATTCCTCAATCCATACATTACCCATTATTTTTACACCCTACTGCTTTACCCTTCCTTTGGACTGTGAGGAGAAGCAAATCTTGTTCTCTTCCCTCCTTTTTTAAATAAAAAGAGGGGAAAAATGCTTCAGGTGAGACAGAGCAGAGAAAACAGCAACTCGCTTAGTGCTTTCTCAGAGGATGGTGACAGCAAAACATCAATCACTTGATGAAGGAGTGCAGGGAAAGACGACCAACTGGGCATTATGCATACAGCACATGTAAAAGTATGCAGGCTTGTCCGTGGAGAAGACAGCACTTCCCTTTCTGAGTGTTTGTGCTGCTAGCTAGGCACTGATGCATATAAAGTGGCCCTGAATGAGCATGGCATGATCAGAATATGGAGGAAACAGGAAGGCATTAGCTTGTTTTGCCCCAGCAGTGGCACGGCTCTCCAGAGAGCAGAAGGTTATTGGCACCAGAGATCACTGAGGGTTTCGACAGGACAGATGGAGTGATTTTCCATATGCAGCTCTCAATCAGAAGCTTTACTCAGCTAGAGGGTCAGTGTATAAGTGAAAGGGGAACTGAAAAACTAAAAATAAGCTCACATGAATTTTTAAGTATTTCTTCCAGAATTTCTTCAATTAAATGGAGACTTTTGCTCAAGTCTCCTACTTCTCACAACCTGTGCAGTCTGCTATCAAAAATCTGAATATAATTTTTTTTAATGTTATTTAATGCGATTTAAATATGAACATTTCTGAGACCAAAGAGTCCAAATTATCTGTGCTATGCTACATACATTAATTTTATAGCTTGATAATGCTGTATGTTAAAAAAAAAACTTTATTGTGTGTATATTTTAAAATTAAACATTATTTTAATTATTTATTATAATTATAAATTATATTATTTTAATGTTTTTAAAATGTCTTTCATCCTCACCCAGACTGCATTTATTTGATCAAAAATACAGTAAATATTGTTACATTTTTTTAAATAACTGCGATTTTTTTAAGTGTAACGTCTTACGGTGATGGCAAAACAGTATTTTAGCAGCCATTATTTCAGTCTTCAGTGTCACAAAAAGTTGTCCCTCTTAATGTTTTTATGGACCCATGTTTTTTAAGGAATCTCTGATGAATAGACAGGTCAAAATAACAGCTTTTATTTGAAACAAAAAATGTTGTAACATTGTAAATATCTTTGTCACTTTTGTCACACCATTTAATGCATCCTTGTTGAATAATTTTATTTCTTTATATTCATTTCTATAAAATAATATATCTTACTGTATGTACACACTGCCGCCGACTTGAGCTGCAAAGAAGCTCTGGCCGTCCTGTCAAGGATGCTTGTCAATAAGTACAGGGAAGCTTGTTGACGCTTTGGCCGCTCTGACGTAGTAGCTTTCTATGTTCGATCATGAGAGAAGAGAAGTGTCACAACATGAAATGTAAACAGAAAAAACAAGCAATACATTGACACTAGAAACCTGTCACAAGAACAGGGCGGAAGCAAGTGCAAGTTAACTCTTTTATTTATAGTCAGAAGACACAAAGACAATCTCAAGGAATCTCAGCAGATGGTGGCGCAGGGACTCAGTGGTCAGCGTGCAGGTGAGGGTGAATCCAGTGCGGGTGATGGTGAATCCAGTGCAGGTGGAACTCCAGACGAGACAGGACACGAAGACACCGAACAGGAACTCAAACTGGAACAGACTGCAACAGGGACACGAAGCACGACACAGAGGACACCAAACCAACGATCTGACAACGAGAAAAGATAGTGATGAGTCTTTATAGTGAGGTGAATTGGCAGCAGCTGGCGCTGATAATGAGATCAGCCGGTGACTGATCAGCTGAACGAGCGGTAACGCCCACTCACACGCGCTCATACTCACAGAACAACAATAACACGAGACATGAAGGAAACAGCGAATTCATGAATCGTGACAAACCTTTTATAATGACAGCATTTTTATACCCGTTTTGGTCACATTTGGTCAAAAAAATTTTTTTAGCTATTGTTATTATTATTATTTGCATCTAGTGCAATTGGTCAAATCGGTGTTACCATGAGCAAATGAATTGCATTACCGCTTAAAACGAGTGTTCGTAAATATTACCAATAAAAGTTGCGCTCATCCTCAAATGTGTATCACTGGATCATTATGGATCATCGCAAAGTTGTTGTGTTTGGTGCTGCTGTATTGTATTTGCGGAGAAGACTAATGTTCTCAGAACTAATGTTTTGGTAGGAACGAAAGTTTACATTGTATGTTTCTCCGGAATCAGCCAGCGCGAAGGACGTCTATATTCCGGTTGGTTGCTGGCGTTTTGCCGCTGCTTGCCGCTGAACCGCGTCATAGCTCATTACCATAAAATTGAGCTACTTTCAACTTTCTGATTGACGCTCTGGACGCTCAAAACACCCAAAACGCGACGCGTTTGGATTTGGCGCTCCCTGCAGCTGAGAGAAGCCAGCTTCTATTGAAAATGAATGACTTCCGGTAACTTTGGAAGCTCAAGTCGGCGGCGGTGTGTACAGTACGTACAGCTACTGACCAAACAAGTAGTCCCACCCTAGAGTCACAACATTGGTTGAGTTAATATTGATATTGATATCACAGACCTTTTAAAAATTAGACTGCAATATCATTTAGTACCACTAGTGTCACAGAAATGAGACGCTTTACCATTTTTCTGAATTTAGAGTAAAAAAGAGAGAGCTGGAGTTATCTGAAAAGTTGGGGAAGATGCTTTAAAAATCTCATCGACCTGTCTCATGAATATTAATTAGGTGATGTAACATTCACCCCGTAGTTCTAAATAATTGAAGCCAAGTGAGTTCTAGCTATATTAGGGCATGAGTTCTTGCATTAAAGAACATATAAACTAAGTATTATGGTCAAAGACGTCAATCTAGCACATTTACTTTGCAAAACAATTAGGATTAGCACTTACCTTTGGCCTGTTCATTGAGTCTACTGCCACTGTCGTAATGCCATTGTTTTACATATGGCTACAGTTTTCCATCTTTGCACCGTGGCCAAGCAAAACAAAGCTGTTAGAATACAATGATTATCTTCCAAAAAGTTGAGAGCGGTCGAACTTCGAAAGTTGCAATGATTGGTGCGCTCCTGAGAGCGTACAGTGAGGTTCAAGAGTGCATGTGTGCTGTTGTGTGTGTATCAGTGTCTGAGTCTAAGCCTCTGTGTCTAAGCTTGTCGACCGCACTGGTGGGTCATCTACAGCGGCACCCAGCGTAAACACTCCAGAGCTTTTCTCTAAAGCTGGATATTCACCTTCTGCATGAATCCTTTCTGAAAAGAAGAGTAATCAGGCCTGGCTGTAGGCCTGTGTGTAAGATTAAGAGTGTGTTCGGGCCAGTTGTGTGTGCCCTTGTGTGTGTGTGTGTAGGCAGAGGAGCAGATTGTGAAATTGAAGCTCTCCGCCTTTTTTCTAGCCTTCCATTATGTCTCATCGATTTATGCCCTGACTCCTAATCCTACTTCCTTATTTTGGCCTGCCTGGTTTTCTTCAGTTACGGCTCAAAACTGAGGCCCAGTGAAATCCACTCGAAGCATGAAATGAGTGGAGGGCAGCGTGTTGGGTTACTGTCGAGTGGGAGTTTGATTTCAGTCATACATCTAGATTGGCTGCTCTCTGCATTTTGACTTGGGGCAGCATGCTAAATTAAAAGTCTTTTTTTTTTAAACTGAACATTTTATGCATTATTTACAGCTTTAAATTGAATATTTCTATAATTGTATCTCCAATATTATTGTGATTAATCTCAAATTATGCAATTATGCATTATTATGATGAATTATTTAATGAAACCTGTTTTCTTGCAATGTGAATGGAGCTATTATTGTGTGTTAAACATACGTGCTGGTGCACTTGAAATGGTTCTGATGATCATGAACAGAAAGAATGACGCAGTTTTAATGTCAAGTTACGTACAGTAACAGTGTGTTAACTGTGTTAAATAAATTAAAAGCCATTCAACATTTTTATTATAGATCTAAGCAGTTTAATGTGTTATTTTAATTGTGGTAAAAATTTACACTCCCGTTCAAAAGTTTTAGGGTAAGATTTTTTTTATGTTTTTGAAAGAAGTCTCTTATGCTCACCAATGCTGTATTTATTTGATCAAAAATACTGTAAAAAGTAAAATTTTGAAATATGGTTACATTTTAATATCTTCAGTTCACAGTCTCCATTACTCTGTCACATGATCCTTCAGAAATCATTCTAATACCGTATGCTAATTTGGTGCTCAGGAAAGATTTATTGCTGTTATCAATGTTGATTAAAAAAATGTCAGGATTCTTTAATGAATAGAAATTCTTAAAAAAAAAATTTAAAATAGAAATCTTTTCTATCATTATTAATTACTGAAATTTTGTTACATTTAAAGGTAGGGTAGGCAATTTCGGAGAGTCTAGCAATATCAAGCTAGCTTTAAACGCATAAGATCCCAGCCTCCCTTCAGAGCGCTCTTTATAGCCACACCTCCTCCAAAACACATGAACGCACACAGACAGATCAGTCTGCAAAGCATCACGAGAGACGATGTTAAATTACATTAAAGAGTTAGATCACCCAAAAATGAAAATTCTGTCATTAATTACTCACCCTCATGACGTTCCAAACCCGTAAGACCTTCGTTCATCTTCGGAACACAAATTAAGATGTTTTTGATAAAATCCGAGAGCTTTCTGAACCAGCCATAGGCAGCAACGTCATTGCAACGTTCAAGGCCCAGAAAGGTAGGAAAGACATCGTTAAAATAGTCCATGTGACTACATTGGTTCAAATGTAATGTAATGAAGCGACGAGAATACCTTTTTACTGATTGGATTTTTTGGTCCTGAGACTTTCATAGAAGATATATGTATTCTAATATTGATTGCTATCAGGATGTGAGGAGAGTTTCAACCAGTATGCAAAAAGTGTTTATGAAAAAAATTACCTTCCCTTCATTTAATGCCTCCTTGGTAAATAAAAATATTAGTTTCTTTGTAAAAAGTACATTTCATTTGGAATATTATGAAGCTTTTTTTGCATAGTACACCCTCAAAAAACAAAATGTAATCTATGTAGTGCTGACTGCCAATGAACTCCAAACCAAAATCCTTAAATGCACGATTGGTTTAATCTCTAATAAATCTCTCTTTCGGTCTTTCTGCTGCTGCCCTCTGTTGGCATTATCTAGTACTATCTCCCTACTGTAACTCTGGCACTAGCCCAGTGAAAAGAGAGCCTCTCGATGGATGATTGAATGATGGGTGGACGTTCACATCTGCTGCTTCAACTCTGTTTCATCTCAAACACTCTCTGCCACTCCCTCTCATCTCTGCTGAGGAAATCTTGACATCAGCCACCATTGAATATGCATGGCTGATTTCAAGGCATAACTGAGCTTATAACTCTCTTTCTCTTTTTCCCCACTAAAATGATTTATTAAGCTTCACCAAATCATGTTTTATATACAAACAGTATATATGCAGTCTAAAGCCTTGTTTATACTCGACGCGTCCGCACGAGCGCGAGTCTCCGCTGACTGCGCGCGCACCTCTCCAAACGGACGAGGCGTTTATACTTGACGCGCTCGCCGTTGTGCTATTCTGTGAAACGACAGGGGGCGACTCCGAGTAATTCTCCTCTAAAACACCAGGAATCAGCAGTGAAGAAGTAGTTTGCCGTTTATTAGTAGTTTATTAATTGCTGATTCATATAAAAAGAGTAATAAATGCAGTAGGTTTATTGTACGTTCACTGCATGTAAACTAGTTAAACAACTGAAGCCTTATTGAAGAGTGTTTAAACCTTAATTTCATCAGCAGGGCTTACTTCTGCTATTGTAGGCTTATTTTTTTTTAAATATAGGCAGTTCAGACAAGTGCAAACTGGGTGCTTAATGCAAGTGTGTTCCTATTCACAAAATGAGAGGCTTTTATGGTCGCCCATCAATGCAAATGTCTCTGTGTATAGAAGGATCATAAACATGGTGGTACAGACGTACCAGTTCGGCCAGATTCGGCTCGAAGTCGTTCATCTTCGGATGCGGCGCCGCGCGCGATGTTACAAAAAGTGCCGTGCACACCGCCAGGCGAAATGGTGTCTTGCGCACCCAACGCGCACGACCGCCCACACCGCAATGACGTCATTTTTGCCGCGTGCACCTTCGCGCTCTTGCGGACGCGGCGAGTATAAACAAGGCTTAACTGCTTCCTCTTGTGTTTGAAGTGTTTTCAAAGAAAACGTACTCGGTTACTAACGTAACCTCGGTTCTCTCTAGAGAGGGAACGAGTACTGCGTAATATCTTACGCTATGGGGAAAACCTCTTTTCCACGAGATATTGAAGCCAAAAATTATCCTTAATTTTGAATTAATGTAAAACGCTGTGCAGCAGCATGCAGACATAGGCAGGACAGCTCGCGCGCCTATTGGCTGCCCTGCGGCAACAGCAGCAGCCTATCGAGAGAGGCGCTGCGTGACACATATCCAATGGGGGCATTTCGCGCCCATTTCGTCACGTCCCGCCAGAAAAGGCGTGGTCTTGCCCTATAAATATACCTCGATAAGGCTGGTACACTGGTTTTCATCGCCGAAGCGAACCAGCGCTGTTATATGCACGGCAAGATACGCAGTAATAATCACCATAGACTCACAGAGAGTCGGAGAAGAGAGGCTGCAAGCATCATTCCCCATGAAATAGCATCCTATATGAGCTAGTTATGTTAATAGTGTTTCATACAGACAGGGTGAACGTGTTCAGCCTGAACTGGGTAATAGTACAGGTTATTCAACACCCATGAAGCCGTGTTATCGCCCAGTGAGCGATGCACAAGCAAAACTCAGCATCTGGGCCGGCACAGCGGGGCAGATAGTACTGAATTCTATACCGACAGAAGCTTGGCTTGTAAGGCGGGAACCTCTAGGTTATAAAACCTTATAAATGTAGACGGCGAGGCCCAGCCCGCGGCTGTACAGATATCTTACAAGGTAACCCCCCATACCACGCCCACGACGAGGCCACGCCTCTCGTGGATGGCGCTCTGACACCCAAAGGACACTGCAGCCCCTTAGAAGTATAAGCCATCCATCTGGATAGGCTCTGTTTTGATGCGGCCAGTCCCTTGGATCGTCCGCCAAACAAAACGAAGAGCTGCTCGGTCTGTCTGAAGGCAGACGAGCGGGACACATAAGCTCTCAGTGCCCTGACAGGGCAAAAGGAGACTCGCATCTTCCTCCTCGTTATGAACCGAGAGAGCGCACAGGGAATAACCTGGGCCCTGAACGGTGTGTTGAGGGATTTGGGCACGTACCTGTGCCTTGGTTTGAGTATGACTTTTGAGTCATTAGGCCCAAACTCCATGCATGACGCGCTTACAGAAAGCGCTTGCAATTCCCCTACGCGCTTCACTGAAGCGAGAGCCATAAGGAATACCATTTTGAGAGACAGATGTTTCATGTCTGACAAATGGATTGGCTCGAATGGGGCATCTTTCATGGCTTTCAAAACCGTAGAAAGGTCACACACAGGGACTGAGGGGGGTCTGGGAGGATTCAGCCTCCGAGCTCCCCTGAGGAATCGCACGACCAGGTCGTTTTCCCCAGTGACTGGCCAGACGTCGGTTTTGCAAACGCCGCTATGGCCGCCACGTATACTTTGAGCGTGGATGGGGTTCTGCCCTTATCCAGCAGCTCCTGAAGGAAGGAGAGCAATTCCGTAACCCCGCAGTCTGCAGGTGAAAAGCCCTGAGCTTGACACCAGGCAGAGAACACTGACCACTTTGAGGAATAGAGCCGTCTAGTAGACGGGGCTCTAGCCTGCGTGATTGTATTTAACACTCCCTCTGGGAGGTTAGCGGGTACCCATTGATGGCCCATGCATGTAGGGACCATAATTCCGGGCGAGGATGCCAAATCGAGCCCTTTGCCTGAGAGAGGAGGTCTCTCCTCACCGGTATCGGCCACGGGGCAGTGCTGGTCCGCCACATTAGGACTGGGAACCAATTCTGGTTTGTCCAGAGCGGAGCCACAAGTAGCACTGGGCATCCGTTTTCCCTGATTCGTTCCAGCACTTGAGGCTGGAGCGAGACGGGGGGAAAAGCATAGAGGGGGCAGCGGGGCCATACGTGGGCCAGCGCATCCCTGCTCTTGGAGAAAAAGGTTCGGACAGTGAGCGTTTTCTTGGGGTGCGAACAGGTCCACCTGCGCTCTGCCGAATGTCTCCCACCGCAGTTGGATCGTCTGCAGGTGCAGCGACCATTCCCCTGCTCGGACATTGTTTCTGGACAGACGGTCTGGTCCCAGATTCAGGCGACCAGGCACATGCGCTGCTTTCAGTGAAAGCAGGTTGTGCTGAGCCCAGACCAGGAGGCGTTCCGTCAGCCTGTAAGGTTTCGGGACCTGACGCCACCCTGGTGATTTATGTATGCCACCACTGACATGTTGTCCGACCGGACTAAGACGTGGCGGCCTTTTATCTGGGGACAAAAACGCCATAGCGCGTTGTCGACTGCCAGCATTTGCGTGGGTGCTTTTCCCGTTCTGACCACTGGCCGAAGAACGGTCTGCCCTCGAGCAGCGCTCCCCATCCCGAGGTGGAGGCGTCTGTGGACACCACCGTCACACTCGAGGGAGTCCCCAGACCCACGCCTGACTGATACCAGTCAGCTATTTTCCAAGGTTCCAGAGCCGAAACGCATTTCATGTCGACCCTGAGGCGAAACTGACCAGAGGTCCATGCCCGGGGTGGAACTCGCACTTTCAGCCATAACTGCAGTGGGCGTATGCGAAGCAGGCCCAGCTGGAGTACTGAAGATGCCGAGGCCATGAGGCCCAGCATTTTCTGAAATCTTTGAGCGGGACTATAGAGCCGCGGCGAAAGGATTTCGCGCCGCGCTGAATGTCCAGTTCTCACTCTGGTGACAGACGTGCTGTCATAGACAGCGAGTCCAGTACTGTTCCCAGAAAAGAGAATTTCTGGCTGGGGAACAGCGAACTCTTCGCCCAATTGACTGTGAGACCCAGATTCTCGAGATGCTCGAGTAATGTGGTTCTGTGTTCTGTGAGCTCTGAATGTGATCAAGCTAGAATCAGCCAATCGTCCAAGTAGTTCAAAACTCGCCTGCCCTGAAGTCTCAGGGGTGCGAGGGCCGCGTCCATGCACTTCTTAAATGTACGGGGTGCTAGGGATAGGCCGAACGGTAGGACTGTGTATTGATATGCCTGGCCCTCGAAGGCGAATCTCAAGAATCGCCTGTGACGTGACGCTATTTGTATTTGTAAATAGGCGTCTTTCAGATCTATTGACATAACCCAGTCTCCCTGGCCCACTTGCGCAAGGATTTTCCTGGTTGTCAGCATTCTGAACTAGTGCTTCATAAGCACTCTGTTCAGCTGTCGCAGATCTAGAATGGGTCTGAGACCCCCCGTCTTTTTTCGGTACCAGAAAATATCTGCTGTATAGCCCCCTTCGCTCTGAGCCTGAGATAAAGGTTCTATGGCCCCTTTGCTCAGCAGTTTCGCTATTTCGGCTCGAAGTAGATGTGATACTTCACTGTTTACCGTGGTTTCGACTCGCGCCGTGTAACGGCAGGGACGTCGAGCGAACTGTAGCGAATAGCCTCTTTTTATAGTGTTCAACACCCATTCTGATACCCCGGGAAGCTTTGCCCACGCATCTGCGTGAATAGCTAGGGGTAGAATGAAATCCGGGCTCTGGCCGTGGCATGTGCTGAGACATAAACACTGTGTTTATAGTGTGCGAGGCGGGAGGCGCGCCGATCACGGCGGGCAGCCTGGTCGCGCTCAAATTCTCTATGACAGGTTGTGGAGAGAAAGCGAGCGGGACATACCCCGTGGGGTTGAGCGTGTCTGTGAAGGAATGTGGGCACAGGACGGCGGGCACATTCACTGCACTGAGAACACCTTCGGCTTGTGCTGACTGAATGTGTGTCGGTTCCGTTTTTACAGAAAACGAGGGACACGCATCGTGTAGTGTTTGTGGGCACTGTGTCGTGGGCACATTCACTACATTTTTGCACAATCGCCATGAGTCGATTTTATTTGTGCTAGCCCTGAACTGTGGCGGGCTGTGTCTGTGTGTGGGAATGGGCGCTGAGACGTGGGCATTCTTACAACACTCATAACACCATCGGCCGTGGCCGGAATACCAGAAAATACACTCTTTTGGGATTTATCTGGGTCGCCGTAAAAATGGCATTTGTGTGCAGGCAAGCGGGCTGTGGTGCCGGCTTGTTTACTGCGAAATACACTGGAACAGTCACATTGTTTGGAACTGAACGAGCGAGAAGTTTTGGTGGAGTCTGGCCGCGGCGAGACTTAAACACCGTGGGTTTTAGCTGACTGTATGTGTGTTGGTTTCGTTTTACAGAAAACGTGGCACATGCAGTGTGTAGTGTTTGTGGGCACTGGGTTGTGGGCACATTCACTACATTTAATGCACAATGACATGAGTTGATCTCATTTGTGCGTGCCCTGCACTGTGGCGGGCTGCTTTTGTGTGTAGAAATGAACACTGGGCTGTGGGCATTTTTATTACACTCATAACACCATCGGCTGTGGCCGGAATACCAGAAAATACACTGCTTATATGATTTTTCTGGGTCGCCGTGGAAACAGCATTTTTGTGCAGGCAAGCGGGCCATGGTACCGGCTTGTTTACTGCAAAATACACTGGAACAGTCAAATTTTCTTGGAACTGAACGAGCGAAAAGTTTCGGTGCAAGTCTGGCCACAGCGAGACTAAATTTTTATCTGCTGCGAGACCAGGGATCGAACACAGGTCTCCCGTGCGAAGGCTTTGGGTTTCGCCGCTGAGCCACAGGGGGAAACGACAAAAGCTTAAAATAGCTCGAGCAGATAAGAGAGCGTCATCACAGTTTGTGTGTGTTGGCATTTGTTTGCAGCCGCGTGCGTCTTATACAACAGGCTCATTGCTGCAATATTGACATTTTCAGCCACTCAAACTAAGAGGAGCTGAGAAATGTTTGAGAAATGTAGATTCTCAGCTGGCGGGCGAACCGGCGAGCTATCACGGGCTGGAGAAGGCTCGGGGCTGTTTCGTCGACCTCAATGGCGGAAGCGGCGGCAGACGGCGGCCGCTGTCCTTTGGTGAGGGACTCGAGCGATGCTGGCGGGCGAACCGGCGAGCAGGAGAAGGCTCGGGGCCGCGCTGGGCACGGCGCTTTTACGGCGTGGCGCTACAGCGGGCTGAAGTGCAGGCTCTGAGAAAGATGCCAGGCGAGTCCTCAGAGTCACCATAGGCAGTAGCTCACAGTGAGGGCATCCGCCGTCGACGAGAGCGAGAGACGCATGATCCTCACCCAGGCAGGAAACGCAGATGACATGACGGTCCCCGTCGCTAAGTGTGGCTCAGCACGAGCCGCAGGATCTTTGCATCTTGAAAAAGATGCAGTTCTTTTAGCAGAGAGAGAGAGACCGTGAAAAAATTTGTGTCGCAGCGGCGAACACACACACACAGTTTGAAAAGGATATAACGCCGGAAAGCGTAGCAGGTACGGCGGCGGCTAAAGGCGGCGATGCCAGCGACTTCAGACTCAATGGCTCGTCCCGCTGTGTGCTTTTCCTCAGACGGCGTGGCTTCTCACTTCGGATCCAGCGATGCGTGATGCTTCGCTGAAGAGATGAAAATCAGTGTACCAGCCTTATCGAGCTACATTTATAGGGCGAGACCACGCCTTTTCTGGCGGGATGTGACGAAATGAGCGCGAAATGCCCCCATTGGATATGTGTCACGCAGCGCCTCTCTCGATAGGCTGCTGCTGTTGCCGCAGGGCAGCCAATAGGCGTGCGAGCTGTCCTGCCTATGTCTGCATGCTGCTGCACAGCGTTTTACATTAATTCAAAATTAAGGATAATTTTTGGCTTCAATATCTCGCGGAAAAGAGGTTTTCCCCATAGCGTAAGATACTACGCAGTACGAGAGATACTCTCGTAAGAGAACTGGTGTTTAATTACAGTGGTTTCCTACATTTTTATGTTCAAATTTAAATCCATTGTGCTACTTCTTTCTTTAAAAGGTAATATATTTTGGGGTTAGCACACTGAAATGGTAGAATCTCAGTCGGTCCAACCCAAAAATTTGCTAAATTTGATATAATTTGATAGCCTCCACTGCATTTCTACACATCACACATTTTGGACATGGAAATAGCTGTTAGGCTTGTCAGATCTTCCCGAAAGTATCATTATTATTTTTTAGTCCAGAGCAAAGCTCTCTGCATGGGTTTTTGGCTGAATGTGGAAATGGCTTGGATCCTCTGTGGGCTCAGATGCTGAGAAGATCCTTAGTCTCTCTTTGATGCATCTTTAATGAAGTGAAGGCTCTCTGGGGGCCCGAGGGAGAAATGGCAATGTGACTCTGCAGAACACCTGACGGCTTGTGTGGAAGTCAAGAGCTCTCGCAAAATGTGTTGACAAACGCATGAGAAAAGCATCAGCGATTGATGGGGTCCAGACCCCTGAAATCCTTTTCCATTACATTGGAAAACAAGCAATAGAAAGAAAAGTAAAAGGCATACGACTGCCTTTCACCTAAAAATGAAATTTACTCTCATGTATTTCAAAAACTGTAGGACTTTCTTTCTATAGAAGATATATTTCTATATTCCAGTGGACCCTACTGACTTTCATTGTACACTGAAAAGCATTTAGTGTAGAAAAAAATTTCATTCAGAATAATTACATAGATTTGTCAAGTAAAACGTTGAATTAAACATTAAAATTGGATGTAAAAAGACTGAAATAATCTTGTAAAACAAAGGCCACTTAGTTCGGTCACACTTTACATGATGTGTTTTTAACTATGCCAGCAGCCATATCACCCTGCAGCCCAAGACTGGTTGCCCACTGAAGCTAAGCAGGGCTGAGCCTGGTTAGTACCTGGATGGGAGACCTTCTGAGAAAACCAGGTTGCTGCTGGAAGAGGTGTTAGTGAGGCCAGTAGGGGGTGCTCACCCTGTGGTCTGTGTGGGTCCTAACGCCCCAGTATAGTGACGGGGACACTATACTGTCAAAGAGCACCGTCCTTCGGATGAGATGTTAAACCGAGGTCTTGACTCTCTGTGGTCATTAAAAATCCCAGGATGTTCTTCGAAAAAGATTAGGGGTGTAACCCCGGCATCCTGGCCAAATTTGCCCTTTGGCCTCTGTCCATCATGGCCTCCTAATCATCCCTATATACTAATTGGCTTCATCACTCTGTCTCCTCTCCACCAGTAAGCTGGTGTGTGGTGGGCGTTCTGGCGCAATATGGCTGCCGTCGCATCATCCAGGTGGATGCTGCACATTGGTGGTGGTTGAGGAGATTCCCCCTTCCATATGTGAAGCGCTTTGACGTCCCAGAAAAAGCGCTATATAAATGTAACGAATTATTATGCATCAACAAATAATAATTGTTATGGACAATGTATTTATTGTGTTCATGTTGTATTGCAAAACACTTTTGCTGCTATTGAAGTGGGATGCTGGTAAGTTTAGGGAGAGGTGTGGTGGTGTGGGTAGGTTTATGGGTGGATTAAGGGGTTAGGGAAGGTTCAATAGTGCAATTATAGATGTTAGTTACAGCTGTAATTACATGCAGGTGTCTTTTTAAATATAAGTACAATGCAAAAACGTGTGTACACTAAGTGCATTCTATCGAATTATTATTAAAAATTTTAGTACATAGTAGTTAAAGACACTAAAGTGTTTGTTTTATTTACAACAACGAAAATATACAAAAACAGTTAAAACATTCATTTTTGGGAGAGCTATTCTTTTAAATGTTCTTTGGCTGTACTTAGCTGGGTTTAAAGTCCCCCTGTAGTCAATAATTGTATTCCTTAAAACTCATCTTTGATCACCAAAATGACATATTTAAAGGTTTTTTTTTTCCTGGGGAGAGAAATTCCTCATGCTTTAAAATAGCTTGAATGTAACTCTACACCCTTGATTCATTTAGTATACGCAGATACATGAGTATGCAAATTAGCCTCGCATCCACTCACTCACACCACCTCAGAGATCCACTCAGCCAACTTACTAAGGTAAAGGCTGAACAATGGTATCACTCTTCACAACGACGGACACATAATGGTAATTAATATGATTAGCCTTTTTCTTGACTACATTATCAAACAGCTAATAATGTGTTGCTAATGTTAAAATATATCGGGATAACCTGGCATCTCTCGAGACTCCCCTGCTTCAGAGCATATGATATGCTAAAGCCCGACGTATGTCAGAAACACCAGCAATTTCAAAAAGTCTTTTTTTTCCCCTTTTTTTAAAGAGACAATACTTGGCAATGGTGTTGACATGAATCTGCACCTGGTTTGTCTTAAAGCATATTAAAAACATCACATATAATGTGACATATAAACAATATTAAAAGCTTGATTTTCACCACAGGGGACTTTAAAGAAAATTCTGATTTAGTACATTGTATTTTCCTTTGACAATGCAGATAACCATACACCATTGTAAATTAGCATTCACCATCTGTATAAAAGTCATTTATGTGGTCTCTGGAAATGCATCGGGCCATAACTGCTCTGTTGGTTAGGTAGATCTTCTCTCAGACAGTTTGGCGGGCGCCAATATATAATACACCCATATAAACACAAACCCACTTTTTCACTGTCATGCTGTTTGGCTTGTTGATTTTGTTTAGTTTTCCTTGTGAATGCAAGAGCACCAGTCCACAGAATGCCCTCAGTTGTGGACAGCGGAGCGGTCCACTCACATAAACAAGCACACACTCAAGTGAAACGCTCCCCAAGAACAGTGGCACACTCTTGATGCTCAGTGCTGGCTGGCCAAATGCAGGAAATCCAATTACAGGGATCACAGGGCTGAGAATGGTGGAGCAGCCCTAGTCCAAACTACACACCTGCCCTCTTCCTCCCTCTCTCGCTCTCTCTTTCTTTTGCCATCTCTCTATCACAAATGCTCTCGAATAGGGATTTGTTTCGTTTATTAAGTCTCCCTTGTTGTCAGTAGTTTGTTCTTTTAGATAACATTTCTGCTGAGGTGTGTAGCATCTACTGTGGTCACTGTGGACCTGAATATTTGTATTCTGAGGGCTGAATCACCAAATGTTGCATTGTGTATGTGTAATCATTTTCTGCATTGATTTTTCACTTGTTTTACTCGTATTTTGAATGCTGCACTGCATTGTGATTTAGGTTTAAACAAGATGCGTAACGGATAATGTTTTGGCAGAACATTACTAGTACCCTTTCTCTGGATTTGTTTCTTACGGTATGATCTCCTAAGCTTTCTTATTTATATTTAACTGAATTAATGATGGGATTTTGCTGATTATTTCGCACATGTTTGGTAATGTGTATATACTGTGTGTAAATATATATAACACTTTTAATTAATATCGTCATTATTATTATTATTAATGAGGATAATAATGATGACATTTGGGTCTGGGTCTAATGTATGTCCAGTGTTTTGTTTTGTAAGCTTGAATATATAATGTTTGTTTATTTGTGTTAGCATGTGTGCTCATAACTGAGCTAAAATGGGCCACAACTGCTCTGTTCTGTTGTTCTGATGGAACAGACCAACTTTATGGCACTCGGCCTTTGCTCACACACAGAAGTTAGGTGTGCTGACTGACCGTGTAATAGTTTCCTTCCTCTAGTTCAGAATCTGAGATGAACAGGTGGCTCTGTGGATCCCCGATTCCTGCACCATCTGCATCAGATCGTAGAACAGTAAAACAGCACCCCCTACTGAGAACACCTGTCACTCCAGCCACGAGGAAACCAGAAAACAGACCTCCAAGAGCTTTCACGCTGAACATTACATTGGTTTCTTTGGCATAAATAACATAAATAAAACTGACTGCCGGCAGCTCACAATAGCAGATATTTGTAGAAAAAAATATGTAATGCCAGAAATAAGTTGTTTTTGTGTTTGGACAGTCTACTGTGTCCCTCAGCTGTCACACTTGGTATCATATCACAGCAGCACTACTCTTAGCTTCCTAGATGGTGACAATAGCAGTGGCCGGCTATCACTGCAGGCTAACTGCGCTGCCGACACAAAGCAGATCCAATTTAGTTCTTGCCTTCAGCGTCTGTGCAGCCACAGTAACCCCTGCTGAACGGAGCCCGTCGGACCAATACATTTAGAGGCGTATTTGACTAGAAGCCAGGTTTGTCCTTTTAAATAATTTCACTTCAGTGTGAATATGGCAGGCTTTGTTTTTTAATGGCTTTGTACAGTGTATATATTATTGTGTGTGTGATGTTGTTAATTGTGAATTGATATTTATCCCCATGGTGCTATAAAAGTCATGATAGCCCTCATTTTCATTTTGCAATCTGGAAATGAAACTAAACTGAGCTAAACTTTAAATCATAACATTCTGACCAATGAGGGGAATTTTTGCGTGTGACTTTTATTAACACATTTTGTTCTGTTTTGAAATGTTGCCTTGTGAAAGTGCCCGAACCAATAAGAAAATGCCAAGTCGCTTATGCTCACCAAGGCTGCATTTATTTGTTCAAAAATACAGTAAAACAGTTAAATTGTGAAATGTTATTACAATTTTAAATTTTTTTTTTTTTCAATTTGAATAGATTTTAAAATGTAATTTATTACTGTGACAGCAAAGCTGTATTTTCAGCATCATTACTCCAGTCTTCAGTGTCACATGATCCTTCAGAAATCATTTTAATATGCTGATTTGCTGCTCAAGAAACAATTCTAATTATTATCAATGTCGAAAACAGTTGTGCTGCTTACCATTTTTGTGGAACCTGTCTTTTTCAGGATTCTTTGATGAATAGAAAGTTCAAAAGAACAGTATTTATTTGTAATACTATTTTTTTGTAACAGTGTTAAAGTCTTTATTATCACTTTTGATCAATTTAATGCATTAGTGCTGAATAAAAGTAATAATTTGTTTAAAAACAAAAAAATTACTTGCCCCAAAGTTTAGAGTAGTGTATCTGTAGCTATTTAAATGCATATGTAAATGAGCTATGTTCATGTGTATTCTGCATTGAAAAAAAATATATATTTTAATGCAGTTTTGTTTTAAGGAAATGCTGAGACTGTTATCCCTTGATGTTGATTCATAAATATAAGTGATTTGATTGGTTAAAAGACTGTCAATAAGGATGGATGGTGTTGGTGATGCTAACTCCATGCAGTCAACCCCTCCATAAATGTAGAAACTCCATAATAATAAATGCTTGTTGTACATAAGGTGTCGTGAAGCATGACACCAACTAGCTGTCTGAGCAGTTAAAGCACATGTTTTAGGTATCTTGAATAATTATGAGGCACTGTCTTCTCATCAGATATACTATGCAGTCATTAAACACAATCATACTATCGTTCGTGTTTGAGAGTAGCATTGGATTTAGGGTGAACGATGACACTGTTGCTATGACTTGTCTCGGGTGTTAGGTGGATGTTTCTAAATTTATCAAGGGTTAAACCCAAAGAGGCCTGGCCCTCAGGGGCCAAACATGACAGACTGTACCACAGCAGTCATGGCTCAAACACATCTCGCCTCTCTTCTCTGTACTCCTACCATAAATACCATCTCCTCCTGCAGGAGTACAGCTGTCACTCTTCACTGTTTATGTAGGAGAATATGCAACACTGACTCATTAAAAGCAGTTGTGGCCTAAAATGAATTCAGCACAGTGAACAAACAATCTCCAATTCAGCTTAGAGGAATATTAATGACGTACCTGAGTGAAGCAGTTCGATGAGTTTGGTAATTCTGCATTTTAAGTCATTGGATTGTTGTTCTGCCAAATAATTATTGAGCAAAACAATAATATATGGACATTAATTGAGCCTGCAGAACTACCTGCTGTTGACATTTCAAGTGATTATGCAGTCATGTATTATTGCAGTAAGTGGATTCAAATATTTAAATGTTTAAATTAAAATGTCAGGAGAATAACTATTAAAAAGTACATAACATTTTTCAACACCAATTACAGTTTCAAAATACTTTTCTTTTCTTTTGAAAAACATAAATAAATGAGCGTTATGCATTAATAAAGATTTCAAATGAACAATACAAATTGCATACAATACATAGAAACCAATCTGAAAAGCAAACCACCTCCTTTAAGGTAATGCACATTTCAAAACTCTGCCCACATACATTTTTATATACATTTTTCTTATTTTTCATACAATCTTATTGGTTACACTTTATTTTAAGGTGTCATTACTTTGTACTTAAATAAGTACTGAGTAATATTAATGGTAACACTTTAGTTTAGGTTCCAATTCTCACTACTAACTATTTACTATGACTTTTGCCTTAATAAACCCGTAATTACTGCTTATTAATATTTAGTAAGGTAGTTGTTAAGTTTGGGTATTGGGGGGGATTAAGGGATGTGGAATATGGTCATGCAGAATAAGGCATTAATATGTGCTTCATATGTATTAATAAACCGCCAATATCCTAGTAATATGCATACTAATAAGCAATTAGTTAATCGTGAGCATCTCCATTTCAGCATCATTACTTCAGTCTTCAGTGTCAAATGATCCTTCAGAAATCATTCTACGCTCAGTATTATAATAGTTTAAATGGTCTCTCTGTCTGTTTGTTTTTCTCTATAGCCCCAGTGGTGGTGTCGTTTTCGTTCGATGTAGGAAACGGGCCAGTGGAACTGAACGTGCAATCTCCTGCCCCGCTGAATGACGACCAGTGGCATCGGGTCAGCGCAGAGAGGAACACTAAAGAGGCCATTCTTCAACTAGACCAGAAATACAAGGAGTTCAGAGCTGCACCTACACAGGGACACACACGCCTGGAGCTCTACAGCCAACTTTATGTGGGTAAGGGGTGCACGTGCACGTCCACATATAGAGTATATATGGATTCATGTGGGTGAGGACTTCAGACAAACACACTTTTCCATACGCCCACCCAAGAGTATGAAGCCCTAAGCCTGTTCATACTTACAGTGATATCATTCACTGTAAAAAAAATTATATGATCAATAAGTTATGACAACATTACAACATTTTGATACATATTGTTTTTATATTGCATTTTTAACAATTTTATACAAGATTAAGTTATACAAGATTCAACAATTTTTTAAGTCAGTTTAATGTAATTTAAACATTCAAGTTGATTGTACTTAAAAATGTAAGGCAGCAACTTTTTTTTACAGTGGTCGGCAGGATCCTGGACTGTTGTTCTTTTGTATTCATTATTAATTGATGGGCCCTTGAAAATCTGATTGCTGATTAAAATGGATAAAAAGAGGATCTTTCTTCATTATCATATACTCTTAAAATTAGGGTGACCAGATTTCTCATGGTGGAATACGGGACGGACCAACCCCCATGATATGAGAAATTTTATTTCATGATAACAATATATATCATATAGTTATTTTATTTTTGGTATATAAAAAAAATCTATTGCAAATTACAAACAATTGGACAAATACAATAGAGTTAAATGAAATAAACTAAGTTTTTCAGGTACAGTAGGTTTATTTAACATGTATACATATATTTGACTGTTGTTTGATTAACATTAATGACACAGACAGGTATTTTAGGCTGCTGTCACTTTAAGACTGAATGTTAGGATCTAATATACTGACAATTATATCCTATTTAACCGAACTTTTACGTTCACTTAGGTCTGTGAGAGCGCTTCTGGTGTTTTTCATTCAGCAAGACACCACATCACAACTTTCTGCGCATAATAACTTGATCAACTCTTTTTGAAGATCTTTGATAAATGTACACAAGCTTCTTTGACATCTTCGCGTCTGACATGATCTCCTCCACGATCTCTAATTTCCCGCCTTCACTAACAGCAAGTTAATCGATAACGAATTGTGATTGGATGGTAATTTTGTTCTCCAAAATATAGTATGACGAGATTGGCTACCTTTGATTAGGCTATTCTCACATGACAGAAGACTGCTACTCACTTTTATATGATCACCAAAGACAATTTAAGAAAGAAGAAATATGGGACAAAACAGGAACTGTCCTGGGAAAAACAGGACGTCTGGCTAGCTTACTTAAAATAAAATGTATTTATTGGCATCAATGGTTCCAAGAACTTTTAATATAATCTTTTCATTCCACAAAAGGCAACTTCTTTATAATGGAAAAAGGTTCTTTAGATTATTAAAATGTTCTTCACACTATAAAAAAAGTTGTTCTTTTAAGAACAGTTGACTGAAATCTTCTTTGGGGAACCAAAAATGGTTATTCTGTGGCATCGCTGTGAAAACCCCCTTTTGGAAACTATATTTTTTAGAGTGTACTCAAAAATGGCTCAATTCCTCCTGAATCTTTCCAATCTTAGCTCTTCTTTTGAGTTTGAATAATTCTCTCTCCTCTCTCTCTTCACTTTCTCACTCTTTTTCCTCTCTCTCTCTCTCTCTCTCTCTCTCTCTCTCTCTCTCTCTCTCTTGCTGTTTTTGCTGAGAAATCAGCTGTTTCTCTGAATTCTTGAGCACAGCGCTCTATGTTCTCATGTGTCTGAAAGTGAAAATGTATTTTTAGTCAGCAGTCTAAATGCAGGTGTAGCTGTTAAAACCTGCACTTAATGACATGGAACCCTGGGGAACCTATTCACCTCCGAAGTATGAAAAAGTCCACTGTAAAGAAATGGAAGTTGAAAATGGGTTTCAGTGAACATGGCTGAAAAATGTCTCAGGCACAGCAGGGAATATGACTAATAATGGTTCCATGTGTTCTATGCTAACATTAGCATGGAGTTTTTTATGGCTTTAAAAGTGTGAAAAAGCTGTGTCATTCTTGAGGCAATTATCTCTTGAACAGAACAGCTTTGGGCTTTCATTGTGCTATTTTGGCTTTGACTCATTCTTTTCAAGAAATGACTTTGATGCTCATTAAGAAAGAGGAAGATAATGCACCCCTATTGGCTCTCTTGAGAAAGCTTTTAGAAAGCTTGTTTAGCTTGTGTATTTAAAGTTTGAATTCTTAAGCTTAAGTTTTGATTGATATCAAAGTTTTTTGTAAAAGCAAAATTCTCCAACACAGGAACTATACATGTTTATTATTATTAATAATAATAGTGTTTGTACTGTAATTGTATTTTAATTTTTAATTTAATAAAATGTATTACTTATAAATACAAAAAGTATAATTTTACAGTGATTTTATGTTTTATAAACACACTCCGACATGTGATCTGAAAAATGACTCAATTTAGTAGTTCCCTTTCGAGGGAACTCGCACTGCGTCGTAAAAACGACTCTTTGGGGACGCTCCCTTAGCGTGCGTCTCTGAAGTATGAATGAAACTATTCCAATCCTGATTGGTGTTGCGTCATGACGTAACGTGACGGCATAACTGGATGCATAAAAGTGACGCTGACACACACATACATCAGCTTTCACTCTTCAGCAAGCGCTCTCTGTTGTTGTCAATCTTATTTGGTGTTGTCTGTCTGTGAAAGTGATTTATATAATGGTGAGTGAACAGTTCAAACAATGTGTGCACCCCTGTCTTAGATACATCACGGGTGGGGACACGCATAGTTTGTCTGTGAAGTGTTTGGGAATGCAGCACGCCCGGGCAGCTCTCGAAGGAGCTGCTTGCGGTGAATGTGAAGCACTACCTATGAGAGTGCTGCACTCCCGCCTGGCTTGTTTTGATGAACAGGGCCAGGTTCGCGCTCCCCACGGTTCTGGTCCCGCGTCTGTTGAGGCAGCGCGGCGATTGAGATCGTGGGGATCGCAAAAATATCTTGCAGAGGAGAATGAGACTGCTGAGGCACTTTCTCATTCTTCCTCTGAAGATCATGATGCTCCTGTTCATGGTGCAGAAGCCCGCGCCGCGGCTTCTTCTTCCCATGATCAGGGCCCGATGCTTGAGCTCTGCTGGATGTGCTCAGCATCGAGGCGGATGATCGTGATCTAGATTCGCCGGTTCACGGTCGTGCGTATGAGGAGCTCATCGAGGTTGTGACTCGTGCTGTGGCCAGACTTAACATCAGCTGGCCACAAGATGAGCAGGGAACGCAAAAAAAGAGCAAACTAGATGAGCGTTTCCTGCAGCACAGGTCACAGCCTCAGCGCCGGGGCTTGCCGTTTTTTCCCGATCTCCACAATGAAATCTCGAAATCGTGGGAAAAACCCTATTCATCCCATGTCTTTAGTCCAGCAAGTGTTGACTATAGTAATGTTATAGGGGCAAGGGATTTGGGATATGGGAAGATGCCGAAGGTAGAAGAGGCACTAGCTGGATACCTCTCTCCCGAAGCGGCATCTTCTCTTAAAGCCCCGGCGCTGCCCAGTAAACCATGCTGAGATACCTCTGCATTGGTTGGTAGGGCTTATATGGCGCCAGGTCGGGCCGGGTCGTGTCTGCATTCTATGGCTGTTTTGCAGGCATACCAGGCCGACCTCCTGAAAGATTTGGATGAGGGGGATGGACCGACACCAGAAGATATTGCCGAACTTCGGAAAGCCACAGATTTGTCTCTCCGTGCTTCTAAAGAGACGGCCCGTGCTATTGGCCGCTCTATGGCAGCGATGGTAGCTACGGAGAGACATCTGTGGTTGAATCTGTCTGGTATCAAGGGAAAAGATAAATCGTTTCTCCTTGATGCGCCGCTCTCGTCTTCTGCCCTGCTCGGTGACGCAGTTACATCTGTCGTCGACAGGTTCCAGGAGATGAGGAAACAATCTGCGGCGTTCCAGCAGTTCCTCCCCCGACGATCTAGACCCAAATCGAGTAGGGTGGGGCAAAAAGATCAGCCCCAGCCGTCATCGAGCTCCTCATATCGCCAGCAGCAAAGAGAGAGCGTTTCCTCTAGAGCCCCTCCCTTGGGAGCTTGGCAACAGAGGAAACGCTCTCAGTCGAAGTCTTTCGGCCAGAAGGGCGACTTGAGGGACGTCCTTCAGGCTAGGAGGGCTTCGGGAAAGAGGTCCTAACTGGAGTGGTAGGACCTCCGAGGGCTGCACCACCCGCTGCAGAGCAACCGAGGTTGTTCTCGCAGCGGAGCCCTCAGGAAATCGATGTCGGGGTCCCGCCGTCTCTGACGCTTCGGGCCGCATCAATTTCCAGTGAACGCACACCTTGTTGTTCGTGTCAGAAAATAAAAAACGAGCATCAATTATGGTCACAAAAAACGTATCGACTAAATCCTGCCGGCCTTTCGCTTCAGGAGGTCGAGAACAGTGCTCGGAAAACACCCTAGGCCAGCCTCGAGAGGCTGGTTCCCTTAGTAGATTTTGTAGAGGCATGGTGTCATCTTCCCAACATATCTGCATGGGTCCCGCGTATAATAAAACTAGGATACAGACTGCAGTTCGGTCACCGCCCCCCCCCCCCCGCCAGATTCGCTGGGGTGGTGCAGACTGCAGTGGTTCCAGAGCAGGCTCAGGTGATGGAACAGGAAGTACAGTCTCTGCTGTTAAAGGAGGCCATAGAACGTGTTCCTCCTTCAGACAGGGAGTCCGGGTTTTACAGCCGGTACTTTATAGTTCCAAAGAAGGATGGAGGGCTGAGGCCAATTTTAGATTTAAGACATTTGAATCGTTCTCTGAGGAGGTTCAGGTTCAAAATGCTCACTATACCCATCATCGTGAATCAAATCAGATCCGAGGACTGGTTTGTCACGATAGATCTAAAAGACGCTTATTTTCATGTCTCCATCCTTCCTTGTTACAGGAGGTTCCTGAGGTTCGCTTTGGGGGGCGAAGCTTACCAATATCGGGTTCTTCCGTTCGGCCTAGCACTCTCTCCCCGCACGTTCACCAAGTGCATGGATGCAGCACTAGCTCCATTGAGACTTCAGGGCATCCGCATACTGAATGATATCGACGACTGGCTCATTTTGGCCCAGTCTCGAGAAATTGCAATTCGGCATCGAGATGTCGTCCTTGGCCACATTCAGAGTTTGGGGTTGAGACTCAACACAAAGAAGAGCGTGTTGGAACCATCCCAGAGCACAACATTTCTGGGCGTGGTGTGGAATTCAGTTACGATGCGGGCACGAATGTCTCCCGCACGTATCGAGTCCACTCTGGCGATGGTGTCCGGGATAAAGCTAGGCCAGGCCATCTCTGTAAAGTGATTTCAAAGAATGCTGGGCCTCATGGCAGCGGCATCCAACATTATTCCTTTGGGCCTTCTACACATGAGGCCCCTTCAGTGGTGGCTGAAAGCCAAGGGGTTTTCCCACAAGGGGAATCCGTTCCGTATGATCAGAGTAACGCGCAGATGCCTTCGTTCTCTAGTAATATGGAAGAAACCGTGGTTCCTGTCCCAAGGGCCAGTATTAGGGGCATCATGTCGCCGGAAGTCCGTTTCGACATATGCCTCCCTCACGGGTTGGGGCGCGGTCATGGACGGCCGCTTTGCCAGGGGTCTGTGGCAGGACCATCATCATTCTTGACATATAAATTACCTGGAGATGTTGGCTGTGTTCAGAGCTCTGAGGAGCTTCCTCCCAGACGTCAAGGGTTACCATGTCCTGATACGATCGGACAATACATCAGTGGTAGCTTATCTGAACCGACAAGGGGGACTCAGATCGCGCCCTCTATCCAGATTGGCGCATCAGATTATCCTTTGGTCCCAAGGGAAACTATTGTCTATCAGAGCAATGTACGTTCCAGGGGTTCAGAATCGGGGAGCAGACATCCTGTCGAGGCAGGGGCTTAGGCCCGGGGAATGGAGGCTTCACCCGGAGGTGGTGAAGTTGATATGGGAGAGGTTTGGACCAATGGAAGTGGATCTGTTTGCGTCTCGAGAGAAGTCCCACTGTCCACTTTGGTTCTCCCTCACACATCCAGCCCCACTGGGGTTGGATGCCATGGTTACAGGCCTGGCCGAGGCTACGCCTGTATGCTTTTCCCCCGATCGCTCTGCTTCCGGGAGTCCTGGAGAGGGTCCGTCAGGAGGGCATCAGTCTTCTTCTGGTAGCCCCGTTGTGGCCGGCCCGAGTAGAGGGTCCGTCAGGAGGGCATCAGTCTTCTTCTGGTAGCCCCGTTGTGGCCGGCCCGAGTATGGTTTTCAGACAAAATTTCACTCCTGATAGCTCCGCCGTGGCAGATTCCTCTGAGGAGGGATCTGTGGTCTCAGGCGGAGGGCACAATATTCCAGCCTCGCCCAGAGCTGTGGAAACTGTGGGTCTGGCCCCTGAGGGGTTTCAGTACCTAAATGCTGGTCTATCAGCCGGGGTGGTTGAAACCATACTTAGCTCTAGGGCTCCGTCTACTAGGAGATTATATGGCCTCAAGTGGAATGTGTTTTCCACTTGGTGTAGAGAACAGGAGTTAGATCCAGTTAACTGCCCGGTCGCTTCAGTTCTGGAGTTTCTTCAAGATCGTTTCTCTGCGGGTCTCTCCCCTTCCACTCTTAAGGTGTACGTGGCTGCCATTGCGGCTTTCCATGCACCACTGAGTGATGGGCCTCTGGGGAGGCACCAGCTGGTCATTCGTTTTCTCCGTGGTACATGGAGGATGAGACCGACGACCAGGTCCAGGGTTGCCTGGGACCTGGCGGTGGTTCTCGAAGGGTTATCCCTGGCCCCTTTCGAACCCCTTCAGTCGGCTTCGCCCAAGGACCTAACGTTCAAGATGGCTTTTCTCTTAGCTATTACCTCTCTAAAGAGGGTGGGAGATCTTCAAGCCCTGGCAGTAACACCAGCCTGCTTGGAGTTTGCCCCTGGCGGAGTTAAGGCCATTCTGCACCCGAGACCTGGCTATGTGCCTAAGGTGCCTTCTAACATGGCACGGTCTACGGTCCTGCAGGCATTTCATCCTCTACCTCATGTGTCGCTAGAAGAAGAGAGGCTCCATTTACTCTGCCCTGTCAGAGCTTTGAGCGTTTACCTCTAGAGGTCATTTTCTTGGAGGAGGTCGGACAAACTGTTAGTGTGTTTTGGGTCACCTAAGAAGGGGCTCCCTGCATCCTAACAAACCATTAGTGATTGGATTGTTCAGGCTATTGCCTCTGCTTACAAGGTGCGCAATTTGCCTTCACCTTTAGCCGTAAGGGCTCATTCTACTAGAGGCATGGCGTCCTCTAGGGCCCTCCTCGGGAGTGCCCCTCCAGGAGATCTGTGAGGCAGCCGGTTGGGCTACCCCACACACTTTTATCAGGTTTTATAGTCTACACCTCCCTAGTACGTAGGGCTGGGCGATAAATCGATTTTATCGATTAACTCGAATGTGTAGTTTACGCCGATTTTTTTTTAATGAAAAATGGTTTTCTCTTTAACAACCGCTGACGCGCCCATCTGGGCTCCCGTAGTTCCGACCGGGCTCAGCGCTTGCCATGATAAAGATACACAAACAACATGGCAAATGAACAAGATCGCGGCAGCAGAAGCACACCCGCCGAAAACATTTACAAACTGAATCTGCAGGGCTGTCCACTCTCTCGAGTTCACTGTGAGAGACGCAATTGTCACTTTTTACACACTCTCACGCAGACATGTATTTTCTCACGCAGAGAAAAATCGCGCAGCAAAGAGCACACTGACACCGACAGACTAGACAGAGCAGGTTACTATTGATATGAAACAGATTCTCAGGTCTCAGATTCTGTCAATTTTATTACGAAATTCAAACAATAAACACCGTTTTGGCGCTTGTAAATGTGACGTGAAAGATCGCTGACAGATCTCAGTTCAAGTGGCACGTGAACGGATCATCTGTTACTCTTCACTACTAACTTACCGAAATGTAATAAAATCGATCGATCGTTTTTCAACCGCGGAAAGATGTCCATAAAACAGCTGGAGAACAACATGTGTAACGTAACGTTACATTTACGTTTGCCTTTTAATTACCCATAGCACGCATGTTAGTTGGACTTAAAATAATTGCTATAGAGAGGAGTATTTTGCTAAATATGATAACTATATTACACATTTGTTATATTTTTACCTATATCATTAAAATATTATAACGTTGTTTGTTATTATAAAAAGCGCATTATATTTAATTTGAGTTAGTTTTAACCTTTAATAATACCAGCTGACAGGGTCTCTGTATGTTTACAGCATTAAGTGATTTATTTTTGGAGAACAATTAAAATAACACATTAAGGTAGGCTATCTACTGTACCTAATATTTCCCCTAAAGGAAGTGATATTGAATCAATATCCGAATCAAATCACAAGAATTGAAGTGAAATTTGTGTTAAGCAATAATAAAAACAGTAGCATACCAGTCTTTGTACCATGTAAACAATGTGTTTACATAGTTAATAAACTTGATAAAATTATGTTTAGTTGCCAAATAATTTGACAATCACAATAAACATGCCCCCAATCCCAATCCACCCATTTTATGCTATGTTACATTTACACTATTTACAATGACAGGGCCTGCCCTGTCTTTTTGGCTTGTTGTTTCTGATTGCACTTTAATCCAGATAATATCCCAGAAGGGAATATCAAAACAAAATAAAGTTAAAACTTGTTTTGAACAATTTCTTTGTCATCTACAGATTGATTTTAAGTAGGAAGTGAAAAAAATCGATTTAAATCGTAAATCGGATTTTTTGTGCAAAATCTGGGATTTTTTTTTTTTTAGGCCATATCGCCCAGCCCTACTAGTACGCCTGGCGCACATGTGCTCTCGTCCTAGCTGAGTGCCTGAGATCAGTTTCACTCTAGGGCAGGCCTGTTTCGGTGCGTGGCCTAGTGGGCATTCGTTCCCCAAAGAGTCGTTTTTACGACGCAGTGCGAGTTCCCTCGAAAGGGAACGTCTCGGGTTATGACTATAACCCTTGTTCCCTGAGAAGGGAACGAGACACTGCGTCGTCCTGCCACGCCCCTCGAGGCCTTAGAGCGTCTTGCTTCATCGTGAGGCTGTTGTGTGTGTGTGTCAGCGTCACTTTTATGCATCCGGTTATGCCGTCACATGTTACGTCATGACGCAACACCAATCAGGATTGGAATAGTTTCATTCATACTTCAGAGACGCACGCTAAGGGAGCGTCCCCAAGAGTCGTTTTTACGACGCAGTGTCTCGTTCCCTTCTCAGGGAACAAGGGTTATAGTCATAACCCGAGACGTTTTTTTTAATTACCTAAAGGAAAGAATGTTTAATTATTTGATATCAGTACATTATTTGATATCAGTACATTATTTGATATCAGTTTCTAATATTGGTATCACTTTATTTTTAATGTGTCCTTGTTACACGTTACATGTATTTACTATAATAATAACTATAAATAAGGCATAATTACATGCAACTAACCCTAAACCAAACCCTAATCCTACCCCCACTCTAGAGACTTCTTTGCCACTAAAGTTTAAATTAGATGGTATTCGAATATTGGATCTTAAAACAGGTATAGCTTAAAGAGAAGGTCACACTAGACTTTGAGCATGTGATATTTCTTTGGAACCAGCCAAATCATGGCTTAATATTCAATATATTGCCCAGCCCAAGCCAAAACCCTCTCTGGGTCTCATTTGCATGTCCATGGAGCACATAAAAATTTTCATTCTTATTCTACGCTTGGATCGTAAGAATGTTGGACTGGCATTTCAATTTCATTATCAAGCACACTAGGGTTAGGTGTAATGAGCCTTGCAGTACAAATGAATGTTAAAGGTTGTCTAATTCCTGTCCATTTGTTTCAGTAGAAATGTAAAATGTTGATGTGAGTGTTTGCGGAGAGCAGCTCTCAGTCTTTAATTCCTGACCCTCAGTGGGAAAACTAACTGATTTATATCTGCAGAGTGGGCAGGGGTGGAGATGTCCCGATCTGTCAAGCCTCTCTTTGGCCTCCTCTCCTCTGCTTATGAATTGCTCCATCATGCTCACTTCTTCAGCACCATTTAGTCCCATGCCATAATTTATTGATAAAGCATATTGCCTTCTACTTCCTTTCACCCATGGATGCTTGTGTCTATTTGAAATTGTTTTGCATTTATAGTGGCCTTATTATATTTAATGGAGGATTAAATGCTTGCTCGTTCTTTATTGTCTTTCTCTTCATCTCAGATAACAAGCAGACCTTTGATTTAACAGCCACTAACATGTTTGCACTAGTTCATGGTATTTTAATATGCATAATGTCAGTATTCACTGTCTACATGAATCTTTAATACTTCTTTACTAGCCATCATCAAGTAGTTTCTTGCCATGTATTTTCTTTTTGTGTTCTCTTTGAAGTTTGGCTTTGATTATGCATTAAGTTTCTCATAACTGCATGTTTTCTTTTTTATAATATATATTTTCTTTTTCATTATCATTTTTTATTATTTTATATTTTGGTATTATTTTTCTTTCTTTCATTGCTTGCATGTCTGGGCGGTATTGGTTCTCCAAAGGGAAGCCAGCATCATGGGCCTGTCAGGACAGTAGGTAACTTTTTCGTAAAATGTACCCAAACAGACTATCTGTCTATCTATCTATCTATCTATCTATCTATCTATCTATCTATCTATCTATCTATCTATCTATCTATCTATCTATCTATCTATCTATCTATCT
This sequence comes from Tiaroga cobitis, assembly GCA_030578255.1. NCBI lineage: Eukaryota > Metazoa > Chordata > Actinopteri > Cypriniformes > Leuciscidae > Tiaroga > Tiaroga cobitis. The sequence goes on from CM060614.1 coordinate 14,506,716, forward strand.
ATCTATCTATCTATCTATCTATCTATCTATCTATCTATCTATCTATCTATCTATCTATCTATCTATCTATCTATCTATCTATCTATCTATCTATCTGTCTGTCTGTCTGTCTGTCTGTCTGTCTGTCTGTCTGTCTGTCTGTCTGTCTGTCTGTCCGCCTGTCTGCCTGTCTGCCTGTCTGTCTGTCTATATTTATATATATCTGTCTGTCTGTCTATCTGCGATATTTTGTACAGGTGAGCCTTTGCTGCAATATAAGGCTACACACAGCCTGTACAACGCCAAGGTAAAAGCAGAAAAAAATATTCCACTGGGCAGGATGGTCTAATAAATGTAATATGCGAATTCATTACTGGTTCATTAGAAAATAATTTCCAATTCAGGGCTCATCAGAGATGGAGGCAGTGAACTTCAGAAGGGTTTTAACAGCTTGACGTAACAGCTTCTTTCCTTACTCATATATTCATGATGTACTTTCCAATGTTAAAACACATCTTGTGTTTATTAAAACAATGCTGGTGAAAAATATTTTTCAGTAACAAACAAGGACAGAAGAAAACGCCTATAAGTGACATGAATCCAGTTGGAACAATCATGCGACGAGTTATAAATAAAAATGTTAATTAAAATGTGTTTGTGTGTTTATCTTGTGTTCGTCCTTGAAACATGAGACATTGTGTCTTTCATTTTATAATAGAACAGCATATTTACTGTACATTTGATGATAAAAGTTCCGCTCTGGTTTATTAGCAAAGGATTCAGTGCGTTTGTTTTGTATTAAATAGGCAACCAGGTCACCGTCTCAATTAAAACTCCCCTGTTAATGCGAGTTTGAGTTAAATTGAGTTTAGAAAGCTTTGAAAACGTCACATGTTTTCTTATTCTGTAAAGATTAAGCAACCTGTAATGTCTCTAATCTATGAATACTCCGATCCATAATATTCCGATCCATTTTTCTGGAGGAATTGATAAAGCTCTCCTCGATTGGCAGCTTGATAAATTGTAGTAGGTTTGTACTTGTGGGTCTGCTTTTATTATTTACCATTAGTAAATAATTGATGCATCCTACCAGGACATTTACCATTAATGTAGTATTAATCTAGCAAATGATTATATGATTTCTGTTTAACTGGGCAGTTTCCTATAGTGAAAAGATGTCCAGGCACGACAATGAGCAATTGGTGAATGTTTATTTTCTCCTGGAAGTGGAACTCTAATGGTGTCTAATTTCTCCAAGGTCTATTGTATTGAATGGTCCATGCCATAATGAATGAAACGTGCTAAAAGGGGTTGAACTATTGGCTTAGACTTAATGTCTCTCATTTAACCTGTTGTTTTCAAGCTTGTTGTTGAGCCTGCTATGAACATGATTATGTCATTTTGTTGAGCCACTTATGCTTTTATTAAGACCATTTTCAAGCAGAATATTGACTAGTCTTTTGTTTCGATTTCCTATCTAGGTGCCGCAGGAGGTCAGAGAGGATTTCTCGGATGCATCCGCTCTCTGAAGATGAACGGGGTGACTCTCGACTTAGAAGAGAGGGCAAAAGTCACTCCTGGTGTGAAGCCTGGTTGTTCAGGTCACTGCACCAGTTTTGGGATGTATTGCCGTAATGGCGGCAAGTGTATGGAGAAATACAACGGCTATTCCTGTGACTGCACCACCACCGCTTATGATGGGCCTTTCTGTTCGAAAGGTCAGTATGCATAATGCAAATTATAACTTTTCTTTTAAAGTTTAAACACCTTAACCAGAGATATGACACTGAACAACTTCTTCTGTAAACTTCAAACTTGTACATTACAGACTGAATGTGTCTGGACTAAAATTGGTTGAATCACTGAGAGCCACTCTTTGCATTTAAGCCCCGCCTCCCTCATTTGAATATAGTAATAGCATCGCTGACATGAACAAGCCTTTTCTGTAGTTCATGCTCTGTGTCAAGACCCCCATCAAACACTGCATGCCCTCCGTTTAAAAATGGCGACTCGCTACGAGCTAGAGACTCGGATGGTTACCCTTAGCTTTCAACATCTCCTTTCGGTTTAAATATGCATGAACCTTGTAATTGCTAGGTTTTAACTCACATTTCCATTTTACACATATTTACTTGTGCCATCTAGGGTATTGCAGTCAATATCGAATTCTCTCAGATTCTTGGCCTCTGGATCAGTGCAATTGCTCCCACAGGCTGCCTTACATCTGTGGCTCAATACTACACTTTCACTCCAGGAAGAGAAAACTCTTCTCCATGCTGCTTCACTTGGATTCGTAGCCATGGATGTAATGCATTTCTTTTCACATCTATATGCTATTTAGTGTTTTTTTTTCTGAACTTAAATAGTAAGTTCACCCAAACACCCAAAAATTGTGTCTTCATTAACTCATCCTCAACACAAAAGAAGATTTTATTTTTTTCCATACAATGATACTCAACGCAGCTAAAGTGTTGTTTTGGAGAGCCTTGAATATTGTTGTATGTTAAAAGAAAACAGATCTGCAGTATATCTTCTTTTATGTTCCACAGATAAAAGAAAGTCGTACGTAACAATACTGAAGAAAAGATCTGTCACTACTTCTGTTTCATTGCGACTTTAAACCAGTAGTAGTACATTAGATAAAGGATCCACTCCAGGGTCTGTAAAGTTGTTGGTCCTCAGAACACATCACAGAACTGTAATTCCTATTATCTGTACCATCCTTACCCTGTCTTTTCATGCTTCTGCTGTGTCGAGGCTTTTGCCCCAGTGGTAATAAAACATGATGCTTCTGTCTCTGTCGTATCTGAACCCTACAGCCCAGCCTGGAAGCAATGTAAAGGCCTCGCAGCAAATAATTAAACCAATCTATAGTCACTGCACTGATTTCCTTCCTGCTCCCGATACAGCATTTGTACAAAGCTCATTTGTACTTAGCGCTTTGTTCCCGGGGGTAAAACGGCTGAATGAGAGAATTCCATGAATAGCAGATAAACCCGCCTCCCCTCTGTGTACATGAGATATTCGGTGCGGGTGCACATTGTCATGTTCGTTCACTCTCTTTTTACCCTTGTGTGTATTTACTTCATTACCCATGTTGATTTCCCATGGTTCTCCCTGTTCCACCCCATATGCAACAAATCCTGCGTTGTTTATTCTGCTTGTGTGTAAGACAAATCCACACACACTTGCACAGACGTCCTAGCAGTCGGGTTAAACGATCCATGTAAGGACCTTTGTTCTCCCCCTCAAGTAAAAAGGTAATAGGAAAGTGTCCTCTTGGTTTTATAGCTGTAGAAGAAGCCCCTCATGAATACAAAACATGTCGGTAATGTCAGTTTCCTTGCCCTTTACTGCAGATGGCCATGCCAGACATCACTTACACATTCCCAGTGTACATTTATTGAATGGTGGCCATGATTTTGCCGGAAGTATGATGTGTTCCGGGTTAAACATCTTTTGTTGGTCCTCAAAAAGCATTCCTGTAAAGAGTCATAGTTTTAACTCTAGAACTAGGTATCACCTTACAATACAATTCATATTTGATATACTGGATGTATTTATGTCACAATCTCATTTGTGCACTTCACTTTTTCAGGCTAAGAATCTATAAATATATAAAGACAGTAAAGACATTTATAACATTACAAAAGACTTCTGTTTTAAGTAAATTCTGTTTTTTTTTTTATAAACTTTCATGAACTCTATATTCACCACGGTTTCCACAAAAATATTAAGCAGCACAACCATTTTCAATATTAATCATAATGAGAAATGTTTCTTAAGCACCAAATCAGCATATTACAATAATTTCTGAATCTAGTGACAGTAATGCTGAAAATTCAGCTTTTGCCATCACAGGAATACATTTTAAAATATATTCAAATAGAAAACTGTTAAAACAATTGTTTTAAATTGTAATCATATTTCACAATATTACAGTTTTACTTTTTCGACCCCAAACTTTTTTTAAGCAACGGTGTACTGTACATAAATTAAAAAGTATCAGTGCAATATATGATTGTTATCGCTCAGCCATAATCCAAACTTTAAACTAACCCTCAAATATGGTTGTTTATAAGAATTGTTGTTCTAGGGCCAACAAGAATGTTGCCTAAATGTCAATATCGTCTGAAGAAACACCTCATTCTTTTCCAGACGTTGGTGGTTTCTTTGAGGCGGGAACACTGGTCAAGTATAATCTGGTACCTGAAGTGGTGGCTGCCGCCTCCAGCCTGGATGAGAAGAGCATAATCCACAACCTGCCCGTCGAGACCAACTTGACACGTGAAGACCTGACCTTCAGCTTTAGCACCTCTACTTCTCCCAGCCTTCTGGTCTATGTCAGCTCAAAGACCCAGGATTACATGGCCGTGGTGCTCCATCACAATGGTAAGACGTTGTTTGTGGCATTGCGACGATGAGATGAAGGGCTAAAATCTCATTGATCCAAAGACCCTTTTCACAGACTGTGATGGACGTTTCCACAGTTGTTGAAATCGTAAAAAAGTTTTTTATATTTTAGTTTTTTTATGTATGTACATTTATAACACTATACTTGGTGTTTTCTTACCTTGGCCTGAAGGAGTGACAGCAAATTTTGACATTTGCTCTCTATTCTGGCCGATGTAATGAATCTCTCAATATTTTTTTGCTCTTGTGGAAAGTCATAAGCCCCTTTCACACTGAGCGTTGATCCCATAAAATTGCCTTAAAATTTCTAGAGTGCCTTCTGTGTGAATGCAAACACATCCCGGGATTAATTCTGGGATGTGGGCGTAGTAACATTGCTAGGATCAGTCCGGGAACGCGCTCTGTGTGGACAAAAGGCAGGACAGAAATGTGAAAAGAGTCTGTTGTACCACATGACTGTATATTCAAAATCAAATATTCAAATTCAAGTTCAAAGAACTTTATTTATCTGTTAAGAACTTCATTCGTGCTGAGCATCAATCAGCACGAATGATATGTTCTGAATAGCTGTTATTGCACAACACTGTTGCTTTCACTATGAACGGACAAATTGCGAACCTATTGCATCGCACCTTGTTAGTCTTTGCAGTTCATCATTAAGTATGGATGCTGATGCAATACACATGTGTCTGTACGATTGTTCCACAGCAGTTCTGAAACTGCACTGTAATAATAAAGGAGAATTTATTGCAGCAGGCTGAATTGCTTTTTGAAGTGGAGGCGCAACAGTAAAAGCTAATTATATGACAAATGGCAGAGCGCAGGCAATTGCATCCCTGTTTGTTTGGCATAAGCACAACACTGTGATCCATGTTTTTTAGAGTTTAAAAGTAAAACGCATCTGGTGTTTAAAAAAAGACCCTTATTCCCTTCAGGGACACGATTTCACATTAAACTCAATGACTCAGATGTACCGTTGTTTAATTTGTAGCACAGCATTTTCGTTAACACCATCGCATAAAACCTAAGGGGGACACACAAGACTGGTGATGCTTATTCTTTGAGTTAAGCTGCCCTAAGCCCACATCGAATTTTACTCTATAGCCTCTGAGCAAATGTATCTTGCTGGCCTGTGCTGTAACCCAAATGAGGTTCTACTCTTCCCTACAGCCTGTAGGGCCGTTGCACAGTGTGCAGTGTAGGTGAGTTATGTCAGGGAGTAGAAGTGATGTTTGAGCTCAACTGATGGTTGAGTTCTGGATAAACGTGGTCTTATTGTCTCACCCCGTTTCACTCAGGTACCCTGCAGCTGCGCTACAACTTGGGTGGTCTCAGAGAACCCTTCACCATTGATATTGACCAGAGGAACTTGGCCAACGGGCAGCCCCACACCGTCAACATCTCCCGGGTGGAGAGAGACATAGAAGTACAGGTGGGAAACACATGAGACTGACCACACTCAATATTACAAAAAGTATCAATGGTCAAATGAATTTAAATACTGATCCAATAATACAGCTTCCTCACTGTCGACTAGGCACTTTCTAGAGAAGCATCCTAATTGATTTGAAACTTGTTTGGGGAAAAAGGGATTTGTTTGACACACTCCACAAAGGCAACTAAATTGCACAAAAAAAATCTATTAAAGGGGTCATATAATGGTACATGCACTTTTGCAAGTTGATTGTACTGAAATGTGTGTTGGCAGTGCCTGTACACAACCATCATAAAATGATAAAAATCCATCTAGTGTTTTTTTTTTTAATCTCCTTATATGTTTTCCCCTGCCTCAAATTGAGCCGTTCGATTTTGTGACGTCACTAAATCGAAAGCCCCTCCCACGATTGTTGATTGACAGCAGCGTTTCAACACAAACCCGCCTTTGCTCGTGAGCGAGCGAGCTGTCAATCATAGTCCACGCGGACCGGCGCGGTCATTGTTGATATGCTGGAGCACTGTCTATGAGCAGAATGGCGTCTAAGCGATTTTGGTGTTCTGGTTCTTGGGTGTAATAACGAACACAGCAGTCATTTTAATGTTCCTAAATCCGAACCGCTTAAAGGGGTCATATAATGCCATTTTTGTACAAAATAATATGAATCTTTAGGGTCTAAATGAAAACTTTGTAATATACTTTTATTAAAAATTATCATTAGTATTTTAAGAGAACACTAATTTTACCTGCTCAAAAACAGCTCTGTTTTCAGCACGCTGTTTCAGTGCATATGCCTTTAAATGATAATGAGCTTTGCTCACCCCGCCCCTCTGTTCTGCGGGGCGTTTTTGATACTACGCATGTGGAGTGTTGCCTTGACAACAGTTGATGGTGTATTTTGGCGAAAGAATGGCAGCTGGGGTCTCTGAGGGCACATTTGTGCAACCATATCAATTTGAACCGGAGTCGGACCCGGAACAAGATGACGGCCCCGAAGAAGTTCGACAATTAAGGCTCGAACAGGACGTTTCTGAATGGTTGGTTAACAATGTCACTTTGATCTATTTTTTTATGTACTGGCAGGGTAACGTTAGAGTTGTGAGATACAAACGCTATGTGTTTAACGTTACTAATGTAAGTTATAGGTTAGTTTGTTGACAGATTTATGTTGAAAAACTCTTTTTTTTTTTCTTTTTTTTTTTGTAAATGTATACTTGTCAGTGTTTCGTGACGTTATCTCAGTGTTAGGTACAACTTTTGTGACTTAAACTGACATGAGGTCATGTCAGTAATGATTCTAGCAGTAGTTGAAGGATACCTAATAATTTGTTGTATATTTATGTTTAGTGCAGTACGAAAATTTTTTAAGAAAACTTTTAAGTACATCTATAGTATTGTAACTGCATTGATATAGTCTTGAATCATATGCATTTGCAAGATGTAAACAGTATTTTGCTGGCCTGTGTTACCATTCATCTTAATGCAGTTTAACAGTTTTTTTGACATTACTTTATTAATCAGTAACATACAAGTAAACCAGGTGTAACTTAGTGTTAGCATGTTAACTGTAACACCTGCGTACACAGTTTTTAATAACACAATAACTATAACGCGTTTTTCATTATAAACGTGGGATTATGAATTATATTGAGAACGTCGTAATGTTACATAGAATACATGCCGTAATGCAGTGTTTATGAGCTAATGAGTTGAATCAGGTGTGTTTGATTAGGGAGACAAAGAATACGCGCAGTGTTGGTGTGCCGCCAGGAACAGGGTTGGGAAACACTCCCGTAATGTACCCTGAGTGTAAACATTAGCCACATTCATCGTAAAGCGTGCATGGGATTTTCAAATATTAATATAAAGTTTAATAAAACGTCACACTTACTTCTTCTGGAGCAGGTCCAGCAGGAACACGAATAGTTGGTACTGATTCCTTTTTCACTAGCAGCCTCTTAGCAAAACCTGATTTATATTGTCCCTCGTTTAAAAAGCAGTCTGGTGAGAAATGATTTGCGCAAACATGAGCGCATTCACGTTGCTCGTCGGGAATATTCCCTTCATAAACAAAACTCAGCCACTGCGTCTTCAGCGGTTCGGATTTGGGAACTTTAAAATTACTGCTGTGTTCGTTATTACACCCAAGAACCGAACACCACAATCGCTTAGACGCCATTCTGCTCCAGTGTATCAACAATGACGAACTATGATTGACATCTCACGAGCGAGCGAGGGCGGGTCTGTGTTGAAACCCTGCTGTCAATCAACAATCGTGGGAGGGGCGTGCGAGCTTGTGACGCCACAGGCTCGAACGGCTCGATTTGAGGCAGGGGAAAACTTATAAGGAGATTAAAACAAAACCACTGGATGGATTTGTATCATTATATGATGGTTGTGTACAGACACTGTCAACACACATTTCAGTACAATCAACTTGTAAAAGTGCATGTACCATTATATGACCCCTTTAAGACGCAGTAGCTGAGTTTGTTTTCGAAGGGAATATTCCCCACGAGCAACGTCAATGCTCTCATGTTTGCGCGAATCATTTCACACACCAGACTGCTTTATAAACGAGGATCAGTATAAAGCTGGTTTTGCTAAGAAGCTGCTCATGAAAAAAGGATCGGTACCAGATATTCGTGTTCCTGCTGAACCTCCAGAAGAACTGAAGTGAGTGTAACGTTTTATTAAACTTTATATTAATATTTATATGAATCTTTGCAAATCGCTAGCTGCACGCTTCACAATGAATGCGTCTAAGGTTTACACTCAGGGTACATTACGGCATGTTTTCTATATATGACGTTCTCAATATAATTCCTAATCCCACGTTTATACTGAACAACGCGTTATGGTTATTGTGTTCAAACGGTGTACGCACAGAACAGAGGGGCGGGGTGAGCAAAGGTCATTATCATTTAAAGGCATATGCACTGAAACGGCGTGCTGAAAACAGAGCTGTTTTTGACCAGGTAAAATAAGTGTTTTCTTACAATACTAATGAGAATTTTTAATTAAAGTATATTACAAACTTTTAATTTAGACCCTAAAGAATCATATTAGCTTGTTAAAAAATGGCATTATAGGACCCCTATAACACTCACTATTTCACAATTAAAGTGGATGTTAACATGTTGCTAAGCTAATAACTCAATACTGTAATAATCACAAAAATATATATATAGCTTATAAAACGTCCTGGTTGCGTATGCAACCCACCGTTCCCTGAAAAAGGGAATGGAGGACGTAGACGACGTCGACTGAATGGGGATCACGCTTAGGGAGCCTGTCTTCTTCGTACTACTATTTAATCAAGCCAATTCAACATTGGTGTGCGTGATTACACACTTCGCCCCGCAGCGCAGGTATAAACACGGAAGTGGACGCACGCACCAGTTGCTTTTTCGCTGAGGAGCCGAGCGACCCCTGGAGTCAGCGGTGGTCCAGCAGTAGTGGCAGTAGTGGCGAGGGACTACACCTTCCCTTCCCTCCTTCAGGGAACGGTGGGTTGCATACGCAACTAGGGATCGAGAGATATGGATTTTTTTGTGCCGATGCCGATACCGATTTTTTTTTCATCAGCCTTAGCCGATGCCGGTTACGACAAATCTTACGGGCTGCCGATATTTGGAGCCGATACTGCTTTTGTTCCCTCAATTTACATCATAAAAATTACACAATGATGATAACAAATGTTACAAGTCTCAATTTTAAAAAAGGAACATTTATTGAACTTTTTATTTAAAAAAAAACAATATTTAACAAATAGTAAAAACAGGTGAGGTAGAACAAGTAAGAACAAGTAGATAAACAATATTTAACAAATATTAAAAACATGTCGGGTAGAACAACGGGTAGTAAAAAAAGAGTTCAGTGCTGAAAATACTGAAAATAAAAATGTAAGCATACCGGTAATTGACCTTTCGCCGGCCCTTCCCCCAAAACTGCCATTGTCCAATCACACATCATAGCAACCGTTACTATGTGAGCAGGTCCGTCAAACATTGACTCCAAGCAAGATGGTGAAGTGGTGCGCCCACGGCTGATGGATTGTCTGGAGTAAGTTACCCCGATAGGTACCCCGATAGATTGTCTGGAGGAGTTGTGTTCTTTCCGTTCCCAAAGCCGAAAAACACAACGTGAGCGGTGCCTACAATGGATAAAAACAGTGTGGACGGCCCCACTCCCAGTTAAATGTCTCGAACATGGTTAACTCGCGTGCAGTGTGCGTGAGACTGAGACACTGAGATTAGTCAAAGAAACATGGAGAAAGCAGATCAAGAGGATCCACAAAGGAATTACTTTTTTCTAAAGGGTTGTTGTTAACATAATATTCTCGGGGGAAAAGGAGCAGCAGTCAACAGTGCAGCACCCGTAGACTACAGTTTAGAGGAGTGCACGTTCGCAACGGGGAAAGCATGAAGCTTACTTGACAACATCAGTTCATATATCAATATCGTAACGAATAGAAATAACCTTAAATAATGTATGGTTATCTGCATCTTTCCGTCTCTTATGTATAGTTACTTTTTAAACACGAAAATCGCATTCAGCATGATACGCATGGTGTCACGGTTGCCGTGGTAATGAACAACCTGCTTGTTAAAGCGAATGTATAATCCTGTATCTGAGGCAAAATTACTAAACATGCAGCGCGAGTTATATATTTCTAACTCCAAACAATTAGCCACTGGACCAGCTTCTTCAAGGCTGTGCTGGTTTCATTTGAGGTACAGGTCATGGGGTTTCTAGTCGTGTCTCCTTCATTGCGTATTTTTATATTTTGAATATATCCCTCCACTGCATACTGTAACCCCTTGTGCCTCGATCTGGAGGATATCGCTGAGGTATTGCTCCAAAAAAGGTCACTGACACGCACGGGTATTCCTCTTCCCGTCATGACAATCTGTCGCGCTGGTCGTGTTTGACCATTTGTTTGACGGGCGTAGTAACAATAACTAGGGGGCGTGGCTTTTGCGAACGGTCAATTAAAATTCTGAAAATATTTAAGCATAAATAAAATAATTACACTATTGCACACAGTAGCAACAAGCAAGCAGCACAATAAAGTGCAAGCTGTACTATACTTAATTTTAAAAGTAACCAACTATTTACAACTGGCTCCACTCCCAGTTAAATGTGTCGAACATGGTTAACTCGCGTGCAGTGTGCGTGAGACTGAGACACTGAGATTAGTCAAAGAAACATGGAGAAAGCAGATCAAGAGGATCCACAAAGGAATAACTTTTTTCTAATGGTCCTCATGATATATTAAATACAATGTATAGCGCAGAATCTGCGCATTTCTGGCTTACTTGAACACACACATCACTAAGCAACAAATAACGGCGCGCTTGTTCACTTGCATTGAAGTAATAGCGAATATTAAAAAGCATTTGGTTAACAGAAAATACATTGTTATTTCCCAACATCCTACATGTTCTGTGTACTGTATTGATCTGTCCACCTAAAACACATTTTTGGTAAAAAAAGAAAAGAAAAAAAAAGGCCGTTAAAATCGATTCCGTATTTTCGTTTTCGATACTTGTGTTGGTTGGTCGGTCCGATTGATTGTGCAATCGATTTTCGAACGTAAAGTGACAGCCCTAGTGGTCACTGAATAAAACTCCCACAAATACCACGGAACAACGTCGGCATTCCTTAATCCTATGACCAGCGTTCGTAACCGCTACCGTATACATATGGATAGCCTACAATTTAGCTATTTGCAGCTCCCTAAATACAATGGCAAGCAGGTCAAACAGTTAAAAGATGCTTTGAAAGTTTAAAACAATCACACTAACAAGATAAATGACTACGGTCTAATCTTACCACTAAAAATCTTTATTGATAATATGATTAGTTTAGAAAAGCATCAGAAAACAGCAGCTAAATGACCATTGATGAAACTCAAGAACAATAATACTGCATTGTCAGACGTGTAACGTTACTTCAAAACAAAAACAAAGAAAGACAAAGGTACTGCTAAACCATGACCAACATGTGTTTTAAGAAAGTAAACTATTTTTTTATTAAAGATATTTACAGCTTACCGAAGTGCTCTGTTCGTCGTCTCCAAAGATAGAAGGAATTGACCCCTCAATCAGACGAAGTCGAGCGGCAAACCCTTCTTTAAACTGGCGGAGGTTGTAGAAGTCGGAATCGTCGAAGTGCTTCGCGCACACGAAAATGACTTTACCCACAGATGTGGCAACATTTCCAATAAAACTCAACCAGGCACTTCGAAGAGGTTCTGATGCTGGGAGACGGTGTAACGAAGCGTGTGGGTCAATACATCCAACAACCGAACATTTTGACTTGAGCTCTCGACACTTCAGCATCCTTGAGCTTGGACTACAAAATCGGATCGAGAAATAATAATGGCGGATTGCTCGAAATGTTGGGCCGGTAGTCAATGTCCTTATTTGGAAGTTGCGCTGCAAATACTGTGAGGTAATTGTTAAAAAAACATCATAGAAAACAGAAAAATCTGAACAGGGTGAAAAATATGACCAAAACAGAATATTAAGATATAAATGAAACACCTGAAGAGAATAATTTCAACTTTTCTGCACTTATAAACACTCCAAATATACAACTAAATGCATTTAAGGGCTAAAAAAGTGGATTTAGCATGTTATGTCCCCTTTAAAACTTGCCGCTGTCTTGAAGAGTAGGCTTCCAGCACTCTGCTAGTGGGGGAGGGGCAGTGCATGGTCTGCACACAGAGCTGCCTGTGGACACCTGTCTGTAAATAATGCCTGGAAAAAACTATCGGCGAACGCAGCAGCCGTATCAGGCGATGCCGATACATGTAAAAACCGCAAATATCGGCCCAATTTATCGTCCGGTCGATATATCGGTCGATCATTATACGCAACCAGGACGTTCCCTTTCAGTCGAGAACGTCAGACATAGTCGACGTCGACTGAATGGGGATCTATTGAAAACGCCACTGGTGCTGCCACCTTCCAGTGCCTAGACAGAAGCCTCCAGATCCCCCCGTGATTTAAAGCATAGAATGGACAGGGCTTTAGGCCAGGCAAGTCACTGCTGTTCCTACAGGACCACTGGGAAAGCGTTCCCTGTACATGGAAGGAAGGGACGCTGTGGAATCCACACCCTGTCACAGGGAGGTAACATGTGGAGAATACACATAAACATGGAATGGGCGAATTGACGGGCAGTACAACATATGGAATGTCACTCGGGAGGCTCCAGCCTATAACAGGGGGGAGCTACTAACCAGTCAGTGACAGCAGAAAGCTCTGCCAAGGGAAGACACGGGCTCGCCACAGGGAGCCGTATCATAGAAGAATACACATATGGGATCACCGTGGGGATCGCAACATATGGACCCAGTCAAGCACAAGTTCCACAGTGCATACGAGTGGTAGGCCTGGCTTCGGACGCTCCGCCCCGTCTGTCGCCGGAGGGTGTAGAGGAACTCAACAGATTAATTTCCCTTGCTCCCTCAGGAACCTGACGATCAGGTCGTGCTTCCCATGCTACTGCATCATGATGTGCGTCAAAAAATAGAGGCAACATCATTTTGAAGGGTGGAGGATACAGCCCTCTTTCCAACCCATCTTGCAGAAAAGAGAGCACTGAAATGACCGAACGCCTTCAGGATCTCCTCACGGAGAGAAGACTCACTCAACGAATAGGTTCCACTTCTATTTGGCGTAAGCAAAACTTCCTCTTTTTAGGGGGTGCTCTCGCAGAAGTGATGGTGACTACCTCATAATTCCTGCGGTAGCTACCTGAACCTCTGTGTCCAATTTTAGGACCGGCCTGAAATCCTCCAGGGGTCTGAACGCGGGTGCCATCATGCCCCGTCCCTAAGAATGTATTCAGTGGAAAGTCAGGAAGGGCTGTCGAGGGGAACTAGGTCTGGTTGGGCCAATAAGGGGCAACTATCAAGACCCGCTCCACTCCTGACCTAGCACTTTAGTATGTGCAAGCGACATGCGCGCACAAGACAGGAGCACTGCTCAACACTAGGTGTGAAGAAATCACTGAGCTTCAGGAGCATCTCTGCTCAACACCTGAGTGTGATGAAATTCACTGAGCTTCAGGAGCATCTCTGCTCAACACCTGAGTGTGATGAAAATCACTGAACTTGGGCAGGCGCAAAGCGACAAAATCGCATAGCCGCTTTTTTAGAAGGCAGGACCCTGGGGCCGGCTGAAAACCAGTGTCTGTCCAAGGGTTGTCCGCTTCGACAGAAATAACACAACTAGCAGAGGAACGGATCCGGAGAGGCAAACAGATGTAACCGTGCGGCCCTGAAGTGGTCCCTGCCCAGCTGGACCTCTCCCTGGCCATAGGTTGTCGTGAGGCTCGTCGGCGGCACGATTGAGCAGGCCGGAAAAAAATTGTGGTATGAAGCGATCCTCAGAAGCTTATGACTCCAAGTAGGAGGTGACGGGCGAGTTGTGACATGCGAGGGAAGCTCAGCGCAACGGTTGTGATGCTGTCTTTCAGACCAGTACCAGCTCGCTGAGCAGCATTGGCTCAAAGCGAGGTGAACTGCAACAACTCAAGGAAATGAATAACAATGCAGTCGGAGGTCGGCCAGGCCTCCGTTAAAGCATGCCATTTGTACATGGCCCCTCAGTCAGTGTTAGATGCCTAAAATTGTTGCCTATATAGGTAGCTTTTCTTTGTTTAGGAATAGAACTGACATGTTAAATATGCGGGTATGTGAGTGAATGTGTGCCATGTCTGATACCCAGGATGCACAGCATTGTCTCACATGCCCAACTGCAGTACAGAAAAAGGATCATTGAAAACCTCTATTGATCCCTGAACTGAGACTCGGGGTACACTGTAGTAGATTTCATTGTATCCTAAATGGCGGGACACGCAGCATCTCGTGTGGTCGATAAGCAGGGTATTCAGCAAGATAAAGATGATAAAGGAGTGATCAAGATCACAGGAAGCATGAGCGCTACCACCCCAGATCAGTAGCCGAGACCCTTCTCCCCCTTCACCATCGCTGTAAGACACGTGCCAAGAGAATAATATTGAATGACAGAGGTGCAAAGATCATGTCAGATATACTGACCTTGTCAGCAAAAATGTGGGCTTTGTTGTCTTGATGCTTTTCTCTCTCTGGTCAGGCTGTGTCTTTGGCTCCTGCTCTGTTCTGGGCTCCTAAATCAAATAATCAAATTCCTGCTGTCTGGATGGATGAGGCACAGCACAGAGAAGCCCGTGGGCATGAGGCTTAAAGATGGGCTGTAGCTCTCTTTAATTCTGCCTTATTTCTTGCGACATAGCTCTGCCAAGCCCGAGATCTTGCAGACCAGAGCTAGAAATCTGGCATGGGGTGAAATATATAGAGAGAAAGAGAAAACCATAGGCCTTTAACCCTGTCTTTATGGCCCATGGGAACCCCACTGACATTGCAGCAAATAGAAACCCAGAGCCATCCTTCACACAATGACCTATGTGTGTGAGGGGTTTATGTGTGTGGGTTTATGACACAAGGGCCAGCTCTCCTTTACTTTGTATACCTGTGTGTTGAATGTCCTTTAGCACTGCTTATGTGCGCACACACACTGCATGGCAATCACACACACACACTGCATGGCAATCAAGCAGATACTCTTAAGGTAGATCACGTAGAAGTGTAAATTAAAGGCAGGGCTCCTACAGATAGCTGTTATATTTGTCCAAGTCTGATGAAATCCTGAAAAACTTAATTAGCCCTTAATTAGTTATTTTTAATTAGCCCAGCAGGTGTATAAGGCCAGCACTAGCGGTGCCAGGAATTTGATTGTAGGTGGGCCTCCAGAAAACTGGATGGGCCAGTTAAAAGAACCAAAAAAAAACGGGTTCCCCTTCATCTCCGTTTCAGCGCTTTTCTGCGGCACTAAGAACAGCGACTCAGTAGCCTACCTGTGTGGCTGTGTGGCTACTTGTGTCGCTGTCCTCAGCTCAGTGCAGTAACGTTAGCCTAACTGGGGGGTCGCACACTGGACAAGAAGCGCAGCGCTGTGCCGCGTCGCGTCTAGGACAACTCGAAGTATCGCACACTGGACGCGCACTGTCTCAGTTTATGGCCAGCAATACTGTTATGGAATTAAGATAATGTCTGTACTGATGTTATGATTGTACTGTACAATTAAATAAAAACGTTGCTGACTTTGCAGTCTGAACACTTTACCTCAGAGCGTCTGTTAACTGAATGAATTGAGAATATCAGCTGAAAATTCGATAACATCTGCAATTTTCATTCAAGCAGCTGATTTCTGTAAATGAATATAAAACTAAATGCATATTGCAGCACAGGGTGAAGTCAGTATATACATTAACGACGATTTGAGACAAATACATTTAAATTTAATATAAAACAAATGACGCTCTGTGGCGCGGCAGGATTTTGAACAAGGTCCTGAGCCATTGCTGGGCGCCGCAGACAGACGACGAATGCCGCCGCCGGTGTGTACACTCATAGAGAATAATGTGTTTGAATTTTAAAGACGCGGCGCTGCACTTCTCGTCCGGTGTGCGACCGCCTTAAGTCACACGTGGGGTAGAAGCCACTGATTGGTTGAGAAGCTTTCACTCAAAGCTTTCCTCGGGCTGCTAGAATGAAAATCACTCACTACTCAATAGGCCTGGGTCAAAATGGGCGGGCGCGGACCTAAAATGGCCCAATGGTAGCGCCGCGTGTGAAGGCCAGTTCCTCAAAATTACAGATACAGTATGTCCTTTTGTTTTGTTGGAATTGACAAATAATATGAACTTAGGTGGCATTTAATTAATGTCCAATTGTCCACTATGCTTTTTCAACAATAACAATGTTTTTTTTTTTCAACATCAAGATTTTGTTCAAATGTGTGTAAATATATTCACCGTTCGAAAGTTTGGGGTTGGTACATTTATCTAATCAGTAAAAACTAACAAAATAACAGGGTTTTTTTTTTTAATGTAGTTTATTCCTGTGATGATCGATGTTGAAAACAGTTGTGCTGTTTAATATTTTTGCGGAAACTGTGATAGATTTTTTCAGGATTTGACAAATAGAAAGTGCAAAAGAACATAAAAAATATGTTACCTGCTCCCATTCGCAACATTCATGTTTTGCCCCGCTCCAGCCGGTAAACTTGACAACCGCACCACCGCAGTGGCTGAGTAGCACTGGCGGTGGTCCGCCACGACAAAACAATTTTTATTTAAAAAAATGTATGTGAATGCGGTTTTACATGACTATTATGACATGAGTGAAGCACAAAGTTTTGTTAACAAAAGAAATAATAGGTTAGCAATTAAATGTTAGGCTAGATCGCAGCCATGGAAACATTTGGATTCATGACAAAAGAGAGAGTTGTGCGTGAGCCCATAAATTTAAGCTTTGTCGGCTTTGTATTCTGGTTTGCGATCAGGTCACCCGGTTATCAGCGAATTTAACAATAATCCATTAGTTATTCCACTGGACATGGAATCTCTTGTTTCTTTTCCCAAATCTTCACTCACATCTCAACCATTTTCAAAGGGGATTATAAATGTTTCTTCCTTGGTTTGCTTTTAATTAGGCCCATTATATTCGCATTCTTTACTGTGGTGGTAAAGTATAAAAACGCTGTAGGACAGATAGCCTACCTTTCTAGTTGTATGTCAAATTCTAAACACAGTTCTTGTTATTACACATGGTAAGGCACGTCAAGTTTCACACACGCGGGTGATTTTAGTGTTGCTTTCTCTGGCAGCGTAAAATAAAACATAGCCTAAATGCCTTGCCCTTGTGGAAGATAAAATTCGCTCTTCATACCTTTTACAACAAGTAAAACATGATATCAGAAAAGAGGTCGATGGTAGGCTATATCACGCGTCTTTGTGTGGAAGTATAAAATATTTTTTAAATATTTAACTTTATTATATTAGCCTATTTAAAGCTGCAGTCTGTAGTTTTTCCTCTTTGTCGCCATCTCTGTTTGAAATCTGCAATTGCAGTTATTTGCGGAATTATCAACTTTGTTGTGCCTCGGCACGGCACAGCGCGGATGAATACAATGTTTTGAGGAGAATGTGCGGCTGTCAGTCACCGCGTCCGTGTGGATACTGTCGTTCGGAATCATAGATTCTACTTTTTGGAAGTATGACCGACATAAGAATTTTCACCGGAAAATGTCATCTGAACAAATTAAGTAACATCCACTTTTGTTCTTACCAACTAAGGGAAAAAAAGCTTTGCAGTAAATCACGTTGATTAATCTAACGATCGCTCATCATATCACGTCAAACTGTGCAAATTATACTTTGTTCTCAAATTGTTAATGTTAACAACTACATTTAATGTGTATTAGGGCTACCTGTAGTTCAGTACTCTGTAACTGTATGAATTAAGCGAACAAGTGCGCTACTGTTACATAATTAAACCATTGAAATGTCTTAACCTGTCCAGCAGAAAAAAAGCCGCCTTCAAAACACGGAGTTCACACCACCTTTCAAAAGCCCTTCTGATATTTATCCTTGTTTTCGCACGGGCCAAGTTGCAGTCTCTTTTTTTCTGTAGCCACTCCGAAGTCTTTTGCATTTTACAGCGGGTGAATCTGTTGTCACTGGTAATTGTCATTTGAACCTTTCTGGATCCGCCAACAAATTGAAAGTTTAATTATATCAAGTGCTGTGAGAAAAGGCTATAAATCTCCACCTCCAACATCCTAATATAGCCTACTAGCCGAGACTCTTCCTTTATGTGTACAGATGTGACGTAATGACGCAAAGACATGCTCGAATCTCCCGCGGAAATCCACCCGTACGACTGGAATTAAAAACATTATTACAAGCTTACCGTTTTGAATCAAGCTATACGGCAAGCAGATAGTTTTGAACACTGGCTAGTTATGTACTCGCTCAAAATTATTTTGGATAATTTTTAAACCAAAAAGTTACGGACTGCAGCTTTAAGTTACCATTTATTTACTGATATTTATTTCAATGCTTTACAGGCTGTATTGTGTTGTTTCTTTGACGGAATCGCTCAAATAAACACGCATGTCAGTTACGAAATGAATGTTTGAGCCTCGTTTATTTGTATTTTTTTTTATTTCAAAACTACCACTGCCGGTAGTTGGTCCATTACCACCGCGATGGTAAAAAACTGCCACCGTCACAGCCCTATCTGTTTCACCAATATGCTATTTTTAAAGGGTTAGTTCACCCAAAAATGAAAATTAAGTCATTAATTACTCACCCACATGCTGTACCAACCCCGTAAGACCTTCGTTCGTCTTCGGAACACAAATGAAGATATTTATGATTAAATGTGACAGCTGGATCACTCCTCCATAGGCTGCCTAAGGGAATGAATCCTGACGGCCAGAAAGTCAATGAAGAAAATGTTTAAATATTCCATGTCGCAACAGTGGCTCAACTATAAGTTTATCAAGCGATGAGAATACTTTTTGTGCGAAAAAACAAACAAAAATAACGACTTTATTCGACTATTCCTTTTCTTCCTTGTAGGCCTGAAACGAGACTTCAGGAGATTTCCACAACGCACGCGCGAGAACTTAACTGAAGTAGTTGAAGGAGATCGCAGTTCTCGCGCATGCGTCGTGGAAATCTCTTGAAGTCTCGTTTCAGGCCTACAAGGAAGAAAAGGAATAGTCGAATAAAGTCGTTATTTTTGTTTGTTTTTTCGCACAAAAAGTATTCTCGTCGCTTGATAAACTTATAGTTGAGCCACTGTTGCGACATGGAATATTTAAACATTTTCTTTAATGACTTTCTGGGCCGTCAAGTGTCATTCCTATGGAGCCTATGTAGCAGTCATGCACCTCTCAGATTTAATCATAAATATCTTCATTTGTGTTCCGAAGACGAACGAAGGACTTACGGGGTTGGTACAGCATGGGGGTGAGTAATTAATGACTTAATTTTCATTTTTGGGTGAACTAACCCTTTAAGGAGAAAACTGATCTTAGACCAAAAGCAATGATCTTCTTCCCTCTAAAAGCAATCAGAAGCAGCAGCTGGCGGGGGAAGGATAAAGGCCCCGATGCTTTCATTGACACCGGCATCATTTCAAACAAAATCAGGCCAAAATGGAATATTTTGGAATATCTTTTGGAATATTTATTTATTAAAAAGTAAATGATCATATTAAATTGAATTTTAGATTTTTGTAATGCAGGTTTTACCCACCTGTGCATTTTCCAGTAGAGAAAAGAGCTTGCCTCAAAAGGAATATGAGATGAGAGACAGTAACAACTGTCCAGCTGACCTTTCCTGACACCCACGCCTGTGATATTTCTTTTGAATGAAACATCACACCCTTTTTGAATTAGACAGTGAAAGGTCAAAACACAACTAAGAGAATAACCATGTGGGCAAAGCAAACAGATTGATGTACTTGATCTTTTAGAAGTTTTTGAAGATTTTTTTTAAACCCTAAGGCAAACAAAAGAGCGCTCTTTCATTTAGTATGTATTATTCATTCAGATTAATGAATACTTTGGGGCTTTCCACAATCCTATCAGGTCAATTTGCTATCAAAGTAATGTGGTGTATCCTCACTGCATTACTTTTTAATCCACCCTTTCACTATATCTGACAATCCACAGGCTGGAAATCATTCATTTGAAATTGGTTTTAAAAAATTTAAATGTATGGGCGTCTGTTAAGAAACTGCTCCGAGACTTGAGTGAAGATCCAAAAGCAGCATTTCTTAGGACAGCCCAGAATCGTAATCCAAACAGTGAACATGGTGTATACATATACAGTCAAACCAAAAATGATTCAGACACCAGATATAATTTTTGATATTTTTCTACTAGTGGGTGCAGGACACTACTGTATAGTTAATTTATGTAAGTGAGGATAGCAAAATAAAGTAAACTGTCACACTGTCATTATTGTCATTATTCCCCAAAATTCTTCATACAGTGGACTACCAGTAAAATTTATAAAAATTTGGGACCAAAAATTATTCAGACACTTTGACCTGTCCTTGTTTTGCTTGATCTCTACTTGTCGCGATTATATAAAACTCTCCTGATAATAGAGTAACAATTACAGAAGAATAAAATAAAGCATATTTTGTTACCTTTTGGAGCTTGGAAGGGTTCAGTTTGACCAGATGTTTTCTACCATCATCACTGTCCTCATCAGAGCTCATTTCCCAGTACATTCAGCATCTGGCTCATATTCGCAATCTCAAACATATTCTTAAAACTATCATTTTAAACATCTTCAAAATCAATATTTTGATCGCTGACAGCTTCTTCACCAGATCCACCATCAAGTGACAGTGACACTAATATTTGATTGTGTTCAGTTCTTCCTCTGCAGTAAATCACTGAGCCATTCATTGCTGATGATAATTCCTATTCTTTTGTTTTCTGCCTGCTGTAACTATGAGTGAAACGTCACTTCATCTTTGTATACAATTTTTACAAAAAATTAATGGGAAAATAGGTGTCTTTTATAATTGTATTATTTTTTCCTTGTTATATTATGAATTGATTTAAGGAATACTAAGAAGGTAGATGTCTAACTTTAAAAAACGAGGAGGATGAGGAGGGTAGTGAATGACGAGGTATGCATTTAAGGGTTGATTTATTATTTAATGATTCATTTCATTTAACTCTTTTTCAGGGGGGGAAAACTGTTTGCTTTTTCTTTTACATTTATTTATTTTATTTATTTTTTTCATACAGTTGATCGTTGAATGACATTGACAAGATGCCAGCAGTAATTTAGGTTTTAAATGTTTCAAAATCATACATAAATTGACCAGAAAATGCACCTTTCTGAAACTCATTTCATAGAATGACTCATGTCTATTAACCCCCAACCATACGCTCGCACTATCTTTTCCATCTTTTTATTCCTTTTCCTTCTATCTCCTGTATTTGTTTGCTGTAAGTTATTCTCTCAGTGGGGTTGCAGATATAACCCAGGTTGTTGGACACCCCAGGGGGACGTGGCTGTAGCCTCCCAGGCCGAGTGTCCCCTCTCTGGGTGTCTGCGGTGCAGGAGGGGCCCTGTCAGATAGTTGGCTTGTTGGATGGAGATTAATTATAGGCTCACAGCAGGACTCATTAGCGCTAGCCCTGTCAGAATGAGGCCACAGCACCACAGGGGACAGTCTCTCTCTCTCTCCGAGTCATCCCTCCATCCCTGCTGCCCATTAGTTTTCAAGGTAAACAGGTTGAAAGCAATTTAATTTGGTCACATTATCCTGTCGACGAACAGCAACATACCCTCCCACATTAGCGACGGCAGAAACACAAGCCCACAAGGTCTTCTGAGATTCAGAAATACAATTGTATAAGGTCTGAAGACCAGCGGTGAAGGAGGGGTTCCCCTGGTTGATTTACCCAGCAAGTGCACCTGGGAGGCGTCTGAATAAACATGCTTGCATTTATCAGTCCGCCACATTAGTGGAACAAATTAGAGCTGAAATATGTCAGACAAATGCTATTATGTTGGAGCCTCCGTTTCTTTCTGTGAGCCTAATTTGTATTCACAGCACATTGCAGTGATGAGAGCGCCACTTTCACAACACAGAGGAGGTTGAGAGACCATCCGTATCTTCAAGCACAAAAAAGTAATTTAGCGGATATAATTCTTTTTAATACCGGAGCTGAGATGCCTCATGCTAATTAGGAATGCCAGTGAATCAGCAGTAACGGGCTAATTAAAGCTGTCACCAGTGGGTGTGTGTGTGACTGCCTGCATTCAACAGTTGCAGCCTTACTGCATATCAGCAGTATAATCTTAGTTTGGACTAAGAAAAAATCATAAAAAATCTAATCAAGCCAGGGTTATTATCGTTAACTAAAACTATTAGAACCATTTTTGTTAATTGAAATAAAAGGGAATAAAACTTAAACTAAATGGAAATTCAAAAGGTTGCTTTGGCAACTTACTGAAATAAGTTGAAGTTGAAGCACTAAAATGACTAAATAAATAAAATAATAATAAATAAATAAATAAAAAAATTGTTATATTATATAAGTAATATTATAAGCACATAACAGAATTACCAAATATTAAACTTATAATTAAAATTAAAATGTAACATTTAAAATTCTAAATATGAATAGAAACTTAGTATACTATATAATACTTAAATGATGCTGAATCAAGCTACACTGTTTGACACTCTTAAGTTTAAATGTATAAATTAAAGTGGCTGTTTATGAATCTATATATAAATATATGTGAATACAGTACACCTTAAACTAATGCTGGTTCGAACCCTAAACTTTTTAAACAATACATGTACACATAGAAGCAAATGTTTGAAATATAATACTAGTTAAATCAGCCTATATTGATTAGGATTATATAATTAGGATATAGTATATATAAAAAAATATAATAATAATATATGTATGAAGATAATGTATTATTAAATACACAATGGTATTGAATTATAAAATAAATTACAAAGTATATCTTTATATAATTAAATAGTTTTAATATGATTTAATATCTATTTTATTTATATGTAAAATGTATTACATTTTTGAATATGTAACAAATCAGAAAACTGTATCAATATAATAAGTAACCGTTATTAAAATGAGTGAATTACTGTATGGTCAGTGATTATATTTTTAGCCAGTAGATGGCACCATAGCCCACTATAGGAAAAATTATTTGGCATTTTTGTACTTGACCACCAGCAGTACACATTTTCTTACCATATTACCTGTTTTTCTTTTAGCTGGATCATTATCCTCCTGTCACCTACACCCTGCCTGAAGCCTCAGACACTCAGTTCACCCTGGTCAAGTCACTCTTCCTGGGGAAAGTCTTTGGTAAGTGCCCTCTGTTCCTTTGCAAACTTTCCCTCAGCCTTGGATTAACATGTAGCCTCAAAAAATGTATTTGACCTTATTAAAAAATACATCATATTTTTGAGTTTGTTTGTAAAACAAGAGCATAGGTTCTAGTTTCCATAGAATATTCGAGAAAAAGGAAAATGTGCTATTGTTAGAGAAGTTGGTTCAGACAGGCAGAAAAAAATAGTATCAGAAATATGTATTGCCTCAGAGCAGCCACTAAGTGGTGCTAATAGACAATTCTGTGAAAATATGATTTTGGTGCATGAACTGCATGGCAAATCTTTATATGCTTTTTTATGCTTGTTCACATAGATTTGCATTATACTAGTGCAGAAAAGGCATTACATTTTTATCATAAAATTCCCAGTGTAACAAATGATTGCAGATACATATTGCAACTGATTTTAGAGTATTAGTAGGTTTTAATAAGAAATTATTCCAATACAAAATGTGTGGCAATTCACATAAGTAGGATCTGAAGGAAATTATATTCCTGATTTCCAGTGTACTCTAGGGATGCAGAAAGTCAGGAATATAATTTCCTTCTGCCATTCCACAGTGTCCTTGAATGCCCTCTAAACATGTCATTGGCTTTAAGTCTATCCCATAAAGGTGTTTTACCCAGAAGCATGTAGCAGACATGCACTTTCTTCAATGAATACCGATGAGGCCCCATCCAGACCCCAATATGCTCAATTCAGCTCTGCCTACTGACACGTGCACAAAAAGAGACCTGCTGTTGTTACCAGGCAGTTCAGTCTGGCAATTACACCCACAACACAAACACCCAAAACCTTGTGGCATCATCCACTTGGTTCGCTGCAGGGGTTTATTTTTATATATTTTTAATAATAATAATAAACATAATAATAATAATAATAAAACAATGAAAAAAAAAAAAGTTTAATCTCCCAGCCGAATCTGGTGGACTGTCCATCAGAAAACTTCTAATCTTGTTCCTGTCCGCAGATCCATGATCTCCAGGTCCTGTCAGTCGTGTCTCTCAGAGGATGCTGTCTTTCTATTTATCAGTTCATGCTGAAATCATGAGCCGTCTGCCCACTCCCCTACCTGCCTCATCAATGATTTATGGCTGGAGACCCTTTCACATGAATAAGCCACACTCTTTCTGCACATTCTGCTTAAGGCAATGTATGCGGTTGACCTGCAAACTGTTTGACATGGAATATTTAACTTGTCGTATTCGGGAGGATCTGCTATGGTCCCGTCATGGCATTGACATTTAGCTGTGGTCTGGACCTGCATTATCCTCCCAGAATTAGTCCCAAATCATAGTAGGTTGAAATTTGTGTCCCAAAGGTCCCCAGATGATTATGCGTTTCCTGGTAGATTTTTGAAGCACCCATTGTGAAAGGGAAAGGATGAGTTTGTAATTTTCTGTTTTAACTTGTCAGTGGCCAAAGCAAATTTTAACTGTGATAAAAGGGTTTGTTGTAGCAAAAATGCCGTGTTATAATATGCTCAGTAAACACCATACTAATAATGCATACTATGTACAGAAAAGCAGATGAGCTCAGAATATTAACATGACGCGTTTAATTATACGTTAAGAGTTTTCCTCCATAGAAAACCAAGAAAACGCTTAATAAGGCTTAATGGACCAACGGTTATAAACAGTTCGGTTATACATTATAAATTTTGTTATACATTATTAATAAAACACAGGCAGTAGGTTTGGTCTATACTCACACTTATTGTCATAAACACTGAGGGCGAACTATTCCAACAAGCTATCTCTCGCAACCTTAAGTGACACCCTGAACACAAATTTGCTTTCTTTCGTCATATTCTGGGCTCATCTACTTTTCTGTACATATGGTGTTTACTGAGTTTGGTCTTTTAAAGGGATAGTTCGGCCAAAAATGATATTTAAACCATGCATTACTCACCCTCAAGCCGTTTGAGATGCATCTGTCAATCTTGTTTCAGACGAACACATTTTCAGTTATTTTAGAAAATGTCTTAGACCCTTCAGTGGATATAATGTGAAGCAATGGGGTCCACCTCTTTCAAGTCCCAAAATGTGAATACATCCTTCACAAAAGTAATCCATCCGGCTCCAGGGGGATAAACGAAGGCCTTCTGAGGGTAATCCGTGCGGTTTTGTCCTAAAAATATACATATTTAAAACTTTATAAATGAAAATATCTGACTTCCGGCAACGATCGACGCGCGTTCACGGGTGATGGAAGTCGGCGTACGAGGTAAGACGTAGCCTAGGAACTGTTGTGACGTAGAACGAACGCGCCAGCGCAGCCAGAGAGCAGAGCAAAACAAAACACGAAAGCGCGTGAACGCACGCGCGTCGATCGTTGCCGGAAGTCAGATATTTTCATTTATAAAGTTTTAAATATGTATATTTTTACGACAAAACCGCACGGATTACCATCAGAAGGCCTTCGTTTATCCCCCTGGAGCCGGATGGATTACTTTTGTGAAGGATGTATTCACATTTTGGGACTTGAAGGAGGTGGACCCCATTGCTTCACATTATATCCACTGAAGGGTCTAAGACATTTTCTATAAAACCTGAAAATGTGTTCGTCTGAAACAAGATTGACAGATGCATCTCAAACGGCTTGAGGGTGAGTAATGCATGGTTTAAATATCATTTTTGGCCGAACTATCCCTTTAATACCACTGTCTTAATGCATTGAGCTACATTAAAGGGCAACTCCGGCGCAAAATGAACCTTTGGTCTAATAACACATTGGTACCTAGTCGACCTTTCTCTGAGATTTGTTTTCATGATAAGTTTCAATTACATAGAAGCCTATGGAGTGAGACAGCTCTCAGATTTAATCAAAAACATCTTCATTTGCTTTCCGAAGAGGAACGAAAGTCTTACGGGGTTGGAACAACATGACGGTGAGTAATTACTGACAGAATTTTCATTTTTGGGTGAACTATCCCTTTAATGCATTAGACAGTGATATTAAAAGAAATAAATACATGATATTATCAAACTCAGTATGCATTATTAGTATGTTATTTACTATGTACAGAAAAGCAGATGAGCCCAGAATATGAACAATGCGTTTAATTACATGTTAAGCGTTTTCCTCCCATAGAAAATGCTTAAAGGACAACTCCGGCGCAAAATGAACCTTTGGTCTAATAACACATTGGTACCTATAGTCAACCGTTCTCTGAGATTTGTTTTCATGATAATCGAATGTAAAGAGTTTTATCTCTAAAAACTGTTTAGCTGATAACGCTAGAATATAGGCCATAGCATAAGTAAAAAGAAATCGCTAGTTAATACCACTAACAAAGCTCAAAATAGCCCCACACTAACACAGTAACATAATGAGGGTCCCTACATGCAAACCGAAGCATTGGGAACTTTGAACTTGTCTCTGGCTGGGCAGACAGGACATGCATGGTCTATGGCTGGGCAGACGGGACGTGAACAGTCTCTGCGTGCCTGACGTACTCCAGCAGTGAAGAGGACTTGATGCTGAACGAAACCAGCGGCGAAGAGGGCTTGGTGCTGGGCGGAACCAGCGGCGAAGAGGGCTTGGTGCTGGGCGGAACCAGCGGCGAAGAGGGCTTGGTGCTGGGCGGAACCAGCGGCGAAGAGGGCTTGGTGCTGGGCGGAACCAGCGGCGAAGAGGGCTTGGTGCTGGGCGGAACCAGCGGCGAAGAGGGCTTGGTGCTGGGCGGAACCAGCGGCGAAGAGGGCTTGGTGCTGGGCGGAACCAGCGGCGAAGAGGGCTTGGTGCTGGGCGGAACCAGCGGCGAAGAGGGCTTGGTGCTGGGCGGAACCAGCGGCGAAGAGGGCTTGGTGCTGGGCGGAACCAGCGGCGAAGAGGGCTTGGTGCTGGGCGGAACCAGCGGCGAAGAGGGCTTGGTGCTGGGCGGAACCAGCGGCGAAGAGGGCTTGGTGCTGGGCGGAACCAGCGGCGAAGAGGGATTAGAACATACTGTCTCTGGCCGGACGGGGTCGCTGGCCTGGCCGGACG
Source organism: Tiaroga cobitis (assembly GCA_030578255.1). NCBI lineage: Eukaryota > Metazoa > Chordata > Actinopteri > Cypriniformes > Leuciscidae > Tiaroga > Tiaroga cobitis. The sequence goes on from CM060614.1 coordinate 14,534,348, forward strand.
GGGTCGGTGGCCTGGCCGGACGGGGCTGGACGGAACCAGCGGTGAAGGCTCGGCTGGGCTGGGTTCAGAGGCTGTAACATGTGAGTGCTGCCCACACACACAAAACAGCCATGGACATCACAACGAGCACAGTGTCTTCCAGACTAGACTCAAGTGCTGCCTGAACAGTCTCTGGTTCGGCGGTCACCACGCCCACAGTTTTCGATTCGGCGGGCGCAACGTAAAGCGTGGGCTCGGTAGGACTGACGTGGATATGCTTCTGTAGAATGGGCATATTGTGTGAAGAATGGTAAGGAAAAGCATTTCTTAGAGCCCCCCTGACGGCTGTAAGAGGAGGATCGAACAACTTGGACGTCAGAACAGCGGTATTCGGAACCAGCTTACGTACGACCCGCGACCAGGGGCTCCTGTTCGGTGGATCTGGCTGAGCTGACCTGAAGAGCTGGCTCAGCAGGGCAGATGACAGGAACTGGCTCAGCTATTTTTGGATCAGCTGGTGTTACTGTGAGGGAAGAACCACAAACCCAAAGAGCTCTGTCCATAAACTCAGCAAAAGTTCGATTTAAGTCTTCGAGCAGCAGTATCTGGGCTAGAGGATCATCCAGTCCTCTCCAGAACCGCTGCTTTAAGAACTCTTCCTCCCAGTAAACGTCCTGATGCAGATGCAGGTAAACTTCAACAAATTCCTCCAGAGAACTCCCATTCTGATCAAACAGAAAAGCATCCATCGCGTCGTCCTCCATTACTTTTCGGTCGGTTATTCTGTTACAGTTGGTGTATGCAGGAGAAGAAGAGGAGATCAGGATTTCCAAAAACAATATACTTTACTTAATAAAACAAAACAACAAACAGGTACAGACAGGCAGGCAGACGGGCAGAGGATACAAACACACCGAACATAAACGATAACCGACCAGGAGTGAGGGAGAACACAGGGTTTAAATACACATAGAACAGAATGGGGAAACAAGGCACAGCTGGGGCAAATGAACTGATAATGACAGGCAAACAGGTGAATTAACTAAACAGTAACGAGGAGCAGGAAAATAGAAACAGGACTGAACCAAATACACAAAGAACGGGGGAAACACAGGACACACATGTAACAATAGTTCACCCAAAAATGACAATTCTGTCAGTAATTACTCACCTTCATGTTGTTCCAACCCCGTAAGACTTTCGTTCATCTTCGGAACGCAAATGAAGATGTTTTTGATTAAATCTGAGAGCTGTCTGACTCCTACATAGGCTTCTATGTAATTGAAACTTGCCGGCCCAGAAAAGTAAGTAAAAAAAAACATCGTTAAAATAGTCCAAGTGGCTCAACCTTAAAGGGTTAGTTCACCCAAAAATGAAAATTAAGTCATTAATTACTCACCCCCATGCTGTACCAACCCCGTAAGTCCTTCGTTCGTCTTCGGAACACAAATGAAGATATTTATGATTAAATCTGAGAGGTCCATGACTGCTACATAGGCTGCCTAAGGGAATGAAACTTGACGGCCCAGAAAGTCATTAAAGAAAATGTTTAAATATTCCATGTCGCAACAGTGGCTCAACTATAAGTTTATCAAGCGATGAGAATACTTTTTGTGCGAAAAAACAAACAAAAATAACGACTTTATTCAACTATTCCTTTTCTTCCTTGTAGGCCTGAAACGAGACTTCAAGAGATTTCCACGACGCGCACGCGCGAGAACTTAACTGAAGTATTTGAAGGAGATCGCAATTCTCGCGCATGCGTCTACTTAATTTTCATTTTTGGGTGAACTAACCCTTTAAGTTTCAATCCCTTTGAAGCCTATGGAGGAGTGATCCAGATCTCAGATTTAATCAAAAATATCTTAATTTATGTTCCGAAGATGAACGAAAGTCTTACGGGGTTGGAACAACAGGAGGGTGAGTAATTACTGACAGAATTTTCATTTTTGGGTGAACTAACCCTTTATGCCACGTTCAGAACGTACCCAAGGACGCGGGTTTCGTGACATCATCGCGTACAAAAGAAGTCCCATATTGGCTTGGCGCCAACCAATAAAACGACTCCTTTATGCCCTCCCCGCCTTTCTCTCTCACCGCCACTGAGTTGCAAGTGCACAAGTTAGTTTTGCATCTAATATATCGCGAAAAGAGTAGCAAAAGTCAAGGCGCGAAATTTGAAAATACACTGACAGATTTGAGAAGTTGCAAGTGCCTAATTCTGGTTATACTGCGAACGTGAATGAAAGAATAAGTGCAACTATGTACTGCAAGTTTGTGTGTCATTGTATTTTAGTGAATGGCATTTTACACATGTGTGAGGCTACTTGTCTGCAGCTCAAAATTCAGAATACAGGTTTGTGACTATTGGCTGCGAGTGCAAATCTCAACATTCAACTTCAAATTTTTATTTTACAGGTTTTCACATCGGAGCTGTGAGTGTAAATTTTAGCGTACAAGTACCCTGCGAATATGTATTTGGTTGTGTTGTGACCCTTTGCAGTGCGTTTCTGTATTTGGTTGTGTTTTGAGTATTTGGAGCACACGTGTTGTGAAACTGATGAAGATGTTTTCTAACGTTATTTGCATGTGTTTTCTTCAGTTGCTGCACGTTGAGCTCTCTCAGCCACCGTACTATACTGTTGAGTCCTGTAGTCTACATGTGATGCAGTCAGATTAATTCACATGTATTCAAATAAAGAAGATAGCACAATTATGGCAGCCTAACTTTTGGATCCTTCATCTTCTTATCCTCCATGTTGGGAAAACCTATAACGCTTTAAACTGCAAATTACTTTCCTATCGAATTTCATATCAAACTCCGAGATGAATTTAGATCATATGAAACACTATGAATTAAATGTTCATTCTAAAGAGAGCAAGGGTGTTTCTCAGCAATGAGTGTGGATGATCTGGCAACCTCAGTCTGTCTTGCCTACATGCTCAGATTGAATCAAGACAGCTTGTTATACTAAACACGAACTCATGACATGGAGACCTGAGAAAAAAAGAAAGTTAGTCTGTGAACTTCATGAGCGCTGTGACAGGAATGGGCTGGTGACATTCTGCAGTTGTTCAGCTGGTTGTTTTCTCTGTATGCTGATCCAGGGTAACACTGCAGGGATTTGTGAGTGTTCAGTAAGATCCTCTCAGAGCCTGTACTGTATTTAGGAATCAGGCTAAATGGACATTGAGCACATCGTGTGCTAACTGTGTCTCTGGACTGTTATTGTGTTTTAGGGAGTCAGAGCAACATTAAGACTGGGGGGAAGACAAAAGTATTTGAAATGGCTGAAGTATTTGTGTCTGCATTTGTCTTCAGGTACTGTATATGCGTCAGGGTGATAGTATACTGCTGTGCATAGTATTGCGTAATGCTTTTATTAATCAGATTTGTAATATTTAGGGCTATCAATCATATTATTTATTTGTGATCACATTTTTTGTAGTCACTAGCATGTTACAAAAGACATTGTTCTTTTGCACTTTCTATTCATTATTCATTAAAGAATCCTCAAAAAAATGTAATACGTGTTCCACAAAAATATTAAGCAGCACTACTGTTTTAAACATTGATAATAAGAAATGTTTCTTGAGCACCAAATCAGAATCTAAGAATGATTTCGGAAAGATAATGTGACACTGAAGACTGGAGAAATGATGCTGAAAATTCAGTTTTGACATCTCAGGAATAAATAAAATTTTGTACAGGTTTTTTTTTTTTTTTCATATGCATAAATCCGCTCATTTTGATAAACCCAATAATGCTATAAATGTGTTTAGGTCAGGCAGTGTGTCAGAGGAAGTGTGCAGTATGCTGAACTTTTTTCATGTGATATGCAGTTGGCAAAGATACAGATGATACAGCAGTTTGAACTTTCGAGAAACCACTTGCAGTCTCCGTCTCTGTCTTTCTCTTGCTCTCCAATCCCTCCTGTCTTCTAGAGTCACCCTATTAGTCTGATCAATGCCATTTTTCTTAACTAGGAGACTGATCTGATCAATACTGAATCTTGCTATATCAAAGTCCTCTGTTAGTGGATGATTTTGAGCAGAGAAACAACTTAAGTTTGTTTGCATTTTTATATGAATTTTTATTTTTTATTTTTAGTGAGTCTTACTTAAACATTATTTTTATTATTGCTATCATAGAACAAATGTTCTTTGCATAACTCCTAACACTCCACACACATGAATAATATGTTAAATCATACTTCTTGTTGTGGAAATTATTACTTTTCTAAGCAGTTAGACTCACTTGGCACTTGGCAGATAATTAAACGGCCAAAGGAATCCAATCAATTTACATAAAAAAATGCTTGGTCCAGTGTCTATATGTGTTTTCATCACTTCTGTCTACCAGAAAGTCGAGCATAAATTTGTATCACATCATCATGCACTGCGACCGACACCCATCTCATCATCACCTACTCAACACACATAGTTTAATGTGAATTTGCAGTAATTGCTGATAAGATAAAGCTAATTAAATGGCCGTGTGCTTTATGGCCATCTGGAGACCACATTATACATTAGTATTCAGCATTTCATCACAGACTCCGCCTCCTGCCGAGCTGCATGGCTGTAACAATCTTTTTAATTCTGTACCGATAAAGTGGTGTGGTTCACCAACCCCACCACGCTATCAGTCCTGGTGTAATCTCGCAGGCGGCTTTGTCCTGGATTTGTTCATCTGAGGGTTCTGAGAAGGTAGCGGAGCTGATGCGGCTGCTCTTTGTTCTCTCTGGGTGGCACTGCACCAGTGCTGCACTATAGCATGAAATGCACTGAAGTAGTAGCTTAAATTATTAAAAGTAAGACAAAATATAGCTTAAATTATTAAATTAGACAAAACAAGTTTTAAAATAAGCTAAAACAGCTAAAAATGCAGATGTAAGCTGAAATAAATTTCTTATTTAAAAAGATAGCTCACCCAAAACTGAAAATGTTGTCATCATTTACTCACCCTCAATTTGTTCCAAACCTGTATGAGTGTCTTTCTTCTGTTGAACACAGAAGAAGATATTTAAAAGAATGTTGTTAACCAGACATGTGACGGCAGCCATTGACTTCCATAGTAAAAAAAAAAAAAATCCGAATGGAACTTCAACATAAGAAAGAAACTCGTATGGGTTTGGAACAACTTGACAGAGTAAATAATGACAGAAATGTGTATTTTGGGCTGAACTGAACTAACCCTTTAAGTAATTTTAAAAATTGTGATACTGAAACACTGTATAAATAAAGTGTAACAATAAAAAGTGTAAACCATGAAAATCATTAACTTTTATTTTAATTATTACAATTTTTATTTATAATTATTTTTATTCGGTTATTTTGATATGTTTCCACCCTAAAATAAAAGTTTTAATGAGCAGCTTTGTTAGAATTATCTGAAATTGTCTTTGACAATGAGGGACCTTGGAGTCAAAAAGATTGAGAACCACTGCTCTGAAGAATTACCTTCTGAACGTTCCTCAGATGTTTTAGATGTAGAAGTTCTCCAAAGTGATGTGAAATTAGAGATAAGATGGGGAACAGAACAGGCTTGACATGACATTAAGTGAGAAACATAATGGGGTTTAACTCATTGTGTGAGGAAACATTCAACTTCCACTTTTTTGGCTTATATATATGACATTCTTTTCTATTAAAGTCTCTTGGGGCCCAATTATATTGATATCATCAACAACTGTTTGAGACATGCGAGTCTCCTTATGCGTCAAAAATAGTAGACTCCTTTTATATATACAGACATGGCTCGCCAAAGTTAGATTCAACAAGAATGATTCAGAGGAAAAGAAAGAAGACCATTTTTAGAGGGAATGTAGGACGCCTTTGAAGTATATTCTACAGTTTTGACAGGCTCCCATTGCAGAATAATGAGGAAAGGAAAAACTCCACAGGGAGAAAACGACGCAAATGTGATGCATTTCATTTGGCAGGTTTTGCATCTTATGCATCCCATCCGCTCTTAATGTCATTCACCCCACAAAAGAGATAAATTACTTGCTATTATTAGCTATTATAAAATGATGAGAGACATCCTATTGGTTAAAATCCCAGAATAGTCACTGAAGCTCAATGGTATCTGGAACAATCGCTTCGTGTTAAATGGGTTTGCAATGATTCAGCAGGTTTGCGCTGGTTGTTTTCAAAGCGAGCATTGCAGGTGGGAGGTAGACTCCTCTTTCTCAAAAAAATCCTTTTGTCAGCCGTCACTGAAGGTTATGTGCTTTTATCCCTGGCTGTCTCCTCTAACAGAATGATCTGTCATTTTTATATTGTTTTTTCTCGTGGCAGTTTTTCAGTGGCTTCTGTGTAAATCTTCAGGCACCTTAAAAAGATGCAAATGTTTCAGAAGATTTGATCTCTAGCTGTATTTATTGTTTTAGAGCATTGTTGTGTAGATGATTTTTATCTTTGCAATTCCCAACAGCATTTACACACTGAATTTCTTTAGGCCTCTTCAGATGGAAATCATTTTTCCTTGAGGAGGGTAAATGTCTTTCACGGATGCACTTTGGGATTTTAATCACGTAAGGATTGCAAAAATGCAAATTACATTTTACATTTTAACTTAAGAATTCATGTGGCTGCATTAACAAAAACAAAAGATTCACATTTCTGCTTTTAGAGTGTGGATTAGATTGTAAATCCTGCAGGAGAGAACAAATGATTCCCTCGAGTCAGTTTTGACACAGTCATTAAGTACCAATTATGAAAAGCCCCCTCAAACTCTAGCGATTTAAGACGTGAGTAATGTACAGATTTAGGCTTCACCCTCGAGGGACTGATTTACATTAGAAAAGCGCACAAAAGATTTAATTCAGATGACTGATAGTCTTTTAATGTTCCCTGAAGACTAAACACTTCCATGTGTTAACTGTGTGTATCACATACAGCTGACCATACTGAGTGTGTGTAGTATGCAGACAATTATTACAACAGGCAGTAATTTAGACTTATTTATCTGTTTAAAAAAATGAAATATGCATTTAGAATAGGACTCTTACACTGGAAATATATCAGCCCATTGGAACAAAAGGTTTAATATTAAAGTGCCCCTATTATCCTGTTTTAAAGGTTCCTAATTTTTTTTGGAAGTCTCCTACAACAGGTTTACATGTATCCAAGGTCAAAAAATGCATTGCACATCCCCCGATCTCTCAAAGAATCTGAAAAACGTTTGTTCTAAGATTTAGTCTCTCTAAAAGCCTCCTTTCCGTGAGCCTAATCTGCTCTGATTGGTCAGATGGCCCAGTCTATTGTGATTGGTCTACCCTTTGCATGTCGGAAACAAATGCCTATTACCATATCTGAATTTCAGCGCCGGAGGCTTCCTCAGCAATTGATAAACAGTGATACGAACAGTTACAATGGTGTAGATTTTTCCGTATCAATTCCAGCGCAAATCCTCATCCTTTTGAAGTGCATGCAAAGTGGATTCTCATGCTGAAAACAACATCTTCTCAACATGCCGACAGCACGAACCAAACTCTTCCAGTCTCAGCTACAATAGTTTTTGAGCGCGGGTTATAGACGTCGTTCGTGGGCAGCCAATGAAGACCATAGGCTAGCATTATGCAAATTTGTTGCATTGTTACGCAAGTATGTAACAGGAAGTGAGACTGGAATTGCTGACGGCTCGCTTCAGCAGTTCAGAATCGATTCTTTCTTTTAGGAGACGACAACCTTATTTATTGTTCACTTTGATCTTTAAAACTTTGCAGACATTTTACATTTACAAACAGCTAAATTACACAAAGGTAATTTTCGAAAAAGAGTAATAGGGGCACTTTAAAATAACTGAATTAAATAAATATTGCATTTAATAATATTTATTATTTAAATATGAATGATATGTTGAGTATATTATTTAAGTGATTTTTTTATATATATTTTAAAGTACGTGTTAAAGAGCAAGTGTTTTCTTCAACTAATTTTTCCCACACAAAAGTCTTATAGCAGAATAGTCGTTTGGACTAGAAAGCATGATGTCATCTCAGTGTAATGAAAACAAAATCATGTTACAATACACTGAACAGACTTGCATGACATCTTGATGTAGTCCACCTGGTCTCCATCAAAGCCTTGTTGAACAGATGGATGATGTCATTGGCTGTGGACATTACTCAGCTCTGGGCGCAGTCATTGTCCTGCGTGGGTGCATCACAATGGAGTTTGACTCCAGATCCAGACCATGGTGGAATCCAGTTTCCAGGTGTTGTTGAAGCAGGATATCAATGAGTGCGGAACAGGAGAGGGGCTGCAGTCTGTGATCACCCAGCCCCAGCTGCAGACATACACACACACACACACACACAGGCAGGCAGGGCATCCGCATCGTGAAGAGAAACACATTGAGAGAGAAGAAGGCTGGCATTTTGGAAGAAGTGAGAAACACCTGATAGCAAACGCTGATCTGGCAGGTAATGTTTATTTTTTTGTACTGCAGCATGAGGAGGTGGACTGTTAGTTTTCCAGGGTGAAGGATGCTGTACATGTGTTTATGTGTTATGTGTGTTAATATCTTCCAGTGAATCACGCACAGTAGTCTTTAATGTATTTCTGTACCTTATATTGTAATAGTGTATTATAGTATTGTTTGGTTAATGATTTGCTGGGCAATTTCTCTGCATTGCTGGAATGTGTGTGTGGTGCAGGTAGTGTAAGGTGGTGTTTGCCCTTTCCAAGGGTGGATGATGGAAGAAAAAGTAGAAACACAGAGGGGTGATTTCACAAAATGTGTGTCATTTTTCTGCATAGAATTTCAGCACAAAAACTTGGATCTTATCCATGCAATCCAGTTTAAAAAAATGGCGCTTTATGCACTGAAATAATGCTGTTCTGCAAGTATATATATATATATATATATATATATATATATATATATATATATATATATATATATATATATAATTTAAGATTACCGTACATTTATTTTTTTATATTAATTTGTTGTGTGTCCGCACAACTGTTTTCAACTGCTGCTCAAGCACATTTCCTTTCTATTTACATAAATGATTTCCCCTTGTAGACCTGATGAAATTAACCTTACATTAATTTTCCCTGCTAAAAGTCTCAGTTATGCATTTTTAAGAGCCAGTTTAGGTACCTGGGCTCCAGCGGGTGGAACGATGCTGTCCTGTAACAAAGTTCGTTGTTATGGGAAGAAGGAGGTGGGAACCGGCGAACATTTAAAGACTTTTAAAATAAACAAATACAAAATGAAAGTAAAGACAGCAGCCCCTCACGGACGACTGCTGTCACATATAACAAAACACAACATAAATCCAGGCCTGGCCTCTCTCGATCTCCACTGTCGTATATGCTTCCGCTCCTCCGTGAGAGATACGAGATCGGTGCGTTGCTCATCAGTAATCACGTCACCGGCCTCGCGCCGTCCTCCCACGGCCCTCGACTTCGTCCTGCTCGCCACAAGTCCCAGTAAAGTATGCCGGATTGCAGTAGTCTGCTGCATACTGGGGGAATTGCTTTGTGCAAATTGCGTTTAGCGCTGATTGTTGTGGGCATTTCTGCATTATTCCTTTAGTGAATATAGCTGTGTGTTTCCTGAGGAACGTGCCTATGCTGCGTGTATTACAGAGGATGCTCTCTGATCCTGTTGTCACGTGACGGCCGACAGGTGCCTGAATCTGTTAGCACATGGTGCATCATGCAGCAGGATCTGAAGATTGGCCCCTCCCTTTTATCTCACCCATTCTTCACAGCAAGGCTATATGGAGCAAATAATATTTGTATGAGAGATAAAAACAGGTAAAAAAGAAATGTTCGGCCATCATATGCGTTGACAGTGTCTCATTATAATTCACATTATCACTTTGCTTTGGGTCCAGCACCTCCCACCTCCCTCTCTCTCACATGCTACATCAGCTTCCATTTGTTACCATGGAAACCCTTTCATCCCACCCTTTCTCTCCATCTTCCAACCCATCCATCAAAAGACAGTCTTCAATCCCTCGTTTGCACCCTCTTTCCCTGTCTCTCCCCCGCAATAATGGCCCCTACCAGGATAGCAGTGTTTACTTTAATGCCTCATAAATAATTCATCATGTTTCTCAGCAGCTCATAGACAAAAGAGCTGTTAAAATGATTTTATGGCTATTCAAATAACAGTTTTACTTGCACTGCCTTATTCTACATATCACTTCTCACCATGAAATGGTGTTTTAAAGTGATATAATATATTGTGTTGACTGCAATTAGGAATGTGGCTTGTGGAATACAGTATCAGTTGTTTCTGTTGAGCCTTACAATATGATCAAGTATGTATCAAGCCTATCTCGTGTACGTTTTCTACACTGAACTGGGTTATAAAACAGGAACAAGCTGATGGCAACAGGTGTGGGTGCATTGCAGCATCTAGTTGGTGCTTATATATATTATTAAAAAATATATAAATGATATATGCTGGATCTTTTGTTGAGTTGAGTAGTTGAGTAGCCTACATTTACCTGTTGAAACATGCCGTCACAAGCACCCATAAGAGTTGAGGGAGGTGCGATGCGCGAAAGGGGCAGAGACAATAAATAAGAAACACCACAGCAGGCGTCAATTTAGTGTTGTATGAAATACAATGTGATTTTTGTTGATGGAGATCTGGCAGCAACAGCACATTTTTCCTCTTGGGTGAACGATTCACGGACAGCTTTCCCTGCGCATTAAATCCCCCACATGCCAGCCAACCAATGAGAACGCGGGATAATGATGTCGATACATAACAACAGAGTATAGGCGCCAAAGCTGTATTGGATCCGCTTACCCGGAATCCTCTGTAACTGGCAGATTTTAAGAAAATGTCCATCGTTTGGCGAATAAATAAATGATGGACGGTTGTGTACCTATTACCAAAATGTTATTATGTAAGCGTTATGGTACACCTCAAACAAGGGAATTTATAGTAATTTATAGGGCCCTATCATACACCCGGCGATGCAAGTGTTTTTTGCTAGTTTCAGCCCGACGCAGTTATCTTTTTCACGTCCTGCGCCACATTGTTTAAATAGCAAATGCATTTGCGCCCATCTGGTTCACCCATGGGCATGCAGATCCGTTTCCTCACTAGAGAACCGTTCAGTCTTTCCGCTTGTAAATAGCGAATCCGCCATGGCGCGAGCGCAACTGGCTTTTAAAGGAAATGGGAGATGAGACTCTGATTGGTTTATTGCACGTTGTGGCCAAAACACACCTATTACTCATTAAGAGAATAGGGACAACCCTTTTAGACCATGTGCTGCATGCGCCGACCATTTTTCCCGTCGTTAAACTAGCAAAAGTGGATTCGAACATTCGAAAGTGCTCTTGCGCCCTCCGCTTTAGACCATGCGCTTAGATTGTTAAAATAGTGTTAATGCTAATCAGCAAGTCCACGAATGGTTTGGGTATGCAGAGCATTTGCAGCTTATATGGACCGGACGACAGTTATATATGCATATTTCATATTTTCCTTTTTCTTTTTTAGTTGTGGATGCTTTTGTTTCCCAGACATATGTTATTGTTCACTGCACACAAACACACTTAATGCCGTCTGGTGTTGCTTTAGTACAGAGCTGGGTGTGGGAGACACCAACACTGGCAGGTCACACCTTCATATCAGACAGATCTTGACCTTGAATCTAATTAGCCTGAATCTTTTTTCTCTGCACGACACGAAATGCACCATGTGTCCTCTAAGATCAACAGAAAACAGACAATCAGCTGAAATCATCTGCTTTTACCGTATATACCCGAATATAAGACGAGGTGTTTGTTCTAAAAATGGGGGGTCGTCTTATATTCAGGGTCGTCTTATATTCGAGTGGAGGAATCGATTGATAGCCTTTTTCTCCCGCGCCGAGGATCTCGATGCGGCGCGGACGCGCTTGGAAAAAACGAGCGCGTCGCTTTCATTATGAGCGCGCGCCTACATTTGAAATAACGAACTTGAGCGCAAAAGACGCGATATGTGAACAGGGGGGGCGGGTCTCTGCTCAATTGTCTCCGTCCGCTCTGGCATCCTCTGTGAACGGCGCTTTTTCTTGCGTGGCTCGAGCAGAGGGAGAGAGAGAGAGCGGGAGCCGGATCGTCGTCGAAAACGGTCAGACGACCCCGCAGGGTGATTAAATCCATCCCGTCGCACTCAGGGCAGCCGCAGTCATGTCCAATCAGGAAGCGCATATGTGCCGGTCTCCGCCGACGAGCGGGCCTCTACACGAGGCACAGGTGATGCGAGGAGTTTGGAAGAACGCCTCGGAAATTTGCTCTTAAAATTATTTTCTGTTGAAAAACAGATTTTTTCCACAAGATCTATTTTTTTCCAATAATAAGTCTGTAAAATGGGGGGGGTCGTCTTATATTCAGGGTCGTCTTATATTCGGGTATATGCGGTAGGCCTATTTATCACAGGAAGATAAACAACAGGATTTGGGTGCTTATAGAAGCAGGCCATGATGAAATTTTAGTCTAAATTGTAAAAATCCATGTTTGTTTGTTCTTGTAACTATGACTGGGGAGTAAAGTTTGTGGCGTTGAGAAACAAAGAATCTGCAGTGTTCCCTCCTCCCTCTTAATGTGGACTGGAGGAAAGCAGAACTGTGGCTGATTCAAGCCATCTGCTTTCAGTATAAAACAATTCATCAATGGGGTTAAAACGCTGCAATGAAAGTCTGGTTTGCACAAAACAAGGGGTAATGTAAGTGCAAATACTGCAGTACGTCCCTAATAATCAGAGCATCATGAAGAGCGAGGGGGAAATCTCCAGAGCTTTCCACCTGAATTTGCTGCAACAATCAGTCAATTCTCATAAATATTCCAGCCACGTTTCACGCCTCTGAGGAGCCAATATACAGCAGAATGTGTTATTATATTTCATACAACAAACATGAACCTGAATAGTCAAAGGTTTTATGTTCTCTGCAGTAACCATGTTCTTGAAAATATTTGCAAAGCAGATTTTGGATCTGAATGTGACGAGAATAATAATCTTTTAATTTGCCATGCTTAGATGTAAATTTTTTTCATGCTAGTGATGAAATTACTCTCTCTCTCTCTCTCTCTCTCTCTCTCTCTCTTATTTCATATTCTAGTCATTTAAAGCAAAGGCTTTAACAGAATTTAATGAGATAATTCACATCAGAGATGTACGGTCTCTACAGCACTGTTGTTTCTTATTGCCCCAGTCGTTTCACATTGAAAAACAGATAGTTGACACTCAAGCGGATCATATTTTGTGCATTGGTATTCACAGGCGTCTTGTGAAAATGAACAAATGTTCTGTCTGGCTTGTGCCTGCAAGAACCTGAGATTGAGACTAGTATTCACAAGGATGTTATCACATTTCCTTGCTTTCTACTGAGCACTTAGCTGCAAGATTGACTTTAGTTGTATGAGGAGGCTGCATGAGGGGGAAAATCCCATTTTGGGCCTTTGAGACCGAGCATGTGAAATATTTTGGTGTTTGTGGCCCATTATTTCTGGATGTAGCAAATGTTTGTTGACTTTCATTAGTATAGCACATGAACACAGAACTTCTTAGATCCTTTTTTAAAGATTTTCATCTTGCAGCCTGCATCATATTACAGTAAAAATTATATAAATGTAAATTATATATTCAAATTATATGTATTAAATTATATAATTTTAGACCATTCTGGGAAATTGTTTGTGAATTGAAAGATATCTGATACATTAAAGACATTATATTAAAGTCATTATATTTAATTAATAAATAATAATAAAAAAATATATAGAATACAGTAATAAATATACTTTATTTATTTATATGTAATCATATATAAATTATACAATACGTACACTACCGTTAAAAACTTTAAGTCAGTAAGATTTTTTAAAGAAATAGCCTATATTATATATATATATATATATATATATATATATATATATATATATGTGTATTAATTTATTTTAAAAAAATCTTACTGACTCAAAGTTTTGAACGGTAGTGTACGTATTGTATAATTTATTTATATATATATATATATATATATATATATATATATATATATATATATATATATATATATATATATAGAATAGGTGGCGTTCTAAACTTTGACTGAACATTGATTACATAAATATAATAACTCGTTTGTAATATGTTTGTGTGTGTGTGTATAATACATTTCTGAGGAATTCCTAAAAATTACAATAAAAAATTGCTCTTGTGCATCTTGTTTTTTAGTGGAATTCAGTTTCAGAAATTTGATTGTGATTTAAAGTCGACATGAAACCGAAGATGCGATAGTCTTTTCTTCCCTATTGTGACATACATAAAAATGAATCTGCTTCTGGAATGAGAAAAAATGTGGGGGGGGGGGGGGGTGAACATTTTTTAAGATTACAAGGGTATATGATTTTTTTTTTAAATATGATGTGCAGAGATTAGTCATTTTTAATAAGCACTGCAACATTCTGTACAAAAAAATAAGATTCATGGCGACTTTAAAAGGAATCCTCACTATAATGGTGCACAATCTTGAACCACTGGTATACTTTTGATATGCATAGCACTGTACCAGCTGTATAAAATGTTTTACTGTGATGCTCTGAATAAAAAAAACATCATCCCTAAGAGGTGTTCTTGATGCACAACACAGTAAGCTTGTTTTGTTTTTGTTTTTATCAATTGTTCTCATTGTGTGTTTTCTATGTAGAGAGCGTGTGTACTTTACCTGTGGCTGTGGTGAGAGAATGCTGAATTTAGCTGCACACACTGCAGATGCTTTGAAGAGGTTTCGTCTGTAATGCAGCAGTTAGACTGGCTCTTTTGTCTGTGTTTGGTGCAAGGTGTTCGACAGGCAAATCTCTGCTGCACTTTGAAGGTACCAGGATATCTCAGTGTGCCTGAAGACGACAACAAAAAAAGAAGGGGGAGAGAATAGAGTAGAACTGTAGTTTTTTTATGTTTTATGAAAATGCCTATGTTTTAATCTTATGTCAGGATTACTCGTAGAGTATAAAGATTGGTTTTGACTGTTGAGCAGTATAAGGTTTATGGGGTAGTTCTGGCTTCATTTTCTCACTCCCATGTCGTTGCAAACCTGTTTAATTTTCTTTCTTCTTTGGAGCATAAATGAAGATATTTTGAAGAATGTTGGTCGCTCTTATCAAAAAGGCCACAAAGCACAATTAAAATTCAATGACAGTGGTGCTTAATGCTTATATTACAAGCCTTCTGAAGTCATGTGATGTGTGAGGAACCAGCCTGTAACTTCGAAGAGGCAAGGAAGGCAGGCAGAGGTGAGGAACTAAAGGCAGGCGTGTTTGATGATAAAATTAAAACAGGAACCAAGGAGCACAAACGGCAGGAGAACAAGAAGGCAAGAGACCAGAATGCAAGAAAAACATGTCAGTGCCAAACAACTGACAAACTAACACAGCAAACACTAGCGCTGTGTCCAAAATCGCATATGTACTACATTTTGAAACTTACTTCGCAACCGTTTCAAAAGTATGTTTTATATAGTATGGATATGTGTAGTATTTGTTATACATCTGCAATGTAATCACTGGCTTGTAAAATATGGTGTCAGTTGGATCGCTCCACCACCATTCCAATCCACCACGATTCCTCTGCCGTGCCCTCACGGGATAGTAAAATGTCCATCGATTGTGCACTTCAGAATCTCGGCGGAAGTTCGTTTTTCAAATACTATGTATTCGGACATACTCTGTTGGTGTTTTTCGCATGCTATAGTCGGAAAGTATTTGATTTTCAAACAAGAAACAGGAAACCGGAAATAAAGCAAATCAAAACAAAACATGTAAGTCCAAATGAGATACATGACAAAACCATTGGTGTTTTAGTATATTTTACACACATTGTTGATATTTTTAATTAGCTTTTATTTTTGTATTTGAATATATTTTAGTTGTAGTAATTTTGTGCTTTTTTTTATAACTTATTTTAATTCAGTTAGTTTCCTACACAACATTTCTAATTATCCCAAGTTTTTCATCTAATATTTATATTTTGTTTTATTTCAGCTTTAGGAAATACCATTTTGGTAACACTTTACAATAAGGTTTCATTTGTTAACATTAGTTAACTATATTAGTTAACTACAATGAACAATAATTCTACAGCATTTATTTAATGTCAATCTCAACATTTACTAATACATTATTAAAATCAAAAGTTGTATTTGTTAACATTAGTGCACTGTCAACTAATATAAACATTAAAAAATGTATTAACTAACATTAACAAAGGTTAGTAAACGATGTAAGAATATATTGCTCATTGTATAGTTATGTTAGTTAATGCATTAACAAATGAGACTTTATTGTAAAGTGTTACCACAATTTTTTGTATTTTTAGTTAACAATAACAACATTGGATCAAACTCAAATTTAAGTTGGTAACCACTGATAATCTTTCCCTCCAGTGAGCTGAAACATGAACAAACCATTCAAATGATTTTTGTAAAATTGAACAATCAAAACCAAGTAATTCAGTTTTGAAACAAATGACAGTAAGTACATGACATTTTTATTGCATTTTAAGTGAACTATTCCTTTAAATATTCACTATAGTGACACGTAAACATTGTTTGCATTTAAAATGTGTAAAATCCCATTGAATGGGAATGGCATGAATAAAGAGACATATTTGTAATGCAAGTGTAAATGATATATTTCAGATACAGTTGCCCCCTCAAGATTTTATTTTAGAATGCCACTGTAACCCAGATCTCTTGTGTATGTACATTATACATGAACAGGCATTGATCTTATCCTTTTATTGCAATGAAATGGAATACATTTCCCGGAACAAGGCTTGGATCAGTTTTCTGCAGTTATCTTGAATTTCAGCCTGACATTTTGAACATTTAGATGCTGATTATTTTCTTGCTCTTAGTCTAACTTTAGATGCCTATCTGTATCTCTTCTTCCTGCAGAAACTGGTTACATCGATCCGGTGCTTATAGAAAAATACAACACACCCGGGTTTGTGGGTTGCCTGTCCAGAGTGCAGTTCAACAGCATTGCTCCTCTGAAAGCTGCGCTCAGGTCCCGTGGTTCTGCACCCGTCTCACACCAGGGTAAACTGGTGGAATCCAACTGCGGAGCATCACCCCTCACTATCCCACCCATGTCTGCTGCAACCGACCCTTGGCACCTAGATGCAGGTGAACACACTTAAACTACTCAAGTAATACTGCGAAAGCAAATCCACTTGAGGACCGAGGCTTGAATTGATGAAGTAAAATTGATGCCATCGTTACTGTTCGTATCACTGTTTATAAGTGCTGAGGAAGCCTCCGGAGCTGAATTTCAGATATGGTAATGGTAATTTTTTTTCCAGTACGTGCTGTAAGCTGTAGACCAATCACGATAGACTGGTCCATCTGACCAATCAGAGCAGAGGAGGCTCTCAAAAAGGAGACTGAATGAAACTGTTTCAGACACTTTGAGAAAAGAGGGGATGTCACAATCAGGGCTTGACATACATTTTTTTGCTCACCAGTAACTGTCTAGTGGTTTTCCAAAGTTACTAGACACTCAGCATTTTCACTGGCCACAATTTTGACATTGATACCATGGGGAAAAACTGCTATATGGATATTTTTAAATTATAATTTGGAAGCAGGTACATTATATTAGGCTACTGTCACTTTAAGACCTGATGCACGGATCCATTATACTGTTACACGTGTGTTCTCTTTTTCAACTGTTTCTGTTCACTTAAACATAACTGACTGTGTTCACGTGAACACTCGCCAAAGCATTTTGACATTATTTTGTGTGTATTTTTAACTGTTTAAGTGCAATAAGAAATGAAAAAAAACTACATTTAATACTGTGAGGTATAGTAGGAGTGACTGAGTTACACGCAACTGCTAAATTCCACTTGCAGTTGGCCAATAGCCAATGGCCAGTTAGTGGACAAACAAAATGGCTCCTGTAAAGACCAATATTCTTCACTCAGCTATAAATGCATTAGTGCATCAGTTTAAATCATTATGTGTGTATCTGACAAACATGATGAGAAGAATTCTGTTTAGTAATAGCAGCTCCTTAAAAAACAAATCTTGTAAACTGAAAGTCCCCCTGAATGAAAATCGTTAAAAAAAGGTTTTAATGTTGTTTATATGTCTATGTGGTGTTTTTAATATGCTTGAAGACAAACCATGTGTAAATTCATAAGTCAACACCATTGCTGAGTATTTTCTCCTTAAAACTGCAGTGAAAGACAGTCTCAAAAACGCTGTTTGAAATCGCTGGAGTTTCTGACGTCACAAACTACCTTGTAACCAATCACGTCAACGAGTGGATCTCTGAGCTGGTGTGAGTGAGTGGAGGCGGGGCTCATTTACATATTCACAGAACCACATATACTAAATGAGGCAAGGGTGTAGAGTTACATCCAAGCCATTTGAAGGCATGAATGAAAAACCATTTCCAGGAAAAAAACTTTTAAATATGTCACTTTGGTGATCAAAGATGAGTTTTAAGGGATCAAATGATTGACTACAGGGGGACTTTAATGCTTTTTGGCATAGAGAACACTATTCATTCTCTTCTCAGAATTGGACAAGTCAGACAAGTTCACTGTTTTCACATTTATTTATTTTCAGTCTCACTCTTAGAAGAAGAGGTTCTATAGTGAATTTAGGCATCATAATATACAATATGAAAAGTGGATATTCATTTAGATCTTTGATAAAGATTTAACCGATTTTAAATGATTTGCATTTTTAACTATCCATTTTTCAAATTCAGAGCCTAAATGTAAAAATCGGGAAAATTAGCGTGCACAATTAAATATCCAATATGGACTGATGCCGATAAATTTAAACTTATTAAGTTTGTTATGATGATCTCCTGTAGGTGCTGATTTCCCCTTCAATGAGGAAAGAGTGATACCGGATGGAGTTAATAGGAATTCGGCTATAATAGGAGGTGAGATGTCAACATATTCATATGTAATTCAGATGAACAATTACTCCTTTGAAGTTATCTGTTCTTAAATGCATTAACCGTAAATGTATTCTCTTTGCAGGTATCATTGCAGTGGTGATCTTCACTATTCTGTGCACTCTGGTGTTTCTGATCCGGTACATGTTCCGCCATAAAGGCACTTACCACACCAACGAGGCCAAGGGGGGAGAGTCGTCCGAGTCAGCTGACGCCGCCATTATCGGCACCGAGCCCAATTTCACAGAGACCATCGACGAAAGCAAGAAGGAATGGTTCATCTAATGGGGGTGTACAGACTCTTTCAGAATCTTTTTTTGAGTATCAGAACTAATGTTTTTGGATCAAGCTCATCACCAGTTTGAGAAACTGTCCTGTACATAGCGACTGGCTTGTCTCTTTCTATTGTGTTTTGGCAAAAGTCTTTTAAGTGTGTAATCTCTGGATCACGTCTTAATAAATCATTTCACCACGTGTTCTTTTTTTTTTTTACAGAAACAATTATTTGCCAAAATTCCTTTTATGAAAAGTTTAATCATTGTGTTCTTTTGCTTAATCTTACAAAAAGTCCTTGTGTGGAAAATGTTTTAGACAGACTGTAAATGTTAAATGCTCTATATGAATTCACTGCACAAACGACAGAGATTTAATTTTAAGATGACATTAGATTGTATATCATCAGTGTTTCAGTGAGGGGAAGAAAATCAAGGCATGCACCAAGAATTATGTCAAATCGACACTGTCTATTTGTAGCCTTCTGCACAACTATACTCATTTATTTCCTGTGGAAGCCTTCAGTTTATTGCTCCTTGCCAAGCACCTCCCAGTCTTAAGCATTTGTTTTGCTGAAGGCATGTTTCATGGCATAAAGATGTTATTTTGAGAGATCATTTTGTCTGTGTGTCATTTATGCAGGCTGTGGTAAAGCACTGGCACAGTGACATCTATCTGGCAGATTAACACCCAAATTTGTATTATTAGTGTTTGTCATTGTAGATGAAGAAGGTGGGATCACTGACACCCGATTAAATGACTTAATTCAAGGTGCCTTTAGGATTCAATCAGCTGTCAATGTAGATGTTACTTTATCTGGTTAAATAGGTAAAGAATAATCCCAACAAATAAATCGGCTGTTTGTATTTATTGATATATTTGTCTCAGCGGAAATTAGACACAATGTTCATGAGTTTCGAAGTGTTCGGAATGCCAATGTTACACAAATGTTCTGAATGGAACATTTTATTTTGCATATGCTAAAACATTTTTTTTTAATTAATGCACTGTGCATTTTGTCCAATTATGTTGTCAAAAGCCTTTTCATTGTTTTTTTATTTTTCATTTTCAAGCATCATTTACTTTTTAAATAAAAAGTTCATTTACATATACATACAGATTATCTATTCTCTCAGAGACTGGTTCACAGATTGATTTTAGAAAGCCGATGTTGGTCACCCTCAGATTTATATGTGATGCATTTGTGATAAATATCAAGATTTAGCATTATGACGCATCTGCCATGTATTGGAAGAATTCCGAGCACTTCAGTCTCTGATCTGAATAGTTAATTATAATTATCTCAAACTAAATTTTAACGTCGCCTCATCAGCTCTCATATTCATCTGGTTTTGCAAACAGTGAATACGCTTCTTATAATTTAGAATAATATTACAGTGTTATTCTTTTTGGAAGGTTTTCTGTGTAATGACATATGTTTGCAAGTGTGCTCTGAATTCGCAATCACATCTCAGAATATAACCACAAGTTAATTTAGTTAAATATTCATATTCAAATTGACCTTTTGGAGAGGATAATGAGGGATTGCAGATTCACGAGAATGTAAGAGTCATGATATTTCACACTTATTCATAATCTAATATCAAAATCTTCACCCCTCATTTACATTGAAAATTTACATTTTGTTTTGTACACTTTTAGGGTTAGTCAGTTAACGTTCAGAATAAATGAAATATATGAATATATTTTTATGAGGATATTTTGTAGATGATCTAGCCTTTGTTTGTGTCTCTCATCTTTATGTGTATTAGGGGAAGCCTGAATGTTCAAAATGTTGAGAAGATCTGTGAAGAAAAAAAATGTACTTGAATGTTCCTTGTAGTGAAGAAAGAACCCTTTGATTGGTTTAATTTTCATAATATGACCCTTTTTCATTTACCTTTTACAGTATTATTCTTTATACATTTTGAGTTTGTTTTGTGAGGGTGATTTTTGTCTCTTTTCATGGCAGGAGGTCTCTTGTAAAAAAAAAAATTGAAATAATAATAATGTTTTTTTTTTTATTATTCAGCTCAGTTCGGCTGCCTCTCATGTGGCACATGTAGACCCTTTATTTGTTCAATGTAAATATAGTTTTTTTTTTACCACAACAATTAAAAAAGGCTTTGACATTTTATTGTTTATGAGTAAGTATACAAGTGAAAGTGTAAACAATATAATATATTTACTCATCTGTATCTCATATTATGATTGCATTTTGCTTGTGTATTCAACTTGTTTTAACGGCAGCATGACCACTGTATGTGAAATTGTACATACTGTACTTTAAACTATTGTGCAATATCACAATTGTATTTACTCCTGGAGGCATATTTTTTACCTTTTGTTATGATGTTGACAAGTCAGGAATGAATAGTAAAAATACTTTTTATATTTAGAGCAACTCAGTTCTCGACTGGCTGTTTAGCGTAAGATATTTGTACTGACCTCTTTTCATCCATCTCATTATTGTGTGAAGCCTGATTGCAAAATAAGAGAATTCCTCATAAATGTGGCTATTCTTATGGGAAGGGAATAAAAAGAAGTACCTAACAAATTTTTGTCATGTAGTTTATTTAATACCAAACTCACAACGGATGGGGGGGACCTATGTTATGACAAATTATTTGAATGTAAAATTACTGGGGGTTTATTTAAGTTGTCTTTCTGTCCTTATCAAGCAATATCAGACATCCTGTTTTGCATAATTTGACACAGCTGTTTTAAATACTAAGAAGACAATCATGTTTTATGTCTGTTAGTTCTAAAATATTTTATCAGGTATAAATTAAGTTTAAAAAAAATATTAATTATTATCCTATTTCATTATCCAGTCATGAGACCTTCGAAAAATGGTACAGACAATGGAGGACTCTGGAGTCAAAAAAAAGTTGAGAACACGAAAGAACTGGCGCAAGTGAACACTGGAGATCGCAGTATCTCTCTATATACACTAGAGGTCGCTGTATTTCTGAGCTGTGGCTTATGACGCTTCACTCGCTCTACGTACCGATTTCCCATCCCAAATAATCTCCTCCAGCTACAGACAGAGACAGACAGCACACACCTCAACCTCTTACAGCTCACATTTCAAACGGGTAAGATTAAGTAGGCCTACGTGTCAGCCACTGGGTTTTCGGGATAATATATACCTAGTAGGAGGGTTTTGTCTGGACAAGTGAACGTTTAGGCAAAAGCTTCACCACGCTAGAGAGTTTGAATAATATATGTTGTTTGTTGTATGCCACTCGTTAAATTTGTATTAATATTCCTTAAATATTCACCTCTACGTCACTTTACCTGAGACCTGAAGCTAGTCACCATTGCAGTTGTCTTAAAAGCATTTGTTTTAAAAGTCATTTTTAATGTAGTGATTTAATGCAAAAGTAGAGAAGTGTAACACCCTTTTACCTTAAATGACCTTTTTTTCTTTGACTTGACTACTCTGGAAACATATGAAAAGCCTGTTCTAGTGTTGCCATTTTACCTTACTACTTCTTTTTGGTTTAGTGTAATTTGAACCTTTTGTTTTACTTTACCGGACATGGTGACCAGACAGAATTTAATTTTAGTTTGCTGTGAATATGCTACAAATATCCCACCCTGAATGTGGGCTATTAGATCAGAGAGTCTAGACTTGATCTAATACGGTTAAAGTTGACCAGGCAAAAGCGGCTTGACATTAACAACAATCTGTTTTCAGTATAATACCCATAATCTTGGGTAATGCATGAACGTTATCAATACTAAGAGCCTCGTCCCACAAACAGAGATTGGTAGAAGAGTTTATACACAGCATACATTCATGATGAGGACACCCTTTTGAATTCTATGGTTTTTAGTCAGGACATAAACTATGTAACTACAGTAAATACAACCTCAAATGAACAACACATGACATATTACACTGTGACTGTGTCATTATTTATTTAACAAAAATAAAGCCAAAATGGAGAAGCCATGTGAGACAAACTAAATACACCCAATGATTCAGTTGCTTTTAGAGACACTTTTAGCACCAATAACTTGAAGTAATAATTTTCTGTATGACAAGCTCTCACATTGTTCACGTGGTATTTTGGCCCGCACTTCTTTACAATGTTGCTTAATTTCTTTGAGGTTTCCAGGCATTTGTTTATGCACAGCTCTCTGACGTTCCCGGCACAGAATTTCAGTCGGGTCGGGTTGAGGTCTGGCTTTTGATTGGGCCAGTGCAACACCTTGATTCTTTTCTTTTTCAGCCCTTCTGTTGTAGATTTGCTGGTGTGCATGACCCAATTTTGGCCAAGCTTCAAAGACTGCAAAGTGCCCAGGTCCTCTGGCTGAAAATCAAGCCCAAATCATCACCCCTCCACCACAGTGCTTGACAGTTGGTATGAGGTGTTTGTGCTGAAATGCTGTGTTTAGTTTTCTTTTCGTCAAACATGGCGCTGTGCATTATGTCTAAACATCTCCACTTTGGTCTCGTCTCGACATTGTTCCAGAAGTCTTGATGTTTGTTTAGATGCAATTTTGCAAATCTAAGCCGTGCTGCCATGTTCTTTTTAGGAAGAAGAAGCTTTCTCCTGGCAGCCCTTCCCAACATGTCATATTTGTTCCATCTTTTTCTAATTATACTGTCATGAACTCTAACATTTAACATGGTAACTGAGGCCTGTGGAGTCTGATGTGTAGTTTTTGGGTGTTTTCAGATTTCTCTGAGCATTGCATATTGGGGTGAATTTGCTGGGACGTCCACTCCTGGGAAGATTGACAACTGTCTTGAATGTTTTTCCACTTGTAAATAGTCTTCCTCACTGTACAATGATGGATTTTAGTTGTTTGGAAATGGGCTGTATAACGCTTCCCAGATTGATGGCAGCAACAATTGCTTCTCTAGATCATTGTTGATGTCTTTCCTCCTTGGCATTGTGTTAACACACACACACCTGCATGCTCATGATCAGTTAATCAAAGGCATTTGATTAGCAGCGCCTGACTGCTACTTACCCTCTTCTTCATTCCTATGGAAAGCAGTAAGGTACTTAGTTTTTCTCCAATGGCTTCTCCATCTTGGCCAAGTTTTCATTTTATAAATAATGACATGGTGTAATATGCCGTGTGTTGTTGTTCATCTGAGGTCGTATTTACCTAATTTGAAGACCTGCCAAGGACCAGGTGATTTTTTTTTTTGTCCTGATATGTAAAACCATATAATTCAAAAGGGTGTCCTTTCTTTTTCACATGACTGTATATTGTGACAGATCTCCACTCTGTTTGTTTATGAGTGTTGTAGGTTAAATGAGCAAGGGAGCATTAAAAGTCAGAGTCCTGACCTCTTCAACTGTCTGCATCTCTTATAAGCTGGGCTGATCCTGATGGTGTGTCGCCACTCATTCTTGTTTATATCTCCTGCAGTAAAACCAGAGTAGGTCCTTTATTGCTTAAGAACCAGAAGGTTTAGAACCTAATTTGGTATTTGTTCACTCACAGATACCTTGTGGTTGGACGCTGCAGTAACCCTGAATCATCCTGTCAGCTTTCCTGACAGGAAGCATTGCTCAGAAGCAACCTGATTTTGATTCAAATCAGCACAAAGATTCAGCAAATGCATAATGCCACGATCAAATGAACTTCCTGAAGAGTTCAAAGAAAGGGTGATTTTTCATTACAAGGCAGGTAAGGGGTACAAATCCATTTCGAAGATTATGGGACTGCACAGATCCACAATCAGATCTATAATCTGCAAATGGAAAACACATGGAACAGTGATGAATCTTCCTAGGAGTGGTCGACCAACTAAAATCTCTCCGCGGACGCAACGGAAAATCATCCAGGAAGTCGCCAAAAACCCTGAAATCACATCTAAAGAGCTGCAGGCTTCTCTTGCTTTAGCTAAAGTCAAAGTTCATGATTCCACAATCAGAAGGAGACTGGACAGAATCAGGCATCGTGAGAGAGTATCAAGGGGAAAACCACTGCAGAAAAAGAAGAAAATAAATACTCAACTCTTGTTTGAGAAGAAGCTACAGGAAGACTCTCAAGTTTTTGAGGAAAATCTTGTAAAGACAGAAGTGGCAGAAGTGGAAGTTTCTGTTTAATAAAGGTCCCATTGTGTCTGGCAAAAAACATGTTGCCAGCAGTCTTACTCCTATTTAGGCTAGTGACAATGCCCCCGAAATTTTGAGATACCCCTACCGGAGGTAGAACTAAACCCAACAATGTTTTTCCTCATCTCTAAGGTCTCCCATATATGAAATGGATTCTTGGCTCAAAATATTTTACTGCTAAGATTGTTAAATTAACAGATATTGTTATACACCCCAAAATCAAAAAAGGACTAAAATATAGCCTGTCCGTATGGGAGTTAAGGCATATAAACTAGTACAAATCAATCACACAAGCTCTGAGAGCTTTGAAACTTGACATGTTAGTAAATGTCAGGCAGTTGCTTCAACTACTAGAAAAGACTGGATGTGAATATCTTGATGTATGGAATAAATAGAGACATATAAACACATACCTAAAATAAGCGGATATGCACAAATTGAATATCCATGCAGAATGTTTTAATTTACTTTATGGTTGCTTTGCCAGGGATTATCATAGAAACACATATGATGACTTGTTGGAAAGGTGGGGTTGTGCTAAATCCAGACATACCAAATAAGTAAATATAGCATGACAAATCAGGGTGTTCTGTCACTCAATGTATGAGGTGTAAAAAATGAAAGAAAACAAAACACTGACAAAATAGTCTCAAATCCAAATCACATTATCAGTGTTGAGAAGAATGTTGACAAATTCATTGTTACTGCAAAGTAAGTTACATTAGGTACGTGCTGATATATATTTATGATACATTTAATGATGCATTTCATAAGGCACTGTATACTTTACAATTCATATGAGACACAGACCCAGATTGAATCAGGTTAACATTGGAATGGAACACCTTTATTAAAATATGTATATCCATTTGAATTTTGTTTTGGTCAAGTCATTACTGAATAATAAAAAATAATATTGTTAGCTTTTGTCTGTCCTGACCAGCAGTGGACAGTAGAGCCTACACTGCTTACTTCACCACATTGGTGTGATCTTTGATTAGATAAGAACAAGATAGTAGATATTTTTCATTTCATAAACGTATTGTGGTCTAGTGAGTTGACTACTGTTAGGCTAATGGTTGGATCCAGCTGTAGCTACAGACCTGCCAACCTTTAGCCAACCTGTACGCATTTTGCTTAGCGGGCACGCATTTTGACCTCAAAGTACGCTGGTACGATTTGTCACTCAAAACTACGCAAAAACCTGGCACTAATGATGTTCGACTCCGCCAGTCTGAGATCACCAAAGTTAATATTAAGGAGGTGTGTGAACTCGCAAGTACAATGTCAGGCACTGAAATTTTCTCTGGCCACCTTCCTGTTCGCAGGAGTGATGAGATAGTTAGTAGATTGTGTTCACTCAATGGCAGGTTGTCTGAGTGGTGTCCGCATAATAATGTAGAATTCATAGACAATTGGAAAAGTTTTTGGGGCAAGCCTGACCTGTTGAAAAGAGATGGTATTCATCCCTCCTGGGCTGGTGCTGCTCTTCTCTCTAGTAATTTGGCTCATAGTCTTAGAGATAAAACATGACAATCTGGGGCTCAGGTCAGGAAGCAGACAGACTGGCTAAACCGACCGTCTGCTAGCGGCCTCACGTCACCAAGGTCAGATAAATCCCATCACATAGAGCCTCTTTCACCTAGATATCATCATATAGAGACTGTGTCTGTTCCCCGAATTTGGAAATCCAAAAAACATCCAAACCCATCTAAGGTTAAAAATGTAAGTGATGTTCAACAAATAAAAAACAGATATAATACAGATGAGCAAATGATAAAGCTTGGGTTGCTGAATATTTGATCCCTTACTTCAAAATCGCTCATAGTTAATGATATGATTTCAGATTATAATCTAGATGTGCTGTGTTTGACAGAAACCTGGCTAAAACCAAACGATTACATTACTTTAAATGAGTCAACCCCACAAGATTACAGTTATAAACATGAACCTCGTCTGAAACGCAAAGGGGGAGGTGTTACTGTAATTTATAGTCATATTTTCAAAACCACTAAGAAATCTAGTTTTAAATATACTTCTTTTGAAGTGTTATTAATGTAGTAATGTAGTGCTTAATGTAAAAATACACTCACCTAAAGGATTATTAGGAACACCATACTAACACTGTGTTTGACCCCCTGTCGCCTTCAGAACTGCCTTAATTCTACGTGGCATTGATTCAACAAGGTGCTGAAAGCATTCTTTAGAAATGTTGGTCCATATTGATAGGATAGCATCTTGCAGTTGATGGGGATTTGTGGGATGCACATCCAGGGCACGAAGCTCCCGTTCCTCCACATCCCAAAGATGCTCTATTGGGTTGAGATCTGGTGACTGTGGGGCCATTTTAGTACAGTGAACTCATTGTCATGTTCAAGAAACCAATTTGAAATGATTCGAGCTTTGTGAAATGGTGCATTATCCTGCTGGAAGTAGCCATCAGAGGATGGGTACATGGTGGCCATAAAGGGATGGACATGGTCAGAAACAATGCTCAGGTAGGCCGAGGCATTTAAACGATGCCCAATTGGCACTAAGGGGCCTAAAGTGCCAAGAAAACATCCCCCACACCATTACACCACCACCACCAGCCTGCACAGTGGTAACAAGGCATGATGGATCCATGTTCTCATTCTGTTTACACCAAATTCTGACTCTACCATCTGAATGTCTCAACAGAAATCGAGACTCATCAGACCAGGCACCATTTTTCCAGCCTTCAACTGTCCAATTTTGGTGAGCTCTTGCAAATTGTAGCCTCTTTTTCCTATTTGTAGTGGAGATGAGTGGTACCCGGTGGGGTCTTCTGCTGTTGTAGCCCATCCGCCTCAAGGTTGTGCGTGTTGTGGCTTCACAAATGCTTTGCTGCATATCTCGGTTGTAATGAGTGGTTATTTCAGTCAAAGGTGCTCTTCTATCAGCTTGAATCAGTCGGCCCATTCTCATCTGACCTCTAGCAACAACAAGGCATTTTCTCCCACAGGACCGCAACCATGCCATGCTCAAAATTGCTTAAATCACCTTTCTTTCCCATTCTGACATTCAGTTTGGAGTTCAGGAGATTGTCTTGACCAGGACCACACCCCTAAATGCATTGAAGCAACTGCCATGTGATTGGTTGATTAGATCATTGCATTAATGATAAATTGAACAGGTGTTCCAAATAATCATTTAGGTGAGTGTATATAGTGTAAACGATAAATCACGTTTGAGAATTCTGCTGGCTGCTGTATTCAGGGCACCATAAAGATTTTATCAAAGAATTTGCAGACTTCTATCAGAATTAGTATTGGCTGCAGATAAAGTACTAATTGTTGGTGATTTTAATATACATGTATAATGAAAAAGATGCAGTGGGATTGGCATTTAAATACATTGTAAACTCAATTGGAGTTAGACAACACGTGTCAGGACCTACTCATTGTCGTAATCATACTCTAGATCTAATACTATCACATGGAATAGATGTTGATGCCGTTGAAATTCTGCAGCAGAGCGATGACATTTCAGATCATTATCTAGTCTCATGTAAATTACATTTAGCCAAGGCTGCAAAGCCGACTCCGTGTTATAAATATGTTAGACCTATAACTTCTGCCACTAAAGATTGCTTTATCAATAATCTTCCTAATCAGTTTCATAAGAAATGATACTCAGCTGTATATTTCTTCAAAACCCAACTAAACTTACCAATTCACAAAATTAACGGAATGCATAGCTGAAATAAGAAATTGGATGACTAGTAATTTCCTACTACTAAATTCTGAAAAAAACAGAAATTCTAATCACTGGACAAAAAAATTGTCTAAAATACTGTCTAACACTTGATGGTTGCTCTGTTAAGTCTTCGTCGTCGGTTAGGATAGGAACCTGGGTGTGCTCTTTGATGCCAATCTTTCATTTGAAAGTCACGTGTCTAATATCTGTAAAACCGCATTTTTCAATCTTAAAAATATATCTAAATTACGCCATATGCTGTTATTGACAAATGCGGAACAATTAGTTCATGCGTTCATGACCTCAAGGCTAGATTATTGTAATGCTCTACTGGGTGGTTGCCCTGCACGCTTAATAAACAAACTACAGCTAGTTCAAACGCCGCAGCTCGAGTTCTTACCAGACCCAGGAAATATGACCATATTAGCCCTGTTCTGTCAACACTGCATTGGCTGCCTATTAAACATCGTATATATTTTTAAATATTCCTGATTACTTACAAAGCCCTAAATGGTTTAGCTCCGCAGTACTTGAGCGAGCTCTTAACGCATTATAGTCCTTCGCGTCTATTGCGATCTCAAAATTCCAGCCAGTTAATAATACCTAGTGCTGGTGGTAGATCCTTTTCCTATTTAGCAGCAAAACTTTGGAACAATCTTCCTGTATATTAGGGGCTCATTCCCCCTCAGAGTGTTTGTTTTGTTTGATTGCCATTTGTTTGATTTAAGACAGTAAATTAATTTGTATTTTGTTAAGTTAAGTTATAGTTTTATTAAAAGCCTCAAGGTCAAACTGCAATCCTGACTCCTTTTCTCCTTTTTGTGCTTTGGTAAGGTGTTATCTTTCGATTTTAATCTTTGTTTTAATATAGTACAAGGTGCCATATGGAATGTTTCATAATTAAATGCATCTTATATTTGAATTTCTCAACATTCTTCTCACCACTGATAATGGGCTTTGGACTAAATGTCAGTGTTCCATTTTCTATCATTTTGTACACCTCATACATTGAGAGACAGAACACCCTTTTTTGTCATGCTATATTTACTTATTTGGTATTTCTGGATTCAGCACAACCCCACCTTTCCAACAAGTCATCATATGTGTTTCTATGATAATCCCTGGCAAAGCAACCATAAAGTAAATTAAAACATTCTGGATATTCAATTTGTGCAAGTCCGCTTATTTTAGGTATGTGTTTATATGTCTCTATTTATTCCATACATCAAGATATTCACATCCAGTCTTTTCTAGTAGTTAAAGCAACTACCTGACTACTAACATGTCAAGTTTCAAAGCTCTCAGAGCTTGTGTGATTGATTTGTACTAGTTTATTTGCCTTAACTCCCATACGGACAGGCTATATTTTAGTCCTTTTTTGGTTTTGGGGTGTATAACAATATCTGTTAATTTAACAATCTTAGCAGTAAAATATTTTGAGCCAAGAATCCATTTCATATATGGGAGACCTTAGAGATGAGGAAAAACATTGTTGGGTTTAGTTCTACATCCGGTAGGGGTATCTCAAAAACTAAAGCACTTTTTGACCATTTGTCACTAGCCTAATTCTAGGCCTTCTTTATTTCATACTTGTATTTACTTTTTGCACCATATTTGTTTACTTATTGCTGTGTCAGGCATGAATATATATTTTTATATAATATATCGGGGGGGTTCACTCATTGAAGAGAGTAAAAAAGATATTTGTACACTCATATATTTTGTTCATCGCATTGTATGAGGCCAGATAGCAAAATAAGAGAAATCCTCATAAATATAACTATTATGAACAAATATATATTAAAAAAACATGCATATAAAATGTTTGTCATGTCATTAATTTGGGTTATGACTGGGTTGGGGCCTGAAATATTGGATTATCTGAAGAAAAGTGTAAATGGGAAGGGGAAACATAAATATGATGTATATTAATGCATATTTAGGCTAGTACTGCGATCAATTGCACAAGGGGATGCCTTCCTAAATGGTCTTTGAGGCAACCAATTGTAAAGACTGTAAGTCTATCCGACAAAGCTTTGTTTTCATCCACGTTAAATTCAATATGGCGTCTAACCTGACTGAGGTCTATTGGAGGTAGACCTTCCAGCAGTTCCCATGCCCTGATTCAAGGGCTGGACATATTTTGATATCTCTTGAGATTGATTTTACAATACAGGCTGACTGTCTGTACTGTCAATTAAACAGTGCAAGACTAATATATTGTTCATTCAAAATGTCATTAACTTTGTAACAGGTGAATAACAATGTTTGGTTATTCTACGATGCTACTCGTTTATTTGGCATTAATATTTCTCCTCCGCGCCTGTTCAGCAGCCTTACTGAAGCTAACTAGCTGTTAGCTTGCATTGCTAATGTATTGACACAAATATTGTCTTAAAATGAGTCTTGAAATGAACACGTTTGGTTGTGATGTGAATCCTTGGGATTGACGGAGTTGATTCGACTGTTTCGAATCAAAGTGGGTTTTGCATGTCTAGAATGATTCAGTTTGATGCACGATTCAATTAACAATGATTCAACCATAGACAGTAAAAGAGGATTCAACTCTGTATTTTGTTTTAAATGTATTTAAATAAGGCCTACTTCCCCTAATGAATTGCAGGCAAGAAAATCAATGTAAATTGGCAGTGTTTCATCTTTGAAAAAGATGGAAGTTTCTATGCAGTAAAAGGTTTTGTTTTTTGTTTTGTTTTTTTCCATTTGTGGACATGTAATAAGTTGTGTATGAAATGTGTTATATAAATAACTTGCCTTAAAAGCCAAAGCGATGTTGCAGTCACCAGAGTTGGTAAATTGATATAAGCAGTTGTCTATGTACAGTAAGGTTTAAAAAGCTGGATATGTTTAGAAAATAAACTGATATGAAAACGGATTTGTTTGCCTTTCACAGCTGAAGTGGTTGGACAGCCCTAGATCAGCCTGCAGCTCCATCTGAAGACAGCAAGCACTGCTCAGAATAAATCTGATTTTGATCCTTATCCATAACGTTTGATCCTTAAGCAAAAAGGACTACAGATCCATTTCAAAGATGATGGGACTTCCCCCAATCCATAATCCACAAATCGATAACTAACTCTCGGAACAGTGATGAATCTTCCCAGCAGTGGTCGACCAACTAAAATCTCTCCAAGAGCAGAATGTAAAATCATAAAGGAAACACAAAGTAACCTGATATAATGGCCAAAGAACAAGCCTACAGCATCCCAACAGTCAAAGAGTGGACCCTGCGACTTTGTGTGGCATTAGCATTACTTTGTAGGCAGGGTGCAAATTACAGGGGTGTTTGAGGGGGTCTGACCGCCCAAAAGAAGGCTTGATCCCAGGACATAAAAACACGATGTTGGGGGAAGGGGGTTGGGTGTCAAAGAATATAGTCTAGGCCTACCCATAATATGAAGCCTTGTGTAAATATAAAGATACATTTCTATCTCTGACTGGTTTTAAATTGTAAATTGGCCACTCCTGAAGTGGGTCATAGCCTACCATTAATATTAGCAGTGGAATTAAATGTGCTATAAATAAGGGATGTGCATTGCATAGGCAAAGATCGTAATGTGTTTAAAATGCATACACAGTTCAGTATGATAACATTTGCTCTCTTTAATAAGGTTAAACTAAATGTAAGAAGCAAACTGTTTTCTGAAATAATCCCAAACATTTTTTGTCTATCTGTCAGTCAATTGCATGTGAAAGATGCGTTCATTGTGCATATCAAATATATTGTGCATGTGCAATTCCCTTTCTGACCCCCCTGAAGGCCTTCTTTGTTTTGTGCTATATTTGTGCATCATTTTGGAGCAGTCTCATTGTATGAGACTCATCTGTAAAATAAGTCAAATGTTCATAAATATTATTATTCCTATAAAAAGAAATATATGGCTATATTGTATATATATAGGCCTATAGTTATGACTGGTTGGGATATTTAAAAATGTATCATTTGGGGTTATGACTGGTTGGGATATTGAAAATTGGATAATTTGTCCAGTGAAATAAACCAATTGCATGGCTTTTGGATAATGTGAGGCAAGTACTATTATTTTGTAACAGTAGAATTTTGTGTAATGTAAAGAAGTGGGTGAATGCTAGTTATGTGCACTACTATAAAGAACTATATTTAAACCACTAGATACCGAGGGCATGAAAAGGCTCTGTGTTATCAAAGTTCACAATATCCATTCATTATTACCATACAAAATGAAACAGTTTCACAAAAGTGCCAACCAGTACAGGACACAAAAACAGGTATGACGGGGATGAAAAGGCAGCTATTGAAGTAGTCGAGTTGTTTATAGAATAAATAACAAACAAACACATTAAAATATATCAATAAAATGGGGGAAATGTAATAGATTATGCTTGGTCGAGTGTGAATATGGACGCTAGAGTCCTGAAGTAAGTGAACACTAGAGGTCGCTGTATTTCTCTGAGATATGGCGTATGACGCTTCACTCGCTCTAATACGGAATTCCCAATCATCTCCAGTCAGACACAGCATAGGGCCTCAACCTCATACACCTCGACGTTAGAAACGGGTACAGGTAAGATTAAATATCTTTATATACATGTCAGCTGCTCCAGTTTGGCAGGACATACAACTAGAGAAGGATGACAAACGTTTTTGTGGTATTGTAAACGACTTAGGTGCATAGGTGGCCATTTTACATCATTCAAATATCTCAAAAGCTTCGCCGTATTACCTCAGTAAGTTAGGTTAATAACAAGTGTTGTTTGGCTTTTTTCTAGGTTATATCTTAATGTCATTCGTTTATCTGGCATTAATATGTCTTGATATTTCTCCTCGGCGTCAGTTTACCAGGATAACGTTACCTGAAGCTAGCGAGTTGCTACCTAGCATTGCTAATGTGTTGATACTGTTTTCAAAAGTGACATGAAATTAAGACATTGTATATTTAGGATGTTAACATGCTCTTGGTAAGGTGTTCTAGGCGGTAGATACATGCTGAGGCCGTCTGAAGAGTGAATAGTGAGTTATAACGTTACACATTCACATGAATTCTGCTGTCTCAGATGCCTAAGTTATCTAGATTGCATTGTTTGGCCAAAAGTGACCAAGAATGGGTTTTATTTTGAAAGCCATAGTTTCCTAAACCTCATATGCCAGTGTGTGTTAATTTTCCTTCGTAAATTATAACCTCAATAAAAGGTTTCCTAGAGACTAGCTTATGAATCATGCTAATATTGGCATGCTTTATTGGCAAAGGAGTCCTTAGATGCCAAAAAATATTAATTGTTTTACAATAGGGACGATTAAACCGTCATGACAGTCATGTAGATTTATGATTTGTGTGGACAATTTGCCTGATGCCTTAAGCCGCAAAATAGTATAATATTAAAATACAAATAGTTGTCACACATAAAGCACATTAAAAAATCATTTTCAAGCTTATGATGAATAAGCTGACTGGTGAAGAAAAGTATTTGTATTTGTTGTGCTTTGTGTCATCCTTTTGTTTTGAATCAGTCAATGTGATTCAACCCACAGTTGATGAACATTTAAATGAATAGTCAGCCAAAAATTAAAATTGTCAGAATTTACTCACCCTCATGTCATTACAAAACTGTATGAATTTCTTTTGCGAACACGACAAAATGTAATGCTAATGATAATTAAAACTTTTTGGTTACCTGTATTCTTCAAAACATCTCATTTTGTGTCACATAAAGGTGTGCAATTGATGACAGAATTTTCTTTCTTTTTTGGGGTGAAATGTGATTTTCTTTTACCTTAAAGGACTCCTGGGCCCTTCTCTGACTGTAATTGTTTAAACTTTGACAACCTACAGATCCTGTCCTACTAATGAATGTGGGTCAGAGAGTCTAGCCTTGCTTTGGCTGATCTAATAAGATTAAATTTGACCAGGCTCAAGCAGTTTGACGTTCACAAACTGTTTCCCCACAATGATCAAGCAAAGCGCTTGAGTTTTAGATTTAATACAGTGCCTTAAAGAGGTAATCGGATGCAAAATTCACTTTTATATAGTGTTTGCATATAAATGTGTCTTTGCAGTGTGTGGACACAACCACCATACAATGAAAAATATCCATTCACTCCTTTTTTTTTAATCCTCAAAAAGTCTAAACGCTCTCAATAATCAAGCCGTTTGGATTTTCTGAGCAATATGATGTCATATTTCTCATGCTCCACCCACGACCATTAACGGACTGTCCCGTATTAGCATATTTCCGCCCTTAGCCTTTTGTATACTCTCCGCCAAGGCAGCACTTTGTGTCTTGTGTCGACACCCCCCACGGAAGAGAGGGGTGGGGTGAGCAGTTGCTCATTATCATTTAAAGAGACATGCACCAAAACGGGTCGCTGTGAACAAAGCTGTTTTTGAGGAGGTAAAAAGGGTATTGTTTTACACAACAATTGAGGAATTTTAACCAAAGTATGTTACAAAATTTACATGAAGATCCTAAAGAATCCTACCAACTTGTGTAAAATGGGCATCTGATGACCCCTTTAAAAGTACTGAAATATTATGGGTAATAATGAATGAATGACCATTATTGCTAGGGCTGGGTAAAAAATATCGATTTCTCGATATTAATCGATTCTCATTTTTATGAACCGATATCGATTCTTAAATCTCAAGAATCGATTAGTCACCCTGTTTTCATTTGATGATCGCGTAGAACATTGTATCGTGCATCCCATCCAATAAATCGAAATAATCTTTGTGCTTTGTGACTATTATTATGAAATAAAGTCTCAAATTTCGAAGTACGTCCATTTTCTTACGAAATTCAAAAACATAAATACCGTTTTGGCGCTGTGGCGTGAGATCGCTCTGGCTCAGCTCAAGAGAAGCAGCAGCACGGAGCGCACATGATCTCATTCTCCTCTTCCGCCTTAATAATACCAGTTACTCCGCCTTAATAATACCAGTTACAGCGCCAAATAAACATCAATG
Source organism: Tiaroga cobitis (assembly GCA_030578255.1). Taxonomy (NCBI): domain Eukaryota; kingdom Metazoa; phylum Chordata; class Actinopteri; order Cypriniformes; family Leuciscidae; genus Tiaroga; species Tiaroga cobitis. Next base: position 14,570,307 of record CM060614.1, read on the forward strand.
ACCATCTGAAAGTGTGTTAAAAGATAGAGTACAACTTCGAAATCCGTATCATGTAATGTGGTATCGCTCAATCAGTGTTTCATCCGTGGAAAGACGTCAGTTAAACAGCAAGTAAACAATGGCTTGTAACGTCACATTTACCTCAGAAAAAACATTAAACTTAGTAACTTAGTCAGCTAGAAAAAATAACTCTAGAGAGGAGAATTTTGCATTAAATATTGAAGAACATTAAAAATTATAATGAATATGTGATATGGTGCATATATTTAGCATGTTTGAATAAATCTGGCAAGTTTTTATGACAGCCACCATTTAAATGTTTATATTTCATATAACTTTCTTATTATAAAAATAAATAAGTGTCATTTAAGTGTTTGTATAGCTTCAAATCGATTCATTTTTACCTTCAAAATTATAGTAGGCTAATGAAGCCTAGTAAGCTACAACTGACTCCCATAGTTTACAGCATTAGTTAAGAGATTTGTTTTCCTTGAAAAAATTTGCCATGTATTGTACCTGATATCCAAAATAATCAATATTGAATCGAATCGTAATCGAAATCGAATCTAATTGCAAGCTTGTAAATCGAAATCGAATCAAATTGTGAAATTTGTGTCAATACCCAGCCCTAATTATTGCTATTAATAGCAATCCCACTTACAGAGGCTGAAAGAAGAGTTTATACGCAGCATATATCGTAAAGCTGTGTTCATTTATGAGTTTAGTGTGTTAAATAGGTGAGGGATCATAAAAAGTCACCTCTTCAACAGCTGCGCCTCTTATATATGTCACCATAAGCTGGGCTGATCCTAACGGTGTGACGCCACTCCATCTTGTTTATGTCCCCTGTTGTAAAACCTCTCAACCTCTGGGTCAGTGATTTAGCAGGGCTGAGTCAGTTGTGGGATTTTGCCTCTCTTGATGTACAGAAGTTACACAGAAGAAGAAGAAAAAATAATTTAGCAGATACTTGAGCATTTACATCTAAACTTGACTGCGATATGTGTCTGAATCCTAACAGAATCCTAATCCTAATTATATCACTCAAGAGATGTATTTATTGAACATATAGCTGTCCTGCTGGCTATAGAAACAACTGTCTGTACACAAGAAGCCCTAGAAAGAACGATGGGGGAAATGCTATTAATAACCCTGCTAAACCCAATCCTGCTGGTCACATGTTCTGATGCACCAACCCTCTGTCACTCTTGCCTCTAAAATGTGGCATCTCGAACGTCATAACATGTAAACAATGACCAGCAAAATTCATATCCTCTGCACCACAACACACAGTAGACATGCCGCTAAATATAACCCTGACCCAATGCTTGTCCCTTCACTTGAGCTCCGGTATGATGCTTAGTCCTATAAGTCGCCTGTTAGATTTGCTTTTTCTCTGAAATATTTATCTAAGGTCATTTTATTTAGAAGACCTGGATGAATCTTTTTTTGGCTCTTGCTTTTTTTTTTTTCTTCTTCTTATAGAATAATTGCTAGTTCTGCCCTATTGTTAACACCTGTAAGTGTTGTTTATAATACTCTATGTAATGCATAACAATATGCATAACCTGTTGTCGTTGTTACATCTGCTTTATGTTGTACCATTTTAAAATAAGTGGGATTATTTTATTTCAAACCTGATTTGTTTGCTCTCGCAGATACCCTACGGAAGTGTTTGGACGCTGCTGTAACCCTAGACCAGCCTGCAGCACCATCTGTGAAGTGAAGCGGTACTCATCCCTGAACTGATCCTGTCTGAATGCCTTCCAGCATGGTGGACTACATGTGAAGAAGCAGTGTTCTGGAGCAGAACGGGGAGAAGAGAGGATTTATCTGACACGAGCAGACCGGCACAGAGACAATGTCATCCAACAGGGGCCAGAACACCCACGGGCTCAAACAGATTGGGCTGGACCAGATCTGGGATGACCTGAGAGCAGGAATACAGCAGGTCTATACACGCCAGAGCATGGCTAAGTCACGCTACATGGAACTCTATACGTATCTTACCAGGCACTGCGGGATGAATGGGGATTAATGGGGGCAGCAGCTGTGGCCAGCACACTGAAAGTCTTTGTCTTGTTAGGTGTGGTAGCCTACAATGTGTGTGAGTTTTGCCCTTGAAATGAGAATAAGTACAGCAACTTTTTCTCACTCTTTGGGTAAGCTCTGAAGGTGGAATTTATAGGTTTAGCTCAGGCCCTTAAGATGCAGTCATATTTACCATTGTTCTGAAAAGTTTTATGGGCGAAATAGTCATAATGGGTGGAATAGCCACAAGATCGGGAGTTTGTTTGAGGGCAAAAGAGTTCCCAGTGCAGATTTCTCTCTTGGTCAAGTAGAGCTGCAAGATTAATTGTTAAATGATTGTGATCTTGATTCAAACATCCACACAATCTCATTCCTAAATGACAACGATTCACATGTATCAAAATCACATTGGAACATTCAGATCTGCGTTGGCGCCGCCGCTGACCCAGAGAGAGCAGTTGTCATGTATAGGTATTAGGGCTGTAACGATACACCAAACCTACGATTCGATTCGTATCACGATTTTTGACCCACGATTCGATTCGTATCGCGATTCTATCACGGGGGCGGGGCTTGAGGGGGCGGGGCTTGAGGGGCGGGGCTTGTGGTGAAAAAAAGAGATTTTGAGAGAAGAAAATTTTTTCCATACAAAATTATTACATTTATCTTGCCTAAATGTTTACGCTCATTGCATTTTTACAATGGGGTAATATTGTTGTTAAGAATTTACACATCACAAGGAAGCTTGATTTAAATTGTTTAATTAAATTGAAAAAAGTAGCCAAATAAATACAATAGAATAAAGATACAAATAAAGACAATTAAAGAGAAAAGTTTTTGAATAGGTCTAACACTAGTATTCACATACAGAAACTGAATAAAGTAATCAAATGGAAAATAACACTGGGTAGTATTTTAGTCCTGAATAAATTAAATGCATAGGCTATTAATCCTGATTCCTTTAACTTAAAGCCGTCTTTTGTTTTTTTGACAACAAAATTAATGACAGACACATATGGCTTCCGTCACTTTAAGAGCTAGTGCACGGATCCTGTGTTCATTATACTGGCATGCGTTTTATGCCTATTAAAGACAAAACCGACTATGTTTAGAGTATAGCCTACTCACAAAGACCGAAATTGACAATTTTGCGTGTTAAAGCAATATAATCCGCGAAAAATAGTTACTGGCCAGCTGTTTTTGAGGCGGATTTTCTATGAATGTGCGCATAGAAAATAATCTCTCAGAGAGCGCGCGAGCATTGATTAGTGTAAAATTGCTTGAATGTTTAAACTGGTAAGACTTAAAAAGACTTTTACAGTCTATGGTCCCGACTCCAAAACGCGAGTGTGTATTATCGCCGCATGCAGCGCCTGCCTTGCACAACACATTATGAGAGGAGAGAAGAGATAGAAGACGCGCGCGGCACCGCTGACCACTCACGCTGTTTGTGAAATTGCGTCTGGCAGATAGTTGTTAAAAGAATGATTTGATTTTATTATCTGTGTGGATTACGATTGCGGGAATTTCCCGCATTATAAATGGGAGACCTGCGGGAATGATTAGAATTATGCGCAATACCCGCGCCGAAATTCGAGCCCTGGTTCTGGACAGGAAGGATAACTCCGGGAGTTGGAAGGGGTGTGATCGCGATTCTGCCTTCTCACATCGCGATACAGGATCGTGGACCTGAGTATCGCGATTTCGATTTTATATCGCGTATCGTTACAGCCCTAATAGGTATGAAACCACTTCACAGTCTTTTCAACCAAACGGTATCGTTATTTCTGTTACAAATGTTCATATTATCACAGAAGTACTGGGTTTACAGTTCGGATAAAAACACTAATGTCTACAGAAGCGATCAAAATAGAGTAAATCACCTGTCCTGGTTCTTCAAATAATGATTGTATCGATTAAATCATTACGCTACCACGTGGTGACAAGTGGCTTAAAAATGTATTAGTCTTTTAATAATTTATTTAAGAGATTTGTTCACAAAAACACTGATTCATCCAGTAATGGAACAAGTGGAGTATTAATAAGTGAGCCATTGAATAATTTATTCAAAGCGATTTTTTCTTTTAATAAGGGGTGGTTGTTCGTAACACCAAATTTATCCGTGGTGGGGAAGGGTGAATCAAAAAAACTATGTAAAATCAAAGTACATGGCGTTATTACTTTTATTTGGCTTTTTTGTAATGCCATGCATCTCATTGCCAACGATTGTTCCATTCTAGAGCTCTTCAGAGCAGTTTGTGTCGGGGAAATTAAAACTTACAAGGGCCTCTGTCCGCTTTCAAATTAGCAGTTTTGCCTTTCACCCACTAGTGCCACATCAGACACAGAGGCGTAATTGCTCTGAGTTTCATCTGCCACCCACAGATGTCATTCTCTACATCTTCAGTAATGTCTTTTATTTGTCTGCGTTTGGCCCTGTGTGCACACAAAAAACTTTCTGCTGTTTTTGCAGGTTTCTTTAGCGCTGCTGAGAATCTCAGCATGTAGGTTTATAGTATCAAAGTGCTGGATCTCATGGTTAGTGATAAAGGTGTGAAACTTAGCACCCAGAAAAACAAACACGCGCACACACGACCTTTAAGCGAATGCACTAAGCTAATGAGACATAACAGCTTGCAATAAATGCACACCCATGTAGAGGACTTTTAATATCATTGACTTTCTGTAAAGATGCATAAAAGCTTCTCTAGATGGCTTCTTGCGTGTCAGAGTAGATCATGTCTAGGAAAGTCTATTAAAACAGAAGTTTTCTCAAAGACTTGAGCACTGAGACTAAAGGTACTGTCTCATTGTTGTTTAATATTGAGAGGTGACCTTTGGATTTGAAACGGGCCGTTTTAAGCTTCTTGGAAATAGTACAAGTTCCTTTAAAAGGTTTATTCTTTGATTCCCTAATGATAATTTCTTGCATGATTATTTTAAAGAGGACATATTATCCTATTTTAAAAGGTCATCATTATTTTGTTTATTGGGTGTACTAGATGAGGTTGGCATGCTTTAATATAAAACCAAGCGGCAACCTTCCGGTTTCTCTTGAATCCAACACATAAGTGAGTGACTTAAACTGCAATTCATTGACTGGCCGCTAGGACAGGCTCCAAAAGAGAGTCAATCCCATAAACCCCCATGTTAATATGCCCAAATTTACAGCAGAAATGTTTACAGCCTAGTACAAAAAGTGGTTTTGGATTTTTTACAGTCTGTGTAAAACACATTTTTCACATACTGTACATTATTGCAGCACCTCAATTCCCATTGGATCTGTTTTCAAAAGGTTGTGCTTTCGCATTGAAACACTGCGACATGATGATGACACTACAATTCACTGAGGCCTCGGCCTCTTTCTTTGTGTTTCAATGCTTTTTGGTGGGCATTGTTAATATATTTCAAATTGTGAAATGAATGCTTCCAGAAGTAATATCTGGACTAATATCTGATCAAGGTGTTTTAGACAGATCTGGAGCAGTGTTCTTTGTTAGATAGAATAGATCCCTTATGAGGGAGACTATGAGCTTTGAACTGAAGGTCTAATGCATGCACAAACAGATACATTACACACTAACGGAATAGGGAAAACATAAAAAAAAGAATCATATGGCACCACAAACTGTAATGGAATAAGTGGGTTTTTTTTCACTTTTAATTACGTCTGAATTCCATGCTAAGCGAACTGTTTATTCTCGTGCTTTTCGTATTAGATTCAGACGTGTTCGAGAAACAATCACATAAGTAAACTCCAAGTGTGTAAGAGACACCTATCTGGCACTGTTAATCCACAGTATTTATTCATTGTTGTACCCTGATACAGCTACAAAGACAAAGCAACTTGGAAGCTGACATTGAAAGCATCATCATTATGGAACGGCATCCTGTCAGTGTAAAGATTGTTGTAATATTGGTTTATGGTCTGTCTGTCGTCGTTTCCTCATTTGCTATCTTAAGACTTTAACCTACTGTTCAGACATGTGTATAACTACTGTACCAGCGTGCACCAGTCCAACCAGGCCAGGGGTGCTGGCATCCCCCCCTCCAAACCCTCCAAGAAAACTCCCACACCTGGTGGGGCTCAGTTTGTCGGACTAGAACTCTACAAAAGACTGAAAGATTTTCTGAGGAGCTACCTGACAAACCTTCTCAAGGTAATGGGCTACACTGTGGTTATTGTCCAGGATGCATGACACATTAGGGATCATATTGATGTTGGTCAATTCTAAAAAATAAAAAAAAATAAAGTCTGTCTTTGATCTTAATGAAAGCAGATAACATGAAGGCTTATCTAATTTCAACACTATACTTCTCTTTGTATGCCTTGTTAGAAAAATATTAAACCGTATAGTAAACTCTATTGTAGTGGGTTTTTTATGCCTAATTTTCCTTGCAGAATGTTGGAATTCTATTTGTTTATTTTGGAATTTTTATATTTTTTTTATTGACAGACAATGTATATTTACATTGACTACTTGCACTAGAATGGATAGCAGTGTGCGTTGTTGTCAGTTCTCCAGACATCTTCCTGACTTCTCGCTCCTCCATCTGTGTGTGTCTGGCAGGATGGAGAGGACCTGATGGATGAGAGCGTTCTGAAGTTCTACACACAGCAGTGGGAGGACTATCGCTTCTCCAGTAAAGTATTAAACGGGATATGTGCTTACCTCAACAGACACTGGGTGCGCCGAGAGTGTGATGAGGGACGCAAAGGAATTTATGAAATCTACTCTGTAAGAGAAACACCACACGCCCCTGCCTGCCTGACTCAGATTCCTGTTTTACATTTACACACATTGTTCATAAGAGTTGGAATAATGATTACACTACATTGTAGTAAGCTATATTTATTGCTCATAATAGTCAATATATGCATTTACCTGTAATCACACATCATCTGTATCTTTAATTAACATTCGCCTCGAGACTTTGTGAGAGATTTGATTACAGAACATCTCTTGACTTGTCTAACTTGTCAGAACTTATCTTGTCACTTGACAAATGAGCTTGACTTGTTGGCACTAAATCCTTGGCCAATCTGGGCCAAAATTTCTTGATCTTGTGCATGTATTTCTATGCCTTGAGAACCTAAATGTTTGCTTTACTGTGATGTATTCCAGTGATTTAAACTTATTACCTAGGTAGGCTAGACCTACTTTTCAGCCCTGAACTATAATGAAATAATTGTCTTGGAAAATTTAATATGATTCAGATTTGTTTTATGGTTGATTGTTGTTTTATTACTTAGATTTGTTTTATATTTTTATATTATTATTATTATTAGTAGTAATTATTATTAGTAATAGTATAAAAACAAAATTACTTATTAAATATAGTCTTTTATAGTGCAGTTGTAATAAAAAAGTTAACTTTTTTAAAACAGTAGTCATCTCATGCCTCATTGCAGTAAGAAACAGTAATAAAATAATGTGTCTGTTTTACAGCTTGCTTTGGTCACTTGGAGAGAGTGTTTATTTAGACCTCTTAACAAGCAGGTGAGTAATCTGTTTATATTGTTTGGTAATGTTTAATAGTGTGCGTGTGTGTAAGAGTATATGTATATTTATATACCCCTGTGTTTTATTTTATATAGGTGACAAACGCTGTGTTAAAACTCATTGAGAAGGAGAGACATGGTGAGACTATTAACACCAGACTCATCAGTGGAGTTGTGCAGTCCTATGGTGAGTGGGGCAGTGCTACATCTGTCCTATTGTGTCTTACAAAACTTGAGCCAGATGTCCTGTAAGGATATTTTCAAATCTTGTGCGAGTCATGTACAGTAAGTGGAATAACCCCAGTGCCGTCTGGACCTTTGAAGCATTATGTTGTGATTTGGTTTGTTTTTTCCAGTCGAGTTGGGCTTGAATGAGGATGATGCATTTGTGAAGGGGCCGACATTATCAGTTTACAAGGAGTACTTTGAAACACAGTTTTTGGCAGACACCGAGCGCTTCTATACACGGGAAAGCACAGAGTTCCTCCAGCAAAACCCTGTTACTGAATACATGAAAAAGGTAAGCTAGTGACAAAATCATGTGAATATATATATATATATATATATATATATATTAGGGGTGGAACGGTACATGTATTCGTATTGAACCGAAACGGTACGGGCGTCACGGTTCGGTGCACGAATTTACACGGAGAATACACGGTATAAAAATAAATAAAAGTCGCGTGCCAATTAATCAATGTAATGCGGAACTACTGTTAGATACGCGGGTTCTTTAGGGACACATAATCTGTACCATCGGCTTTACTCTGAACGCGCGTTCACTTCAAACGTTGGTTTTATTCGCTTTGGACTAGCGTCGAACTAGACGCGAATTTGACGCGGGCGCGATCGAACAGTGGAAACATAAAAAAACATACTCCGTCATTTTGTTCAGATCATTAAACCTGCAAAGTGTTTACTTATATTTGTGTACACTTGCAATAAAACACAACATTGTGCTTTTGCCACACTGTAAACTCTTGTCAAACTGTAACCTACAATGGTCACCCAACCAAAATCACACACACACACTGTTTTAAAAGCAAAACATATTTATCCAACTCCATTTCAAAACAGTCTGTGGGTCCCATCTTTTGGACATTCGTCATATTTCTTGTCCTCGGAGTATTAATCTTACACATTCTACATTGATTAAAAAAGAAAATCGAATGTGTTTTTAATGGTAGTATTATTTTATACAGAAATCAATTATTTATAATTCAGATGAGAATAATGTTACATTGTTAATTAATAATGTTTATTAAAATGAAGGAAAACAAATATATTGATCTGAAATATAGCAAAATAATTTAATTAATTCAGGTACAATTATACCAAACATATCGCAAGGTCTTCTTGTCTTTTTATTAATTTAATTAATAAACTAATTATATAAAACTATTGTCAGTGCACTACAAATAAACTGGTTCTATGCCTTTATTAATACAACTTATTTAAAAAATACAATGCCTTCTGCATTTTTGTTTTGCTTTTCCTCCATTGTACCGAAATCGTACCGAACCGTGATGTCTGAACCGAGGTATGAACCGACCCGTGACTTCTGTGTACCGTTCCACCCCTAATATATATATATATATATATATATATATATATATATATATATATATATATATATATAATATTATATAATATATATATATAAATGCTAGTTACAGGGGATTTTAATGGGAAATTTGTTTTACTACATATTTAAGCATACATTTCTTCTAGTGTTAAAACTGTAAGATCATGTGTGCAGGCAGAGGCACGGTTACTGGAGGAGCAGCGGCGGGTACAGGTGTATCTCCACGAAAGCACACAAGACGAGCTGGCTCGCAAGTGTGAGCAGGTTCTCATCGAGAAACACCTGGAGATCTTTCACACAGAGTTCCAGAACCTTCTAGATGCAGATAAGAATGAAGGTCAGCCAGTGCTGCAATGTCCCCTTTTTTGGAGGAAATACATTTTAGTTTGAAAAGGAGAACATTTAAGTCACAGTCAATACACTTTGTTTATAATTGCAGATCTCGGTCGGATGTACAACCTTGTTTCCCGGATCACAGACGGATTGGGCGAGCTCAAGAAACTCTTGGAGTCCCACATTCATAATCAAGGACTGGCAGCCATCGAGAAATGTGGAGATTCAGCACTCAATGTAAGTCCTGGTGTTGCAGCATAAAGACACAGTGATGGGGTGGACGATACTTTCGGTCTTCAGCTGCAACTATGGAGAGTAATTCCAAATTTGATTGATTTGATTTGAACTGATAAATTGATTTTCTGAAAATGTGCCAAACCTGTTGGAAGCACAGCTAAGCCTGAATTCCCAGAAGTCAGAGCCTCGCTTCATTGTATTGAAGCATAGCAGATCTATTCTTACCATGACAATAGTTTTTTTGTCTGACTAGGCTTTTGTATTTCAGAGATGTGACTCAACCTTTGCTTTATTTGAGCCCCAGGGTCTTTGTTCATGTTTTCCAGTAACTCTGTTCTTTTTAACAACTTAATTTAATCAGAGTTTGAACTTGTTTTCCAGGATCCTAAAATCTACGTGCAAACGATCTTGGATGTTCACAAGAAATACAATGCCCTTGTCATGTCTGCGTTCAATAATGATGCTGGGTTTGTGGCGGCACTCGATAAGGTTTGTGATCTACAGTACTGTGCAAAAGTCTTAGGCATGTTGGTATTTTCAACAAAAATAATGGTTTATGGCAGTTATTTGTATACTTTGCTATAGTTTGCCAGTAGGAAATATCAGTTTACATTTCCAAACCATTCCCTTTGCCATTAATTGTAATAATCCAGTTAGATTTTTGTATGCACAAGGAGTCTGACAACAGCTGGAGCTTCACACGATCTGAACTCCCCATCATTGAGTCAATCTGGGATTACATGAAGAAACAGACAAAAATTGAGACAGACTAAATCCAGAAGAATTGCGGCAACGTCTAACTTTACAGCATTTTTACAAGTGCCTAAAGCCTTTCACGGTACTGTAGCTTTGCAGGTAGGTTTCTTCTGTATTTAGTCTGACTCTGTGTTCTGTTTCTTCATGTAATCACAGACTAGAGATGATAGACTTGAGATGAGATCTGCGTGTGGATCATACCGGCTGTTGTCAGACTCCTTGTGCATACAAAAATCTCACTGGATTTTTACAATTAATGGCAAAAGGAATGTTTGGAAATGTAAACTGAAATTTCCTTCTGACAAAAAAAGATATAAATAATTGGCTAAAGTTTTTTTTTTTTTTTAGCTATAGAGTTTATTTACAGCTCTGGTGTAACTTTCACTCTGTGATCTGTGCTCTTCAGGCCTGCGGAAGATTTATTAATAATAATGCGGTAACAAAGATGGCACAGTCCTCCAGCAAATCCCCTGAGCTTCTGGCCAGATACTGTGACTCCTTACTGAAGAAGAGGTGAATTCTCTCATTCATGTTCATGTCATACATTTGTCAGCCAGAAATGACAATGAAATCCAGTGAAAGTCTGTTCCACTGCCATTATTGCAAACACATCAGTTTATGTTTTAGTATTTGAGGCTTGAGCCTTTAAATGCAGTATTCTAGCAGACTTATTTAAAAAAAGTATTCTTTAGGATTGACAAAATATGTCAAGAAAGAAAAGTACATTAGCAAGGTTCTATGTGTGAAACTCAACCACAACATATTCTAGTGCATGGACTCAAAAGATGAAATTTGACATGCAAACAGTCTAGGAAAGGTTGTTTGCTCTTAGGATTCTGCAGTTGCAGGTGTGTACATATACCACAGATGATTTAACTGAGCGTGTGTTTCGTTTAGTTCAAAGAATCCAGAGGAGGCTGAGCTAGAAGATACTCTCAACCAAGTGGTGAGTTTCCCTGTCTTCCACAGAAATCAAGTTTAGTGCATTAAGGATCTGGACTTGGATACAATCTGTATTGTAAAAAGCGCTATATAAATAAAGGTGACTTGACTTGACTTGACTTGGAGCAAACATCAATACCTGGTTTCACAGACAAGGCTTAAACCTAGTCCCAAACTAAAATGCATTTTTGAGCTGGTTTAACTGAAAGCAACTTGCACTAACATATCTTACAATATGTCACATTGTCTTATGATGCACACCAGTAATGCTCTTTTTTCTAAGGCAGATTTGTAGAAGACTTAAATGTCCTAATTTAACTAAGGCCTAATCCTGGCTTAATCTAAGCTCTGTCTGTGAAACCAGGCCTTAGTGTTTGAGTGAGAATAGTGTTTTCCCTTTTAATATTTCTAGATTTTAATCAGTTAATTAAATTTGAATTGAATTCTTAAAACTTAATAAATTAAATCAATCTTTTTTTATACCAATTTATACCAATTCCTTTACAACAGAACATTGAATTGTTTTTGTCAAATAAAGTGCTGCACAACAGGTTTTTTATTTATTATTATTATTATTATATATTGTAATATATTTCTCTCATAATTTCTTTAAGTTAAACCAAATGTTTATTATGACGGTCTATAGTGAAGACCTTTTGATTTTGTGTGTTCTATTTGATGATAGTTTTCTTTCTTTGTTTTAATTATGAAATGCTGGTGAAGTGAACTTTCAGCGCAGCACTGGAGATGACGTTCATGTGTAGTGTGTGAGACGCTGAAAACACTGAGCATCACGTGTGCTAGATGCAGAACATGGCGGCGACTTTTCACGCTTTAATAATCACAGACACTAGTCAATCACTCAATTCTAATTTGATCAATTGTACTGCCCTTATTTTGATATATGGAATTTGGTAGGTTTTTAATTAATATAAGAAATTTCCATGTTCATAGAAATAATAACCGTGGAAATAAGGACTTAGTTAATCTGTGACAAAGACTGTTCTGAATGGAACACTAAAGTACTGTATACAGCACAGCATATACAGTTCTGCATTATAAAAACCTGTAGTACAAGGTATAAAAAGTAGTACAAGGTATGCCGCAAATGTTTAGTGTTTGCTCTGTGTGCACCGTCCAGTTATCATCTTAGAAATGAATATGGTTATTTGAATTTGCAGTCTTTTATCAATCAAATTTATTTTTATTTTTACATTGTGCATAATCCAAATTCGTGCAAAAACATTCGTTTTTGTCAGTCTGATCAAATAATGATTCAAGGAAGAGATCATGGTTGATTTAATGCTCTCGTTCATTAGGCTGGAAATAGTAGAGTGCATTGCATCCTCTTTGTTGTGTATGTGTTTTGTGTATACAGCAAACTCTGCACAGTATGCATGCTGCTGTATGGTAGTATGCACAAATTGTTGAATGTAAGTCGATTCATGTGACTGACAAGATTCTCCAACATCCTTTCTCATCAGATGGTGGTTTTCAAGTATATTGAGGATAAAGACGTGTTCCAGAAGTTCTATGCCAAGATGCTGGCCAAAAGACTGGTGCACCAGAACAGTGCCAGCGATGACGCCGAGGCCAGTATGATCTCCAAACTGAAGGTCTGTGCACTTGTTTAGTGAAGACGCTTTTCCTTCTAGGGCTGGGTATTGACACAAATTTCACAATCCGATTCGATTTCGATTTACAAGCCTGCGATTCGATTGAATTACGATTTCGATTCCATATTGATTAATTGGGCTATGTATCAGGTACAGTACATGGCAAATTTTCTCAAGGGAAAAAAATCTCTTAAACTAATGCTATATAATGCTAATACAGGGCTTAAAGTATTCCGTCACCGTGCCGGATCTCTGGCGTGCGGCCGTGAGGGGGGAAAAAAATTTGGAACGTGCATGCGTTTAATATTTTTGAGTCAATTGATTTCACCTACCAATCATATGAGAGGATCGCAGCTCTAACACGTTACAAGCCTATCAGAAGAGCAGGGCGGTTCCTGGTAACACAGTGTGATTGAGATCCATCCCCCCCCACTTTCAAATTCGTTTGTTTGTGACTTTTAACCGCACGCAGTCATCGCCACGGCACGGAGGAGCAGGACCGAGTCTGTGTAAAATAGCTCACTGAAAGCTCTAATGAGCAGGTTGCGACCATCGACTATAAAAATAGATTGCGACACAGTCAGTGATGAAACGCCAGAAACAGCTTGACTAATGTCATCATGGATGAAAAGAAAGAAAGGAGATGTGAGTTGGTTGGTTGATTCAGGAAATTAGCTAAACATGAAATGAAGAACATTCTGTGTAGCTTACTTAAAAAAACATTCTGTGTAGGCCTAACGAGTCCACTTCAAACCGCAATATTTTCTGTCAGCAATGTATGACAAGTGCTGTCAACGCATACGATTCATTTTTGTCCAGCTTTAACGTTTTAAAGTATTTAAAGGCAATCCATCAGTTCTTTCTTTCTGTCATCATTTAGCTAGGATTATGAACACGCTCTTATTCACGCAAATGCTTTAAAGTTTTACCATTCCTTCGCGACAAGACAAAAGAGAACGCGCTTTCAGTTAATGTCCTCCTGACACACACACAACGTACAGAAAGACGCACGCCAGTATCGAGTTCTCTCTCGCGCATGAACGAACAATAACACACACATGTATGCCAGAATGTCCATTTTGTCGAGTATCCTCACAAGAACAGTCTTAAATGAGTAAAATAAAATCTTAAATGGAAGTAAATAGTTGTGAGAGAATGAGATGCGTGAGATCCTGTCAGCAGCGGCAGATTTTAAAGTTCAGGCTCAGAAATTTTTTTCACTTTAACCCCTGCTAATACTATATAAACATTTAAATGGTGGCTTTAATAAAAAAAAAGTGGCATTTTTAATCAAATTCATTTAATTTTATGAAGTGCTTTGTTTGCACAAAAAGATAATTTACCGCTTTATTTACGAAAATATTGACCTGCAATCCAGTAGAGGAAGCACCATGATGCATGCCTGTTCTTGACTCAAGACCGGAAGTTGTTCCGTGAATGCGCTTTGGATTCAATTATTTTGTCAAAATGGTATTTATTGTTTGAATTTCATAATAAAATCAACAGATTTTGAGAGCTGAGACTTATTCATTTCAAAAGTAACAAAACACAAAGGTTATTGTGATTTATTGGATGGGAGGCGTACTACAAAGTTTTCATTCATCAACTGAAAGCTACATAGACTGAAAGATCAATGAATCGATTTCAGTTTTTTTGAGAGGAGTTTTTTCTGCCCACCCTCAGCAAGCATGTGGTTTCGAGTACACCTCCAAACTCCAGCGCATGTTCCAGGACATCGGTGTCAGCAAAGACTTGAATGAGCAATTCAAAAAGCATCTTTCCAACTCGGAGCCTTTGGACTGTAAGTGCTCACCCTGGCTTTACATCGATTCCTCATGTTTGTTTGTGTTCGGAGTGTTTTTATAATATAACCTGCATGTTATTACTGATTAATAAAAATGCAAATGAAAGACTCCGGCTCCATCTGTCTCGCAGTGGATTTCAGTATCCAGGTTCTGAGCTCTGGCTCATGGCCGTTCCAGCAGTCTTGCACATTCGCTTTACCATCTGAGGTGAGACGCTCAGACGCTTAACCGTGTCATTTTCGAAGCCCTTCACACCCTTCCACGAGCTGAGAACAATGTGTGATTACACTTCCATTTGATGATAGTTTTTCAACGGCTTTGTTTTTCACAGTTGGAGCGGAGTTACCAAAGATTTACAGCTTTTTATGGAAGCAGACACAGCGGCCGCAAGTTGACGTGGCTTTACCATCTATCCAAAGGAGAGCTGGTCACCAACTGCTTCAAGAACAGATACACTCTACAGGTTTGTTCCTTCTTCATGGCTGTATCATGCCAACGTGTGCTGGGACTCATTAAGAAGGTTGTAGGACTCGGTGTCAGACGGATGTGTTTATGCGTGTGTCCGCAGGCCTCCACCTTCCAGATGGCCATCCTGCTCCAGTTCAACACAGAGAACAGCTACACCGTCCAGCAACTGGCTGACAGCACACAGATCAAAACAGTGAGTCCAGTGCCATTGCTTTAGACAAACTATAACAAGTCTTATATCAATAAATATACATTGGTTTCCATTACATATTAAATTCATACTTAGAAAAATATTGAACTAAATATACATTTTTAATCCACTTGAATTATTCAAACATTCGAATTACCAGTCTAAATATTCCTCAAAACACTTTAAAAGTAAAGTAATGTTTGTATGGGGAGGTGATTTTTTTTTTTTTTATTTATAGTTTTTAAAATTTTTGCATTTCACAGGATATTTTGATTCAGGTCTTACAAATCCTCTTGAAATCAAAGTTGCTGGTAAGTGTTGACAACTGGTTGCTTATAGCAGTGTTTCTCAATCGGTGGGTCACGACCCAAAGAAACAAACACGTTTTGTTGTTTTTCATGCGAGACTTTTATTTTGACAGCCATGTATGAAAGCTGTTGACTTTTCAGTCAGTTGCAGTTTAATGCTTGATTCAAATTCCTAAATATTTGGGTCAGGTTTAATGACCATTGGAAAATTGGGGTCCCACGGCTAAACCAGTTGAGAACTGCTGTTTATATTTACTTTATTTGCCGTTTTGTGAAATGGTTAGAAAGGTTTAAATGACTTTATTTTAAGTAAACAACTGTTTTGTTGTAACTATATATTTAAAATGGAATTATGAAATCTAAATATGATTTAGACTTACAATTTTTCTTTTAATATATATATATATATATATTTTTTGTTTTTGTAGGTCTTGGAGGATGAGAATGCAAACATTGATGAAATGGATTTCAAGCCTGATACATTAATCAAACTTTTCTTGGGCTATAAGAAGTAAATGCCTCCCCCTTCAGCATTTTCTTAGTTTCATGTTTGATCTGTATAGTATAAACTAATTGACTTTCAGTAACATTTGAAAACTGTATTAGTACACATACTAATATTTTTAAATATTATGTTATTTTGCACATTTGTCAATCTACACTGTCACTGTGCGCAGTAAAAAGTTACGGGTGAATATCAATGTGCCAATGAAGACAGAGCAGAAACAAGAGCAGGAGACGACACATAAGAACATTGAGGAAGACAGGAAGCTCCTCATACAGGTATTCAAAATAAATTAACAAACCCTTGAAGTCCAAATCAAACTTTCTTTTGATTCTACATGTTGTTTTGTGTTCTTGTGTGCAGGCAGCTATTGTGAGAATCATGAAGATGAGGAAACTGTTAAAGCACCAGCAGCTTTTGGCAGAAGTGCTGAACCAACTCTCCTCACGATTCAAACCTCGTGTTCCTGTCATCAAGGTAACGGACTGCAGCACTCAGCAATTCTGACTGCTTATGAAACATTTGTTAGAAATATTCAAATCTGTCTTTTTTTCAGAAATGCATTGACATTTTGATAGAGAAGGAATACCTGGAACGTGTGGATGGGGAAAAAGACACTTACAGTTACTTGGCATAAAAATGTCCTCTGAAGTTTGTTGTCCTTCATTAGATATGTCTGATGTTTTAAGGAATATTAGTGGGCACAGAGGATTCTCTTATCAAAATCTCAAGACCTTGTTGCCAAGTAGGACAATTTGACACTGGACTTTTCCCTTTAAACCCAGACTGCTAAAGTGGCCAGTCTTTTGTCTTTAAGCCCTTAAGCTGCTCAGGATTGCCATTTACTTTTTAATGTGTAAATACTGGACATTGAACTATACTCATAGTGGGACCCAGAGTCAGGGTTGCATGCTATTGCCTATCATTGTGAAAGGACAAAACGCTGTTTAATTTAATTGTAATTCCAATGACTTTTGGAAAACTGACAGATTGGTTTCAGACAGAAATACCTATAACTAAGAGGAATATTGTTCAGCAGCACTGACTATAATCATGTCTGGCTGGTTAGCCATAAGAGCACCATTTGTATAGTGCAGTTCATTTTATAAATGTCATGAATAAACTTAATTTTTCTTTATGCTTTCTCATTGCTAGGTCTTATTCATCCTTTGTTCTATTGGCTGAGTTAAATTTCTAGACTGTAATGCTTGAACAGTACAGCAAACGATTGGTTCAATGTTTATTTCATCACATTTAACAAGTCCCTGTAAACAATTAAACAGCACCTTGTAATTGGAGGCAAAAGCATGGAGATGGAGTGGTCAAAACCCCTCAGGGAAGAAGAGTATAAACAAGAGTGGCTCGACAGACTCAAAGGAGAAATATGAATTGAATAGAGCTGAACAAATCTGTCGTATCTAACTCGTAAGAAATAACTCAATATTCACTAAACAAATCACAGCAATAGCCATCAATAAATTATAAAACTTGTTTACACAAAATAAATAGGGACATTACACTTCTGGAGTCAAGCCTGGTATTATTGCTTTGATTTTACAGTATCCCACGTTCAGAAAAAAAGTGATTTTTTTTTCACGTAACCCGGGACAAAAACAGCACCTTAATTGAATTTGCTTACATTTAGTGATGTCTAAAGTACATAGCTGCAACTGTGTCTGGATAAACCTTACAAAACACGTACAGTGAGGAATGAAGCATTACCTGATCCCAACTCCATTTGAAACCTTTGTTCATGCATACAACAACATTTAAAGAAATCTAATTCAAGAAACTATTCAGTGTTCTTTAAACATGTGAAGGCACCGTAAAAATTTGATACTGAGTCTACCCTCCTTTCCTGACGCACCATGTTGTTTCATCTTCACAGCAACAGCACATTGGCACCAGAAAATGCATGTAATTAACCTCTGCAGCATAATTCTGGAGAGATCTACATGCAAAACAGTGACAGTGGCTTTGGTTTCCATAAAGAACAAACCTTAAAACTGAGCTGGGGATTGTGTGGTAATGTATAAATAGGTTTTGCATTACAAACATACAGCCGGTTTGAATGTGAAATTTGGTCCGAAGATACTGTCAAAATAACGAAGGAAAAAAACTACAATCCAGATACAAAACTATACATAATAAAATGGCTCTCTAATAAAACCTGCTGTAAACAAGACAGAATGTTCAAGTTACTATCAGAAAGTGTATCCCAGAGTAAGCCTGTTGGTCAAGTGAAAGAAAAGTCAAAGGAAATTGTTCAAATATTACTGTTAAAACCTTTTCAATTAGATGCCCTTGTCCTATAAAACTGTATTGGAAATGCATGAGAAGAGAGAATTCCTGAAGAGTTAAGGCATTTGTTCAAGGAGGTAGATGGCTTTATGGAATTTCCGATTCACGTTCAATACCCACGTATTTCAGAGCGTCGGCTTGACTGTATCTAAAAGGGATATGAAAACATTAGGGTAGATTTTATAAATTGCTCCTGAACAAAGAATTAAGAAAATTTTCCTGTGCATTTTTTTTCTACCTGTAGTCAAAGAACAGTTCCTCTCCAGTCTGTATGGCTCTCTTAGCAAATATGCCAATCCTGTGATCCCCATTAACCATCATCACTGTGGGAACAGAGAGGAAAACACCATGTCACATTTTACACTCTGCATCTTCCTAGCATAATTGATGTGACCGAGTGATTTACCTTTTGCATAGCAATTGGGGTTCACAGAGTGGTTGGCAAACCTGATCTTGTTTCCTTTCCTAGTTGCATCAACAACAAAGTCTGTGGGTGAAAAGTTGGCAGGTTGTCAGCCAGTGAGGGGGATGTGAACAGTCAATGTTTGCGAGGAGGAGGTTAGTTACCATTGTTAAGGTTAAACAGGAAGCTGCACATGTATTTGTCATAGACCTTGCCTCTGCGGTCCGCTTCATCCTGGGAGATGATCTAGCAGGTAAAAATAGAAACGTGTCATGTTAGAAGGAAACACAGTAGTTCATCACGCCGAGTAATATGTTAATTTAAAAAAAGAAATACACATATACACATGTATATTTAAACATCTCACCTCCCCACAGTACTCTGAGATGAACTCATTCTTCTGAACCGGCTCTTTGATGAAGATTCCCCATCCGGCCACATCGGACGGAGCCAGTAGCAAGTGCTAAAAAACCCAGCAAAAATAAAGAAAAGTGAGTTTATCGACTAACCAGCCGAGCAACAGAATATTAACTTTGTTTATATTTGAGGATAATGACAATCATCTTCATGCTGATGTGTCAGAATAAAACACACTTTTTTTGCTCCTCTCTGGATGCTGCAGTTCTTGCAGGAGACGTTTTTACTGTCCCAATGTTCAGCTGCCCCACAGGTGAGGCACAGGTCTGGGTCACACTCTCGAACGGCCAGGTAACACGGGCACTGCTTGGTGTTACATTGGGCCTTACAACGGCAACCTGGAAACCGGTTCTGACCTACAGAGACAGAAAAATAACTTCTGACTCCAGACATGACAGTTTCAAATTAAACATGGCTGTTATAAAAGGAAACACACACACATATATATATATATATTCACTATATGAACACATAATACCCTTACCTCAGTTATAAAAGCTATATATTTACATTCAGTGCCAATCATTCAAACTCAAGAGCTCTGCTGAAAAACAACTGATTTAAAAAGTAGGTCAAAATGAAAATGATTTCAACTTAGAATAAGAAACCTTTACTACACTGTATTTTCTCTTTCCAAGCCCAAACCACAGATTATTTTCCAGTGTTTCCGTGTAAACCGGGTGTCACAATGTGCATGCTTGAGCTGGATAACTGGTGTCGGTCTGTGTGTGTTAGGGATGCTCCGATCAAGATTTTTGCAGCCGTTACTGCTAACTTTTTTCCAGATAAAGTAATACCACAGATGTTGTCTTGGTTATATTATTTACATTATTATTGTAATTGTTGTTTTAATTAATCAAATAACTAAGAATAACAAATATTAATTTTACAATGAACATTGTAATAGGCCATTAAAAACAGAGCTTCTGCAAAACACTATCCATATTAGGATACTTTGTATTATTAAAAAGCCTACAAGACTTTAAAACTGAACATAATTGCAGGCTGTCAATCAATGGAGTTACGTTAGCAGGTGATGGCAAGGGACTGTCTTTATGAAAATTAAACCGTTCATTCAGCTACTACGCTTACAAATTTATGAATGAAACAAGGCGTTGAAATTAACTTTGAGCACCACTTTACAAGGCTCAACCGATGAGCGATGCATCACCTGGATAACGCTGAAGCTGATGTTTCACTTCATACAGATCAATGGTATTGATTCAATGCATTGAACAGCGCTGACTCCAATCATGGAAAATCCCCTTAAACGTAAAAAAATTTGATACTACGACAAAGATATCGCTTTCTTGTTCTGACAACTGATGGCAAACTGATTTTTTCGCAAATATTTGACTTGACCTGAAGGAGGACAGACGAGGTTAACCACACGCTCAGTTTCCCTGTCACTGTCTGTGTCTGTGTGTCCGAGAGCAGATGACAGAGGCGTGATGTTTCTTTAGAACGACATGTGACTGCGGCAATAAAGTTTGACATCACAGCGTGTTTTAAGTCATCAAATTGGGATTGGTTTGTGAGATCGGCCAAATTTAGTGACTACCAATTGAGTCATAGAATGTGATTATTGGCCGATACCGATCGGAGCAGCCCTAGTGTATGTATACTCACATTCCGAGCTACACTGGCAGAACTTCTCACAGAAGTTTTGGGCGGTGACACAAGGGCAAGAACTGTCACACGGCTGGCGCGGATGATCACATGGCTGGTAGTTGTACACATGATTGGAGGAGCCATCTGAGAGCATAAATTTCACATAAAAATGCATACTTGCATTCTTACTAAATTTTCACAATAGTGAGCGCACAATCTTGCCATCTAAATGTACGAACTGGCCTTTTACAGTAAAGAGACAAACCTTTCTTTAGTTGAATTTTCCGACAATGAGTGGCCCACAACCTAGAAGAACCCAAGAAAGCAACAGGGTTTTTACATGATTGAAATGCACCAATCATACAGTGAAACACAAAATGAAGGGTAGTCAGACTCTTACAAGTATCACTTTAAAGACATACCTGTGTTTCCTCTTCTTCTTCCTTTGAGGAGTGTTTTCATCTACCGCAGGTGCACGTGCAATGATGCTAGATTCTTTTACCCTGAATTCGTAAACCTGACAAGTCCCAAAACAGGAACAACTCTTAAAAGAAGAATTCAAAGCACTGCTCTTTTAATTACTATTTGTGGTAATGTGTAATTACCAGCTCCTCAAAATAATTCCACAGCAAATGTGTAGTTGATTAGCATTAAACAGTATTATTAACACTGCAATAAAATGTGACATCAAAACCCATCTTCTCAGGTGCACATACCTGTCTACAAGTTTTTGTGCTAATGAGTCTGGCGATAGCGCAGAAGTTGTCATAGTAAGTGCCGATGAGCACTCTGAAGAGAGAGGCCTCAGCGCCACTCCAGTCCACATTCTCAGGAGGCTCTGAGCTCAACTTCAACTTCACTGGAGTCTGACAGCGAGAGTTAGCCTCTGTACAACAATAACACAAGATACATGATTAAATGGAAATAAAATATAACCTGAACAGAATAACAGAAAAAAGTGAAATAAATAAAAGTTGGCTCCAAAACACAAAATCAATTGTGGCATTACCGATTATGTGACGTTAGCATGATGGTTGACAACACCCAATCAAATACCCCATCGATTACATTTCATAGACCCTTGGTCACTACCTGAGGAGCTTGTGGTCTCATCCTTTTTGTCATCATCGTCTTTATCATTACAATCGTTTCCATCTGCCCCTCCTTCTCGGTCGCTGTCTGTGTCTTTAGTCTCAGCGTTAACCGTCGGGGTGCTGGGTCTGCTGTTCGGGAGTCTTCCTCTCCGTCTGCCTACAGTACGCTTAGAAGGGGTCTTGGCACGCTCAGCAACCACTCCTGCTTGGTATTCCCCAACCATGCCATCCTGAGGAGAGAGGTATAACATTGCGGGGGTTAATCAGAGTTAACAGTCAGATATATGCAACACTTAAAAAAAAAAAAAGTGCACACTTTCACAATGAAAATATGATTGCAATTGCAATTTAGAACCAACTCAAACCACACATACTTAAAGGTACACTATGTAACTGTTTTTGTTCAAAATTAACAATTTGAATGAGTCAAAATACTTCTTCCAAAAAGTATTTTTGTCTTACCCTGATTCACTATAGTAAGCATATTATAAGCATTTATATTTTAGACCCGTCGGGATGGTTTTCACGGGAAACTGCGTAAATACGCCACTCACCCTGGCATGTCTTGTCATATCCGTAAATAAAGAAAAGTGGCTCCGGCTAATTTGGCGCATGTATGGTGTGACATTGAGCACGCTAAATTTATAAAAACCCGAGTTTATAAAAACCCCGAACAGAGAGACTGCTGGCAAAAAGAGAACATGACAGAGCTTGTAATAAAGAGGAGAATCAACATTGGCTTGGCTTTTCAGAGATGGCGTGAACGGAGTGATTTGAAATGTCGTAAAACCGGCGCAGAGATGACGTTGTTATTACTCAACAGGTGATTAAGGTATTTTAATGAACAGATACCGTATATACCCGAATATAAGACGACCCTGAATATAAGACAACGCTCCCATTTTCCAGACTTATTTTGGGGGAAAAATCTGGTTTTCAATACAAAATAATTTTAAGATCAAATTTCCGAGGCGTTTTCAAAGAGAAAATTGTGCCTCGTGTAGAGGCCCGCTCGTCGGCGGAGACCGGCACATATGCGCTTCCTGATTGGCCATGACTGCAGCTGCCCTAAGTGCGACGGGATGGATTTAACCATGCGGGGTCGTCTCTCTCTCTCTCTCTCTCTCTCTCTCTCTCCTCGAGCCACACAAGAAAAAGCGCCGTTCACAGAGGATGCCAGAGCGGACGGAGACAAGCGAGCAGAGACCCTGTTTTTTTTTAACCACTAGATGGCCAAAAGTTACAGTGTACCTTTAATCCAGGCTTCAGGATTAACTATCTTTCATACACTGGCAGACTTTACTAAGTGGAGAAATGCACTTGCCTGAAGCATATACATATAGCAATAAATGCCACAAGGTTTGCCGTCCACCAGATTCTCCATGTTCTTACGCTTGTATGTGTTTGGAGTCGCATGAAAAGCTGTAAATCAAAAGAGGAATGCATCTTTAAAAAAAATGCCATCTTTGCACAGAAAAAGGGCTAATCTGATTTTAAAGGTCCAAGGACAGCATTTGCTTCATTGCTTACGGTGAAGGAAACAGTCGTATTTGAAGCAACGCCTGCAGAAGAGTGTATGGAAGGAGTGCAGACTCTGCTCTCTTTGCACTGATTTTGCATTTGGTCCGTCGATGTTGGGGGTGCACTCAGGGGGAAGAGCCCCTGGGAGTTGCTGCTCCGTGAGTTCTTTATATCTGCAAAAAAGATATAGTATCTCAAATTAAAATGATCACAAAGCATAAAAAAATTATAAATTTGATAAAAAAATAATAATGTGAGATGGATGATATCTAAATATGAATCTTATTTATAAAAAAATAAAAACTTTTTGAAAGCAAGCTTCACATTATTTGCCCTTTAAATTTATCAATCATTCGAAAAGTTTCCTTGCAGAGGAGTTGTTTCCTGACATACTTTTCTTTGAGTTCTTCAGTTGAACCTTTATCAGGAAACATTGAAGAAATGGCTTCAAAGATTTTATCAGCGGGAAACTTATTTGATCCGTCATTGTGACCTGTTGCATAAAATATGAAAGCAAAGTTAATTAAAGAATGAATTGTATATGAGATACTATAACATGTAGCACCATGTAATAAAATGCCTGTTTATTGTCAGCACTAAAGGGCATGTTTTAGATTGGTTTAAAAAAAAAAACTGCATTGAACAGGAAAAATATCTGCTGTCCCAAAAAATATATATAAATGCTACAATGCTAATACATTTAACAATGTTTATGTGCACTTCAATAAATCTTTGAGAGCATGTTTTAAAAAAAGAAATAATTAAAATGTGTGGAGCTTAAAACATTTTTGAACTTCTTAGAATCTGTATCAAAACTAGACTTTACATACTTTACACTAAAAATCATTTAAATTTTCTTACTCTCAGAAATCAGTAGGTCCTGGTGAGAGTCTTCAGCGTCATCTTTTCCATCACAGAGGTCCATCTTCTCAAACTTGCAATCATGCTGATCCTCCTCTTCATCATCTTCCTCATCACTGTACTGGTTAAGTGCATTCACTAGCTCCACAAATATCTCATCATTTATGAAGCCACACTCTACACACAAAGCAAAACATAGGGCAAGAAATCAATACCCCTTTTCAAGCGAACTTGGTCTATTATAGGGATTTTTACAAGTGTTTAAATGTTAGCTCTGCTTAAAGGAGCATTGCGGAAGTTCTGAAATTTCTCACCGTTACTGAAACCAGTGGCCGTTAGAGAAACTGCAGCCAGTCTCATGCTCGTTCTCGGTGCGCACGCTCGTTGGCCGCACTAGATAAGGCTTTTTTTTTTTTTTTTTTTTTTTTTTACGAGGAGTTTCCGTGGGTATCTGGTAGTGGTGTCAACAATAATCGATTAGGCGATGCATCACAATGCGGGAAATGTAGGATTCAGCATCGATGCAGCAAAGTGCCATAATCGATTATGTCACTGTTTATTTTCTGGCCTTGGACAATCAAGTTTTGAAGTTTCAATTACTTCCGGGGGGGGGGGGGGGGGGGGGGGGGGGGGGGGGGGGGGAGATGACCGCGATATGGCGCCATTCACATATAGCGCGTAAAACGCTAGGCGCGCCGCGTTCTCCTATTTCCAACGCGCTAGGGAGGTTGCGCTCTGGAGGCATCTGTCGTTGCAAAGCAACCATCAGCTGCGCTCTCCGTTACAGCAAACCGTTCTAGTCACGTGACCTACAGTGTGCTTGTGGCATTCTGAAAAGTTGAGATATTTTTATCTCGATGCGGCGCGGACGCGCTTGGAAAAAACGAGCGTGACGCACCGCGACCGCCTCGCTTCTATTATGAGCGCGCATACCGCGCGCCTACATTTGAAATAACGAACTTGAGCGCGCAAAAGACGCGATATGTGAACAGGCCCATAGACGGGTAATCAAGAACGCACCCAAAGCTTGGATTTCAATTTTATTTTATTTAATGGCATTTATGTTAAAGATACAGGAGAGTTATAATACACACATAGCAGCCAATAAATCTGTTGTTCGATATCTGACTGCTTGTATTGCCTCGTGACTGATGAAAAAGCGTGACTTTAAGTAAAAACCTACACATAGCCCCTTTAAGCAGATAACTGTGACTCAATTCTTAAAGGGATAGTTCCCCCAAAAAAGAGATCCCTAACCTCTATCTCCATGAACTTTTCCATCATAATTTTTAATAAGTTCTTCAATGAAGGTGCCATCTTGATCAAGGATTTCATCACCCATGTAAGGGATGTTGTGCAATACTGTCTCATCTTCAACCTTAAACAGAATACAAGATTAAAAGCCTGTATTTTAATACTTTGATTTCTGCAAATACACAAGGAATTTGGTTTTACCATAAAGTTTTGCTGGAGTGGAGACCATGAGTACATGACAGGCACAGAGGCCACAGCGTTCAGGGTTTTGAGAGGAATGACTTGTCCAGAGAACTCTGAGAAACCACTGTCAACAGTGCACTGCAAAATGATTCAGTTGTGTTAGATCTCAGTGACAGTCACTATTTATAACACACCTTTATGTTTTTGAAAGATAACATTAAAAGTAATTTACCAAGACATTTGCAGAACAATGATCAATTTACTATAAACACCATTTACTTCAAAAGACCAAAACCCCAAGGCAAAACACAAAAAGCAGAGAGAAATGAGACAAAGAAAAAATAAATGACATTGAGGAAAATGACAAAAGCATGAATGGCATTAAAAACACACTTCAGGAGAATCTGAATTAGAGAATTTGTTTTAACCTCTCTGGTCCCACGCAAGGAGCTCACAGGTGTCATAATATGAACAGGTTGTATCCGTCTCAGTTTCCATTCCTGGTTCAATATGTCTGTACGCTCCAATATCTTCTGTCTGTTGGAGCTGAACATGCTCTGTACAGTAAGAAAATAAATGTCAATGTGAGAACCTTCAGTAGAAAGGTAGACAACATTGTGATTTGTTATACATCATAACAGTGCATTTGCACTGTCCACATCACGTGACACCTAAAAGCCTGACCAACACCAGACTATACAAGCAGCTTAATCTCTGCTGCATAAGCCCATGGATCACCTTGACCTCGTCTGCCCTCCTGAAACGTTTGAGCTGCCGCAGTCGCATGTACTCAGACTTCACTCGCCGCCTCCAGCAAACAGGACCCTTCTCCGATTTTCTCCCGGTTAATCCCATGGCTTCCCTATAGACATACAGTATGGTTTTAGATTTCATTGTTAGCACACTATAGAAACATACAACATGGAGGTTAGGTGGTTTAACAGAAAATTATAGCTAGTAAATCACACACACAGTTTTCATATGCAATGAAGTGACAGATCAATTCTCTTGCCACATGGCTTGAAAGTTATTACATACGAGTATGATATTTACTTAATATCTCAATTGTTTCTCTTAAGCCCCGTTCACACTACAAGCGACAAAAACACACGATACCATTCATTTCAATGGGGAGCGGGCGATTTCCGGCGACACGCGCGACAGCGACCGATAGGGCTGGGTACCGAGTTCGGTACTTTTTAGGAACGGACCGAATTGCCTCGATACTACCGAGTATCGAAACATGTCTTGTTTATCAGTACCAAATTTCGGTAGTGGTTCATCTCGTCAACGTCAGTGAAACAAGCATGAAGCATGATTGGCTTTGGCGAAAAAACACTAGTTTACGCGGCTGCCCAGAGACGTGGCTCGTCGCTCGTGAGGCTGTAGTGTGTGTGTGTGTGTGTGTGTGTGTGTGTGTGTGTGTGTGTGTGTGTGTGTGTGTGTGTGCGTGCGCATGCAAGTGTCCCAACCCAGATAGATAGAAAATGTGGAAATGATCCAAAGTGTACCTATGTGCCAGACTTGATGCCAGCAGCACGCGATGCAATGTTTTCGACAAGATAATTGCTGCCAAGACCGGTAACATGGTAAATCTGATAAGGCACTTAGAAGCGCACAGAATACACTTGAGAGTAATTGAGTATTCACACCAAACGCGAATAGAGCGTCAAATACACGTCTATCGCGTCTAGTTAGACGCTTGAATCTTCCGCTCGAGTTCAAATTGTTCAACTTGCGCGGAAGACGTTCGTGGCAAACGCGCGCTTCATTCGCGACGCCTGGCGCGAATGATGCGTCTATTCGCGTCTTTGCATTGACTTTGTATGTAATCTACTCGCGCAAATAATTAAATTCGCGTTCGGTGTGAACACACCATTAGTAAACACTTGTTCATTAATAAACAATTAAAATATCTCCTTGCTATTGTTTCCCGACACATCCATAATCATTAGGCTACTTTTTCCAGTGCTTTGCGGCAAGCTTCATGTGTGCGGAGCGCGAGGCATATATCCCGCACCCCAGTAGCCTATATTTAATTTAATTCACATTTATTTGTATAGCATTTTTCACAATACATATCGTTTCAAAGCAGCTTTACATGTCTAAATTACAATTTAGAGTGATCTGTTATCAGAGGTGACAGTGTAATGCATTTCAATTAATTTTCATTCAGTTTCATTGTTAAACAATGCATTAAGTTAAGGCAGAAACAATGAGCTCATTGAAGTAAAGAATACATGTTGTTAAAATGATTAGGAAACATAGAAAACTTTAGCATTGGTGCTTTTTTACATACTCAAAATATGAGTGTAAAAAAGTCAACAAACTGAAAAAATAAAAATAAGGCAATGTTATATTGTTAAAACTGGTTAAATAAAATTGGTATCGAAAAAAGTATCGTTCAGGAAGCGGTATCGAAGTCAAGGTATCAGTATCGAACATTTTGTTGCGATACCCAGCCCTAAAGACCAGTGGGGCTTATCTGGCGACACGACAAAGTTGAGATCTGTTTAACTTTATGCAAATACAGAGCGACTTTTATGGAGGTAGATTTGTGTCTTTATTATTCAATCAAAAAAAAGGTTGCTACAATCCCAAAAAATATTTTCAATTAAAAAAAACCTTCACTTCAATGAAAAAAAAAATTTTCAATCAAAGAAAAAAATTATTTGAATCCAAAAATATATTTGAGACTCAAAAATATACATTTGAACACTGCTTTTCTTTGATTGAAAATGTTTTCTTTGATAATGGAAATGGATTTTTAAATGCAGTTTTCCGGCATTCTTCTGGACTGGCATTGAATCACTAGAGTCATAGCGAGTACTGGAGCATATTGAGTCATCAGCCACCCAAATACCATAACAGTTATTTTATTATTTAGCCTACCTCCCAAAAAAACTGTCTGTGTGTGTGTGTGTGTGTGTGTGTGTGTGTGTGTGTGTATATATCTTGTGAGTGATTAGAAGATTCTATTGGCTTTTCATTAGTAACTACTGTAAGAATCATGGTAACAAACTTGTAAGGACTCAAGTGTTACTACATACTTCTATGGGAATTACTAATTATTTGGATCCGTATTCTAAAGTGAAGATCATGGGAACTAACTAGTAATTAGATCCCATGATCTTCACTTTAGAATACGGATCCAAATAATTAGTAATTCCCATAGAAGTATGAAGTACCACTTTCATCTGTGCGCTATTACTTACTAATTCGTTAATCAGAGTTTTTTTTTTAGTTAATAGTAGATACTAGATTGTTAATAAACTTTTTCAGTAGTTCTCTGGGAAGCATTAAAAAAAATAGTAGTTATTGATAGTTAATAGTGAACTACCACTTTCATCTGTGCGCTATTACTTACTAGTTCGTTAATCAGAGTTTCTTGTTAGTTAATAATGGTTACTAGATTGTTAATATTGTGTTACTCATTGGTTCTTGTGTAGTTATTCATTAACGAAGGAACCGTATTCTAAAGTGTTACCAGCAACCCTTGTGTGTATTGCCATGAGATGGGTGAAGCCCTAGCATGTGATGGATCCTTTATAGATACGATATGGTACAACTACAGTGCAACGCAAATAGTAAATATAAGATAAAGTGAAAAGTAATAGTAAATAGTTTAGTCAATAAAATGAACAAACAGTATACAGCAAATAAAATTGTAATGAAAAGGCTGTATAAAATATAGGCTATATAAAATAAAATGACAACCCTGTCTATTTTTGTTAAATTTTAGTTTTATTGATCAGTAATAGACACTGTAACAGTATAAGTAGCCTAAAAGGTATAAGAAGTTATACAAGACAAGAAATAAAGTAAACGATTCAGACAAACATACAGCAGGATACAACGTTAAAATAGCCAAAATATAAAATTATGAAACTTCCCTTTGCCTTCAGCCAAAAATTTGCCAGGGAACAAATGATAGATTAATGAGACCAAAGATCGCCCGTTATATACACAAGACGAATTATATCTCATGTTTTAACCACTGGAGTAGAGACATCAGAGCCAGCGGCAAACGTCAGAAGCACTGGCCGAGGTACGGCTGTTCTCGGCGGGGTACATGAGCTGTGAAAGACTGGATATCACAACTCCGAAAACATCAGATCAATTTTTTAAATAGGCGCTATCTTTATAAATAAACCACAGATTTGACCTTTAAACAACTACATTGTCGACTGAAAAACTATTAAAACGACATTTCGTGACACAATAACAGTAGTATTTTTAAATGTCGCGGCTTTTCTCGTCTGTCAACGCGTGCTGACACTGGTCGACGAGAACCCGTTCAACCCGCATGAGAGATATGACGCAGGACGTAACCCCGCCCCCGGGGCGAGATGCCCCAAAATTTATGAATCCGAACATGAGTGGCGAACATGACTTCTTTGTCAGAAAGATGTCGTTGGTGTAGACACTTGTCAATCAAACATGTCTGACCAATAGAGAAGCACCCGCCCACTGCGGAACGTTTGTGTCAAAATAATTCAATCAAAAAAATTTAAACTTCAAAACTTTTTGCACTTCAAAAAAAAAAAAAAAAAAAAACGAAAAAACATTCTCTTCAATACTTTTTTTATTCACGGGGTATTTTTTTTTTGTTGCATTTGAACAGTTTTTTCTTTGATTGAAAATATATTTTTTTTGATTGAAACAACTTTTTTGTAATTGAATGATTAAGACACAAATGTCCTACCCATGTATGGCCCAAACACAAAAAAGATTACTTCAATCAAAGAGAACATTTTCAATAATAAAAAAGTGTTCAAATGCAATTTTTGGAGTCTCAAATATTTTATTTGCATTCAAAAACGATTTTCTATATTTGAAAATGTTTATCTTTTCATTGAAGTGACTTTTTTATTGATTCTGTTGTTTGTTTGTTTGAAGCAACTTCTTTTTTGATTGAATGATAAAGACACAAATGTCCTACCCATTATATGGTCCAATCAAAAAACAATGTTACTTCAATTAAAAAGGTTGCTTTAAACAACAAAAAACGGACTTCTATCAAAGAAAACATTTTCAATCAAAGAAAAGCAGTGTTCAAATGTATTTTTTTGAGTCTCAAATATATTTTTGGATTCAAATAATTTTTTTCATTGATTGAATTTTTTTTTTTCATTGAAGTGAAGGTTTTTTTAATTGAAAATATTTTTTTGGATTGTAGCAACCTTTTTTTTGATTGAATAATAAAGAAACAAAACTACCTCCATAGACTTTCGGGAGCGACAACCAATATGAGTGAAGTCGGTGGAGCGCGTCACTCTTTAGTGCTGCGTCTGACCGAGGCAAGTTGAACGCAGCAGTCAGAAACTATCATTTATGATATATCTCCGTGTACATACAGTGGTATTCACTGTACTGACTCCGTGCCTGAATGGTTTCGGGAACCTGAAACGAGACTTCAAGAGATTTCCACGACGCATGCGCGAGAATTGCGATCTCCTTCAACTACTTCAGTTAAGTTCTCGCGCGTGCGCGTCGTGGAAATCTCTTGAAGTCTCGTTTCAGGCCTACAAAGAAGAAAAGGAATAGTCGAATAAAGTCGTTATTTTTGTTTGTTTTTCCGCACAAAAAGTATTCTCGTCGCTTGATAAACTTATAGTTGAGCCACTGTTGTGACATGGAATATTTAAACATTTTCTTCATTGACTTTCTGGGCCGTCAGGATTCATTCCCTTAGGGAACCTATGGAGGAGTGATCCAGCTGTCACATTTAAATCAAAAATATCTTCATTTGTGTTCCGAAGACGAACGAAGGTCTTACGGGGTTGGTACAGCATGGGGGTGAGAAATTAATGAAGACTGCAATCAAGCCAGATTTCAAGATTTCTCATCAATTTTTTCCAAGAAATTATCTAAATAATAGATCTCAGTCAGGGTAGCGGCATATTTATTTTTTGACATGAATGTAAACAAGGCTGTGAAGGATATAAGAACAGTGTGTTTAATGTTGTTTACAAAAGATACTGAGTACTAACTGCCCAGCCAATAAAAACAAGACTAAGGTCTATGCTGAACCAAAATATTTATAGTTATGTACTCTTACTATATATAGCAATGGAAATTTTAGTCTCTCCTAATTTAGGCTATTTCTCATAAAGCATTTTGGGTTACAGTTTAAACTTAACTGAAACATACCTAAGAGCTCCTTAAAGCCTCCTGAGCTATGAAAGAACATAAGTTTCCTCTGAGAACCACGGAGTAAAACCAACTCTATTACTGTAGAGATTATCTAACATGCTGCAGATACGTAGGCTGAAAATGTAACCGAGCAGCTGAGCCATGTGGTGGCGTGCAAGACAGTGACAAAGTGCCACTTGTAACTTCACAAGTTTTCCCAGTCTTCTCCGCAACAACACAAAATCACATACTCAATCTAATGTAGTAGAAATTTGGGCGAATAGCCCTTATTATCCATGAATAAACTTCATATGAAACGTTCTGCAATTGCATTAGGGTACACCTTTATTCCCAAAACTGGGATTTATCTTGTCCCGGGTGTTGGTGTGACAGGTGTCTGAGCTCAATAGCGCCCCTGCTGGTGTAATAAACATACTGAAGTGAAGTCTACTTGAAAACTGAAACAAAACCTTATTGCACGTTTCAAAGCAATATTTACTCACAAAACTTAATGGAATCAGTAGGTCTTGTTATAACAATTAAGAAATGACACAGATGAACCAATAAAAGGCTTGCATTGCGATGCTAAAGGAATAGTTCAACCAATATTGATAAATCGGTCTTCATTTACTCACCCTTATGGTCTTCTAAACCTGTAGCCTATGAGTTTTTTTCTTCTGAGTTACACACATAAAGATGTTAAGCAGATTGACAGTCTTAGTCACCATTCACTTCCATTCCATCTTTTTCCCCATACAATGAAAGTGAATGGTGGCTACATCCCCCTTCTGTTTCCTTCCACGGAAGAAAGCAAGTCATACAGGTTTGGAACAAAGTGAGTGATAGTAAATGACAGATGTTTAATTTTTTACTGAATTATCCCTTAAACTGCATTATGACTTGACAGTAGAGTATAACATGCACAATTTGACTACTAACTGTCTGCAATCAAACCTAACACGACTGTTGGCCAGTGTTTCAAGTCAAAGTTCTTTAAAGTCGCTAACTGGTTAGCTGGGCTGTCTTAACCAGAAAATAAATGTGATTTCACAAACACTGAGACAACCGTCTCTTAACTGTTTTCTTCAAGAACCTACCTGAAGGAGGAGACCAGTCCACATCCAAACAAACGACTTTTTCCGTCAGTCTGTCGGCGCCGTCCCTGAGTGAAGATGAGCGGTTAACTGAGCTAGCTAACTCAGCTAGCTCGCGGTAGAGGGTCCTTTCACCTCCGCGCGTCCGCGTTACCAATACCGGCGAGCCCCGATAAACAAAAGACAGGCGTTTAATTCGCCTTTAGCTTTTCTCGCATATATTTCGTCAGGCGTCTTTCCCTCTCTTTAGTGTGGCAGGCTGTAAGCGAATTTGAAATGTATGTAAATTGTAATATTTCCGTTTCTGTAAGTATTCAAACCCGCTCAGTGTGCCGTTTATACTCAGAATTCGCCGCCCACCTCGCGCACTGCAGAATCAACGAGCGCCAAACAGATGAGCCAATCAGAACAAGCCATCTTCGAGCTGCTCAATGTTACGAGTTTTGATTGGTTAGATCCTATCAGGGACTGGGCGAATCGGATGCGTGACTGCAGTGGGGGGCATGCGAAGAAGTTCTCTTTGTTCTTCATTTTGAATTTCAAAATCTATTTAAACGAAATACAGTTTTGTAAAACTACTAAACCGGCGCGCAATGTGGCATTGTCAGTCTTCGGATTTGTTGTAATTGCCGCGAATAACGTCAGCAAAGAACAGCAGATGTATAATGCAAAGATTTGCGCTTTTGTTACTTTCTAAAAAGCACGATGTAGTTGTGGCATATACTGGAAGAAAACAGTTCCATATGGCCAGTAAGTCCGAAGTCGATATAGTCAACATGTCACTCTATTTTCGACTTCCTGTGAGACTGTTTGGACTTGGGTCAACCGGTTCATTAATAAGTACCACCCACTCCAAACGGGGGCAATGCCATCACAATAGTGATGGGCAGTCCGAATCACTTCCCCGTGCCGGTTCTTTTGGACAGTTCGAAAAACGATGCAGAGACTATATACATCATCACATGGTCCCTGACACCATACCATGCCACAATATATTATTTTAAAGTCCAAAGCCATATGTAGGGACATATTGTAGTTTAACACGTTCTACGTGGACAGATGAAACAACAAAAAAAGAGCTTTTTGGCAGCAAACACTTAATATGGGTTTGGTTCATACAGGGATAAAAATGTACCCCATGTGTAAAATGAAATACTCTGCTGTATCTTTAATGCTG
The DNA here is from genome assembly GCA_030578255.1 of Tiaroga cobitis. Lineage (NCBI taxonomy): Eukaryota > Metazoa > Chordata > Actinopteri > Cypriniformes > Leuciscidae > Tiaroga > Tiaroga cobitis. The sequence continues at coordinate 14,604,640 of CM060614.1, forward strand.
CGGACATAATTTTCTGGACATCTTGTTCAGATACATGGCATCATGGAAAATCAAAACCTGAAATCTTATAACGGATCTTCCAACAGGACAGTGATCCAAAACCAAAAATCAAAACAAAAATGGGTCACATGAGCACAAAACCAAGCATCTGCAATGGCCATCCCAGTCCCTGACCTGAACCCTATAGAAAATGAGTGGGCTTAACTGAAGAGAAGAAGCGCCAACATGGATCTGGGAACCTGAAGGATCTGGAGAGATTCTGTATGGAGGAATGGTCTCTCTTGTCAGGTGTTCTCCAAATTCATCAGGCATAATAAGAGAAGACTCTGCGCTGTTATCTTGGAAAAAGGAGGATGCAAAAAGTATTTAATAAAAGGGGGCAAATAATTGTTCCCAATGTGTTTTGGGAAAAACACCCCCCCTATCTAAAGGACAAACAATGCAGATTTATTTTTTACAGCCACCTTTGATCATATTTACCAAGGGGGCAAATCATTCTGACCAGCACTGTATATCATATTTGTTTTGTTTTTTTAAGTTTAAGTTGGAGGGCCCTAAGCCCCAGCTGGAAAAACTACTGCCCGACACTCTCCCTGCCTGACAATTTCACTCTCTCCTGCCATAGAAAGTGAAATTGCCTAAAATCCATGTATTTTTGACCTAAAAGTAAAATCAATACAGCCAACTAAATTATTAATCACTAAATAATTGTATATAATTAATCTTTTAAGAGTATTAAGTATTGAACTGATTTTCTAAAACAGGCAACAAAGTCTATAGACCATGAACAAATGGTACAGATTCAATGAAAAGTCTAAACACCATTCAGATGACCAAATTTTAGTTTTCTTTGAAAAATTAGAGCAAATTATTATAAGAATTTGTAATACAGATTTATGAACGTGATTAAAATCAATAAGCTTAATTTTATGTCCGGGTCCAAATTATCAAAGACGCTTTTTATAGGACCATCTCGGTCTCAACTTCGTTTCAAGTGAGAATACCATTTTGCCAACGATTTATGAGCACTATTCCTTTATAGCACACTATCACCATTTAAGCTTTTAAAAATATACTACAATCTCCAGCCTCAGAGTCCCAGACACCAATATTTTAATGATTCATCAAACATGAAATCCATACTGGGCAACTGACATGGAGACAAAGGTTAGGTTTGCAAACTTTCAGTACTACAGTAAACCATGTGTATATTAGCACTTTTCTCAAGCATCTGAGGGAACGTTTAGACTTGAACATTGACATGTGACATCAAGATTTAACAACCAGATGAGATTAAGTAGGCTGGTCATCAAGAATAAGTATACAACCACAGCTTATTTATGACAACCACTCCATTTACATTATTTTATTTAAAAGACTTGGAGAAATAAACAGTGCTTGGTTTGGAATGAAAATACTGAATGTTTTGATCCCAGAAACAAAAGAAAGTACAAAAACAAATCAAAACATTCTCTTTTCTGAAGGTATCCAAGCCCCCAGAATACTTCCATTCTCAGGGAACTGCATTTATATAAAGTTCATGGTTTCTATAAATCTCTCAGAGCTCATCTTTTGTGTGTGATAACTTTGTGGCATGTTTTTCCACAAATTTGCTAAATTCCTCCAAGTCCCTTTTGCCACCTTCAAATTTGACTGGGCTCTGCTTGTTGTTGCTGGGAGCAAAGTAGATTGTAGGGAAGCCCTCTACTTTATAACTGTCGTGGGGCACATCATTAGCAGTGGCATCCATTTTGGCAATGACAAGATTCTTCTCGTTCTTGTATTTCTTTCCAAGAGCTGTGTAATCTGGATCCAGCTTTTTACAGTGGCCACACCATGGTGCATAGAACTCTATAAGGACATCGTTCTTTGAATCCATGACAATGTCATCAAAAGTCTTGCCCACCACAACCTTCACTGGTCCTTTGTTGCTCTTGGGAATAGGCTGAGACTTTACAATAGGTTTCAGCTTACCTGTCAGAGAGGAGAAGAGATGTAGTCATCGATTTGAACTTTGTGGCAACAAAAGTAGTGCTCAACACCAATGCAAGACTGTCACTCTTACATTTGCATTCTTAGATAAGCCTCTTACAATACTGGCTTAAGATTTAACTCAATATTTCAACAATTATTAAGCCTTAAGTTGTGCAACCATGTTAATTTCATAAGGAATACATAAACCAATAACTTACCTTTTTTGAAGGCCATGATAAAGCTTCGGAGCACATCAGAGTCAAATTCTTCTGGCTCCATGGCATATTTCTTCCCTCCCTCACCAAGAATTCCAACATTCACCTCCTCCCCGCTTTCACTGAGTCCAAGGTTCTTCAGTTCATCAGCATAGTCTTCCTCATCCGCAATAGCAAATGTGTACTCTGGGAAGTCATTTGCTACTTCAAGCACTTTGCTCCTCCAAAACTGTGTGGCTGGGTGGATATCATTTGTGTGTCAGTAGTGAACAAAAGCATTTGCATTGTGCGCTATAGGAATGATCTTAATTCCATTTACATGGCTTTGCTACATACCAACTCTGTAGTCAAAACTGAAGTCCACTCCATAATAAACAATCACAAGAGGTCGTGTGGTGTATCTCTTTGCTTCGTTGCTCTGTTTTCTGTGTCCAACCAAAGGTAGTATGCGTTTCTTGAAGAATTCTTGAACTTCTGAAGCAGGTGTGGAGTCCTTTAGGGAAGGAAAAAATATATATTTTAGGGAAACTTGAATTGGGGTTTGTCACATTTACCATAGTTCACCGGCAAAATCCAGTCATTAAATGGGAATATACACAACTAGGAATTTTAACTTGAGGGCGAAAGCCTTCCCCACACAGATTTCGCAAAGGGTTCAGGTTGGTCAAGTGAATTTGCCACATTGACCAACAGAAAATGGTTTTATTTGAAAGTAACTTCTTACCGGTTTTTGCCCACCTTACCGGTAATGTTACCGCACCTTAACAATAGTGCCATGCTTGGTTTGCAAAGATCTTACAGAAACATTAAAGATGCAGAACTTACTTTAATTGTTAGTGAATGAGATGCTGGCTCATATTTAGACCTAAACTTCTCTGGATGGAGCATGACTACTTCACCAGGTGAAGCCTTGAGGAATTTTGCGACTTCATTGTTGAACGTATGCATAAATTTGTAGTCATCTCGCAGAGAGTTACCTGCAGCAAAAGAGAACAAGTTGTTAGAAAAAAAATGAAAAGTAAAGATTAAATCTCATTCATTTGAGAAGGAAGACTTTCAGACAGCATAATACACACATGCTTCTTGATAGATCTCATATGCCGCATCTTCTTCACTGGAGAAAACGCCTACAATAACAGCATCATCTCCATCTCTGAGGATCTCCTGAACCTGTTTCAGTGTCTGCACCTGCTTTGATGGAGGACCCGCCTGGTCGGACATATAATCAACAATACCTAAAAGAAAAAGAATGAAGAGACTGAAATTCCCACCGATTCACCAAGTCACCAAGACAACGGGTGAATGCCTACCGAACTTCTCCCGTGGTCCATTGTAATCGAAAGCTTTGCCCTTTCTGAAGATTTTAAGGGTTGGGTAGCCAGAAACACCAAAACGCATCGCTAAATCACTCTCCGTAGTGCCATCTATTTTAGCCAGTGGAATAGGAGGAGTGCGATTGCTGAGCTCTTTAGCAGCCTTCTCATACTCAGGAGCGAGTCTCTTACAGTGGCCACACCTGTTTGAATTTAAACATAGTATTCTCAAAAAGACACACTGATGGTTTAGAAAGAAGGCAAAGAGGTTACATGCCGAGTTAATAAATAAGCTGCATGGGACTCTAAATATACAAACCAAGGTGCATAGAACTCCACCAGAATGATGTCAGCATTGTTCACTACATCATCAAAATTATCCTTAGTCAAGACTAGGGTGGCCTCTGGAGGAGGTTTCCAGTCTGGTTGGGCAACTTCTTTAACCCGTTCCACAATGGCTGGAAAAATGAAAGTTAAAACCATGCTTGATTAACAATACACCAGGAAAGAAACTGATTTCAAATAATAATAAAAAATCCATTTAAATGAAATTTAAGTCCACTCACCATGCTCACTTCTGTCCCCATCATAGTCCACCGGCTCCCCTTTTTTGAGCATTTTGATGGTGGGATATCCAGACACTTCAAACCTACTGCCCAGAGCACTAGCCTTAGTGGCATCAACCTTTGCCACAGGAATAGGTGGGTCATTCTCCTTTAGTGTCTGAGCGATCTTCTCATACTCAGGAGCAAACTGTTTGCAATGGCCACACCTGAAAAAGTTCAATATTTACATGACCAAGGTCTTTGACAGGCAATGACGTGTCTCCTAATGATGTGGTAGAAAGAAAACTTACCATGGTGCATAGAACTCCACCAGTACTGTGTCTTTGCCTTCCATAAAGGTTTCAAAGTTTTCATCTGTCAGCACCAGCACCCCATTCTCCTCCTTCACTTCAGTGTCATCTGCATCATCCTCATCATCATCGTCGTCGTCATCTTCGTCCCCTAGATCTTCAGCTGAATCTAAAATATTTAACAAATATGAAATGGATTAAGCTAAATCAATATTTCCTGTTTCCTTGATACTTTTCTTAGTTTTTTCGAAGTCGTTGTTGAGGTCCAACAAAAAAAAATCTGTATGGTCTCCACAACAGTCTAACATGCTGGCGCTGTGTTGCCCTAAACAACAATAAAACAACAATAATACATCGTGCTAACAAATGCATCGGCTCTGAATATCTCATAACACGCAAAAGATTTTTAGATATTAACTTCCTGCAAGAGATGTCTTACCATCTTTGGCATCTTCTTCGCATCGGCTTGGTAATATGAAGTGAGTCACTCCAAGCAGCACAATCAACAGAAGGGATATCTTCTTCATGATCTGTAATATTATAGCCTCCTTCAGTTAGCTTGATGGCTTAAACCGAGGTGCATACACTGCTAACGGTAGTCAAAGGAATAAATACTGTGATTGTTATGATATCGCTTGCATTAAATGCTTTTTGCTCAGCTCATCACAAATCACGCATTTTTCTCTCAATGCTATTTTATCACTTCGCTTCGCTTCCCCACAACCTTTACTTGAACTTGTCTGACTTGCCACGCTCTGATTGGCTGGTAGCGCAAAGACTTGGCCAATCATATATCGCCACTAAAGTCCGCAGCTCATGCACGTTCAAAACTGCAATTGGGTGGTCTGTCATGGACTACAATCTGATTGGATGTTAAATGAAAGGGAAAGGACGAGATCCAGGAAGAGTAACCAGGAGGAGCAAGTTATGCACTTTCTTTTACTGTCTATGGTTATGCATGCATACTGTTTCTATTGAGCAATGTTAAGTTTTCAGTTTAAGTTATTTACCGTACTTCCTGTGTAGTAATACAGTAAACGAGACAAAAAGGGCAGACATGTAAAAGTTTTATTTACTAAAATTGTATGTATATAGAAATGTAAATTGGCAAAAGAAAGTTTGATTTGATTATCTTAAAGAAAATTGTAAAATAAAATAAATAAACTGGTCCGTCATTATGGCTAACTCGCAAGTGAAGGGCCTCCCTCAGGAATTTCACTGTTATACTCCAAAAGTGAATTTAGAACTTTTTAAGAAAATGATTAAACTATTAATAAACAAGTCACAGTTGTCCAATTTGTCAACAAAGCCATGTCCTTGTGGTAGTAGTGCTTTAGCCTTTACCCATTTAACTTCAAATCAAATATCAAGTTTGAGGTATGATTGTGTAAACAATGTTGTTCAAAGAACAAAACGTGAAAGTTTTAATAAAGTACAATTTTAGAGGAAACTCATGGCTTGAAAATGCTTATCTTACAGAATTTACAAGTACACACTGAACAGCTCTTTTTTTGTATTACATACATTGTTTATTGTAACCTAGAATAACCGTTTGCTCTTCTACAGAATTGTTCATTCCCTCGATTGACTGTCCAGCTGCCTTGGCATGCACTGGATGAACTGTGTGCCTTTGCACTTGTGTGATGATTTGAGTCTTGAGGGCATCATTATGCTCATCTGCCACTCTGCTTGGATTTGATTTAGAGGACACTATGCCCTTCCACTCAGCTGGTGCACAATGGATCTGCTTGCCTAAAGAAAGAATCTGTGCCTGTCCAATCACTTCTGACTCTCTGACAGGATCTTTGAGGTGGTTTTTGAAATTCCTCAGCCCTCTTGAAAGGCTCTTCTCCTGCGTTCTTCCTCTGCCTTGGTGTACGTACTGAGACATTCTGCGTTCTAGTGGTAATCTTGAAGTGAATTAATTAGTGAATTACAGTGTTAGATTTTGACATTCATTCATATTGTACATTCATTCATATTGTACATCATCTATCTATCCATCTATCTACTGTATTTGACTTCAAGTCTATCTGTGAGTGTTTTCCTTATATGACAAAAATGAGGCACTGCTCATATCCAGGAATTCTTTGTGTTTCTGCCCCAATCTGTGTGGCTGGCTATTCACACAGTTTCCGTCAAAAGTTATACTCTATACAAAACAACAGTATGCAATTTAATATATAATATCAACTTTAACATTTAATTAAAGCTGCAAGCAGCATTTAGCGGTGTTCAAGCAGTTAAGGCCGTTAAGCACAAAAGCATCAAAACACATTAAGTTTTATTTAGCATACATTTTAACACTGACATAATAGATGGAAAAGACCATTTACAGCCAATACAGGCAATTTACCATAGGAAATACATGGTTTTAAAGCTTTTCAACAGTTATAGCGCCACCTATGGTCCGATATCCATGAAACTTTGCATGCTTCTTCACCATGTTATGACACATGTGCTCATCAATTTTTGTGAAGTTATGAGTTTTTATTTATGATTTATAGGCTTTTGAGTGTATTTTGACACGCCCCCTTTTCTAAATGACCCTGTTACAGTGAACCAAAGGGCAAAGTTCAACTTTTTTTCGATAATTATTGATCTAGAGAGTCCAGAGAATTGTCCTAGACTGGTCTGGTTCCGATCGGGCCAAAAACCAGGGACTAGTTTGCAAAAGTAGGTTTTGGACAAAATTGGCCATAACATTTTTTTTTTTGCTCAAATCGAGAATCCGAGATATACATCTTGTCCGTCTTGAGCCAAGGAACACAGTGGTGTAAAAAACTGATTCTAAGTCATTGATTCTAAGTCAAACGGTCTAGGAGTTATGAGCAATTTAGTAGCGTCACCTATGGGCCAATCGGGGTCATACTCTGATAGGTTCTCCCCAAACTGAGGCCCTACCACCTGGCCAGGTTTCAAGTCTCTAGGCCTTACGGTTTGGGCTGCACGATGCGTTTTAGGTTTTGTTTTTTTTTCAAATAGCAATTACAATAGCTTTTCAGCACTTCGTGCTTGAACACCTAATAATATTAATAAACATTATATACAACGTCCACACATAAGTCTCATACATAGGCTATGTGTTTGCACAGTGCAGTGTGAATAATGTGAGTGCAGTGCAAAAGTAAGATAATCACCTCTGAGTCTGAGTAATAAACATGGTCAGAAAGTGGGAAAGAAAAATTGCTCTGGGTTTCAATTAGATTTTCTTTTGCTGGCAGGGTGTTGTGGAGACTGTCTGACATGGTGCACAGATGAAACAACAGCTCATCCATGAGATCCTCAAACTCTGTTAAGTAAAAGCTCTGTGGAAATAAATGCAGATTTATCTTTAAACAATTATCTCAACAATGATGCAGACAATAGTGTTTACATATTAGAAACTGTATTAATGATTGCAGGAAGTGCTTACATTAGTGTGGACATGATGGTCAGTTTGCTTGGGACTGGCTTTTCCAATAATGAGTAAAGCCATATCTTTGACATAATAGATCATCTCAAAGAGAGTCAGTAAATGTTTTCTTTTTTTAGTTGTCTTTGTTTGTTTCACAAAAATGGTAAGGGTGGCAATTACCTGAAGGGGGAAAAACTATTTTAGAGTAATATCAAATCAAGTCCAAATTATGTCAACCAGTCTAGGAGGTATAGTTTCAATATGAAAAGATACACTTTTTCTAAAGTAAACTGAGATATAACTGCACTTAAATATACACGGTGTATCATTCATAAATAATACATATTTGATATTCCAATACATACCATAGCATTCAATGGAATCATAGTGCAAAATATAGCTCCAAAATAAAGTGTTGTTGGGACTTGGGTTTGGAGGTAAATGTCACTAAAGTGGCTCAAGCTAAAGAAATGAGTGAAGAGCAAATGAGCAGATCTAGTGATACCAGTAAATGGGAATGAATAAAAGATCAAGTTGCGGAGACCAGAGAGGGCCACTGCGACAATAACACCAGGTGCCTAAACAGAAAAAAAGAAAGTAATTTAAGGGAAGTAGCCTTTGGTTACATTAATGGGGTGAACTGATTTTAACATATTGTGTTATGTAAATCAATAGGCTACCAGTAACCAAAGCAGGTTGGAGAAGATCAGATTCCAGGTAGACACAGCTGCTGCTACTGCTTTGTTTAGTCGTAGTAAGGACACACATTTCAGAAGAAGCAAGTTCACAGCAGCACCAAGGAGTGATTGAGAAAGCTGTGAATTATACATGTTCATATTTAAAATGATCTGTTTGCCAGTGAATACCATTTGCTAAATTCAGAACGCTTTCAGCAAGTCTGAACAATTTTTGTTCACTTGAGCCATGTAACTGCATGCAGTGCCAGTTTTTTTTTTCTTGAAATGTTCATCTGCGGTTTATTCACATTATGGCATAATCACATAGTGGGATACTAGGAATAGAGTATAATGAATTAAACTGATATGTCCTACCTGCTCACAAAAGAAGATGGGGCTTAGATCAACAGGTAATTTAAAATCCTCCTTCTGAAGGAAGTCAATCCTCTCAGTTTTTAGCATAAAGTTGTACACAGAGCAGATATATAGTAAAAGACTGCAGATGATAACTGTCACCTGTGTATATAAAAAAAAACACAGTAATTAGCAGAGTAAAGTCATTAAAAACATATAGTACGATGACGAAATGTATTGGAGTGTAATGTCACCTCTAGCCAGTTCCTAATGTTTCTCCAGTAAGGCCATCCTCTTTGAGTCATAACATATATTTGCCAATACATATGAAGCAGAATGAATGAAAAGAAAAGAAGCTAGAAGTAAAATGACACAGAGAGGAAAAAAATATTAAGTTAAATATACTCATAATATATATATATATATATATATATATATATATATATACACTCACCTAAAGGATTATTAGGAACACCATACTAATACTGTGTTTGACCCCCTTTCGCCTTCAGAACTGCCTTAATTCTACGTGGCATTGATTCAACAAGGTGCTGAAAGCATTCTTTAGAAATGTTGGCCCGTATTGATTGGATACCATCTTGTAGTTGATGGAGATTTGTGGGATGCACATCCAGGGCACGAAGCTCCCGTTACACCACATCCCAAAGATGCTCTATTGGCTTGAGATCTGGTGACTGTGGGGGCCATTTTAGTACAGTGAACTCATTGTCATGTTCAAGAAACCAATTTGAAATGATTCGAGCTTTGTGACATGGTGCATTATCCTGCTGGAAGTAGCCATCAGAGGATGGGTACAAGGTGGCCATAAAGGGATGGACATGGTCAGAAACAATGCTCAGGTAGGCCGTGGCATTTAAACGATGCCCAATTGGCACTAAGGGGCCTAAAGTGTGTCAAGAAAACATCCCCCACACCATTACACCACCACCACCAGTCTGCACAGTGGTAACAAGGCATGATGGATCCATGTTCTCATTCTGTTTACGCCAAATTCTGACTGAATGTCTCAACCGAAATCGAGACTCATCAGACCAGGCAACATTTTTTCAGTCTTCAACTGTCCAATTTTGGTGAGGTCTTGCAAATTGTATCCTCTTTTTCCTATTTGTAGTGGAGATGAGTGGTACCCGGTGGGGTCTTCTGCTGTTGTAGCCCATCCGCCTCAAGGTTGTGCATGTTGTGGCTTCACAAATGCTTTGCTGCATACCTCGGTTGTAACGAGTGGTTATTTCAGTCAAAGTTGAATCAGTTGGCCCATTCTCCTCTGACCTCTAGCATCAACAAGGCATTTTCGCCCACAGGACTGCCGCATACTGGATGTTTTTCCCTTTTCACACCATTCTTTGTAAACCCTAGAAATGGTTGTGCGTGAAAATCCCAGTAACTGAGCAGATTGTGTACTCAGACCGGCCCGTCTGGCACCAACAACCATGCCACGCTCAAAATTGCTTAAATCACCTTTCTTTCCCATTCTGACATTCGGTTTGGAGTTCAGGAGATTGTCTTGACCAGGACCACAACCCTAAATGCATTGAAGCAACTGCCATGTGATTGGTTGATTAGATAATTGCATTAATGAGAAATTGAACAGGTGTTCCTAATAATCCTTCAGGTGAGTGTGTGTATGTATATATATATATATATATATATATATATATATATATATATATATATATATATATATATATATATATATATATATAAAATATAAAATAGTGTAATTTTATTATGGTATCATATTATGCATATTGTATTACTCACAATCAATAACGATATCACATTTACCCTCCACATTAAACTTAATGTTTAATGTATTGATGTATTAAGATGCTCACCTCACAGGTCATAACACTGTAGTCAAGGGCAGCTGGGAAATGATAGAGTCTAGTGGACTGAACACTTGCTGAGGGTATCAGAGCTCCTGTTGAGGTTTGCTCTACTAGAATGGTGACTGACGTGAAGAGGTTACTGGGCCCGTTGTACAGGAGAAATTGGACCATCACAATCTGGGTAAATGGTGTCATCCAGCTGGTATCCAGAAGCTTTTTAATTGACTTGATTGCTTTGAACCTATTTTAGCAATGCAATACATATTCTTTATATAAAAGATTATATATTAAAATTACTGTTCAAATAAAAGATTATTAATTAACAGTTTACCTTGTTTTTCCCAGGCTCACACTCACTCTTTCTCCCTCATAACACCCAAGTTTCCCACAAAGTAAGTGTCTCTTTGCCACAGATTGGTTATCAGAGGATTTTATATTGTTCTTGCCCAACAAATTCAAGATCTGTTCATAGAGAAAACACACTGGAATAATTAAGTTTTTTTTTTTTTAATTTTCAAAAGAAGTCTCTTATGCTCACCAAGGCTGCACTTTTTTGATGAAAAAGATTGTAGCAATATTATTATAATTTAAAATAAATATTGTAAGAAATATGTTATATAATTATTTTAAATTATATAAAAACTATTTTCTGAATATATTTTAAAATATAATTTATTTCTGTGATGGCAAAGCTGAATTTTCAGCATCATCCAGTCTTTAGTGTCACATGGTTTTGTAAGACTGGAGTAATAACTGCTGATAATTCAGCTTTCCATCACATGAATAAATTAATATATTCAAGTTAAAATAAAGTTCTTTTAAATTGTAATAATATTTCACAATATCATCAAATACATGTAACCTTTTTGAGCATGGAGACAAAAATCCCAATTCAAACTTTTGATCTGCAGTGTATGTCAAATGTTATGTGTATGTATCTAATATGTCTTCACATTAAAGGAATCATTTTTACTGTGAAACAGTCAGCGTTGGTGATTTACCTGGCATGATGAGTTATATGTGCTCTTGATCTTTCTAATAACCGGACTCCCAATAAAAGAGAAAGCACCTCTAATCTCTGTCTGTTAAAGCAACACATTGTAAGTAGTAGTATTCTTTGTAAAGCCACTTAAATCCTGTTTCAAATAGCTACAGATGTCAAATAAATAATTAAAAATTTACTTCATTTTCTATTCCTTTCTCATGGCAGTTGGCATTGTCATATAGTCTCTCTAGGAAAGTGGTTGTTGTCCATTTCCACCAATCGGCATGTTTTTGGATGGAGTGAAATGAATTTTGCGGACCCCTGTTTATATGAAAATAACATTAGCACTTTTTTATTTTATGACAAGTAATGTGGTTAAATGAGAAAGTCTGTATTTACTTTGTGAAATGAGTTTTTATAGCCTGATTCAAATGGTACTTGTCATTGGCAGACTTTCCATAAGTGACAAATAGAATCGTCGACAGCATGATTAGGTGTAACATCAAATCCCTGTTGAAGCAAAAGTGAATTTTTGAGGTTAAAGGTTAAGAAAAAATTAAGTGTTGAGGGTGATTAAATAGTAAGACCTTGTGGTTTTGTGAAGGAGAGTCTGTTTCTTGATCTGGCCTCTCACACACTTCAACTCTCTTGAATTGGGTGGCCGCACTAGACGCAGATACCTGGCTCTCTGACGGGTAGCGAGCACCTGCTCATCAAACATAATGCAGAGTACTTGCAAACTTGATTATTATTCAGTCTAAAGTTCTCTTGCAATTTCTTGCAATCAGTGTGACAGAAACATGTTTACATGATTTTACCCTTTCAAAATGGGACTGCTGGTATTTGCTAACCAAGACATCCTCAACGGTTTGGTCCTCGTGTTTCAATAACTCACTGACAGGCTCTGTTACACTTAGATTGTGGAACCAGTTCGACCTCTTTCGATGTAGCAGAGACTCTGCGATAGTAATTATGAGTATCTGTATGAGGAAATAAGCATTTAAAACAGGTTTCAATTTATATAGAGCGTATTTAAGGGCGTTTTCAGACCTGTAGATCGTTTGGTTTGTTCCAAAACAGGGACTTGATTTGTTACAATGTTGCATTTTCTTCTTGGTTCAGTTCACTTTCACAAGGCAACATTTCTAAGCATACCAAATTACACAATATATTAAAATGAAGAGATGCTCTTTGGTTTTCAACAGCCATAACTAATGTGCTCACTCACAGAATCAAACACTGCTGCTTTTTATATATAACACATTTCCAGTTATGAAATATATCATCGCTTGGTTCGTTTGTGTCAAACTACTTTCTGACCTCAACCGAACCACTCCAGAGTTAGTTTTCAATCGGGCAGAGACTTCTTCAGTCAATCTCGTAACGATTGTTTTAGTACGGATCTGAGCGCGATTGCTGTGTTCATATATCATCCAAGTGGATGCTGCAGTGGTGGTTGAGGAGAGATCCTCTGATACGATTGTAAAGCGCTTTGGGTGTACAGTAGTACATATGAAAGCGCTATATAAATGACTAATACATTCACTCATATATGCCTAAACCAAACTAAGGGAGAAAACACACCAGGTTCTGAAACAAACGCTTCAAATGAGCCAGGTCTGAAAAAAAACCTAAGATCCAAGAACAGAACGTGGGCCAAATATTAAATTGAAACCATGTACAGCTACCCTACACAGTGTGTGCGGGATCAAGATGATTTACCATTGCTGGATGCAGTACAAAGCCACAGCAGACAAGAGAAACGAACACCGAATGAGCCCACAGAAGAGTCTTTGTTTTGCTGAACCTGTAGGGTAACAAATTTAAATCCTAATTTTCATATATTTGGGAAACAAATATTGTGACAAATACACTTTTAAGTAATATTCAAGCTCCAACAGAATATAGTAGTACAAAGGATCACCCACTTTACTCCAAGAGTTCCTGTGATGATGACGCATGTAAAAGAGAGAGTCAAGCAGAGGGTCCAGCCCATATAATAACACCAGGATCGAAGACTTCGGATTCTACCACCACAAAACTGCCGCATCTCTAGGATGTCTGTGTACAAAACCCGAAAAAACAACAACAACAACAACATGAATAGAGTAAAGGAGAAAAATATTGAAAGAAGTCTATTATGCTCATCAAGGCTGCATTTATTTGCTCAAGGATGCAGTAAAAACTGTAATACTGTGAAATATTATTACAATTTAAAATAACAATTTTAATATTTAAAATAAAATTTATTTCTGTGCTGGAAAAGCTGTATTTTCAGCATCATTACTCAAGTCTTCAGTGTCCCACGATCGTTCTGAAATCGTATTAATATGCCGATTTGCTACTCTATTTATTATTATCAATATTGAAAACAGTTGTGCTGCCTAATAGTTTTGTTAAACCCACACACAGGATTCTTTGATGAATAGAAAGTTCAACATTTGTTTTGAAATAGAAATATTTTGTAACATTATAAATGTCTTTTTCTTTAAAAAAAATCTTACTGACTCCAAACTTATTTAAAAAAACTATATAATTACTATATATATATATATATATATATATATATATATATATATATTTGTTAATTAAAGGGATAGTTCGGCCAAAAATGATATTTAAACCATGCATTACTCACCCTCAAGCCGTTTGAGATGCATCTGTCAATCTTGTTTCAGACGAACACATTTTCAGTTATTTTAGAAAATGTCTTAGACCCTTCAGTGGATATAATGTGAAGCAATGGGGTCCACCTCCTTCAAGTCCCAAAATGTGAATACATTCTTCACAAAAGTAATCCATCCGGCTCCAGGGGGATAAACGAAGGCCTTCTGAGGGTAATCCGTGCGGTTTTGTCCTAAAAATATACATATTTAAAACTTTATAAATGAAAATATCTGACTTCCGGCAACGATCGACGCGCGTTCACGGGTGATGGAAGTCGGCGTACGAGGTAGGACGTAGCCTAGGAACTGTTGTGACGTAGAACGAACGCGCCAGCGTAGCCAGAGAGCAGAGCAAAACAAAACACGAAAGCGCGTGAACGCACGCGCGTCGATCGTTGCCGGAAGTCAGATATTTTCATTTATAAAGTTTTAAATATGTATATTTTTAGGACAAAACCGCACGGATTACCCTCAGAAGGCCTTTGTTTATCCCCCTGGAGCCGGATGGATTACTTTTGTGAAGGATGTATTCACATTTTGGGACTTGAAGGAGGTGGACCCCATTGCTTCACATTATATCCACTGAAGGGTCTAAGACATTTTCTAAAATAACTGAAAATGTGTTCGTCTGAAACAAGATTGACAGATGCATCTCAAACGGCTTGAGGGTGAGTAATGCATGGTTTAAATATCATTTTTGGCCGAACTATCCCTTTAAGTATTATTTATTAAAAAATCTGTATCATTATAGTATAATAAAATATTATATTTTTTATACTTAAATTTGTATCTAATGCATTTACAAACCTGCAAATGTGTGAGATCTGAAATCATTCTTATTCTATTTGCATTTGTCATGTGATCTGTTGTTGACATTAGACAGAGTCTTCCACAGTCTCTAAGATGGTGTCAGGGTCGTCTTGCAGTTTTGACGTAGACAAAGAATTTGACTGTTTCCAATCCTGAGTACCATACTGCAGGACACACCATTTCATTGTCTTTAGTAATGTAGACTAAAATAATTTAAGTGTAAAGCATATTCAGCTGAGCATATAAAGCATATTTAACTGATCTGTACATTACACTTTATACTCTTTTTTCCAAGAGCTGAGAGTCCAGTGGGAAAATGTATTCCATGACAGATACGATTCAAATGTACAATCATTCATTAGAAAAGCATCATGGTGATCTGTGAAACAGACAAACCAATAGAAAGTGTTTTGCATTAAACTATATTGAATAATGAGTGGAGTGACACATGGTAACATACCTTCTATAGAGTAGACATCAGGCACCTTGACCTTATAATGCTCTCCAGACACACTACGGGACATGGTCTAAAATGGAGTCAGAAAAAAATCAGTAGCGTATAAAAACAATAACTCAATATTTATATAATACATAATAAATATAGTTGTCTGAATTAATGCATCCAGTAGTTTCAAAATTTAACTGTGTGGCAAGAAGAAACTAAGGGACAATTTCAGTCAGCCTGGGAATTCTGACCTTGCCGACACGGAACACCAGGGACACCAGACCCCCCACCGGCATCACAGCAAGAACACTGCACAGGCCTGTTACCATGGAAACCGGTGAAACATCAATAAGGCCCAGCTCTAAAAAGCACTGCCCATTGGTGTAGAGAAAAAAAAGACGATATGTCTCAATATTGTGAAAATGAAACAAACAAAATCACACATATGTTGACAGTATTTGTTGACATGTATTGATTTCTATGTTGAACTGAACACCTGTTCTTCCAAAAGATTTATGAGCATGGCGCTGACACACATGTAGCCCTGAAGGAGCAGCAGACACACACTCCAACGCTGAGTGTGTGTGTGAGAGCTGAAAGACGGACGGCTGTACACAGACAGCCACGGATGGAAGTCCTCCAAGTATTCTGTGAGTTTCAGATATAGAAACTTTCTCAAATACATAGAGGAAAAACACAAGACTTTTTTGTTAGATTGCATTACAGACATATTCAAAGAAAAAACGACATCATCATTGTATTAATCATGTTTTTGTACTGTGGCAAAAAACGTCTTCTTATTTAGATTTTATCCATATAAAGATAATATTTCATACAATATACAGATACCACTGATTGATAACATATGTACTTATAACCCTTAATATGTATATGACTTCCATGTCTCTTGTTAATAAACAGATCCATGCTACAAATAACAACCGAACAAGGTTAATACAGAGGAGGAAAAAGAGCTTAGACAGCATTCATCATGACATAAGAATAAAAGTAGAAAATAAAATAATAGCAGAAATACCTACAGTACACAGTGTATTGTGCCCAAAAAATTAAGCTTAACGTATAAATTTCTGCCTTAAAGTTTAAACAATATTTAAGGAAAAAAATAAGTACACTGTAAAAAATTATATGGGCAAGTTTTTACATTGCTTAACTCATCAAAATTATTTAAGCAATTTGTTTTTTTTTTGTTTTATTATGCAAGTCAACTCATTTTTTAAAGTCAGTTTAATGTAATTTAAGTTGAAAGGACTTAAACATCCATCAAACACGTTGATTGTACTTTTATTTTACAGTGTAGTGCAAAAATGTCAGCTTTTCAGATGCTGCAGTCAAATTAAATAGATAAAGATGTTCTTTACTAAAAGGAACTGTCCACCCAAAATGAAAATCATTTACAAACAAATATTTTTATATGTTTGAATGTTGGCTACGAAACCGTTTCTGTTCCCATTAACTTCTATTGTATGGACAAAAATACAATGGAAGTAAATGAGAATCAAAATGTTTGGTTACCAACATTCTTCAGAATATCTTCGTTTGTGTTCTGCAGAAGAAAGTAAGTCATACAGGTTTGGTAAGACATGAGGGAGAGTAAGTGATGACAGAATTTTCATTTTTGGGTGAACTATCCCTTTATAATAACACTGCACAGACAAAAAAAAACCTATATAGAAATATTTAACTAGCTGTATATCATTAACAACATGGGGGTTCACCTGTTTAAATGTCAGCCCGCATTCAGAAGCAGGTAAACTCCTCTCCACCCTTCCATCTCCCTCATCCACTGCCAGCCAACACTGGCCCAGGAAGAACCAGCTGGACCCCTGCACCAGGTCTTTTACCAGCACATGGCTCAGGTACCAGCTAGGAGATGAACCTCCATTATCATGCCAAAGATGCACCTTCCATACCCGACCCAGACTCTCTGGGGAGCTGAATAGTGAAAGATAAATAAAATGATCAAAAATGTAACAAATTTGACAATTAAATTAGGTTTAAGTTAATGGCTGCACTGTATCAATAACGGTAAATGGCATTTACCTCAGAATAAAAGTGTTCCTTGAGTTGCATGTGAAGAGTTTGGAGTCAGAGCTGCTGAGTTCCCTTGTTTGAGAGACACCATCATCTCCATATAGAACAATGTGAACCTGACAACATTGTACAAATAGAGATTCAGAAATCAACTGTAACATTTATAATACATGCAACTTACAATATACATGCACACATTTTATCCAGCAATGGTCACAATGATTAATACCTTTGCTGTCATTCTGGTTCTAGATCTAAAGCCTGTATCTATGGTGACCGCATAGAGGAATCTGTCTGAGCGATTGTTTTCTGGAAGCAGGAATGAGCCTGTAGTTTTCTGAATGGAAACATCAGCCTTTTTACACAAGACCAACACCACCACATAGAGAGCAAGGAATATTACTGACAAAATGATCAGTGTGTAGTTGGTTTTGGAGCTGCAAGACAGGAGGAGAATATCTGTAAGTGTTGGTTAAAAAGCAACCATATTTCAGATCTGATAAATTTGGAGAGAGGTATTGCAGGTGTACTGGATAAACTGTGAAACATCTGCAGAGTTGAAGCTGCTTATGATGTTCTCATGTGATACTGCAAATGATGCCAGGTGGCTGCAACTGAAGAAAAGGATCATCAGACGCATTTTTAGTTTTATTAGTACATGGAACCACATAATATTGGCCTACAGAACAAATGGTTGTCACAGTAATTGATATTAAGGGATGCTATTAAGAATTCATGTGTAACCTTGTAGCAAACCTATTTGTAAGACCATTTGAAGCCATTACTACAAAGTTTGAGTTAACTATAAAAGATCAAAATACATTAAATTATTTTTTGTCTCACCACTAGATGGAGCATTTATTGTATAATCCATACCTGCAGTAGATCTTGTCTGGGGAAACACCACCATGAGAAAAACAATCCCTGGGCTTCCTCTCTTTCACACCATCCCAGGAGAGACACTCCACAGACTCGATGCTAAGTGTGTAGTTCACAGCTCTGGCAATGTACTTATTGCTAGGGCTTTTATTATAGTCTGCATTGAGAAGCATCAGGAAGACAGCACCAGTAGCTGGATAAAAAAAAAAAAAAAAAAAATTATATATATATATATATATATATATATATATTTGTATATAATTAATATATTGTGTGTGTGTGTGTGTGTGTGTGTGTGTGTGTGTGTGTGTGTGTGTGTATATATATATATAATGTATGTATTGTATATAACACTAATAATGGCATTTATGTTTAACATTTATAATTAATCTATATCAAATCTCTTTTTTTGCATTTCATTTGTATATCTTTAAATGTTGTCTATTTTGTGCCAAAAACAATAATGTATGGACTAAAATGTTTCATCAAACCATGCAAATAGGATTGAGGGAGGAAGATGTGAGCTGTCTGTCCTTTCCAGTGATATATTTTCTGTTCGTTGTACTTATTAGGTGTTGGCTGCTTGTACATTCTGTGAATAGATGTTATATTTCACATAATGGTTGACTACACTGTAAAAAAAAATTTAAAAATGGTTTCTGCCATACATTTTTAAGTACAATCAACTTGGATATTTAAGTCATTTCAATAATAATTGTGATAAAAAAATCATGAAAGTATTGTTTTTACAGTATAGAAGACTGAAAACTATCACTGAAATGCAGCAATGTCGTCACCTAAGCAGCAGCAGAATGGGAAAGGGGCGTTCAGCTGGCCTGTTAAACTGCACAGTGATCTGCAGGGCTCTCTGAAGGGTCAGTGACGTCATGTTGAAGTGGTGACTGTTCACCTGACTGCGCAGAAGAGTGAACTCTGTATGTCTGCTCTGCTGCTGGAACAAGCAGAAAAACAATTCAGGGTAACCAAATATAGAGGAAACTATTTGTAATCAAGCAGTAAAAAATATCTACTTTTGTCTCCTCTTTTCTCTTAAACTCAATGGTAACTGGTGTAGATAGATGTCTGACTTGGATTTCCTTCCTAGTGGTGCAGTTGTAGAGTCGAATGTCTGCTGTCTCTCCACTGAACTGTAACATCACATCAGAGTGTAATTTGCTTCACAGGTCAAAGAGGGTTTTCTCAAATTCAGCCATGCATTTATAGTGTACCTGCATGTCTCTGGAGCAGCGATATGGGCTGTGCCTGTACACTGTGAGCCAGGTAATGATGCAGGGCTTGTGCTGGCTATTGCTGCTCCATTGCTGAAATTGCATCTCGAGAAAATCAGTGAGGTGGAACGTAGTGAGGCCAAATGTTTTCACCATAGAATAAGACTCGCCATCCTTCCAGGCTAACACTTCCATAAAAGTAGTGTTCACATTGTACTGCAAGATATTGTTGGATAGCATACACTCCTGCAATCAAAATGTACAAGGTTAATAATCACAGAATCTCAGAAGAGATCTGTTTATCCCACATTGATAATGAAAATAAGACTAAAATACTGCATGGTTACATTGAAATCTATATATATTACAGTTTACAACATTGACAAAGCTATACTAATCAGATCAAATTAACAGATCCCATGGTTGATTAAACAAGTTAGAAGATGCATTTCAAAGGACTTAACCCATGCAGCTATTTCACAGTGTCATTGTTACATGTACCATAGTCATAAATATACAATTATGCATAATTACATGCAACTAACCCTAAAACAAACCAAACCCAATCCTAACCCTATAGTGAGTACAAGTACATGTAGTTACTTAATATTACTCAGTACAATTAATTACACTGTAACAAAGACATCTTGAAATAAAGTGTAACCAAAATAAGTTCTAAGAACGTTTCCTAATTTCCCATTAAGTTATGAAAACATTTTTTCTGAACATTCAAAACATCCAGTTTTTTTTTAAAAAATCTTAGTTATGAGAACATTAAAGATGCAGTCCGCAGTTTTTCCTCCTTGTCGCCATCTCTGTTCGAAATCTGCAATTGCAGTCATTCACGGAATTATAAACTTTATGCGAGTTGTACTTCAACTCGACACAGCGCGGATGAACACAATGTTTGAGGAGAGTGTGCGGCTGTCAGTCACCGCGCCGGTGTGGATACTGGCATTCAGAATCACAGATTATTATTTTTGGAAGTATGACCAACATAATAATTTTCACCAGAAAATGTCAACTGAACAAGTAACATCCACTTGTGTTCTGGTTCTGACACTGCACTAAATCGCGCTGATTAAATCTAACATTTGCTTATCATATCACGTAAAACCGTGCAAATTATACTTTGTTCTCAAATTGTTAATGTTAACAACGTCAGCATTGCTTGACTACATGTAATTTCCTTCCGATATGTATCCTTGTTTTCGCATGGGTCCGGTTGCAGTCTCTTTTTTTCTGTAGCCACTCCGAAGTCCGAACGAAGTCTTTTGCATTTTACAGCGGGTGAATCTGTTGTCACTGGTGATTGTCGTTTGAACCTTTCTGAATCAAATTGATAAGTTTAATTATATCAAGTGCTGTGAGAAAAGGCTATAAATCTCCACCTCCAGCATCCTCACACACAATATAGCCTACTAGCCGAGACTCCTTTATGTGTACAGATGTGACGTAATGACGCAAAGACAATGCTCGAATCTCCCGCGGAAATCCACCAGTAGGCTAATTAAAAACATTATTACAAGCTTACCGTTTTGAATCGAGCTAAGGCAAGCAGAGAGTTTTGAACACTGGCTGGTTATGCATTTTCTCAAATATGTATTTTGGATAGTTTTTAACCCAAAAAAGTTACGGACTGCAGCTTTAAGAAAACATTAAATTTTATAATTTTGCCAACATTATGGGAATGTTGAATGTTCTCTGAATACTCTGAAACAAGTAGTAATTATTTAAAAATGTGTTACGAACATCCAGCTAAAACGTTTCAGAAAAAGAACGCACCATAAATGATGAATCAATAATGGTTTTGTGTTAAGGAATTAAGAACATTATTAAAGACCAGACAACTTTCAACAAACATTCTATAAACATGACAGGAAGAACATTTGTTCATAACTTTGAGAGAGTGTAGCCAGAACATTAGCCAAAGTTCTGAGAACATTCCCTGTTAGCTAGGAATTCATTAAAACTTCCTGCTGCTTTTCAACTTTTCAAACATAAAAAAATATGTTAATATTATGTCATTTTGAAAACTAACACATCAACTTTGCATCAGGGTTGCCTCTCTTACCAGTACTAAATTCGTGATGGTGTAAAGCACTTTGTTTGTGAGTTGGTGTCCTGGTCTGGACGAAAGCACTGGAGCCTCCAACACACCAGACAACAGAGATACCAGTGCATTCACCATCCCAATGTCCAATATATGGCCTTCTGGAGGCTTGGACTCATGTAAAAGGGATGGGATGTCGTGAACATGCTGGATTACTTCTTTGGCACTTTGAAATGTCACCTAAATCAGATATTAAATAATTAGCTAAATGTATATAAATCCAGATATATAAATAAAGATATATAAATATAAATGAAAATAAATCCAAGCTTGGGTTATACTCACTTGACTAGAGATTCTTATCAAATCAGTAAGACTGTAAATTATTTCAAATAAATCTCCCTAAAAAACAAGAACAGAGTTAAATATAGAGGGTTTTTTTTGTAAAATGTCAGTTAGAGAATCTTAGTCTAGGTAAGACCTTGTCAGTGATGGACAGCTGACAGGCCGCTGAAACAAGGGCGGTGCGTGTGAGTGTCAGATGCTCGACAGAAGACTCCGGGTCCAGACTCAAGCGGTTCAGCACCGTGATCAAAAGAGAGATGTAGTTGATGATGTCTCGGTTGCTTCCAATCTTACTCAGACCGGTTAGGTTACCGATTCCGTACATGTACCTGGAAGAAGGAATAAAAGTCATTTAAAATCCTAATACGTCAGGTAAAGATGTGAGTATTAATGAATTGAGTAATATTTGTGTCCGCACAGTTCTTGATCAGGGCTGGGCTGGGAGGATGAGTCTCTCTGAAAGCTTGGATGAACAGTCACTGTCACAGGACATAGCTTGGTCGCTGCTCCAAATCTGTTCTTTATTTCAATATAGACTGTGACTGTGGAAAAAGAGGTGTTCTGAGAATGAGAATAGATAAGATGTGGCTTGATCGCGTGAGATCATAATGTAAACGTGAAATGACCTTGTCTGCTTTATTATGGATTCTATGTACCTTTGTAATCGTCATTAGGATCTCCACTAGGAAGATTGAAGTAATGTTGGAAATCCCTGCCTTCGTAAAGGAGTTTCCTTTCAGTGTTTCCAACACTAAAACTGTACTCATACAAGAGATCCTGATCAAAGAAACACAATTACATCAAGATCAGATCAAAGAGAAAATGAATATTGAATATTACAAAAAAATACAAAATATGAATATGTCGAAAGGAGCGCAAGGAAAAACATAGACCTCTTTTCCAGAGGAGCAGAAGACGCTGAAATGAGTGTGGATTTCAGAGCCTGTGCTGGGCTGCACTTGGCAGCTCATTCCCTCCGGAACAGCTTGTGTGTGGAAGAACAGCTGGCTTTTCCCTTGTAGCCGCTCCTCAGAACCTGACAAGGTGAGAAAAAAAGGAATAAAAAGATGCAAATAGCATTCAGCCAAAGGAAATACAAACATTTAATGCATTATTTATTCATTTGTTAGTTTGTTTAATTTTCATTTGTAATGGGAATCTTCATTTTGAATTTCCAAAATGAGATGGAAAACTCACTTGCAGACACTTCGAGCAAATAAAGACTCTTTGGTTCAAGCATGAAGGGTTTAAATGTGACGACCGCAGAAGATAATCCTAAAGGAAAAAGAAGACAAAGACAAGTTTTTATAGAAATGTATATGAAATTCAGAAGGTTTTGTGGCCTTATAATAGGCGCTGTGAGTGCTCTCACATACCTGTGAGAGTGTAAGACTCAAACACAGACTGATGAATGAGCTGTCGGTCCAGATCCAGCAGGGTCTTCTCAGAAACCGCAGGGCCAAACAGGTCGGGGTCCACCAGATTATCACCCTCATTGTCATAAGAGTGAGGGAATGATCCTTCATTCCAACTAAATCCCATTGAATTGGTCCCTTTCACACACAGAGACACACACAGCTAAACACACTAAACATTTAAATACCAGAAATCATTATTGCTCTTTTGATGCAGAGCATTAAAAACGTGCACCTGTAGGTCTGCCGACTGGAACACCAGGATCAGCCTCTTCAATTCCAAAACTATAGTAATCATACTCTAAACAGCACCAAAAATATCATATGAGCATCAGTCATATTATTCAGTACTGTTCACTAAAATAACATTTCTAATTTCAGGATGTAAAGTCCTTTGTTGACTTAAAACGTAAAATACCTGGTAGCGAGGGACGATCACCTGATATTGTCTCATAAATATCTGTGTAAATCATGTCCTTGGTATGCAAGTCTGCAAATGTAGTTCACAAAGTTAGTACATTTAATCAATTTTATTGTATTCATAGTATTATTACATTTGATTACTATAATATTGTTATCATCATCACTACTACTACTACTATTAGTAATAATCATTTATATCATTATTATTAGGCTGCCATAATGCTCTCATTGAGTTAGATAACTGATCTATTAAATAGCATCGAGCTCTTCCTATTGTAAAAATGATTGTTAAATGTCCAAAATATCCAAAAACAATCTACCGCCAGAGGGCGTCTAATCTCATTTTATTGCAATAGAAATCGTGATAAACAACATAGCTCTGTACACAGCTAATTTAGTTTCAAGCCATAAAAACAAACGCTTTATTATAATAGGGAACCTAATTCAAGTTTGAAAACTTTTACATAATTCATTATTTGACTTTATTATTCTGACTTTAAGACATGGTTACGATTATTCTCACCACAGTACGCAGTATTGAGATCACATCAGTCAATGACACCTTACCTGGGGCTGGTAAGGACCCATGAAACTCCCACTGACCCCCAGACGACTCTGTTTCCCCAGGGAAGGAAGGAAAGAAGGGTGGGTGCGAAGGTTTGATAGTTGGAAATGCTGCACGGTGGTACAGGTTTGTGCTGGGACTTTCAATCAGCGTGCGTATATTAACGTTATGGTGTTTCGTATGCATCATTGAAGTCAGTGTATCTTGTGTAACTGGGGCTGTAAGGTCAATAACTTTAGATAAAAGATAAGGAGCCAAAGATATGCCTATATCTGGAATGGAGGGATCAGTAAAATGGGCTGGAGTGTAGGGTGTCGCAGCAGGCTGGGAGAAATGTAAGCTCTCCTCCATTTTAGAGGGTAAACTTAGATCCATACTACTGCAGAATGGAACTGAAAGAAAAGGCAAGAGCAAACAATTTCAAATTTATCAAAAACACAATCATCTAATATTTACCAAGACATTTTAGTTTGTCTTTCTGAATGGCTATACTTACCCTCTGTAACAGCTTTGCTTGAGGCATTAACAATGTAAAGTTTCCAGTGATAGGTGACATTTTTAGCATTGAAACCACAATCATCACAGAGAGCAGAAACAGAAAACTGATCATTCCAGTTCACTGAATTTTCTCTGCAATCTTTACAAGACATATGAATGTTGCTGCCGAGAATGAAAAAAATATGATTCATTAAATGCGTGATATACAACTTATTGTATTTCATTTCATTGTATTTTTATCATCTTTTTTATTTTATTTTCATTTATCCACTTAAATCCCACCTGGCACGTTTTGATGTTACAGTGATGAACATCTCAGAAGAAGAAGATTGATGGCCACTGTATACAGTAAGAGTGAATTTAAGCAGGTCAAAGTCAGGTTTCAAGGCAAGAGCGGGAAATACAAGAACTGCTGAAGTGGTCACGATGTTCCTGTTGAAACAGCTGCTCTCTTCTGTGTTTACTGGCCTGCATGACCAGCTGTAACTAAAACAGAAACAAAAATGAACTTTTCAGATGTGATTAATGCAAAAATGACAGAATGTAATCAATAAACAAGCACTGTCACGTACCTTAAAGTATTATTGGGGAAATCTGGGTCGTGTGATTTTCGCCCATCTAGAGTAACAATAATGCCGCTTTTACGATTGATGAAAATATTTGTGGCTTCGCTGATGACACTGACAGGATGACTGCGCACCACTTCAATTAAAACACTGTAATTGCTGTACACCACATTACCGGATACCTGGACCTTTGTGATGACAACAACTCTTGTTAGTATTTCCTTTTGTCAATATATCTTTTTAAATGTAGAGGCTGAAACAAGTGAAAGCAGACAGCTACCTTAAGAAGCACAACTGTTTTCAACAATGATAATAATAAGAAATGTTTCTTGAACACCAAATCAGCATATTAGAATGATTAGTGATGAGTGATGATGCTGAAAATTCAGCTTTGCCATCACAGGAATAAACTGGATTTTAATTTAAATTGTAATAATATTTCTGTATAATATTAACTGTTTAGACTATTTTTGATCAAATAAATGCAGCCTTGCATGGGGAACATAAGAGACTGTAGGATTTGAATTATCTAAGCTCTAAGCAAAACTGAAAAGTGACAAAAGGACATTACCTTTGCAATAGCTTTGTATGTGTCATAATGAAGGAGGTATTTCGGAAGATCAATATACTGCCGTGTCGTGTCTATGTGTGGGAGGAGCAGCTGTCGTCCGCTCATGTCGTATATAGTCCATCTATACAGGAGACCTCTGGAGACATTACACTGAATCTGAGCCTCAAACGTCACAGCAAGATGGACATTTTGATACCGCCACACCTAGAAGCATGCAAGCAAAACTTATTTAGTATATACACTGCTGGTCAAAAGTTTGGAATAATTATAATGGAATAAAAGTTTTTAAAAGAAGAAGTCTCTAATGCTCACCAAGGATGCATTTATTTGATTATAAATACAGTAAAGTGGTAATATTGTGAAATTATTACAATTTAAAATAACTTTTTATCATAATATACTTTATTCCTATGATGGCAAAGCTGAATTTTCAGCATAATTTATCCAGTTTTCAGTGTCACATGATCCTTCAGAAATGATTCTAATATACTCAAGTATTGGTGCTCATTTATAATTAATTCTTATTATCAATTTTGAAAACTTTGAAAACTTTCTGCCGCTAAATATATTTGTAGAAACCATGATCATTTTTTTTCAGGATACTTTGATGAATAGAACGTTTAATGAACAGCATTTATTTGAAATACAAATCTTTTGTAACATTATAAATGTCTTTAATGTCTAATGTCCCTGCTAAATAAAAGCATACATTTCTTTATTTTGTACATACCCCAAACTTTTGAATGGTAGTATATCACAGGTTTCCACAAAAATATTAAGCTGTAAAATTGATAATAATAAGAAATGTTTCTTGATCACCAAATCAGCATTTTAGAAAGATTTCTGAAGGATCATGTGACACTGAAGACTGAAATGATGCTGAAAATTCAACAGAAATACATTACATTTAAAAAAAAATATTAAAATAGAAAACTGTTCTATTGTAATAATATTTCACAACATTACTGTTTTTACTGTATTTTTGATCAAATAAGTGCCGTCTTGGCGAGACCTTAATTACTCCAAACTTTTCACCGGCAGTGTATATACCTTTTTGTTAGTGATGTCTCCTAGTATAACTGTTGGAGTATAGTTGTCTAATAGTGGCATATAGAGAACTTGTACCTGTATTTTATTTGGGCCCATGTTTTTCACCGGAGGAGGCTGACATGATTCTTCAACGACAAAGATGTGTCCTGTTAAAGAGGCTGAGCTCACTAGGTTGAACATAATAACCTCTAATATGTACTCTCCAGTTCTATAGAAAAATAAAAACATTCACATTTACAATAAATCAAATAAAATTCAAATGAAAATTCAAAGGCTAGATAACCAACAATTATGATTGAGGACAAGAGTTTGTAAGAAGTAACTGCTACAAAATTATCTAAAAATAAATAAGTAATGAGAGGGGGAAAAAACATTTCCAAACATGGGATAATGACTTTATACATTATAATATTACAAAAGATTTCTATTTCAAATAAATGCTTTTCTTTTGAACTTTTTAATCATCAAAGAATTCTGATAAGAATGTATCACGGTTTCCACAGAAATATTAAGCAGCATAACTGTTTTCAAAATTGATGATAATTTTTTTTTTCTTGAGCACCAAATCAGCATATTAGAATAATTTCTGAAGGATCATGTGACCCTGAAGACTGGAGTAATGATGATGAAAATTCAGTTATTTTGAATGGTAATAATATTTCACAGCAATACGGTCTTTAATGTATTTTGATCAAATAAATGCAACCTTGGTGAGCATAAGAAAGATCTGCTATTTACTGTATATACCCTGTGTGACAAAAAAAGGGACACCAGAACGATACAATTTCTACCTGTTAAAGACATGATGCTCAGTGCTTGATCCGTCTCGCTCTGTTCCATCTCCAAAATTCCAAAGAAACGAGACATCGGTTCCTGAGCTGATCCGGCAGGTGAAGTTTACAGAACGGTTTGATAAAACTGAGGGACTGTACAGAAGCCTGTTGGGCTGCACAGCTCTCTGAATCACAACAGGATAAATATCTGAGCTGATGGATCTGAGACCGTTAGACACATTGACAGTGACATTGTATCTGAAAAAGATAGATAGATATAGATTAGATAGATTAGATAGATAGATAGATAGATAGATAGATAGATAGATAGATAGATAGATAGATAGATAGATAGATAGATAGATAGATAGATAGATAGATAGATAGATAGATTGATTAAAAAAAGTCAAATGTACAAATGCAGTAAACAGAGACAAGTAAAATACTGATTCAGTAAAATCTGTATGAAACATGTCTTTTGTAACTGAAAGCTCTTTAGATTGTCTATATGAAAATAGATTAAACAAAAACAAAAAGCACTTGTTTGGGAGGCGATATCTCTTTTTGAAGATTCTGGATGTTGTTTTTATTTCAGGTCCATCCTCAAATCTCCAATGAAAGTATAGAGGATTCGGCGCTTCTGTTACTGCTACAAATTTGATGTCTGTCTGTGTTGCATATGCCCGTTTGTCCGAAAAAATCCAAACAGCTGGAAAGAACATCACACATTCAAAGCAGAAAAATATAAGATAGTGTTGATAGGTTTGTATAACGGAGTAGCTTTTCTTTATGAATGGACCTCACACCTCGCTTGTGACTGTCTGTGGGTTTGGTTGAGGCTTTATCCTGCTGCTTGTCCTCTGTGTCTGTGGGCAGAGGGGCACAGGACGGGATATCCCGACCTCTCTTGGACAACATGAGATTCAAGTACTCAGTCCCAGAGGGACATGCTCTAATCTGCCAGCTGGTAGAATGAGTATAGATACTGTTCGTCATGGTCACATCTAAAAACAAAAAGACATATGGTGGTCACAAAAGCTTACTCTGTTTCATTCTTCCCATATTTGTAGCTATAGTACTGTCCAGTAAACGTACTTAAATGGTACAATCCAGCAGCAGGTAATATTGCATCTATGTAGCAGGTGAAGTATCCATTGGCCATAAGAGACATATTATGCAAGCCCTGAGGACCAGAGTTCCCACTAAATGTAATGAAAACCATGGAAATGTTTTCTTTGCTCAGATCTGGTATGACTGGAAATATAATCAAATATACAAGAGATTACTTTGCATTGCTTAGATGATTTTTGAGAAAAGAATATTGTATCTTGTGTTCAATTCAATTTAAATAAATTTAATTAAAAGCACAATTGAATTACAAGCAACTTAAATTGCACAAGGGTTGCTATGGCAAGGCTGACAATAACCTGAGACTTCCAGGAGGAGGGGCTTTCCAATCTGCACCCTGTCAATCAAAGCAGCAACAGTGGCATCATGAACAGAAGGCCCTCTGCTGCTGTACACTGCCAACCAGCCCGTCTCATTCCCATAAGGGACAAACTCAGAGGAGAAGCATCTGTAGGCAAATCAAAACCACATGCTTCTCAATACAAAACACCAAAACACTGAAACTTACCTGCAGGTAGCGATTCTAACTCACAATCAAAATAATGTATGTATATCTAGATGCTGACTTTTTTCTTGGATGGTCTGAACTAAATATATTGTGGAAGTGAAACTCTTTGGAATATTCTTGTGATAAACTGATACAATACAGTAAAAGAATACAGCATTACAGAGATTACCAACTTCTGATTATACTTTTGTCTTATTGTTTTGCCCACATATTATTTCACCGTTGTTTAACAATAAAAGACATCCAATGAAATCCAATCAAAATGCAACTTTGCATATACTTTTTTTTTGTTGCATAAAGCAGAACATTTTAGGCTAATTCCATCTTTAAAAATCATTTAAAAATGCATTGTTTTTTAAGTTTTTTTTTATATATTTGCATTTTATTATATGTTTATGTTGTAACTGTTTGTGATATTTTAATTAATTGAATAAAAAATGTAATTGTATTCTGCTGTTATATTGCCTACACTTCCATTTTTGTCAAGCATTCATGTATGTAACTTCTATATATGTTTTTATACCCTTGTTCAATTTTTTTTAGTTAAATAAAATCAATTTGGATATTACCATATTTAGATTTATACTACTTCATTATTCACATTTTAAGTTACATGACAAACCATTTTACAGTGCAATTCACTTAGTGAATAATGTAGGCTAGATAAAGTTTAGTTTAAAAAAAAGGACTCGAGTCTTACCCTTCACAGAAACATGGCCTGGAACATAGTGGACGCTTCGAATCTTGATGGTTTCCCAATGAGCTACAGTTGTTAAATCCAAGGTACAATTGAACAGCTGTAAAAAGTGTCATTTGATATTATAAACAAATCTTCGCGTAAGAGTTTCATCAAGGCCTTAGGCTATTTGTCACGTGCAATTTCAGAGTTGCTACATACCATATCCCGAGTTTCCCTTAACATACATGAGAGCAAAAATAAGTAAACAAAATACGGTCCGACAGAACAGAAACATCTTTTCAATTGGAATGTCTCTCGCCGCTATCGCGAACGATTTCTTTGTCTCGTTTGGTGTCAGTGAACAGGTGAAAAGGAGGCGTGTCTGTTCTTGATTGACAGTTGCCGTTCCAATGATCGATTGCATTCTTATGCCTTCAGTCAGGGATCCCTAATTACGGCAAAATAATATTCTCTTTTTATTGTAATGAACTTATCCTATTTTATGATATAGTGATATATGTTTTTATTTAAATTGTATAGCTATTTAAAATTCTAAAAGATATCTCGGATCACAATCTGTTTAGTAAGGGACCAGGGAACTTCATGAATCGTTTGCATGGTAGCCTATTTGTTAAAATCATCAGCTTGAGGGTGCTGACCATTAGATCCCGTTCTTCTCTACTTTTGATTCCCTGGAAGGGATTTCACAAGTGAGCATTGCACCTTCACAATGCAAATTCAGCGTCTAACTCATGCAAAGAACAATGAATGCAAGTTTCACACAGGATAAACAACGCCTAGCCTATATGCATGTAGCCTATTCAAACTGGAAACCGAATAGAATGAGAGAAGGCACAACAAAAAACTATCTCTAAATCATCTAAAATACTCCTAAACATCTGTTCATGTGACGAAACTGGTGGAGATGAGATACTCGGATAAATGACGAAACATAATCAGGTGAAGAATATTTCTGTCAAGGCAGTGCCGCTTGCTCTTCTCAGTCAGACCGTAGCTAATGCAATTGCTAACATATTTGCATTATGAGATAGAAATTAGGCAGTATGGCTGTTCATGATTGTGGTCCGTTTCAGAGGGAAAAGCCTATGTTTATTTACTCTTTTTAAGACAGGGGATGTGAGAATCTGAGATGAATGCATGTGTAGAGCCTGCTGAGTCTCACAAAGTCTGACTGATCACATGCCAGTGATGTTTTTTGCTTCAAAGACTTTTCCGAGTCCACGTCAGGATTATTGAGAAAAAGGCATTTATAGGTGAGCCATGAACACATTGTTAGTGATCCACAACATAACGACAAGTGCTGACCAAACCAACGGTTACATCCCATGATAAAACAGAGCCTGCCACTTCATGTGTCCATGTTCCACAGTGATGAATGAGAGCTGAAGTGGACCATTGACGGGAGGGTCATTGACGCCCAAGGGCACAATGGATGACGGGGTTGAATAAAACTAGCTTCCACCGAGAGTAATCTCTCGTGCTATATAGACAATAACACATTAAATAATATGTTTTTTTTTTTTTTGTTGCTTTTTGGGTGTGTGGGTGAATCGCGCCCCCTTGTGTGTTAGGCTACTTATACGGCAAACAAATCGACAATAGACTGAGCACATTTCTTATGAACTTATCTTTTGTTGTTTCAAATAATTTCCTATTAGAAAACCCTCCCAGTCGACGATATGTGTTCAACAGTCATATTAATTTATAAAAGTAGGCTAACTCAAAATGTTTATAGGCTATAAAGCCTATAGGGCTTAGCCTACTACTTAAAAGGCCTAGGCCAAGACGATAAATTAATATTTTGATATTTATAGGATTAAGTTAAAAATAAATGCAATAAAGCAAACATTTATTAAATATTATAATACGTTTATTTAAAAAAAAGTTTTTTAAAAAGTCAAATAAAACATGGTAGGGGCATAGAACTGTTTCAACAATTAGCCTAAAAATCAACCAAAAATATAACAGTTCACTCCGTGTAGCCTACAAAGTGAATTGGGACAGATTTTATAGAAAATAGATACAAGAAAGCCCCTACATATTTATATTACTTAGATTAAGCCCCGACATATTTATATTACTTAGATTAAGCCCCGACATATTTATAAAGTTGGCCGAGGAAAATATTTGTTTGACAATTAAGTTTAATTAGGCTAATGTGAACTTTATTAACGGGTGTGAATGTTTGTTGAAGTCGCTATCAACGATTCAAGGGGCACAAGAAGGCCTAATAAGACATAAGAGTTGGATAATTTTGCATTAATTGGGTAGACTATTACACACTGTTTAGTCATATTAAAAAATAAAAATCTGAGCTCCTCATGTCATAATAGTCTCAAATGGAAGAGGCATAAAGACAAACTTGCAGTGTCGGTTTTGCACTGAATCTTGCAGTCTAGTGCACTGCACACGAAGGTTTGTGGGTTCTCATTTAAAAGCCTCAAGCGTATGGCTTAATTATTTCAAGGCTTCTTCCGTTTCTTGGGCATGTGGTAGTGGCTGAAAGAACGATGCCACAACTGATATACGTTTACTTCCAACCTTACGGTAATGCAGGCGAGTCAGAGTTAATTTAGTAAATAAATAACTGTGTCAGGCATGTCCTACCTCAGAGAATATAAAAATTATAATACTTCTATTATATTTCAGTTCAAAGTCCTACTAACCATTTCGGACTCATTCAAAGGCCCTAGGCGTATAGTTTTTTATATTTTACATTCACAAAGTGATCTGGCATTCTGATTTCATAATCAAGGGCAAAGCTGTGGGATGGAGACAATACATGACAAAACAGTGTCAAATGAAAAAGTAATCTGATTGACATCAGAAGAGGAAACAATAAACAAAGCATGGGCTGCCATATGTTTAACAGCTGTTCTTTAATCTGTACAGTTATGCATAAATCAGACAGCAGGGGGCGATAACGAGTAAATTCATAATTACCAATGGAAATTAAATCTCATGGGGGCCCAGTTTCTCTATGACAGATAGCGTTCCCGATATTACGAACGTTCGTTTCTTTTACATGGGTGTTTCCTAAAAAAAAATATTTAACAACGCGCAATAGCAATACACTTATTTCAAGCCTTTTGCGTTGTCTGTTCGTTGTTAAGATTTCAATCGCTCGTCATTAGGGCCTGTTTTTATTATCTTAAAAAAATCCTAGTTATGACATTTTAATTGTGCGAGTCGTTTGTTCAGAACGTTGACACAACAGCTGATCTGTTCATCTGATGTCCTTTTGCAATCTTTTATTTTCACAAATCCAATGCAAGCTTCAAGGGCCAGCCCAGTGGAGATGGGGGCAGCGTTTAGCTATTGTGTTTTGTGGCTCTGTGTGTGAGTGATCCTGCTAATGACAAGGTTAGCCTAAATCTAACGAACGAGGTCCATCGTGTTGCCAGTAGGCTACTGCCGAGTGAAATTGAGCGGTCGGCTCTTTGCTCCCTAAAGCGATAACGGTGACCGCAATGCTTCGTGGGTTCGAGGAAGGCAGAGGAAGAGAGATTGGGTTGTAGAAGTGGATGAAAATGAAAGGGAGAAGAAATTCGGCTCCTGTTCTCATGAACGACATATGTTTTCGCCCCTATTTTTAATAAGCCTACAAGTGCAAAGTAGCATATTTTATTGGACCACCTTCTGAATTGCCTTCACTTGCCTGAAACAATAATGTCACCTCTATTTTTGGTGCAAACTACGTGGTTACAAATCATCCCACTTTTTTTATTTAAATAAAGGAATAAAATAAAATATAGTGAAATTAAAGGAAAAAGCCAAAAGTGTGAGTAACTGTACTGTTAAACTCAGGTGTAGTTTTGCGGTTGTCCTGCAGGTGATTTTGTCTGCTAGCGATGCGTTTAGCACTCTACGAATATTTTAATTTAGTTTTCAATCTTTTAGATGCCATGTATGGACCCTCAAATATGAACATCCTGGTGCGACTCACGGGCCCCTCATACTAAAATGTGAAAGGCAGCAATATATTTTCATGTGTAAAAAAACAAATTTTAAAACCAGACTTGACTTGTAACATCTTGTCCAGGGACTACGGATGAAAAATAGCCTTTGGCTAATTCTGGTACATTTACAGGAATGTTTTATTAATGTACAATGTCCCTGTCAAACAAATAAAATAAAATAATAAAAAATAATAAAATAAAAAAATAAAAAATAAAAATTATACTGTGAAAAAGAATATTATAGGCCAATGTGAAACAGTGAAAAATATTTAGTTTATGTTACATTTATAACGTTCTTTCTACTAACTGTATAACTGTACTGTAGCCTACTGTTATTTATTTTGTGTATTTTCTTTTATTTTAATCAATGTTTTATTTATTTTATCCAATTTATTTATACATATATTTATTTTAATATTTTATTATTATTATTTTTATTTTTCACTATGCTTTTCAACGTAGCTTTTCAACTTTTCACCTAGCATTCCAATTTGGCCCCATGGGGGTCTCCAGACCCAAGTTTGAAAATCCCTGCTTTAAAGCACTCTTAGATCTGTGAATTTAAAGGTCTTCTCAAGTTACAATCCTTTTTGGGAAAGAGCCCATAATTCGAATAGTCTTTTTGTCTCTCCATTTAGGCTTACAATGCTTTTGGGAAACATAACCCTGCACAATGACACAGGCTCTTGCATGGATTATACCTTATTCAAAATGCCTGAATCTAGGGTAATTTACACAACACCTAAAAAGGTGTCTTAATAATCAGGTAGCCTCAAATGGTTGCACAAAATATTACAAGCATTTAAATGACAATCAACTACTTTCAATACCCTGATAATTAAATGGAAGTGTATACCTACTGGTTCATTATAAATCAATAGATTTTATTTTTGTATAAAACAACTACCGGATTGATCAATTATTTTTATGTATCAAGACAGGTCTTTCAAAAAATATATAGACTTGGCTGATCAAAAACAGCAAATATCTGAATTAATAATCACATCAAATAACAAACTAAATTATGCATTTGAATGCATTTTCTTTATTGAAATAAGATGTTGCAGATGTGCTCATTGCTATATGGCCACTTTTCACCTTTTATTTTTCACAAGTTCACTTTTTAAAAAGTAAACATCCATAGTGTTTCAGTAAAGAAGTGTTGCACATGATCACACTGGCTGATAGCTTTCAATCCTTTCCAGCAAGGTCTCAGAGTAACCAGGGGAATAATATCTGTGAAAGAAAGCACGATCAGTGGAACACCAAAAACCATACAGCATATTCAATCTAAGGGTTTACAGCATTATAAAAGCATGTTTAGTTTAAAAATATTTTATCACGGTGCTGTTTATTATTCGCATAAATATTCATGAACCTGACAATCTCCTCAGGGTAGCAGCTGTTGATTGCATTGATATATTCCTGAATTGCAGAACCAGGTTCTGCTTTGATCTCCTGCACTTTCTTCAGACCACCACTGGTAACAAACAAGCGCCGTGCCTTACTGTCATGAGGAAGAACCTTTAAGATGGGGAGGAAATAGAAAAGGTCATTAAAGAGTTCTCATTGTCATTAACAAATGCAGCTTTCCTAAAATGTGTTAATGAAAACAGTAAGTTCCCGCTACCTTACTGAACTGGCAGATGACATGTTTAAGAATGTTGCTGGGAGCTTCATAGAGAAGAGGCTCCAGTGCTGGTAGATAAGTACACTTTTGAAGGATGCTCTTCAATGCCCTCTTGGCCTTTTTTGAGTATGTGAACAAAGCAAAGAAGAGGCAAGAGTTACTAAAAAATGAATGATATTGGTCAAAAAAAATTTTTTTTGGGAAAAAGTTACTTTATTAATGGACCATTGCTCACCTTGACCTGCAGGTCTTCAGAACTTTCAGTGTCCAAATAGAGATTTAGGAGTTTAGGGAACGCGTTGGCCACAGCAACAGCTCGTGCATGTTCGGGGGTGTGTCGGCCAATCTGGCCAAACGCCCAAGCTGTGGCTGCTTTGAGGTGGTCGTCTTGCTCCTCTTCCAGACAGATAGCCAACTGTGGCACTCCCTACAGGAGTGGAGAATCAAATGTGATCATACTCAGTATTATGAGAGAAATACACTACTGTTCAAAAGTTTAGGGTCGGTAAGATTTTTTTTATATTTTTGAAAGAAGTCTCTTATGTTCACCAAGCATTTATTTGATCAAAAATACAGTGAAACAGTAATATTGTGAAATATTAGTGCAATTTAAAATAACAGATTTCTATTTTAATATATTTTAAAATGTCATTTATTCATGTGATGGCAAAGCTGTATTTTCAGCATCATTACTCCAGTTTTCAGTTTGACATGATCATTCAGAAATCAATCATTCTAATATGCTGATTTGCTGCTCAAGAAACATTTCTTCTTATTATGACAGTAACATGTTTGTGGAAACCATGAATTATTATTTGATGAATAGAAGGTTTAAAAGAACAGCATTTACTTGAAATATATATATTTCTCACAATGTAAAAGTCTTAATGGTCCCCATTGATCAAAAGTATTAATTTCTTTTTTTCAATCTTACTGACCCCAAACATTTGAACAGTATATGTTGTCAATTTTAAGTTTTACATGTAATCTTAAGAAAGGATGTTATAACAGACTTTAGATACAATCACAGCCATGGCTAAGTTCTCGGAGTGTGCAGCCACATAGCCCAGCATCATGATCCCAGGCAGGCGAACATTCCCTTTGGAGTCCCCGAGGTAGTCAATCACAGCTGCTACGCCCCCCATATTCACTATTATCTGAGACAGCTGAGTAGGAAACAAACAATGCACACAAGCAAACACACAAGTCAGTGTGACATAATGATAAATAATTAGCCAGACAGACCAGAAAAGCAAAACCGTTTTGGGCAGGTGAAAAAAAAAAGTGGTGATGCAATGACTATGTGGTTACCAATTGTCTGTTTCCTGTGTTGCGCTGGTGATAAATAACAGACCCACATTCTCCATGGTTTACAGACTAGCTGCCTCACACCATATTATTTAAACAGGGGGTGTCAAAGAGCTGACAAAGTAGAGATTCCAAAGTTACCCAAGCATCTTGAAATCATTTAGTGGGTATGTTATGTATGTGGTAGGTACTTCTGGTGTGTATTTCGTGATTTCCCGAATAAGAGTGGCGACATTCTTCCGAACATATTCATCAGGGTCCTTTAGGCAAACCAGCGCAGCGGGGAATATCTCGGCCTCCACCACCATCTCGGCTACGTCCACGGAATGCTTGGCGATTTGACTGAGAGCTGAAAAAACCTGCCTCTGTAAAGAGTAAAAATGTAGCCTACTGTCAAATTAAGTCGTTAGGGCTTTTCACACTGTGCTTAACCCTGGGGTT
Organism: Tiaroga cobitis; assembly: GCA_030578255.1. Classification (NCBI taxonomy): domain Eukaryota; kingdom Metazoa; phylum Chordata; class Actinopteri; order Cypriniformes; family Leuciscidae; genus Tiaroga; species Tiaroga cobitis. The sequence goes on from CM060614.1 coordinate 14,642,275, forward strand.
AGCGTTGTTCTAAATCCCAGTTTTAACACCGGGTAGAGGAAAGTTACCCACTTGCAATTAGAAGCTGGGTTAGGACTGCTTTTTACCCCGGGATATAAAACCCTGCTTTAGAGCCGGGAGAGCACCAGTTTAAGCCTGCATTGCGGTGCCAAGCATGTAAAGTGTTAAATTGTGATTGAATGTTTATGGCTAGATGGTTAGCAACAGACAACCAATCAGATGCATCATATTCACAAGCTTTTGATGATCATATAAACATTGCGTGTTGTAAACAGTAGTTTCAGCATTTGAGGGGAAAATTGAGTCATTGTTGGTGAATAAATTGGAGTTAAGAAGAGTTATATTGAATTGATAGTCGGCAATGTATATGAGGTTGCACAACACTAGTTATGTAACTGACACCACAAATATGCAATTAAGAACATTAACAAAGGGTTTAGGAATGTAAGGTGTGAACCATCAGTTTATAAATGCCCAGGATTAATTGTTAACCTCTGGCTCAAATATGAGCAGTGTGAAATGCCAAACAAAATAAGGATTCTAGGATTCTGTTTCTCCTGGGTTAAGAATGACCCAGGGTTAACTATTTCAAGCCTATTGAGTCTGCATGTCATTGATTTCAATATCTGTACACTCTTAAAAAATAAAGAACCTTTATTGGAATTAGTGGTTCCATGAGGAACCTTTAACATCCATGGAACCTTTCAATTAGACAAAAGGTTCTGTATAGTGGAAAAAGGTTCTTTAGATTATTAAAATTTTCTCGGGTCACATTTTAGATTAGGGTCCAATTCTCACTATTAACTAACTATTAACTATGACTTTTGCCTCAGTAAAGTCCTAATTACTGCTCATTAATAGTTAGTAAGGTAGTTGCTAAATTTAGGTATTGGGTGGGATTAAGTGATGTAGAATATGGTCATGCAGAATAAGGCATTAGTATGTGCTTTTATAAGTACTAAAAAACAGCCAATATCCAAGTAATATGCATGCTAATAAGGACCCTAACTAAAGTGTTACCTCTTCTTCACATTAAGATGGTTCTTTTAAAAAGGTACTTTGAGGAACCCCAAATAGTTCTTCTATGGCATTGCTGCGAAACCCCCCTTTCAGATCCTTTATTTTTAAGAGTGTAGACTGTGTCACCTTTAATTTGGCATCTGGGTTTAGGATCATCTGTGCTAGGTGTGCGATTGCCCCTGTGTCCACCACGGTTTGAGCCAGCTCTGGGGAATGCTTGGCTATATCGCTCAAAGCAGAAGCAGCAACCCTCTTCAGGGCAATTTCAGGCTCCTGGATGCATAACACAAGCAGAGGCACCACTCCGGCATCAACCACTGCCTGAGACAGCTCTGCACACCAGGAGTGAAGATGAACAACAAAAGGAACATTGACAAATTGTAAAAAATAAATATAAAAGCAAACCCTTTTTGAAGCAAACTCACGTGCATTGTGCCTGGCAATGTAGCTTATTGCCCATGCCGCAGCCTCTTTGACCCCAGGGTCAAACTCCTCCAAGGAGACGACAAGAGCGTCCAGTGCTCCACAGTCCACCACGGCCTGGGCCAGCTCTGGGGAGTGCTTAGCAACAGCCCGAAGAACGAATGCAGCTGCTTTCTTATAGAATCGCTGTGTAATTCATATCCCAGTAATCCAGAGAGAAAGGACAAAGCAATTGAACAATAAATACACCAGAATGTTCATGAATCACCAGCAAAACTGCCTTTAAAGGGATAGTTCACCCAAAAATAAAAATTCTGTCATCATTTACTCTCCCTCAAGTTGTTCCAAACCTGTTAGAGTTTTTTTGTTCTGCTGAAAACAAAAGAAAGATATTTTGAAAAATATCAGAAACCAAACAGTTGATGGGCACCATTGACTTTCATATTATGGGGGGAAAAAACAACAACTATGGAAGTCAATGGTGTCCCAGAACTGTTTGGTTACAAACATTCTTCAAAATATGTTCTGAATGTTCTGACCAAATCTGACTTCTGAAATGCTGCCTAAATTATAATCATACACTGTTCGTTCGTTGGCCAGAGGAGAACTCGCCCCCCAACTGAGCCTGGTTTCTCCCAAAGTTTTTTCTCCATTCTGTCACCTGATGGAGTTTTGGTTCCTTGCCACTGTTGCCTTTGGCTTTTGGCTTGCTTAGTTGGGGACACTTAATATATTTAAAAATATTATTGATCTGCCTGCACTGACACCATTATATGAGAACTGAACTGAGCTGGACGATGACATCACTGTTTTCTCCAGAGCAGCTGTAGATAAATGAACTAAATTAATAACTTTTTTACAACAAAAATGAACCATCACAGAACTTACTTCAGCTGGACTATGAAACTATTTTCTTCTAGATCTGCTGTACAGCCGAAAACAAACTTTGTTGCATTATTTTCCTGTTATCACTGTAAAGCTGCTTTGAAACAATCTCTATTGTAAAAAGCACTATATAAATAAAGGTGATTTGACTTGACTTGACTCTGCAGAAGAAAGAAATTTATACAGGTTTGGAACAACTTAAGGGTGAGCAAATGATGACAGAATTTTCATTTCTTGGGTGAACTATCCCTTTAACAAACAGTAAGTCTGTTCTAATGAAGCCTCTCTGACAGTGTAACAGTAATCTAACAGAAAGTTTTGGAGTAAAAGGAGTCTTTTTCTCTGCTGGGTTATTGTGGAATCTGGACAATGATCCGAGAGTTTGCCAGGAGTCAAACCAAGATGTGATCTGAGATCTGGAGTTGATGCACTACCATGCACTTTACATTTTTATAATGAAACAATATGTACATTTTAAGTATTCCTGCTCACAGTCATGTTACTGTTTAAAGGCATATAATTTAAATAAAGAATGTGAACAAACAAACTGCTTTTGCTTTGACTTTATGCTTATCACAACACATTTAAAAGCAAGTATTAAATGAGAAAAGCACAAAAATATATTAATTAAACTGGAAATTGCAAAAACATGGTTTGCCTGGCTGACATTGCCAAGTTTTTGCATTGTGCAAAAGCAAATTTAGGCATGAAAGTCTGACGCCTTAAGGCAAAACTATTTATTTCAATGAAAGCTGAACTAAAGAAACTCACGTTTTGCTCAGCCAGGGAGTACACAAGCTGAGGAAGAATGTCTCCCTTTACTACAGCCTCAGCCAGGTCATCGTTATAGTTGGCAAGCCTTCCGAGAGCCAGGGCTGCTGTCTGCTGAATAGTTGGGACTGCATCCAAAAGGAGAGGCCTCAAAAGGGACATTACACCTAAGCCAGAGAGAGTGAGCACATTTGTGCAGGGGAGAAAACAGGAGTGGAAAGACACTTGAGAGCAGATGAGGGGAGGATATACTTTCAAAGGTTCAAATCATATAATAAAATATATCAATAAAATGATGAGCTACTGTATGCGTTCCTTATTAATTAAAAACGTAACTTGTTAACGTGTTTTGTAAGATATTTCGCCCAGAAACATTCATTGTACTGTGCAGTGTTTTGGTGAAACATTGATTTAGATCCTTTTTCCCCCATCAGTCCTCCTGAGTGTGTTGAAAGGGTTTAAAATACTCTACATTGTAGGCTAGGTGTTGAGTTAGGTGAATTTGTTACAAAAGATTTTTTAAAAATACAGCCCATGTTATAAGTCACATTGAATGTCTTTAAGCTCACTTGTAATTAGTATTACCCAGGAAAATTGTATTTGATCAGTTGAAAAATTATTTCCATTACAAGCAGATACCATACCATTCTTCATGCAGAAAACATCTTATTTTTTTCACAAAATAAACATTTCAGACACTCACCAGCATTTTGAAGTGTTTCAGTATTTTGTGGTCTGGATGCAAGATCTGCTACAGTTTGCACAAATTGTGTTCTTGCCTTCTGGTACTGCTCAAACACTGCATGATAATAATAATAATAATAATTCATATTATAATAATCTCGTTTTACAAATTTGGGTTTGCTGATAGGACAAATTACTGACAGTAGTTTAAGTTAAACATAGACCGCCATTTAAGATGAGTCAATGCCAAAAATTATGTCAACAAACTGCAAAAGTAAGAAAGGTAAGTAACCCTAGTGGTTTTAATGATCTGAGCGAATTTATCATTACATTAACATTTTAATGTATATATCCTTCAACGGATCTGACTTCCTCACCTTGTAAAACCTGCCGTTGACTCATTGTTTTATCAGTAACAAGTTATCCTAAATCGGAGCAAAAACGACAAAAAGCTGCGTGGATGCGACAAACTGTGCGTTTAAACTTCCATTAGGGAAACAGCGTATGTTGTGACTTTGAGTTTAGAGGAGGCGTGCAACTGTTGTCTTGGCAACAAACCGGAAGTGATAGGCATCTCGTTCGTTCGGTGAGCGTGCTATCAATGTTCTTCTAATGTTTCGTGCTGAAACACGCATATCTGTTCAAATCAGGATAAGTGCCGAATCCAGGTGATGTCCAGATGTAATAGCATGTTAATTAATCCCTAATTAGTTTGGGGTATTAAACAGGATTCAAGAATGGTGTCAAATCGGGACAGAGCAGCTGCGAGGGCGAACAGCTGCCCTCACACTCGTGTCTGTACGGTTACCGCAGAGACAACTGCAGTCACAGCAGCAGGGATATTTAGTAATTACTAGTCTTCACATTCGCATTTTCGTTAAAGAAGTTTTAGAAAGGTAAATACACTATTGGCTGCTGGTTCGTGATTATATATGGAAAAAAAAGAGTCTTTCGTCCAGCAGCTGAATACAAACTTCCCGTCCGTGCTTGTTCACTTAAAAGTTGTTTTTACGATTTAATTGCTTTCACTTTAAGATGGTGGTCATTTGAACTGGTTACCAAATAGTTCATAATTTCCCGAATGCCTTTAATAATTGCTTGTTGTCGACTGTAGTTGTAGCCTATTGCATTTCACGCACTCTCTGCCCTGTAACATGGCTGCATTAAACATAAAAAAGTCCAACCCTATTTAGTTAAGTACTGTAGGCCTACACAGTGCGTAGCCTATTAGAAAATATTTTGTATATAGTTAGCCTATATAGGCCTAAAATAGTTTTAAAAAAATAAGCTTGTCATTTTGGTTTTATCTGGACCATTAGTGGAGAAAGGCTATCTGCCTTTATGAAAAACCCTGACAAATCGGGCCTTTATACGCCAGCTCAAGGCTGAAGAGTTTATGCACTTTAATGTCATTTCTGACACAGATATGCTCTCATAAAGCAATACTTAAATACTGTTGAATTTAAAATAACAAGTAGGCCTATATTTTTTTCTTAAGGGTTCACCATGACATCAGCCAAGGCAATGCAAAGCGAGCATAGATGATTATAGACTATTGAAGAAACTTTTTTAAACAATGACATTTATTTTGAAATGTCCACTTGGCTTTGCTCATTTCCACCTCTAAATTCACTCCTAACAAATAATTTCAGTCAACATCATTTGTAGGAATTTTTTAAAGGTGTCTTGATTTTTCGACTTCATCAATGTATTGCCTTGTTACGTCAAAAGTAAAAGTTTAAGGCTTTACACTTAATTTTAAGGTGTCCGTGTTACAGTGTAATTATACATTTAAGTGCTGAGTAATAATAATTAAGATTGTACTTACTATAGTATAGGGTGCATGTAATTAAGCACAATTTATAGTAATTACTGTATGTTCCGTTTGTAACAAAGACTGCAAAATAAATTGTTACCAAGTTTTGTAACTAGCCTATGGATTGGCCCAAAGAAATAAATAAAGCCATAATCCTGTTCCAAAAGTTAACCTTGAGGAATTAAGTCTCTTGGAAGTCCCAACATACGGATACACACAATGAACCTTGTGCCGACTGATAATTGCCTTAAACTACAAGATCCAACAAGATTTGAAGCCCAGATTATAACTGACCTGTCAACTAAAATATAAATCTGCAATAGACAATAATAAAACAATAAATAGCTTTCATTACCTCAGTGTAAGTGCAAATGTAAATCAGTGCAAAATGTCGAGACGGTGTTTCCATCTCGTCACGGAGAGATTCACCGACACTTTCCGTTTCTAACGACCAGGTAGGCTACTGTAGGTAATTTACACAGGCTAGTTATAAGCTGTTTAAGCCACAACTGGAGAAGTTTGTAGCGCCTGCCTCTCAATATCTTCGTCACTACAGACTTTGAAACCGGTCAAATGGATTTAGTCATAAGTTTACCAGACAGCATAGGCTATAGTTACCAGTATATCGCACGAGATGTTCATAGATGTTCTTCCGCGCTATATGGACATATCTGCATTTTGGCTCTATGCAAAAAATAAATAAACGACTGTTCTGTAGGCCTAGCCTATACTACATCACCATTATCACCACTTTGATGGTTATTTCTTGAAGCTTATTGACAACTTTAAAAGTTTTGCACCATAATAGACATAACTTAATTTGCATAATTAGAAATCCGAATACATTTATTCGGATGTTAAAGTAATGCATACGCTTGGTATTTGTAGATTTCTCTTTATCTGATTCGAAGCAGCATGAAAACGCAAGGCGATGTGAAAGTGTAAAATGTTTATTTAGATGTTTTATACTGTGCAACAGTCACAATACAATAGCTGTCAATAGTCTACAATCGACCAATAAGACAATGAACACTGAAGACATCAAAATCTTGTCCAGAAGGAGAAGTTGGGGCATGCAGTGGCTGTTTGTCTAACGACAAATCCGTGTATGCAATTGCTTGAAAAGCAGTCTGAAAGATATGTGTGGATGCTATACAGGACTTGAGCATGACCTCGAAACCAACCTGACGGCCCGAACCGGCACAGTGGAGCATATTGTACAATAACTGCAAAAACTAAACTTGAATTCCCAATAACTTCAAATAAAAATTATTTAGCCGAGTAGAACTTAAAAGTTGCATTTCTTTATCCCTTTGAACACGCAGTTCTAAGTCTTTTGCCATTTAAATTTGAACTAGGCTATATGCCTTTCTTTGATATATTAAAGGCAAGGATATACCAGGAATGTTCAGTAGCCTAACTACCCCAGAAAAAGCAAACTAAAATCAAAAGTAAATGTTGTTTTTTAATCATGCTTTTAAAGAACATTATAATACACATGTAAAATACAAGCAACAGATAACGCATTTTTTTAGGGAAAATGTAGACCAAGAGTAAAAATATATAAAAAGGTATAATTCAGTCATTTCTGCATTCTGAAAATGCCGCAACCGTCGCTCTGTGCTCCACCTTGCAATCAAATGGGCCTCTAACTTTCTCACACAAACTTTGAAAATCCAGCAATGTGTCGAAAGAAGCGCGTCATTTCCACTACGTTAAAGTTACATGTATAATATACTGATATAATGACAAAAAGAATGGCTCTACATGACACTACGTTGGCATGGAAATAGCTGGATTATGTCTGGCGTTGGTTTTATCGTGTAGTCTCTTCTCATCCCGACGACGTGGAAGATCCGTTCAGCGCTGTCTTTCGCACTTTGTTGCCAAAGGTGAACTGTCGATTTGGGCTTGTCATCGTCGTGCCGTTAATAGGGTTGGAAACATGGCTGAAATGTGGCTGTGAAGGCTGAACCAGTGTGCTTGGACTCGGTAGTGGTGAGGAGGTGGATGGGACTCCAGCGGGACTGCTGGCCTTGTCGCTGGCTGAGTCGCTTTCAGAGCGGTTAGTGCTGTTTACGCCATCTTGCGGGTGGGTAATCTTCATTTTTTTACAGCTGGGCCGCACGCGGTATTTCAGAGGCAGTGGTCCATTCTATGTAATGTGCGAGAATAACAGAAGGCACTTTATCATTTAACGCTGGATGCTGAGCAAACAAAATTTGCAATCCACAAAGCAACCATATCATTCTTAAGATATTTTAAGATGCATAAATTACGTTTTAAAATGGAGTTTGTAAAGTCAAAGTTAGTACTCTTTTAACACTAAAACATATTTGAGAACTTACTCTTCTCCATGTGTAGATGTAGGCAATGTCCATTAATGTGTAATAATCCTTCAAAGGCTCATCCTCATACATAACTTCAATCTATTAGAACAATAATATTAAAAACAAGCACCAAAATCACACTGCAATAGATGCAAAATCAGAAAATGATAAATACCATCTTAATACCCTCTTTATTCTAAATGCAATTAAACACTGGACTACAGTACTTTAATATCTGTAACAAACTACTAAGGATTAAAAATGGCCAGAAACTCTTTTGCAAATTAAACTACATCCACAATAACATTGATCACATTACCTGGAAAGTAGGAGGTATATCCATTTTGCTTCTCAGAAATTTCCTCAAATGCATCACAGTCATGGCAGCAGGGCATTGTAAGTATCTTTTATTATTAACCTGTTTTTAACACAAATACTTTATTCAGATAAGCTTTATTGGTGCAATCACCATTATCACAGAAAAAAAACAACTTAGCAACTTCAAAAACTTTTTTAATAAGAATCAATATTCCAGATCTTACTTACCTCTTCATTTTGCCTCTCATCTGTGCAGCCTTGCTGTTGGGCCCTAAACAATAAATCGTATAATTGTAAAAAAAAAAAAAATAAATAAAAATTGTGCTAAATTATAACTTGTCAATTTTTGTATCAAATATCTTTAATATTTAGTTAACACTATAGCAGAAAGGCTTTTTCAAAAAAGGCTATGTTGCACACTTTTACAACTTTTATAACAGAATACACTGACAATAAAAAAAACATACCTTTGATCAAAAAACTCAATTGACAGACTGATTATCTCATCATCTGTGATGATTCGCTTGTCTTCGTCAGCAACTTCCCCTCGATCCTCATTTGATCCATTTGCAGCTTTGAAATAAAATGAAAGAAGAATAGTGGCTTTCATTTAAACAAATGTTAACAATTAGACTACACAACTGTACAACACTCTTCAAACAGTTACCAGAACAGTTCAACAAACTTGTTTTCAATACTTACCATCAACAGACGGGTGTTCAGCATAAAAATCTCTTCTACGCTTCATTTCATCTGCAAAGAAAACAACGTTTCGGTTACACTTTATTTAAAGGTGCCCTTGTTACAGTGTAATTATACATTTATGTACTGAGTAAATTAATTAACAACATGTACTTATTATAGGGTTAGGGTTTGGTTTAGGGTTAGTTGCGTTTAATTATGCATAATTTATTACAGTAAGTATGTCACACATGCAACAAGTACACTGACATTTCCAGATCAAGCATGTGTGACTAAATACAAACAATAATTACAATCTTATACAATGACTAACTTACTTTTGAAAAGACCAGGAACCAACTTGTACACAATGTCCTGTAGAGTTTTGTCAGACCTGAGGGAGGAAGTGTAGATATTGATCAGGTAAAGGTCAGGCATTTTTTATTGCAATTTAGACAGTCCTGTTGCAACCGACTAAAATGTTGTTTATTAATTATTAAAAGGCATCCACTATAAAAAGAACATGCTAAATAAATACATAATTTCAGATAAAAAGAAACAGGATAGTGAGTAATTATGCTTGCAAATCAGTATTAATTATTACTATTACTAAGTGGAAAGATGGAACAGACAGTGTGATTTTAAAGGTTACCGAATATTGAGAAGTGGCTTTGTTTTGTGGACCTGCACATCACATATGGGACAGTATTTACTGGTTTCCAGGTACCGGACAATGCACATTTTACAAACTGAGGATCAGAGAAATATCACAGGATAAGACACATTATCTAAATATGTTGCATGATATATATTCCAATATAACCACAGAAAATAGTGCAGCACATCTCATATAGGCCTACTTACATGAGTGCAAGCATTCTATGATTGTTGTTGCATCTATGAAATATCCACCACATAAGACGCACATCAAATGGGGATTGAGCTCTGTAATCTTGATCCTTGTTGTACGATGCATCGTCATGGGATGGAAAAAAGCCTGCAAGGACATCAAAATAAGATAAACAAAGCTTTGCAGCTAAGCAAATGCCAGAGTGTGGCTATGACTACTCAATCAGCTGAGAGGCTAACGTTTTGTGGACTGACTGTTGCTTATATGGTAATAACAGGTAATAACGAAATTGGGCCAATTTACAATCGCTTAACAACCATTAAAAATGTTAGGTCATCTCCTAAACAAGGGGTCTTCGGTGCAGTAAAACCGCACAATTGCTATGTAAAAGCGATCGTTAAATCGCTGCAACGTCAGATTCACCAAACACGACATGACAGTTCACTGCACAACGCACCGGCTATAACGCATCCGTCATGAGATTCTACGTAAATTAACTTTACCTGACGAACACCTCTTACGGTTTCTATAGCAACTAAAGCGGCGTCACATGGCAACGTACTAAGCAGCTGAAATGGAACATTCCGCGTAGAAAACGAATGCATTGAAGCGCCAGTTTTTATTTAAAACCGAAATCTCCGCGATTAAATAAAGCCTATATGAAATAGTGTGCATGTTATGCTATAACGGCCTTCCAAAAATACAGTTGATCTTAAGACCTCGCATGAAGAGCTGAAATAAAAAGAATGAACAGCTTTATTACCGATGATGCTGATCTCCGTTTTGCCTGGACAGTCTCTCCCTCCTGCACTAATCTTGCAACCGCCCATAGCCAATGAATGCACCTTGCATTAAACTAATAGGCTGCCCGTTTGACATCTTGACTATCGTCATTCGTTGCTATATAGCCTACTGTTCATTAATCCTGTTTTTGAAACACATTATTCCGTCGGGGCATTCACTGATAGCCGAAGACAAGTGCTATAAAGTGCTGAGAGAGTTCACAAAAATGAGAAACGACCAGAGTAAGCTAGAACTTTAAACAGAACACATAATGATGAACGTGAAACTTCTCAAACTCGTGCTGGATGAAGCATACCAAAGTAACCTGCATATAAGCTAATTCTTATAGAATGCGTTTTGAAGGTTAATTGGGCAATGTTAGCCTACTTGCTGTAGGCTAATATAGTCATTGTCATGTGACAGTGACAAATCAAGCCATCGGACTAGCCTACACAAAACTGCTCGAGCGAGAACACGAGGAAACTTTAAGCATAAACATGATGTTACTCCACGCGAGAGGATATCAATACATAAATAAAGATTAAATAGTAGGCTAAATGGTCCGTAAGACAGCTTTCAAACCAAGATGATTTTATAAATACATGCTTCTTAATAAATACATAAAGGCGTTCATGGGCTAACATTTATTTAGTGAAACATCACCAGTCAAACAGAAACGATGCAAGAGTTCTTGTTCTTGCAAGCGTTTCGGTTGGTTATAAAAACAAAACCACAAACATTCTGAACGCTGACTAGACAAGCATTCTGGTGATGGTGGTGGTACATATAGCCTAGAATAAGTAACTGTCAAAAGGAGAAAACGACCCTTATACATGAATTACCACGTGAGAAAGTGCAGAGTTAACAAAGACCTGTCTGGCCTATTTCGATGTCAAAATTATGACAGACCGGGTTAAAGTAATCAATATTCTAACACGCCACTTATAGATTTAGCTCTGACATTCACAACTTCAGGGAGTTAGGGAAGTTATCTATATGCAAAATGATTCGCCAAGTCTTAAGGGGAAAGCTGCCGCTCCTAAATCAAGTGCGCAAGTTAATAATATTTTAAAAAACACATTCTGAAACAACCCGCCGACAAAGTCCAATATTAAAATATATTTTTCTTCTTGACATGACAACACACAGCACAACAAGGCTTCCGCAGAGTAGGAAGGGATAACTAGTTAGCCTGATTCTTAATTTTTTTTTTTTTTTGTATCTAAATGGTAGAGCTCAGCCTATAGGCTATAGTAGACAAATGTGCTTTGTCAAAGTCCAACAAACTGATATAAGAGCCATACATTGTGTAAGCCAGGCTATCTAAAGCAGCATTCTTCGGTTAAGTTGGATAAATGAAAGAAACCCATAAAAACATTTTAAATATGTTAAATAAGTAGCCTACCTGAGTTCATAAATATGTTGTTTTATCAACCACATATCTTCCGTGTAATGAATGAATACTGTCAACCACTGAAAGCTTTGTCCTGTGTATCCGACAACAGGACAAGTTTAGGTTACCATGTAAATTTAAGTTAAGAAAACACACAAATAGGTACAATTCAGCAAAATAACGAGTTTGCCCGGTCGTAAACATAATACTGATCGCATATCTATAAAATTAGATAACTGCTCAATGTGACAACAATCGCAAAATCCTTTAGAATTCAGCCTCACATGAACAGACGACCCGTCTCTACCCGATTTCGCGTGCACATCAGGATTCATTAATAACTAAACCATTCAATTTAAGCCAGAAACACCAAGCAAACATGATGATGACAATAACTAATAATCCTACAACAAAATGAGAATCATTCGCACAGACAGGACACAATATTATTAGATAAATTAACTCAAATCTATAACCACGCGGAGAGACAGAGACAATGTTCCGTACGCGAGGCTGTCAGTTCCCGCATCCACTCTAACACACGTCTCCATTTTACACTCACAAAACACAGATGCATTTCGAGTACACAGTCTTAAATTTGACATTGGTAAGGGAAGATATCGAAGAACACATACCTTACTGAGCTGGAGTGAATAGTCGAGCCTGGAGGTGGTTAGACAATGAAAGTTAGAAGTCGTTCAGTAGAAAATGAATACGAGCCAAGCGGCCATCTTGAAAAGGGCTGCAGACGCTGTCAATTGCAATAAGAGAACGGTGCAGCAGGGCGCATTTCAATAATAAAAAAAATATAGAAAAGGTCCGGTTGTCGATGAGTGTGCCGTGCTCGGTTCCAGATCTTGTAAGCGGTCTTGTATTTAGACCTCCCGCTAGTAAAACGGCCAGGCTGTTGTGCGTTTTCTCTAAGCTAGCTCCTTCAGTCTTCTCTTTGAAAAATGCAGCGCTGATGGTTCAGTGGAAACTGACACCGTCCCCAAAATGGCTTGTAGTTCGACCGCCCCGTGCATCACGTGATCTAATTCCTTAAGGGTGGCCTGGGAATATGTGTCGGTGTATTCAGCGCTGCTCACGTTCCGCAAATAACAAAGAATTGCGTTTCAAAGTCTGTTTGACTGTGGTCCAGCTAGAAAGGTTTACACAACAGCCGGACAGGTTCTTGTAGGTCAGCTTTGAACCGTTTGCTACCTTTTTCTGCAAAATGATCTCTCTCCGTCAGCAGCTTTGGAGAATGTGATTCACAACGGAGGCAAGATCAACTTACCATAAAACCCGAGACACATAGCATCTATTCATAGACAAAGATGGTTAAATGGCTAAATAGCGCAAATGTATTGAGAAAGCAATTAATATATTAGCTCATCACATGTTGAAACATATTGTAGCCAAACCCGATAGCCCGTTTCTGAATTAATTCATGGTGGTGAATGTGATGCAGATGCAAAGTAGATGGTAGCCTACGAAATCCACTTATGGTCGGGAGTCCCCTAGAAAATAACTGTTATTTTGCTTCTACAAACTCAATCGCACAGTAACAAACATTGCGGCATGCATTAGGATTGACTTGTCCTATAAAAACCCGGTCCTCAACCTAAACAATTTATAGTCAATATAATGCGTTATTTGTAGCAGTTGCCTATCAGTAAGGGGATCCAGGTCAGACACTTGCGACAAATGTCGATTTCTTCGTAAACATGCGTTTATCAAGAAAGACAGCCGACCGTGCTCTAAAGCCTACATATTTACACAAAGGCAGGTTTGCTCATATATTTTTATTGTGGATTTTATGAAGAAAAAAGTTACAGCATATAGGCCTATTCGATATAGGCTACGCGAAAAGAATTCATCAAGAAAAAAACTGGAGTGCGTCCTGAAAGAAAGACACTTTGCCTCGTTAAACCTCGGCATCCAAAAGACATTCAGGAATCCAGGAATCAAGACTGGGATGCCCTCTCGAGACTTTTTGCTGCGTCCTTCATTTTTCCAACCAAATCCTAAACAGTTCAAACAATCCATATTATCCACCAGCAAATGCACGGACATGTTAATTAGGCTACAATGATTTATTTCACAATTTCATAGGTTATTTCTATATCTGAGCTAAACATAAAATTACATTTATGCTGCAACAATGCAAGTATTGTATCTGTCATGCTGTTGTCTTCTTCGTGCCAAATCACTCTTTCATTTAAAGATGATCAGTTGGTTGACATCGAAAACTTCTCAAACTCTTAAAGGCTAATAATAAACCTACAAAATCCTCTGAAAAACAGTTTTATGCAAGTTACCACACATGGATTAACACTCAAATTAGAAAACAGCTTAGTTTTGACAGTGTGTGAACTGTGATATGATACTGATATGCGGACTGCTCTTTTATTGAACATACAGCAAAGTCAATCAGTCAATCGTGATCACAGATTAAAACACATCGGTTTCGTCATACATTTATTTTCACGCCGTGGCAACCTTTTTGGCTTCGGTCCGCTAAACTTGTTGGTCAACAGCAAAAGATATTTGTTAAGCGATGTGACGATGATTGAGTGCATGAGAATTTTATGACTTGATCTTTCGACAATTCACCTTTGTGTCACCCCTACGACAAACACAGGCATCTGTGTAATGACTAAGATAATAAAATTGGCTTTTCCAGATGCAGAAACCCAACCCTGACATTATAGAAAATAATCAGGTATAGGCCTACTTTACCATGAATTAGCGGGTTATAGCCTATATCAATTAACTGTCAAAAATAATTATACAGAAATGTTAAATAATTTATTGCAATTTATCGTCTGTATGTTTCTTTAGACTAGAAATTCTTGTAAAATGAGGAAGGCCCACAAAATACAACACAGAATAAAGTAGCCTATAGGTTCTATGCTAAAACCATCTTGATGTTAATGAAATAACATGCAGGCTTAAATATTGCCTAATAAAAGCAACCCAAACCATTAGAAAAACAACTTGATCAACGATCTACGCTGAAGTGAATCATGCCATGTTTACTTGTTTTTAATCATAAATTAGCCTAATTTAGGATAAAACAAACTAATGATGCAAATCGTTTAAAATAAATACCTGAAGTTGCTCCATGGTGCAACTAAAATTAATTTCCGAAGAAGCACCACCCCTCTGCAAAAGTAACCAGAGTTTATTCAAAGTGAAGAAAAAAAACATTTACTGGACATTTAGCTATTGTATGTATCTGAAACTACATACCTCGGTGTTCAAAGAAATCAGGTATGACGGCTGATTGACTTTATGTAAATGACAATTCTGCCGGGAGAAACAATGATTTTGAGATATAGGCTAGGCTATAAGTATCTTGTCAACGCTGACTAACTTAAAAAAAAAGCGTACCTTTATACAATACTCAAGACGCCATGCAGCATCAGTTATATGGGGAGGACATGTATCAATGCTGAGGAACAATAAAGCAATTTTTAAAAACTCATAAAAAACCGCTTATGGCTGCGGTCATTTACACAGATTTGGCATGATTCATAACACTCTGCGATGTGACGAACATAAAGGAGTATAATTTCCAATAAAGTGCATGTAATAGGTAGCAGATGCCTTTTACAATAAAATATTTAGGCTACATAATAATATTTCTCACCTTGACAACAAATATTCCAAATTTGTCTTGTTTTTCTAAAAGAAAAGAAACATTTATTTTACTGCAATGCAACTGCACTTTAATAGCATTTAGATGAGCATTTGGATACACTACCTGGAGTGAAGTATACAATAAGTCCACTCTTTCGATCTGGAACCTGGCGTCTTCAAGACACGAGCTAAACGAGCACACGATATTTTCAGAATAAAAAAGTAAAAAGAAAAGAAGAAAAGAAAGAAGAAGTAGGCTACTGTTGAACAGTTTATTTTATCTTCAGAAGATAATTTCGGAACATGTTACCTAAATGTCGATTTATCTGCATTTTGCTTTACTCCTTCCAGAATGAAGGTCGTTGCCGCAGAATGACAGTGTTTCAGGGTAGCCTGATCGATGTGCTTCAATTCTGGGTGACCTGCGATAGATGAAAAAATTGCTCTCAAGAAAAGCTGTTGTAGCTACTACGTGCGTGAGAGAGAGGGGCGGGGGGAGAAAGAGAGGGAGAGATGTAAGCTATAGCCTTCTTGCGTTGTTTGTTTGGAACTGAACCAGTTATGCTAACAATGCTTTTGGCGATACAAATGTATACTTATTTGTCATACAAATGAATCACATAGAATATGGGCTACAAGCTGAGAGAGAGAGAGAGAGAGAGAGAGAGAGAGAGAGAGAGAGAGAGAGAGAGAGAGAGAGAGAGAGAGAGAGAGAGAGAGAGAGAGGAAAAAAGGAGACGGAAAAATATGCTTAGCTAGTAACTTAGCTAGCGCAGATGAGCTAGCCTAACTTCACTTTTTTACTTAGACGAAAGACAAAGCAGGCCACTAAAAGCATGCGTTAGACCATAATCCAGTAAATGTTCACGAGTCCTTATACATTCATTCAGTTCTTAAAGAAAAAGAATGCAGTGTTGGTCATCACATAGCAGCTAATACGGCTAAGCAGAGGGATCATTGATGTACTGGACTTAGAACAACAGGCACACCGAGAGCACGGATGACGATCACAGTCTTCCAATCCTTATGGGCTAGACGACATATAATATGCCAATCCTTAGAAAATAACATCAGAAGAAGACAGCGCAGCGCGACTTCCTTCTTGTGTGGAAAGAACCGGAAGTAATGCAGCACAAAGAAAGAAAACTCAACCATCTTACCTAGAACACTTTCGCATCGAGGCGAGACCAGACTGTCGAATACGAGCTCTGTGAATATCGTAAATGATTTCAGGTCGAACACATTTGGATCGGCCACGTTTTGAAGCCCTTTCATCACTGATTCCGACAACTCCATTTTGAGCTGCAGATAGCCTTGGTCACATGAGCGCGTCAGCTGATCTCGAGACTTGAATTGTCGGAGAGCAAAGACGCAACGCGTGCATTACTCGCTATTTACATTATTTCATTATGTTATTTCCATATAACCAGGATAAAAAAAATCATCACATAATGGCTGACAACATCTCTGGCGAAATCTCTTCCGTAGCCTATTTCTAGGCTACTGCCTGTCATGCATGTAAGGTTAAAACACTCGCGTGTAACCCTTTGTCAATCTGGCTACGTGCAAGCAGCCTCTTTATTCTGCTGCATAACCTTTTATATTTCAAATTATATTAGAATGATTCGTGTGGAGGTTGAATTCTTAAATGCCTATAGGGTAGGCTACCCATGGCAAGCTCGGTTCTGTCTTCCCGCTGCATATAGGCTACTGCTTTGAATCAAAAAATTAAATAGCCTACCCTATACCGCTTTTACCTACACACCTTGCAATTTGTTAAGCGAAGAGATACTCTGATAGCTATGCGTCCAATCGACATGTTCAATTCTGATGTGCGACGTAGCTCTGTTAATCAGTTGCCGAAGTCACTGACTGCATGGTTAGCAACTGCTCAAGAGCTTTTATTACAAATTAAATGTTATGTTGTTTTGAGCGAAACTTTAAAACTTTTCATAAATAGGCTACTACACCATGGAAATAGCCTACAGTATGGCTAGGCTATACCGGTACGTTCAAATAAATCTACAATTTCCAAAAATCGAATTTTAATTTGATACATTTTTAATGATAGCCTACGCGTTTACAGCTATTACGCCGATTTTATTTGTCGTAACCGTTTCTGTTCTATTATCTACTCATTAGCCTATTTGAGCCCTAAAAAGTTTTCACTTATGGCTATTTTAAAAAGTTATTGACGTCACATGGTTTCTGCGTTCTATAAAACACAAATAGCCTAACTCATATTTCTCGTATGACATCCGGTAAGATCTATTCTAATTGGAATTAATTTTGTGTTGTGGCTAATTACAAATCAGCTTATCAAAGTTATTTTCTACAAGCGACCATCAGCACTGAAGAGATAAAACCGTAATTCGTAGCCTAGGCTATATGTAGGCTACAGTAGGCTATATGATAAAAAGGTACACTTTATCATATACCATAGATGTTTAGAAATTTAAGAAACTAGTTCAAAATAATTTACCGTATAGCTACAGTAAACACAATTATTTTTGTCACTTTGCGTTCAAGATTTTTGAAGTAATGGTTCGATTTTATAAAATAGATCATGCAATTAGATATAGCTCCGAAGCACGCCGTAATAGCCTATTTTCAGTTTAGAGAAAGGGTCTGCATAAATTGTCTACACAAATCTGTGACAATTAACTTCAGCCAATTTAATACATTTTAATAAAATTATTCTTAAACTTTGCTCTTCTTTTCTTGGTTTTTGGTGATTGTCAGGTAGCCTATAGCTGATGTCGAAACTTTCAGGCGCAGATCTGATGGTCATTGTGATGGTCAGTAAAAATTAATTAGGCCTAATTAATTTAGCAATTATTTTGGAATTAATTTAGTCTTAGGCCTATATCAAATTTCCTAGCAACCCGTGTTGTTCATAAAAAAGTTGTTTCATAAACCGTTGTTTTATTATGGGTTTTAATATTTTTGCCAGCAAGAAAAATAACTGAATGAATGGTGAGATCCTCATATTTTTTCCCTGCTAAAATACTTTATTTAGGCTATTTATTATTTATTTCATTTAGGCTACTTGAAATATTCCTTAAAGTACAACACACTTCACAATATAATCAATGATATAGGCCTAATATAGCCTAATTATACACTTTTTAAAGTAAAATGTTTTATTTTTATTCGGCTGTTTTTTCAAACATTTTCCCAAACGGATGCTTTATTAGGCTAATAGTTTTGCAATAAATGTCAGTAGGCCTATTATTGGTTTTTCATGTGGTAAATTAAGCTTTTTAACATCTCACCATGCAGACAGGCCTACTCAGTTAAAAACATTCTGCTAATAGCGACACTTTCCTTTACAAAGTTTTAATTGAAGCCTTAAGACTCTGCTTGATTTTACGATACAACAAAGAGTTGGTCAGGGTATTTACGTTACACCCCTAAGTCAAATGGCATAGGCTATAGAATATGCATGATGACCAATATTAACCAGTTTGTTTTAGTTAAGAAGAACAACAAATGTAGAAGAAAAATAAAACAGCAGGCTATATTACGGTCATTGCTCTGACTTATGACGGAAGCACCGTTTTGAGGCTAAACTGATGTCCTTAAAATATCCAGTCGACCTTGCCATTTTAGGGGTTACTCAAACACATCACGACAGCAGTTAAATGCTCCCAATTACTTATCATCGGAATACATTGGGCCCAAAATACCTGATAAAAATCATCAATCGTCATGATACACAATTCGGCTATAGCTGAAGATGCTTTTTTTTAACCCTCAAACTGAACAGCGGCCATTTTGGGTAATGCCTGACAAGAGGTTGTTCAACAAAATGGATGTGACGTGGAATTATTAAGTGTTTCACTGAAAAATTTCTAGATGCCAAACAACCAGCTGTTAACTAAGGAGGCTCTTCAGCAGCAAATGTTCAAAAGAAAGTTCATGCTAATAAGGGACAACTATGTTTAAATTTACCTTTTGCGCCACATGAGATTTGTATTAGGGGGAGGAGATAGCCTATTTAATAGCCATTCTGTTTTATTAAAATAACAGTTGTAGCCTATTGCTTGGTGAATTCTCTTAATAGCATAGGATAGCAGAAGGAAGAGCCCAGCAAAGCCTATAAAGTAATGCCTTATAATAAGCCTAATATAAATATGACCCATGCAGTAAACTATAAAGTGACAATTGTGAAAGAAGGTAGGCTAGGCCTATGCCTAACTGAAAAAAAAGAAGATAAAATATCTTAAATCTGAAGTAAAAAAAATAATATTTCGCATGATTTCCTACTCAGTATTTGTTTAAAATGAAAAGGCATTATTGGTTCAGGTTGCATACAGACGTGCGTTTATTGATTGCTAATTCAATTTCTATTGTAGAAATTTCGCAATCAAACAATTAAGTAGGCCTATATTAAACCACAATTTGAACGAGTCAATAAATGTTTAGCTTAATTGATTATTAATTGCTTAATTAATTCGTTAAAAAATCCAATTAAATCAAAAACTAAATAAAGGTTCCAAAAGGGGGGTTTCACAGCGATTACATTTTTATAACATTTTTAATAATCTAAAGAACCCTTTCTAAAAAGAAACTTATGGGCAATGGAAAGGTTCCACATGGTAAAGGTTCTTCATTGAACCCACTAATGCTACAAAGAGAAATTAATCTCTGAAGTCTCGTTTATGGAGATAAGCAACATTCAATATAGCCTATAAGAGGGGCAATAAACAAAAAATGTAAAAGCCATTCTTCGATTCTCTTTTTTCATTAATTTGTTTGCTTGCTTGCTTGTTTTTCTAGCGCACTGATAACAATAGACTAATAATTTGTAGCAATGTAAACAGACCCATTTATAGAGTGAGACATTGATGTCAGACATGTAGCCGTTCATCTGTTCCATAGGTATATCTAACAAGCTATTAATGTATTTATTAGGCCTAAGTTATTTGTTTAGATTGCAAGCTCACTTAGTGGACGTCTTGCGACATAAAAACGTTTGGGTTCGTCTAAAATCAGCATCTTATTGGAATACAATAGCATTTTAATGGTTCTAAAATTCACCTCCAAAAAGTTTACAACGTGAACAGATTAGTAGGCTAATTCATAGGCCAACATTGGGATTTCTATAGGAACTAATTAGACACGTGACAGGAATCAAGAGGTGAATATGGTGAGGCTATATATAAACTGTCAAAACAGATAGGCCTATTTTAAAGTTTCTTGTTTCTAGGCTATTTGAACTTCGTCTGACACTAGGCCTACATATTTTCTTAGTAGGAATGATTAAACCTGATAGATTAAACCCAACATGGTGTGTTTGCTGCGGTTCTGATTGAGCATGACAATATTAAACTGAGTGACTTTCTTGGTTTTTAATTACTAGAATCTACTAAGCATTCATAAGCAAATTTTATAAGAGTAAGTTAATTGTTTAACAGGAAAATAATGTCAAAAAATAAAAGTGATAACATAGCCAAAAGAAGAAAGGGAAAGGTAAAAAAAATACAAAATAAATTAAGAACATAAAAATGGAACCGGAAGCACAAATTATCTTAAGATAGCCTGAAAAAATAGGTTTAAAAAAAGCCTACGTTTTATATAAAAGGGACTTACAGTTTGACTGGCATTGTTGTAAAATATGTCTTAGAAAATATATTACAGAAATGCCAACATTAATTCCCTGTAAAAATTAAAATAAATAAATAAATAAAACAAAAAAGCTGCACAGCATTTATTTTGTATGATGATCTTATTTTTTAATTACGTCAGCTGTTCGACATTTCTCGTGAAGTGTAAAGATAAAGAAAGTTGGCCTCATTGAAACGTGTGTGTGTGTGTTTGTGTGGTTGGGGGTGGTCCTATGGTTACGTCTCCTTTAAGACCATAAGATACGCGAGAGAGAACTTTCGTTTTTTGTTTTGTTCTTGAAGGAAATCATGTCAATTCATATGCGACCATGCATTGAACACGAGCATCATGGTAGCCTATAATATCAAATGCAAATGATCGAGTGCGACTAAACACGTTCTTCTCATTGTTCTTTGAATCGTCGATGCACATCGCCAAATTGTTTGGGTGAATAAAAGTAGCCATACCGAAAATTGCATGCGTGGAAAAGTTAATTGTTAAGTTTTGATAGCCTACAAAGTCGTAGCCTACGTAGGCTACACATTTTAACTCTTTGGGTAATTTTGTCAAGATTAGACCGTTACTTTCATTTAGCTACACACCACAGATGGCTTATTTAAATATTGGTCGTTTGATCATGTCGTCGAAATATAATAAAATAATAATTTCCACGATCCCCATCGAGATTCTGTGAAGACGACTGTAAATTTGCGAAGACAAAAGAACACATATTATACCGCAACACCGCAATTTTGCTGAGCCTCAACTCACAATAATCCTTTTTGCTTTGGCAATGCGTTTAACTTAAACTCGTGAGAGCTATATTTGTTGACTCACTGAACGTAAGCTATAATAAAATACACGTTTGCTCACTTCCCACTGATACTAATGACTTTGCCCCCTCGATTTTACAAGCCGCCGTGTTGCTTCATCCTGTGAACTGTAGGCAGTTTATTAGTGAGGTTTGGGAAATCCTAATGTTCTTCGTGCCAAACCCTTGCTCTATCTCATTCAGAGTGGGCACAGTGCCAAAAGTGAGTGCTGTAAGTCTCCGCCCCTCCCTCTAGTTCTACAGCTTATTTGTTAAGGAGTAAACAGACCATGAGCTGGGCGAGACTTGTTGCTTTATTACCGTATTAAAACGGTGATGCTACAATGCGCAGAATGCAAAACTCAGAATACTCTGCTAAATGTGCAAGTGTATGATCTTATTATTTGTCCGTTTTGAGCATTAAATGAGAGAAGGCCTTTTGTGATTCTTGAAATGTAGGCTAGGCTACTTTAACTCTCAAGATGTTGACTTTTGATTGCTCAAGAGGCCATTCAGCAACATTCAGGACGCAGAAAAAACAAGACATGATTTATACAGTCTCACTGTGTGTGTGTGTGTGTGTGTGGGGGTGTGTGCCCCCCACCCCACAAATATGGCAATATCCGAAATCCTTTTCTTTGTGGGAACTTTTGTTGGTCTCCATGAGTAAAACAGCTTATTAATTAGGCCTATAGGCTACTAAGTGATGCTTTTTAAAAAGTTTTCTTTGATGGGTATAGGTTTACGTGTGTGTGTGTGTGTGTATGCGTGCGTGTGCGTGCGTGCGTGCGCGCATGAGGACGTGGTTTCAGAGAGTGACTCTGCCCCCTATAGGAAGCAAAGCCCTCTTTTTGTTGGGGACCAAATTCAAATCAATAACCACAACTTTTTTTCTGCATCCAGAATGTTGCTATATAACCTCTCGAGCAACCACAAGACAACCAAATCAAAGGGTTAAAGTAGCCTATATTTCAGGTATCACAAGAGGCCACCCCTGATTTAAAGCTCAAATTGTGAAAAGTAGCCTATAGGCCTACAAATAAATTGGACTTAACAGCGCTTTTCAGCTTTTATTAACATTGTATATTTCTTGTTAGCTTATGTGTAGGCTATGTTTTCTACCATAACATGTTTAATTGTAAAATGTTTTGCCCAAATTGGGCAATCAAAGACAAAAGTTTTGACAAGACGAGCCAATTTGACCTGGCAATTATTGATAAAGGCCAGGACAAAATCTCCTTAGGCCTACTTGTTGTCAATAAATTATAAATAAACAGATAGGCCGATTCGTAACACGATTAGGACCTTGCTGTCATAACTTTGTGGAATTCAAAATACGCCTATTTAAATTAACGAATGCGTTTGTTGAAAATCGGTCCGCAAAACTGACCGCAAGCACTGACATTGACTTCTGGTCGAGTTCTTTAACAAACGTAATTTTCATAACTTGGATTTGATTTGATTTCTGAAATATCGCTGTTATTCTGACAGATGTTTTTAACATAACCCCAATCTTTCACTTAATTTTAAACTAGTCATATTTCGTCAAGGGACCAAAATCGTTCCATTGCATTACGAACAAAACGTTCCAAAACCGTGTAGTTTCCTTTTTCGTGGTTACAGAGAATGTCACACGTAGGCCGCAGACGCGCGCGCACACAAACATATAGACTACACGAAGCGGGGGCGCAACCGTTGCCGCTTGATGGCAGTGGTGGGATGTAAGTGTGGGCGTTGAGTCAGAAAATACCTCGTTTTTTGACCGTAATGGCCACATAAGCCAGTGGTGAAGGACAATGACCAAACGGCTGCGGGCAGTCGAGAATTGAAATATGGCTAAAATTCACCAACGAATGGAATTGCACAACCTAGCTGAACTTCAAAACGGCCCGCGGGTTGCTATTGTAATGTTGTAGGCTATTTACAATTTCGATTGATCTAATTTGTCACCATTTCCGTTTATTATAGCCTAGATATATTGCTTATAGCCTAGGCTACTCTGCCTCAATAATTGGCTCTTGCCACACCGCATCATACTTTGGGTTATGTTGGTTGATTAATTTATTTGGTAGGCCTAGGCTATACAAGATTTAGGCTAAATATTTAAGGAAGATGGTGTTAATAATAATATTAAAAATTAATTATTAAATAGCCTACTCATATAATATAGGCTAACCAAAGTTTGAAATAATTCACAATGCTATAGGCAAAATATTTTTTAAGGCATAAGGCATTTTGTAGTTTTCTTTTACCTAGCCTATGTCAATAAATAAATAACGTTTGCTTGGACTTTTATCAGGCTACTCGTTTTATTTTTTGTGCATTAAAAAAAGACATGCAGCTTAGCCTACTCGATTTGAAAAAGTCTGTCGCGTATTTTCAAAGATGTACGGTCCACATTCACCCCAAATGCAGCTTTTCAGCCTGGTTTTATTGCTTGGCACAACGTCGCTGCTGCGATTTTCCTGCGAGCGTCAGTGGGAAAAGCAGCCGCTCGAGTAACACCATATGACCCGCTGTTCCTTTGCATTCAGCGGAACGGAAAACCGAGCGTCATTCCTCTTTTTGTCACATTTGGAATTATTCCTGGTCTTCCCTCATTTCATACATCCAGGAACTGACATTTAACATGCTTAGGCTATACCGTTAATTTGAGTCCACTCTTTTTACAGTGTTAACATCTAAACATCTAAAGTAAACATCTTGCCAGCGGTCGCAATCACTGTTGAATGCAGTATCCTGCTGTAAACACTGCATCATTTTTGTATCTTTAGTTGTAGCACGTTATCGCGCATAAAGAGACCTAATATAGGCTATTGTCCCGCGGAAGACATTTTGTTAAATTGATTGTTTTAAACGTAAATAGAAGCTATTAGCATAACATGCATAAAATAGGATACATATCTATTTTTGACTTATCTGACTGCATGTCGTTATTAAAGTGACATATTAGGATATGGGCTACATGGATAATTTATATAGGCTAGCCTATAACTTCTCAAAACACTGAGAAACAGTTCAATGCATGCATGTAGATTGCACGGTCTCTATTCGTGCAGGAGAGCTAACGCATTTATGGAACTTTTTATTCCATTTTAGAACTGCAGGCATTACACAAGACACTAATTATTTTCTTAACGCTTTTTTAAATCTGAGACATTTAAAACAGGCTGTTGCAAAGATCATCCGTTCTGTTATATAGCCTAAACTTGTAATGTAGCCTATCCTAATAGCTTCATGGCAGTTCTATATGTATAACAAATATAGTTGTTGTTTTTTTGCTTGTGTGTTTGCAAGGATTTGCATTGGGGAAACGGGAACATTTTTAACTCGGAGTGGCCGGCCTTCTGTAGCCTATAGTGCACACGTGCGCGCTTTTCGATTGTCAACTTGAGTTTAACTAATCATTCAGAGTTTGCTTTTTTAAAACGTCCAAAACAGCAATCTAGAAGGCCATTGAAAGCAAGGTATTCAGAGGGGTTAATACAAATATGGCAAATGCTGATGTTTTCTTTGTATCTCTCTCGCTCTTTGCAACACGCACCACCACACACACACGCGTCAATCATTGGGTTTTATAACGAGTCAAATTAACGCAAAAGGACAAAGTTTCCTATTCTATTGAAGCTCCGAAGGCGAATCTTGTGACATTTCCCTGTCGACTACAAATGCGGCACAAATGAAAGCATTTTACAATCAGGCTCAAGCGGACCACGAGCTCTCAAATTCCTAGTGCAGGAGGTCCGAGCAGCTCTGCGGTGAGGGATCGGCTTTCATATGCGCGCTTTAAGGCAAAGCGTTCTCTTTGTTCCCCTCCTGTCTACCCCTTTCTATAAGTTTTTATTTGTATCGCTTTGCTTTTCTGCTTGAAACAAATAAGCCTGTGCATGAGGTTCTCTTCGAAACACACACACCTATTTCTACACTATATTTATTTTTTATTAAAACACTTATTTATTTATTGTCTGAATGTTTGTTTGTTACTGTTTTTGTGTTCATGTTAGTTGTAGGTTACTTCCTCTACAAATCTGTGCCCATCTGTGTAAAAAAAAAAGGCGCACATACACAAATGCACATTATAAACTGAATTACACCGCAGAGAGAAATCATATCTATATGATTTCTCTCTACAACTCAAGACAATTATTTCAACCCCCATCTTACAACACTCATTACCAAAGAGAAAGTGGTGTTACTGCCCTCCTTCATCTTCTCTCGGTAGGCCTCTCCAATGCTACACCAGGGGACTGGGGTGCTCTGATTGACAGGCCATGCTTTGTGTTTCTCTGCTCTTTAGAAGCACTCTGCTGCAAACAGACGGATGGCCTACTGCATGCATGCCCCTGACCGGACAACCTGTTAAACAAAACAAGAATGAGCAAGCTACTCACAACACATAATGCAGCATGCTTTGTTTGCCTTTTGATTGCTTTGTTTCTGTCAAATAGCCTTTACAAATCTAAACTTAAAGAGATTTAAAATTAAAGATTTATTTTTTATTTATGTTTTTGAACATGTCCAGTAAAAATGTAAGACCTAATCTAGATTTAAGACTTGAAATTTCAACACAAATTTTTCACAAACAAGAGCTTAAAAAAGAAACAATGTTTTGATTATTATAGCATATAATATCAGTCAGCCTTTGAAACTGTAGTTATTGGACAATTAAAAATGAATAAAATGGATTTTTAGATCAAGCAAATTTCTAAAGGGATTATTTTTCCCATCGCCAAACTTGGTACAAAAATGAAGCAAACGTTTGAGCGTGCACTGCATGAATTTTATAGTCTAAAAGCAGCAGTGGAAAGGTTTCCCTGCTTCCCCTCCTCCTCTGCCGGGTCTCCGTGGGGTTACCTGCCTCAGGTGTCTGTTTGCTTGAACCCAGTCCACACAATCCGCAAGGTGTCACTTGTATTTCCACGAGCCACGCTGCACAAATTCAAGCACCGGGGGGTGTGCGACAGAGGAAACCGGATGTCATGTTTAAGCGAGGAAGAGCTCTGAAATGGTCATTATAGGCCTCAGGCTTCACCGCTTTCGAGGAAATCAAACATTCACATACACACACATGAGACAATTATCTTAGCTAAACATATTTCCCTCAGAACTTTGAATTCAAGCAGGTTTGAAGGAATGCTTTTTATTTATTGCATATATGGGCTGATTTTTGTATTGTCTGTTGTCAGCAGTCATCTTAAAGGATTGCTTAAATAGCTTAAATCTCTCAGATAGCCAACACTGGTATTGGATATGAATGTATGTGTATGGATATCCATGTGTTAAAGGGGGAAAGGTGTATATTTAGCTGCATGTTTTGTGGCTAATCATAATCTGTTGCCAGACATGGCTTGTCTTATGATTTTGGTACATATTATGTGCAAACTCCAGGAGATCTCTGAAACCTGCTCTCTTCTCTCTTGCTCAGTGACAAAAGCTGCACTTTTTTTCTCTGGTAGTCAAATCCAACATCCGCTCTGACTCAATATCATCTGCACTTCAGGTATTGATCCTCTACCCTGCGTGTGTGCATGCATTTCCCTGCCATCCCTTGCTTTTTAGCCATCTCTCTCTCTGTCTGTCTGTCAGAGACCGAGGAGTGATGAAATCTCTCTGTCCCCGTGGCAACAGGCGGCACGTGGATTGAGGCCAGTGCTAGCAGATGCCTGATCTATGATAATGTCCATTGATAGGAAAATCAATGTAGCATTGATTCTTGGCCTAGTGTTCAGAGAGTAATGGAAGTGGAAGTAAAAGAAGGTGGGGGGGGGGGGGGGGGGGGGGGGGGGGCAGTGGTGAATGAGTTATCAGAAATAGTGGAAAAGTAAATCTGGTTTAAAAACACCAGAGAAAGAAAAAGAGAGGGACTTACTGGGAAAGAGACAGACTTGTTCAGATGGTAACTCTTTTAGGCTCAGTAAATGGCAACATGTTCAGAAACCCTATGGACTGAAACGGAGAGAGGCTTAAAAATGGAATTTGAAGAGAGAAAGAGTAAAAAAAAATCAATTTCCTCTGAAGCTGAATAACTTAATAATGATCTGGAGAAGTTTGAATTTTTTCTGCTAATTGCCTGTTCCCTGAACATGCAGGTCAGTACTTCCACTACTGGGTCAACAGACCATTTCACTTAATTGGTGGAATATATTTTTTAATTCAGTTAATACTCAGGAATTGAGTGGATCGTAGGCATTTCGAGTTTTTTGCGTACATAACGTTGTTAAAACGATCCTTGTTCAAACAATTAAAAACGCTGTATTATTCATGCCAGGCCAGTAGTTGGCGATGAGTGAGCATCCAATATGCATGACGTCACCATTTTCACAATTTCAAATTTTTTTAGTTTACGCGGAGACGGCATCGTTTTCAAAAACGTGCACTTTGAAACTCAAGCCGATCTCATGGTAACTCGTAAGTATTTTTTGAGGTGACTAATTCGTATGAATTTGTACGATTTGAATACGAATAAGTACGAATTTTCAAAAAGTCACCAGGAAGGACCCCCCCTAAATTTACCCGTCACTGGGGTCTAAACAAATAATACAAAAACGTACAAGTGAGGTCGTATGAGTAAGGGCGTACTAAATTCATACGGATTAGCCAACAGTTTTTGTTTTCAGGCCCCCAAAACAGCGTTATCGTGTAAATGAACGGCCAAATCGTACCATTTTTTTTACTTTTTTAGTTGAAAACAGTGTCATGTAAACAGCCCCTAAATGGAGCCAGATCTCAGATATTTAGTCACACCCTCCACCGAGACACAGGTCAGGAGGAGATGTCGTTTCGAGGGGGAGGGGAGGTTAACAATTTCAATTAAAGATTATGAGGGCATATGAATTTAAAAAAAAATAATGATGTGCACGGATAAATCATTTATAATTAACTGCAACATTCTGTAGAAAAATAAGAATGGTCATTTTTGATTTCATGGTGACTTTAAAGTAGTTGTGCCGTTATTATCTATCTTTCTTTCTGCACATTTACTATATATAAAGTTTCTTTGTCTGTGTGATTGGGAAAACAGAAGTTGCTGTGGAGAATAGCAGGATTGCATGGCATCTTGATCACTATGGCGACGCATGGACAGTCTCCCCGCTGCACACTCTCTCCCTCCCCACTTATGAAGTGAAAATGGGTACCATAGCAACGGCACACACTGTTTACAATATGTACTCTCACTTCATCACTGGCTGTTGATGGCTTCAATTTGCATGTACATTTTCCACAAGCATAAAAGATATATATAGAGATTCTCTGAAGAATGAGGGAAGGCTCTTTGTCCTACACTGGCAAGAATTTCAATTGGAAAAAAATTATTCTGTAAAAACATACTCTTATCTACGTTTTTATAAAACCAGGATTAGATTTTATTTATTTATTTTATTCTTAATCATAAATTGGTATTGAATAATACTTCGATTCCATTTTAAGCCACTTTCACTGTAAAAACAAATATATCTATAGGCCTACTTAAAGCCGTCAATTAATTGTTGATATAAACATAAAACCAAACCAAGTGTTTTTTGTTGAATTTTTGGGTAGAATTTCCTACTTTACTTGCTATTTTACAGAGACAGTCAAACAATATTTTTGCCTATTAAGTAAAAAAAGAACGGGGGGGGGGGTGTGATTGTAGGATTCTGGCAGCTCACTGGACCTCACGCTGGGGATGCTGTAGGGAAATGGATCCCTTACCAGGAAATCTATTAAATTATGGCACACCACCGTGCCAGGCTTGGAGCCACTCTCTGTTTTTAAAAATTCCTTATTAGCTGTAATTCAAAAATTATAATCAACATGGCTTGAATATAAAATGGATAATAGTAAGAATAATGACGGTAATAATATAAGGGCCAGGCAGGCAGCTGGTATGGGTCTGAATAGTGTTGAAGCTTCTCGTGCTTTGCTCAGCCTGATGGTTAATCTAGCACTATGTCCATCGTAGGGTTCTGCCCCTAGGGGGAAAAGCAGGGAGGGAGGTGGAGAGGCGAAAAGAGAGGGACAGATATAGATAGAGGGTGTGGATATACAGAGGTTTCAGGAGTGGGGGGGGGGGGGGGGGGGGGGGGGGGGGGGGGGGTTAATTTGCACATATTAAAGAAGGCAGAATTTCTCATTAAAAAGAGATTGAAGTTGATATATGCCGGGTTGTGCCTGACACACTGTACAT
The DNA here is from genome assembly GCA_030578255.1 of Tiaroga cobitis. Classification (NCBI taxonomy): domain Eukaryota; kingdom Metazoa; phylum Chordata; class Actinopteri; order Cypriniformes; family Leuciscidae; genus Tiaroga; species Tiaroga cobitis. Next base: position 14,672,444 of record CM060614.1, read on the forward strand.
TCTGATTGTGATAAGTCCTTGACAGAACAAAGAGGGCCCTCCCCTCTCCGGTGACCACAAAGACTGCCGTAGCCCAGGCTGAGTTCGGATTCTGCACTAACCCCTCGCTTCAAATGTCCCGTAAGATGATGTTCATTTGGAAAGTATTTTTAAATGGCAATTTGAGAAGGAATAGTATTTGTGGCATAATGTAAAATTAATTTCCACTCGTTTCTCCTTTTCTTAAACAAAGGCGAAAATCGGAGTTACAGTAAGGCACCTATAATGGAAGAAAACAGGGTCAAGCCAAGCATTAAAATACTGAACAGTGGAGCTTCACAAGACGTAAATAATATGCATGATAACATAATTTTAGCGTGATTAACTGGTTGCACTTTATTTTACAGTACGTGTACTTACCTAAGAAAGTACTGGGTACTAAATGATAACTACATGTTAACATAAGTTACACATGTAACTACACATAATTTCAGGTTTAGGTTTAGGGGTAGGTTCAGGGGTTCAGGGTTATTACCCAGTTATTGTAATAACTACACTGTAAAAAAATAGATTTTCATAATATATTTGTGAAAAAAAAGTGCTAGCCTACCGATTAACTTATTAACCTTTTCTATGTAAAGTTATATCCAATTTTACACTCCCTTGCAATGACAACGTAACACCATAAACCCTGAAACGACTGTAAAAGTAACGATACTTAATGTAAGTGCTTTTATAAGCTTCACATTTCAGGTTTAAATTTTTTATTGATTTGTTCCTATAATTTGAGCAAGACTCTAAACAGGTTTTAACCTGCTGTCTGGTGGTTTAGGTAATGCGTTTTTATGTCTTCTGATTGTTTACTTAACTTTTTTTTTTTTGGAAAAAAAAAAAGCGGGGAAAGCAGTTTTTGGCTGTACACTTAATTTTTACATTGGAAAATGTTTTTATTATTTCACGAGCATATAATTGTACAAGTAATAAATCTGTTACTTTGTTTGAGATGCAGAGCTTTGGAAATGATCCAATCAAAACAGCCGCTTTCTAAGGGCCCATTACCACTCTCCAAGATGATATTCATTATAAAGCAGTTATTTAAAATTAACCTCAGTGCTAATCCATGTAAAAAAAAAAATCAATAATTGCCCTACCATGACTGTAACCAGTTAATTGCAGTTTCAAAACAGACTCACTGAACCTAGTTCATTAAAAACTAAAATTTGGCCGCTGTATTTCTTCAAGTCATTTTATATTACAAGTTATGCAATCAAATCCTAGATGGGCCTTTCACATATTGTGGAGAAAGGCTATTCTAGCCTGGGCTTCATTGTTTCTGATCTGAAAAGCAGCATTTCTTTCTCTCGATCCCTCTCCCCGGACTGACGGTGGCCATTATGTGTCCTGTGCTGCAGCTTGATGCAGACAAAGCACAGCAAACACCACTAATTGTGGGTGTTGTGTAGCTGCCAGTGTTCGTACGGCCCCTCTCCCTTAACCTTAAGCATGGTTTCTCTCCCAGCAAACCTAAAAGCATCAAAACCATTCACACTCTGAAGAACATAAAACACATTCACATTTTGTTATCTTTTGTCTTGGACTTGATTTGGTCCCTGTCTCTCATGTGTCAAACACCTGTAGTTACAAACTTTCCGATCACGTTTAATAAAACATAGCGAGCGAGGGAAGACACAGAGACCGTCTTGTTCAGCTAATCCTTCAAAACAAGTGTCCTCCACTCTGCAAAATACTGGCCATGTGGCTCAACAGATGTCTAATGCCAAATAACTAAAGGCAACACAATTCACCAGACTCCTTTTTTTATCATATGAAACCGATTGAGAAAAGATGTAGTGGATTCCAGAGACTTAAGGGTTTAGAATCTGATTTGTGTGCTTGTTTATATTTTTATTCATGTGTGGTATGAACTTGATTTCAAGTCGCGGTGCTGTTATAGGCCAAGGGAGTTTGTGGGAGGTCTCTGGACTCATAGATTACATTGATAAATGCACACCTGACATCCGATGACCTCATCCTTTTTATATGTCAGCCTTAGGTTGACCATGTTTTTATTTAAATGGAAAATACTTTGGAATTTACAGGGGTTTGAATAACAGAGTAGGCCTAGTTGCCATGGTACATTCCCTTATCTGAAGAGATATTAGGCCCACTCACTTAGGCTATATAAACTGAAATACATTGTTACTTGACATACATACATACTTTAATCAGGTTTAACGTTTAATATAGCCTATAGTGTAATATTAAGACTTCATAATAGGCTACTAGAACCGTTTGCTTACTATCTGTAGTCTATTTATGCTTCTTGTAAAAACGACAGTGAAACGTATGGCTACATCCTAAAAATACACAGCATTGTTTAAAGGCATAACATTTCACAAGAGGAACACACTAGAGGCAGTTAGTCGACCCCATCCTTCACACACACACACACACACACACACATACACACAGACAGAGCGCGCGTTTGTTATTCTATCATGGTGAGGACTTTCGGTTGACTTTGTTGTCCACCTATGTATCGACCTATGTGTTCAAACTTACGTGGTAGACGTCATGTGTTGCCCTACTATTAGAGCCTACCAGGTGCCATCATTGAGCTGATGAAATAGATATTTTGAAGTGAGTGAGTTTTCGTGTAGGCTAGGCATCGCTCGCATATTTTCATTCGCAAAAAAAAAAAAAAAAAAAATTCAATATGGCGTCTACGCCGAAATGTCATAGGCCTACAGGCTACAATTCAAAATATTCAGCGCGACCCGTTTAAGTGTAACAAATTTATTGTAATTTTATATTCGATTGAATTTATTTCGATTATATTTTTATTTATTTTTATATTTTATTAAAACTTTTTTTAACTTGAAATTATAACTGGCCCCCTCTTCACCCAGAGGCACCTCTGGTTAGCCTAATTCTAACTACATAATCTTTCTACACAATACACACTTCTCGGAGTTCCCTCTAAAATGAGCGTTAGTCCTGCCGATGTTATCGTTAATAAATGCTCCGAATCTTACTTTCGCTAGTTCCATAGCAACGCATAATCTGCTGCTTATACTCAGGTAACTGTAATGGTCTTCTACTGGGGTTACCGGCCAAATACAGCGAACGGGCATCTGGGAGTTAAAGGGTTGAATAATTAATGAAGTCTCCTGAGATGTGCAGTGGCCCAAAGCAGCCCCTGTCCATGACATGCATGTTCACTGCACGGCTTAAAATGAAAGGGCCTGCTTCCTCAACAAACACACACACACACACACACACACTCTCTCTCTCTCTCTCTCTCTCTCTCTCTCTCACACACACACACACACACACACACAAACGCACGCACACACACACGCACACACACACACACACACACACACAGAGAGAGAGAGAGAGAGAGAGAGAGAGAGAGAGAGAGAGAGACCCGGTTTCGCTATGGCCTCTGCATAGGCGTAATGATTATTACAAACTGTCTATTTTATAGGACCCCAAACCCATCACAGAATTAGAAAACGTTCTGCATTTTTACATTTTCAAAAAAAAAAAAAAAAACATAATTTAGGCTATGCTATATGTGCTGACATTTGGTCCCCACAATGTAATATAAACCTGTACACACACACACGTACGCACACACGCGCGCAAACACACACACACACACACACACACATCCCTCTCTCACGAGAGTGGCTCTGCAGCATAATAGTGACAGCTGATTCTAACTCACATTTCCATAATTAACAAGCTAGCGGCAGGTGAGCCTATCACTGCATGTCTCTCCTGACCCAGAACAAAATGAATAGCTCTTCTTGTATCAAGAAATTATATGCAATTTACTCCTTCACTGCGACATTATAGGGAATAAGAATAATTTAAAGTACACCCCACCCCCCTTTTGACTATTTTATTAATTATGATGGGGGCTGCTCAGATAATGAACTGATATCTATTTTTACCCGATTAATACATGATGTTCAAAGATAGTCTGTCACATTTATCACGTTTGCCGGAATTATAATTTATCGTGCAGAGGATGGTTTTTCTATATATATATATAGCCTAAAAATCCTAATTGTATTTTTCCTTCAACTTAAATTTTAAATATATATAGGTTATATTACTAAATTAAATTTGACTATAATTTCGTTTTGTTAAAGGTATGAACACAACAACACATCTTAAGAATGTTATTTACTAAGCCACACACACACACTGTGTGTGTGTGTGTTCTTAAATTACTGTAACTGTAGGCTACTGTTAAATATACTCGTATTGAATCATTACCTATAGCAGCTTATTAACATCTATTTGTCACCATAAAATGTACTAAAAAACATCTTAATGCACAATGTAAAACCATATGATGACAAGAAGTTCCTCAGATTTGGCCTTTCCAGCAGCTGTTGCCTAATAACAAAAAAATATTCAGAGCAAAGACACAAAATAAACACACCATCAGGGTAACGCGCAAGAAAATGATAAAATGCAAAACTCCAAATTTCCCGTAAATTATAGGTAGCCTAGGCTACTTTAAACGTAGCCTACATCAAGCCTTTTTTTTTTTTTTTTTTTTACAAAAATGTAGGCTACAGTAAAATTACTTCTTTTGAAATTGTCTAGGCTACTTTCATTTTACCGTGTACGATACGTTTTACTTTAATTTCTTTGCATTCTTTTCCCGTTAAAATGACTAATAATTCTACAGTGTTCTTCCGTTGTTTTATAACAGCTTTAATGATCCGCATAAATATCATAACCATTTAGGCCTATACAGCCGTTTAGCTAGGCCCTATTTGTCTTTTGTAAAACATGCATAGGAAAATGCACGTGTATTTTCTCTATTATACCTCATTGATTAAGTTCATATCCTGTCATAATATTCTACATTTATGGATAATTATCAGTGTTTCAGCGTGCGTTTTGGAGCCGTTATCTCGCGGTGGCTAAGCTCCAGTCCTGTTCCTCGCTGCTGTTCAGCTCCGGCTGCGGCAGTGAAAATCAGCACACACCGCTGAGAGGCCTGCTGTTACCCAGCACAGGGAAAGAGTGTGTGAGCGAGCGTGCAGACCCCGGCTGAATGAAAACGGCCGAGAAATAAACGGATTGTGAGTAGAAACACGTTTGTGTTTATGTACAAGTTTTTTATGGATATGATGGAAAGATAGGTAGATATGCAGCCAGTATGTGACATTATTGATTAGAGCGATTTACTTCCAGTTAGGACATGTTTTCTGTGCCGTATGCTCCTGTTCTGAGCCCAGAGACAGGGTGACAGGGCAGATTAATGTCACGCAGGGGCTCAGACCCCCCTCTCCCACATGCAGAGGTCAGTTCCCAATCCGCACCAACCGCCTGCAAAAACCACTGCGGAGATTCAAATGGTCACTTTACAGTAGGCCTAAGGATAAAATGAGCTTTTATATTTCACCTTTTTTTTTACTCTATTTGCCTTGCTCTTGAAGTATTTTATTTATAAGTAGCTGTTCTTTTAATAAATGTAGAAATAATTTGATTAATTAGAAATAAGCAACAAAGGTGAAATCACTTTAGGTTTTGTTTAATTTGATTACATGTTAAAATAGAATCACCATGTATACCACACACACACACACATACACACACTACCTATATATATGTATATATATATATACAAGTAGATTTAATTACACAATAAATTCTTGCACACACACACATTAGTGTTACAACCCACCGAAATACTGAATTAACTGTAACAATAGTAATCGTTGTACTTCACAGTAATTTACACAGTTTAAAGATAAACAGTAGTTTTCTAAACTTCTTTAGTAGCAGATAAGCATGGGAATATTAGGCTACACTTTATTTTAAGTTACAGAATTATACATATACGTTTAATTATTAATATTAATGAACTAGATGTAGGCTACTTACTATAGGGTTAGGTTTATGATTAGGGTTTGTGTTAGGGTTAGTTGCATGTTATGCGTAATTGTATTGTTACATGTAACGTGTTACATTGACAATGTAAAATAAAGTGTTACCGAATATTAGGCAATTAAAGAGTTTGAGATTTAGCACACACAAAAAAAAAAAAAAACACTGAAACAAAATGTCTTACAATATTGTTTAGACACACTGTAAAAATGTCTCCTCTCCTATTTTTTTCTGACTGTCTGGCTCTTGTATGAAAATAAATAAGCATGTCTACTGCAGGATTGATTCTAATCAGTTGCTCTAAACTTATTAGCGTGTATTTCTTGGTCCCGTCCATTTAGCGGTTTAGGGGTTTAGGGGTAGGGGGTGGCGTTACTTCGGAAGAAGAATAAGCTTGTCTGCGTATGAAGAAAGATGTGTCTGAGTCCCACCGGGCCACACTGGGACCATTATCCAACAGGAGTGAAACCTGTGGGGGTCCATCGCAGGAGCCGTGGGAGGGAGGATGAGTTTGGGGGAGGCCCAGGACTGTATCCCTGTACCCAGCCCCGCTAATCTCCCTCAATGGCGGGGGAGGACACTTACTGTAAGGACAGAGAGGAGGTGGAGAGTGTAAGACGGGCCCCTCGAGCCGGAGGAACAGCTCCAAACTCACAGGATCACGGTGAAACACAACTGTGCAGGAGCAATTCAGAATGTGACCTGCAAAGCCTGGAAGATGATTTTCAGGAAATTATTTACTGGAAATAATAAGTTATGAATCAAAGATTTTTCTCAAAGCTTTGTGATTTAATAAATCTCAATTGTATTTTTTACACATAATATTATGGTTTATACTTTTTACAAATACTGAAACAAAAAGTGTAACCAAATTTTTTTCAGTAACACTGGAAAAAAATATGTATACCTTTTGACTTATAATATTATGATTTAGACTTTTTACTTTTTATTTTTCTGTGATTTTTTTTTCTGTTTACATTAGCCTAATCCAATTAATGAGTGCTTTGGTTGTTTGTGATTTGAGATCTTTCTAACTAATTAGAAAATAAATAAACAAGCAAGTAAAAAAGCAAGCAAAAAAAAAAAATCTTCAGCTTATAATAATAATAATCCCACTAAACAATCCATTAATGTTTTATTTAAATACTGAAAATATGTAGCACACATTATTTATTTATTTAGTAGTTAGTTAGTTATTTAACCACAAAATTCAGCTTCAAAATTCAAAACTACAAATATTTTTGTTCAGGCACCCAAATGGACAAAAGCGGCCCTTTCTGGGCTACCCAGGAGAGCCAGGGCTGGTGTCCCCATAGGCCTCTGGCAGACTGATTGAAACCGTTGATGTTGGACAGGACGAGTTCAGCTGGAAACAAGGGGGATGGGACTGAAGAGGGGGAGTGTCCAAACTCACAAGATGTGAATGAATAAACCCAGAGGAAGAGGAGGAGGAGGAGGAGGGGTGCAGCTAAGAAGTGAAGAAAGATAGAGCATACAACAAGCAAGAGAGAAAGACAGAGAAAGAAAGTCAGAGAGAAAGCAAGCGGTGGAGAAAAATAGAGAGTAAGTGAGAAAGAAAGCAAGAGGAGGGGGGAGGCAGCAGCCATGTGTTTAAACAGCCTGGACATGATTGACAGGTCTGATAAGGCAGGAGAGAGAATAGTGTGTGTGAGAGAGGCTGGAGGTGTGTGTGTGTGTGTGTGGGGGGGGGGGGGGGTATCAGTCTCCGAATCTGACTGGGAGAGGAAAGTGAGCTATTAATTACTAAAGCAGAAGCAGATGTAGCAGAATGGTGCCTGAACAGCTGGAAATCATCAGCATGAACGAAACAGGGAGGAGAAAGAAAGGTGGTAGAAAGAAAGAAAGAAAGAAAGAAAGAAAGAAAGAAAGAAAGAAAGAAAGAAAGAAAGAAAGAAAGAAAGAAAGAAAGAAAGAAAGAAAGAAAGAAAGAAAGAAAGAAAGAAAAAGAAAGAAGTGAACAGTTCATTAGATGCTGAGAGTGGGCAGGATCTCTGCTGATGGGTTTGATTTAATAGTACAAGCATGCGGCTTCAGTGGTTCAGAATCATCTGGAAGGATGTTTGATTGGGCCTTTAATCCTATTCAGCTTTTTCTTTTGATAAAGAACCAAATAGAAAAATGTCATTACATAGAAAAAGAAATGTTACATAGAAAAAAAAGGATAGCATGAGACCACCCAATAATAATAATAATTACTAATAATACAATTATTATTATTATAAATTGCAATTGTATTTGCACTCTTTTGTGCCTACTAAATTGAATTCTTTTCCTAATGAGTTCTTTTGCTGTTTGTGATCCCTGTAAATCAAATAATTATCAAACTAGCTAGAAAATTAATAAACATGTAAATAATTTAAGCAAATATAGTCTGCTAATAATTCCACTAAATAATTAATGCATGTTTTATTTTAAACGCTACACTAAACAGACTGAATGTATATATGATAAGGAATGAATTATGAATTTACATATATATATATATATATATATATATATATATATATATATATATATATATATATATATATATATATATATATATATATATATATACATAAATTCTAATTTATCCCTAAGGATAATTATATATATAATTATTAGTTCTTTCAAATCGATTAACATGTAACATAAGTATTTGTTTATATAATATATATATGTCTGTGTGTACACACCATGTATGCATATATATGTGTGTGTGTGTTTGTGTATGTATACACACACATACACATATATATATAATATAAATCACACATATATTATATAAACAAAAACTTTGTTTTTAATCATGCGATTTATCACGATGCGATAAAGATGCGATTAATCATGATTCTGATTATATATGTGTGTGTGTGTGTACACACCATGATTTATGCATATATATGTGTGTGTGTGTGTGTGTGTTTGTGTATGTATACACACACACATACAGTATATATAATATAAATCACACATATTTTATATAAACAAAAACTTTTGTTTTTAATCATGCGATTAATCACGATGCGATAAAGATGCGATTAATCACGATTCATCAATTTGACAGCACTAATAATTCTATAATAATAAAGATAATTATTTAAAAGAGTTTATATAAAACCGTTAAATAACATAAACATTTCAGTACAGATTAGCACAGGAAGAGGATGAATTGGATAAATTTGAATAAAAGAGAATTGAAGCAAAGATTTCTGTTTACAAAACTCTGCTCCTGTAATTCACCTCAGATATTCGTCTCATCCTATGAGCGATGATAACTTGAACGTCTGCCTTTCCCACATTTTTAAACACAGGCCGTCTTTAATGGCTCAATTAATTAGCAGACCGGAGCTCAAAACACACATTTTCATTGTGATCGAATAATATACCTAAATTTCAATTTGACATGGTCATTGAGGGTTACAGTTCTGGCGAAAATGAGAAAGAAAAGGAGCATAAATCAATCACCTCCCCTCCAGCTCTGTCAGTTCGCAGCTTTTGTTACCTACCTGTAAGCTGAATCCATTCCTTACAGGCAGCAGGGGTGAAAATGAATCGTCCCTAAGGATCTTTAGTGGGATTTTTCTATCTGAATCACCCCCTCCAGTGCACCTGGTGGAGAGGGAGTGAGCGACACAAGGCTTTAGCAGCTCTATGCCCTCGTCCTCCTATTACTCCATCTGCTCTCGGAGCGGGCATTTACACAAAGACATCACTAACTGGGTGGAAAGGGACTAAATATTTGATTTATCACTGCCGTGCAAATGGAATAAAAATATTATTGAACACCTCTTAAGTCAGATTTAGCTCGTAAAAGAGTTCCTTATTTAATCATGGGAAAAGCGCAGCGGCACCCCCCACAAAATGGGACGTTTTACAAATTTCCAAGAATGCTTCCATCCGATTAAAATAAAGCGAAGATTTTTTAGATGCGTAAATGCTGTCACTGGCCCCATTGTGTGCGTGTCGCTTTGAGCGTATCAGGCTGGGGCGGAGGGGTCAGGGGTCAGTGTGTGGTCAGTAGTGTGGACAGCTTGATGAAGCTGAGGGGAGAGAGGGGCCTGCTGTTCCCACAGCAGGAGCGGTCTGTGCTGGGCAGGGACAGTGGGCAGGTCCCTGGGGGGTCATGCTGAGAAATGGGTTCCACTCACCAAATAGCAAACACAAGCAGAGACTGCAGAAATATGGGGGTTCTTGAGAGTAGAAGGGGGAAATAGTTATATAGTTAATAGTGTCTATCCCCCGGTTTCACAGACAAGGCTTAAACCCAGTCTAAAATGAATGTTTGAACGGTTTTAAATGAACGCAACTTACACTGGCATATCTTAAATGTCAGTGCCATTGTTTTGTCTGAAGATTCAGACCAGTAATGTGTTTTTCTAAGGCATGTTTATAAAAGCTACTTAAATGTCCTAATTAAACCAAGGCCTAATCCTGGTGTAATCTAAGCCAGGCCTGTTTTCCTGATCATGCATGGGGGGAAGAAATAATGCAAGTGGCTGATGCATTGACACTGATAAATATCAATGCAACATTCTAGTGTGGCAACTACATTTAGGCTGTGCGATAACTATACTATTGTAGTTAAGGGGGAAGTGTTAAAGGGATAATTCACCCAAAAAAATTAAAATTCTGTCATTTACTCCCTCTCATGTTGCTCCAAACTTTTTACCTCCTGCTGAACACAAAAGAAGATATGTTGACAACTATTTTTGGTTCCCATCAATTCCCATTGACTTCAAAAATACAATGGAAGTCAATAGGAACCAAAATAGTTTTATCAACATTCTTCAGCAGAAAGAAAGAATTACACACAGGTTTGAATCAACATGAGGGTGAGTAAATGACAAATTTCCTTTTTTGGGTGGAATAGCCTTTTAAATTATGGAAATATATTTGAATTAGAATCTAAAAGCACTTAATTTGCACTTAATATAATTCTTCTCATTTTAACTGGAGCCAATTTAACCAAAGAACTCTGTAATTGGAATAATTGTGATCCTGTATTACAAATGAGACATTCTTTTAATCAAAAGTAGTTTGCAAGTCTCTATTCCAGCACAACTTGGATTTAAATGCATACAGAAATTCAGTAGAAAACTAATCATCTTATTTGAATTGCTACGCTACAACAAATGATAAACAAATTAGTTATAACTTTTTTTTTGGTAAGTTATACAAGATTAAACTAATTTAAGTCAGTTTAATGTTAAGTTGAAATTATTTAAATAGCCAAGTTGGTTGTACTTAAAATCTAAGGGAGTAAATTCTTTTATGTGTGTTCAGTAAAAAAAGGCACTGCAAGATGCAAGAATTGTTATAAACAGATTTTAATTTACCACTGAAAAAAGCGCAACACTACAATCTCAGTGTTCAGAATTTCTTAATATGAAGCAGGACTCGTGTGGTTTCACTTTCGATTTTTTAAATACAAACTTTAGAGATTTTGCATAATTTCTGTACAGATACATGAGAACGTGGACATACCACATCTATAACGTATAAAACCACAGCAATAAAACGGTGAAAAAAAAGAAAAAAGAGAAGTCCCTGCACATACAAAAATAAATTAATACACTTTATTCAGTCACCAGTCTTGTGTAAAGCCTGTTGAAAAAGTTCTGAACACACCGACAGTGCTTTAAAACAGTCCTTCACACCACTAAGTGAATCACAAATATGTATTTACAACAGAAAAGAGGTAAAGGTGTGCTAAACTAAATCTTATTTATTCTGACAGCTTATTCTTAATATGTATCTGTTGATTTACATAGCAACAAAAAGAAAAGGGGAAAACAGGCGTATTTACAAGACCACAAAAATCATCAAGTAGGCTTTTTTCTTTTCTTATAACTTCAAACACCAGACATATTCATCAAAATGTTTACAAGACTCAAAAGAGCTGAGAATTTTGTACAGTAGTATAAAAACATTTTGTGAGTTGAGCGTTAAAATATTACCTTGCGCCCAACATGCAACAAATGCAAATAAATAAAAAAAAGAACAATAGAAAGGTGGCTTCAAAAATGATCAATGCAACACGAACATTCGAAATCAGTTTTTTTCTTTCTTCAGTGTAATCACTGTACAGGCAGAGATCTGCAACTCTCTGAACTGGTATTGCCTGAGTGACGCCGATTGGTATTAATCAATTTCACAAAAATGGATCGACTGGAAAAGGGGGAGGGGGGAAGAGACTGGCAGCGTCTCCAGCACGCGGCCCCTCGCTGAGAGCTTGGAGATGGGGCCAGGCACTTGGGTTCAGGGCCTCATCTGTGTCCTGGCTTGAGAGGTAGTTGCTCTTCAAAGAGTGCAGCAGGGTCAGTGAGACAAATTTGTGGATCTTTGGGACCCCTCCTCACAGGAGAAGCTCAAGATCGGGATGCAGAGAAGGCCTTCATGGTGCACAAATGTCAGCTTTGAAACATTTGATGCCTTTAAATACACAGACGGACAACTATGACAGGGCTTTTATTAAGATTATCATGAGACGTTCCTTGTTAAAGGGGTACAGAGAGGTAACAGCGGTGAGCAGATACTGTTCCAGAAGCGCCACCATCCGAGACCTCCGTCTACACTTTCCGCCCACAGAGACTCGCACCAGCGTGTCATTTTCAGCACACTGGCAGAGTGAGAAAGACTGTGTCTGTGTGCACATATGTGTGTGAGCCTGTCATTTGGCCCCCATGGGACCCAGTAAGTTTACAGCAAGTGATTTACTCAAACTCAGTGCAGCATGTTGTTTGCCAGATGGGCATCAAACTGGCAAAAGTGTGTGTGTGTGTGTGTGTGTGTGTGCTCAAATCAAGGCTGGTGCTGGTGAGGCTTTCATGCGGTGGGTGAACGTTCTGGTCTTGCTGCTCTTCTCAGATTGCCAGCCTCTTGGGGTGGACAGATGAGAGGGATCCAGAAGGCAGAACTCCTCCAACATGATGTTTTTTTGTTTGTTTTTTAGCATCAGGTCTTCTCCTGTCCTGTTACAGACACAGCCTTCTCCCCCAGTCTCTGAATAAAACAAGCACACACTTTCAATAATCACAGCATTGTCAAAGTGCAACTTAAAATCTATACTTTATATTGAATATTTCAAAATGAATCATATGTGTCAATACTTTTGTCTGTTTGATATTTGCAGTACCAGCTCCAGTTTTAGGAGTGTTGTTGTCGTTGTGCATGGCGAGGAAGGGGTTTGTGGAGATGGCTGGCTGCATGCCGGGCAGGAGGCTGTTGATTGGCTGATGTATGTCATTCTGCTGCTGCTGTTGTTGCATTAACTGATAGAGCAGAACCTGCTGCTGTTCCTAAACAGACAGACAAACAGAGTATGATGAGAAGTCTAGACAAATATGGCACACCCACAGACTGCCCACAGACCGTCTGATGCATATTGCACAGAAAATGGCAAGAGTTCCCTCAAAATTGCAATTCCAAATTGTTTCTACAAGCAGCCAGGATGCTAAAATAAACACTTCTGAGAAAGACCCATTATGGATGCTCATAATTAACCGGTTAACCGACATGGTGTTTTGTATGCAAACATTTATATTCCAATTTTCTTGGAATTATGCATGATTTCGGATTCATCTGTCCGTAAACATTACAAAAAGACAGCATCATCTTGCCTAATAAGATTGATCATGGCCATAATAAGCTGCAATGTGGGCTATCCTGATATCGAAAGTCACATGAAGAATTGTGAATGCTATATTCTGTGGATGTGTGCTGGAGAGTGTGTAGGTGCTCCGCTTACCGGCGTGACCTGCTGGGAGTTGAAAATCTGCTGCAATTGGTGCTGATGGAGGAGGATCTGCCTGTGCTGTTCGGTGAAAAGCCTTTCCGCACTGCAAACAAAAGTGCATAAGCCCCCATAAGAAAACTAAATGTGTAACATTTCAAAAACATCTTGGCCATGGCCAGACTAAAGTATAAAATCTAAATTAAAATGCAATGCTTTCTGTATGCTAAAGTAAGAACACTAATGATAACTAATGGATAGGAGGGTCGTTTAAGAAGACACCATCAGCTGTTCAATCTGAACTACAAGACAAGTTTGTTTCAGAGGCAGACGTACAGGCGCAAAAACACAAAGGTGTAAGAACTAAATGAGCAAGTGTGGGGAAAAAAGGGCAAACAAGCCAATCCTCACCTGGTTTTCACAGTGGCCATGCTGCTGCATTCCAAAAAGAGCAAGCAAAAGAGAGATCGGGAAGCAGAAAAGATATGAAATTAAGCAAATATGAATGCATCACAGTGCCAAGCTGTATGGACGAATCTCATGAATATGTCCGTCACAATTCACCCAAAATAAAAATAAAACAAACAAAAGCTTTATTTCAATTAAAAATAAAATGTATAAATATACATAAAAATACATATTTAAAAAAAAAGTATTTTAATATAGTATATTTATACGCTATAATTCAAAAGATTGGGGTCACAAAGTTTTATTTAAAAGTAATTCATATTTGTTTATTCAAATAGGTGCATTAAATTGATCCAGTGACATTTATATGCTATTCTTTTGAACTTATTTAAATATAATCCACAAAAATATTAAGCAGCACAACTGTTTTCAACAAAATAATTATAAATGCTTCTTAAACACCAAATCAGCACATTAGAATTAAATGACTTCTGAAGGATCATGTGACACTGAAGTCAGGAGTAATGGCTACTGAAAATTCAGCTTTACCATCACAAGAATAAACAACGTTAAAATATTAAAATAGAAAGCAGTTATTTTAAATGGTAATAATATTTTTACAGTATTTTTTTTATCAATTAAATGCCTTAGTGAGCATGGAGGACTTCTATCAAAAACATAAAAAAATGCATACATACCCCAAACTTTTAAATGGTAGTGTATGTTGCATTTATTTTTTATTAATTTAATATTTCCATGAGATTCGCACATAATTCCACATCTTCATCAGCATCACCTGCCATTTCATCGCTAATCCAGACCATGTTATCATGACCCTGAAATACGGATCCTCAACTAAGGCCTCCCACTTTAAAGTAAATCCCAAATGAATCAGGTTTATTACTTAAAGGCTAAGAAGACGAGTGCCAGTTTGTACCTGTTACTGAGGCTGTTGGACATGGGCAGGGATGTGCTGGTAGCTGTTGAGGGATGGGGCAGGGGGCTGTTGTTCTGGAGCACTCGGTTTATGGCGCCCACGATGCCACCCATGGCCAGGTGGTTCCCTTGCAGAGCGCCCATCAGGCCAGTCACCCCGGCTATGGCAGGTAGGGACGAGTTGGCATTGCCAGGCTGGACGGCCACCCCGGCCATGCCGACTCCGTTCACCTGCTGCTGGGGGGGACTGTGGGCCGCAGAAGGAGGGGTGGAGAGAGAGGACGTGCTACTTCCGCTACTATGGCCACCAGACAGGGGATCCTGAAAGGAAAAGAAAGAATAGAGAAAGCACAAGAGCGTGAGAGAGAGAGAGGGAGAAAAGAGAGGTCAACGTGAGAGAGGCACCTCCTGTACCTGTCCAAACAAAGAGATGCATCATCATACGAATAACATTTTAAATTACAGGAAGCTGCAAATCACTTAAACTTCACACAGCCACCAATTATCAGAAAAATCTGACTTTACGATGCAACTACGTACAACACCATCACATCACTGAAACACTCGACTAGGGGTGGGCGATATGACCAAAATCCTATTTTACGTTAGGAGACATTATATTTCACGAAAAACTGTGTGTGTGTGTATACTCACACACATACATACCACAATTGTTATTTTTTGTTTTATTTTAAGTAATTAAAAATAAGAACAAAAAAGCAAAAGGACAAAACACAAATTAAGTTTTCAGGTACAGTAGGTTTATATAACGAATAGTAAGTACTAGGGTAGTCAAAAGTACCGGTACTTCGGTACCAAGTCAAAATTAAAAAAAACGTAACGGTACTAGTCCATCTGCAGTACAGGTAGTACGAGAACCGTGTTAATTCACTACCCGCTGATAAGCTCTGCTTTCAAATACTCCTGTCTGTATTTGTATGAGAGCTCTGTGAAGAGCGTCCAAGGTTTCTTGCAGCGTTGAGCATTGTAGCCAATCACAGACATGTTTGTTGAGCACATGAACCCAATCGCCCATCAGAAGCGTTCAAGTTAGTCAATCTCTCAATAGGAGTTTGTTCAGCGTGAACGAATCATTTCGTTATAGCCAACAAAGTATAACGACGATGTAAATAAGAGATTCATTCATTGTGCAGTATAGACAGATTTTTTTTTTGTTATAACAGGAGTTTTCACTCAGTGAGACTGCACTGCAGCTAAACTGAAGTGATATCAGCTTCATTGATTAAAAAGGCAGCGCTCTTAGATCGCTTTCTGATAAAACCCATTCATAATTTGAAAAGTGTTACTTTTCATGCTAAGTACACACTGCAAAGTTTAGAGAGTGACAACCGTTTTAAAATGAGGGATTGAATCTGAAACTGTGATGTTTGACAACAGGCAGGGCAAAAAAACTGATATATCGAAACAGATCCGTGCATTCAAGTCTTAAAGTGTAATTGCAATAGACCTGCCACTTGTTCTGTTACCTGTGATGCGTTTCTTTGTTTTTCATTTTATTACTAACCTTTCATTAGATTTTTTTAAGGCAAGTTTAACTGAACGATATTTGAAGGTTGCAAGCTAATTTTTTTTTAATGGATTTACTTATAATAATTAGTAGTATTAATAATGAACTCATTTAATTTAATATATTTAATTTTAAAATTGTAAAAAAAGAAATGAAAAAAAAAAAACAAAAGAAAAGGAAAACAATAGTCACAAACGTTCTCTCTATGATACTGAAATGAGTACCAAGAACCGTGAAATTTGATTGGTATTGGTACTGAGTAAATTAAATAAATGTAAAAATAAGACACTGCATAGGCTTCACTGCATGTATAAACAAAATATAAATTGATTCTTATTAAAGCTACAAAAGTTATTTAGTCAAGAGCAGTGAGTGATTTTCTTCCTCTTGTGTTGTTTGATTAACATTAATGATGCAGACAGTAGCAGGCATATTAGCCTGCTGTCACTTTAAGACCTCATGCACGGATCTATCATACTGACACATTTTTCACTTAAGACATAACTGACTGTTTACGTGAATACTCCCCACAATAGGCCTTTTTTGGACAATTGTGTGTGTGTATTTCACCTTTTACATGCAAAAAGTCGCGAAAGAGAACCGATTTGGGGATCACATGCTGTCTGAGAGGTGGATTTCCTTGCGAGCACTTGCTGTCTGTGTCAGACAGCACGAGCACATCGAGTTATTTTATTTTCATGGTTTTTGGGCTTATTAACATCATGCACATCCTCCTTATTTTCTTATTCATTCATGTTTCTTTATCACCCTAGCATGTTTCTTTATCACCCTAACATGTCAATAACTAAGTAGTACTGTGCTACGCAGATATATTTACATACTGTGACATAAGCAATATAGCAAAATCTATAACGATAGACAATTTACATCGTCGCCAAAATATGCATCGTCATACCGCCCAGCCCTACACTCAACTTTGTACAGATATACATAATATAACACTTGACTCAACTAAAGAGGTGCTCAGTCCCAGCAGATGGCATCTGCAGAGCAGGGGTAGAGGAAGTTACCTGAGTGGGCAAGGGTTGAGAGGACTCTGTTAAAACACTGCTGCCTAGCTGAATGCTCTTGCTGTGCAGCATGTCTGGAGGAGAGAGAGATTTTGCAACTTGACATGAATGCGGAGACCAGATTAGCTAGAGTTGAGCTGGGAGAGGAGGCTCCGTGAGCAGAACAGAGGGGAGGAAGGGGGTCGGACGGGTGAGAGGTGGTCTCGTATGTGTGTATGTGTGATTATGTGCATCGGGAGGAGGGGGTGTTTGGGGTGGGATTGGACTGTGACTGTCCAGATGGAGTTTGTGAAAACTGTACGGGTAGACAAGAGGCAGAAGGTAGTGGAGACTGCTCACCTGGGTGAGTGTTGCTGGGGTACAGAGGAGATGAGGCAGTGGTGGCCGTGGTGCTCGCGGGGGTGAAAGGCACAGAGAGCTGAGCGCTCAAGAGCTGCAGTCGTTCCTTCTTCATGGTAAGAGTTCGGATTTGTTCCTCCAGGCGCCTGTTTTCCACCTGGAGCTGGTGCAGGGACTTTAGCATTCCCAGAACTGGACAAAAAACCACACACACATAAAAACATACCCATCAAATAATCTTAAAGCATCTTTTTTAGAGCCGTTTTATAGCAGAATTACAATTTGTATATTTGTAATATATGTAATGTAATGTAATATACTTATATTTAAAGTTTGCATCGATTGTGTTATTTTTCTGTTCATTACAGTGAAGAAGTTTTAAACAATCTGTAATTTAAGTATGAAGTGATATATAAAAAGAAAGTGGACTTGACAAGATTTGACGGCAAAAATAAAAGTGGTTACAAACCACCGACATAAAGTCTTTCAGAAGCAGCGAACCCGATACCACAAGCACTAAAACTACATCGGCACAAGTGCGGTTCAAGACCTCCAGAAGGAACTACAACGACAGACTTCCGCTCTTTCCCGCACGCTCGTGGAGGATCACACGGCACTGATCAGGGGGGCGGCAACCCCGAGCCAAATGCAAACCAGATGCACTGTCAGTGAAACAGCAGAACTGGTCCCATATCAGCGGCGAACAGAAACACAACCGTCCTAGTGCTTCCTGTGCAGGCATCTCCATGCATTTATCAGACTTCCCCCACGTCGTCAGAGGAGCCTCTATCATAACGGAAACAGCTGCTGCTCATTCACACAATCCTGACACTACAAACCGACCTGCCGCTACTCAGAAATTCACTACTACCTCCTCGCAAAAATTACTTAGCCGATCATGAAACTACACAAGCTACAGACAGGTAATGAAGCTCATAATTACGGTGGCATTAACCAATAAATTAATTACTCACATTATTGGGACGGATGTAATTACAGGCTTCAAACAGGGCATATTATTTGACTGACATGCAGTAAAATACCATTTATGACTTAGTTATTCTTGCTTTAAATAAAATATTGAGTGAAAGCAATAGACCCAAGTTTATCATTATGCACCCTGAGATTAAAAGGGATGAATTAAACTCAATACAACAGCAACAATTTTCATGAGATGAGCCAACTTTCAATGACCATAAATAATAAAGGCTTTTAGTGTGCTAATGAGAAATTAATTTAAAATGCATTTTGATATCTACTGTAAACCCTCTCAGCTAGACTTGTAAAAATCAATGAATTCCTGTTGTAATATTTTCAATGCAAAAGCCAGTGTGTAGTAAGTGGGTTTCCAGGGTGTTGCTGTTGCTATATGGTTACTAAGCTGAGTGAGTTTTAGCATGTTGCTATGCAGTTGTTAAGGTGTTCTGGGTGGTTGTTTACTGCCAAGGTCAAAAGAGTCAACCTGGAAGTCTATTACATTTTGTCCCTAATAATGGCTCTGCTTTTTTGTTTTGTTTTTGCTCTTTTTATCATCTGCCAGTTGAAAATCCTAAGTTGTATCACTTAAAAAATAGCACTTGCCTTCTCAACAAGCCACATAATTTGAGGAACTATTCATGTCTCTGAGGGATGAGTTACGTAAAGTTTAATACTCAAGCTGGTTTAACTGGATCCTATGGCTAAACAACATCCGCAGCAAGACCAACACAGTGACATCAAGACAAGGCCAAACAACTCTGTGCTTAAATGTTGAGGTTTAGTATTATACACAGAAGCAACATCATTATAAAAGTGTAAAAAAGCCTCTCACCATCTCCTTGTGGGCCCTGTTGTAGGAGGAACTGCTGTCCTTCGTTCCATTGCCGTTCCAGCAGCTGGTCAATGCTGGTGGCCACAGGGGGCAGCGCATCCGAACCAGAGCCGAGTCCTGGAACCAACGGTCCTGACGAGTCATATCGGATATGAAGCCCACTTAACGGAGACCTAAAATTATATTCAAGAAGACAAGTGAGATACATATACACACAGCTAAATTTGACTCTAAAATGTCACACGCTAAAATGTGAATTCGTGTCAGAGCAGGTAAGCTAAGCATCAGTGGTACTAGGGCTGGGCAATATGGCCAAAAATATGAACAAAATATATTTTTTCCATATCATACGATATTGATATTTATCACAAAATTAAATGTACCATTAATGGGGAAGGAAATGCTTTCCATATATTTGTTAGACCTTGAGAATGAATCATGTAAACTTCACAATTAAACTCCATAGAGTAGCTAGTAGCTACCTTTTAATTTAGGTCCCCATGAAATCCATTTTACTCTCCCCTAAATTCAATGTTCTCCATTTTATTTTATAGGGGACTGGTTTTTGTATGATTTAATACATATTTATATAAACTTTAACAATTTAATCAAGCTTTTAAAATGTTATCAAATGAAAATTCAATTATTTTTTGTCAAATACAGAACTGCACAACAGAACTAAAAATGTAAAACATGGATGAATAAAATATATTGGTTGTATGATATTCCTTAGAAATTAGAAGTACATTTTAGTATACAGTAGCAAGAAATTTGTCATAATTTCTTGAAGTTAAACTAAACTTTTCTTTAGGCGGTTTGTTGTGAGGATCTTTCCGATTTAGTTTCAGGTTCATTGTGCATTTGACTGGTTTTTCTCAAATAAAATGGTGAAAAGCTTGTGAAATGACTCAAACCAGCTCTGGAGATGAAGTTCATGTGTTCATGTCATGTTCATATATTGAGAAGGCAGACGCTGAAAACAGTCAGTACCACGTGTGTGAGTTTGTGTATCAGATGAACGCCGTTCATTCACACAGACCCGTAGAAATCACTTATTACCAACATGCACTCGCTGGCTGTTGTCACGTTTATTTCTACCATGTGATAGGCTGTTAAATTAATCCACTGAGTTAAAATGTCCAGAGCTTATAGGTATTAATGTAAATCTTATTGCGAATTTCATTTACAAACAGATACTAGACCACTGCTGTATTAACAACACAGCTGAACTCCTTGTCTGGCATAATGCCTTCAGAGGCACACGCACTGCTCTGTAAAGCCAAACAGAGTTCAAAGCTCGTGCAAGTGAGAGAGCCTGGGCCTGCATCTCTGACACCATAAATCTCAGTACGCTCTTGTTTGGACATATAGCATTCTGTGTTATTATGAATGCATCCAGCTCTGGGCTCTACATCAGGGATCTCTGGCGAACGTGAATCTATCTCTGGGGTAATTACGACTGGGCTGAGATCCGCACCACAAGGCAATAAATCTCCAGCACAGGACTGTGAATCCATATCATCCTGCATGGCTGGTCCGGTGTGGATCACAAAAAAAGCAGATACAGATTTATGCAGTTAATCTGAAAACAGTGCAGAATGCTTCTGAATGAGATTCGTGGACATGTGTGATATATTTAAGGCCCATTCACAAAAAAGAACAGGATGCAGCATAGTGGAAAGCAAAAATGTGTTGTGTGAGAATGTCCCCTTATACTTTAAATACTGAAATTGCTAACAGGCAAAACAGTTTACACACAAAATGACAAGCTAAGATTTTACACTGATTTTGAGCTAAATGCATTTCACAAAAAAAATAAAACTGATGTGAAAAAAAGTCCATTACAGCATTTGAAAATAATATATTGTTTATATTCATATCCATACATGAAATATACTGAAGCAGCAATGAAAGTACACAAAAAAACACTAAATAATCCACTCCTTAAGTAACAGAAGCGATCTAAATGAAACTCGACATACCTTGTCAACCAAAAGTATTACATCCTGGAGGCAATTTTGTGCAGTATATTCACTTGAATATTAATCCATTTTATATCCTCAGTCACAGGGCAAAAAATGCTATATCTTGGGTTACAGAAAATGAACAGAATGTTTCTTTCTGCGTTCCGAGACATCACCGCCACATCAAACTCTGAAGCTGCTTTAACTGCGATAAGGGCAACAGCTGAGTGTTCAAAATGCCTGCTGTTCGGAAGGTGAGCGCGCAAGGGAGGAAGCGGAGTGAGTGAATGAGTGTGTTCTAGGGGGGAAGGGAGGGCGAGCAAAATCTCGGAGCCTGGAGGAGGGGAAGTCTAGCTCAGGAATGTAAATAGGACTTACCGAGGGGAGAGGCTTGTCTTTGGTGAGTTTCCTCTTCTAGAGAAGCCGAGAGCTCCGTCTCCTAGCTCCTGATCTGAAAGGTAAACAGAGAGCAGTCGATAAGGAGCCGGAGTGCAGATGTGGGCACAAGAGAAGCCTGGGAAATGCAGGAACGTCAGGCTCGATCCAAAGTGAGCCTGGTAGACATCAGATCTCCCTCGCAGAAATCCATCTAGGGGCTGCAGAGAGGTCTCTCTGGCGGCTCAGCTTGCACAATGACACCACCGAGTGTGTCACTGAGTCACCTCTCTCTCTTTCTCTCTCTCTCTCTCTCTCCCCCCCCCCCCTCCCTCCGTTCTTCCCCTCACCCCAGCTCTTTCTTTCCCGTGGAGGCTCCCATCGCCCTGCCTGCAGGCCCCATGCCAGACACTGCTTTTCATTTTCTGCAGTGAAAGTAATGAATCACATATGCGCCTCGCCAAGCACAACCCCCTCCCTCTTTCTCTGTCTCTCTCTCTCTTTTTTTTCTCTTCTCCACACCCCCTTCAAATCACAGTTAGCCAATCCCATTTTTCTCTTCCTCCTTGCTTCCTTCCCCCCTTTCCTTTCCTTTTTCTCAACAGTCTTGTTCTTTTTAACACATTCCAGCCCACTACCACCTTAAGCACAGGCTGGCTCCAGTGGGGGTGCAGGCACATCAGTGCAAGCCGCCCAAGGTCTGGTGTGACTTATTATGGTGCTGACCCCTTGCCTGACCCTGGATCAGCCCTGGGGCTGCAGTGCAGACTGGACCTGAAAGCACCGGGTATCATTTTACAAAATAAAAAAATAAATTAAAAACACAGAAAGAACAGGGGACTGCACGACAGTGGAAACCTATGAGCAACAGGTGACCAGCATTGAGAGGAAAGAACAAGTACTTTATAACTAATTTAAATCTAAAATCTATTTTAATATATTTTAAAAAGGAAATATATTTATGTGATGGCAAAGCTGAATTTACAACAGCCGTGTTGATTTACTGCTTAAGAAATATTTCTCATTATCATCAACGTTAAAATCTGTTTTTTTGTGGAAACCTTTTCCAGGATTCTTTGATAAATAGAAAGTTCAAAAGAACAGCATTTATTTGTAGTAATCTTTTTTTAAACAGTATAAATGTCTTTACAATCACTTTTGATAAATTTAACATATCCTTGCTGAATGAAAGTATTAATTTCCCTAAAGAATTCTTACCGTCCAAATATAAGCTTGCTCAATATATATCAGTATTTAGATGTGCTGCGCTGAGAACAATCACCAGACAAGAGTCGGGCTTGTGCTAAAAGCATGCAAGCTTTCCAGTCTCGAGCGGTGGTCTCTTTAAGGATGGGTGTTCTTCCTCCTATTGTTAGTCAAATGACCCCCTGACCTCTGTTTGAGGAGGAGGGCATGACTGATCCATTATTCCTCAAAGGCTGTGTTCCTCTTTTTCTCCTCTCTCTTGCTTTCAACTGGTCCCACTCCCCACCCCAACCCCCATGACAGGGTCCTGCAAGCCCATTCGCTCATGACTGAGACCCCCAGGGTTTAGGCAGGGTCCAGGGAAAGTGTTGAGTGGCCCAGGATGGAGGGAGGGAGTCTAAGGTATGCCTGCCTCCTAAACCCAGGGCAATCCCCTCTGTGTCATCACTGTGGTCATTGTGCAGATTAATGAAATGTTTGAGTGGTAGCATGCTTCATTTAACAGGTATGCACACTTTCAGCTCTCTGTCCCGGGGAGTTTTGTTCTCTAGCTCTCCCTCTCTCTGCGACCTGAGGAGGTGGGGGGGATACAGCTGACCACACATTCCACATGCACAGGGGAGTGGAGAAAGAATGGGAGGATGAGGAGAAATGGGAGAAGAGAGCGCAGGAAGCAGGAAGAAAGGATTTGAGAAGGGAATTCTGTGCCAGTGGGAGGTACCAGCTAAAAATCAGTGTGGTTCCCCGTCTGTGTGTCTCACCTGCTGGGGAGCTCTCGGACTGGGCGATCAGTGCAGCCATAGCGGAGTTCGGATTCAGCCTGTTTCCGAACATATGGGATGGCGCCAGGTTAAAGGATCCCGGTAGTGAGTTTGACTAAAGAAGAAATGCATAAGAAAGAGAGTTAGACTAAAGATGTAAAACCTGTCAAATTCCAAATATTTCAGGTGCCTAAGTGCGTGTCCCTGCATGTGCGTGTATGAATGTGTGCATGAGCGTTGGCCAAAGAGCTGGATGATAAAACACCATGTCAGCTGTATTTTCTGTGAGCCAGGACAATTGGCTGAGCCTGCAACAGCAGATCCACAGCCCTGAACAACATGCAGACCATGTGCTTCTGCAGCTAATTATTTAATCCAATTAAGCTATTTCCCTAATAGTGGTTGGATTGGTTGCGGTGTTGCTTCTGAGATAGCAGCATATGTGCAACAAACTTGGTGCATAGTGGAAACTACACAAACCTTCACATGACTTGCATTTAAATAACACTTTTGCTGTAAAACAATCTTGTAAATAGCAGAGAATTATTGGGAGGATGAAGAACTATTGAGAACTGAAGAATTATTACAAAAGAGATGATTACTCATATTTATTCAAATTTACAGACCCTGCTATCAGCAAGGATGCAATAAATGCAAGGATAAAATAAAATCTTCTTCAAATCAGCATATTCAAATGATTTCTGAAGGATTATGTGACATTAATGGCTGCTAAAAAATCAGCTTTACCATCACAAGAATTAAATTACATTTTAAAATAAACAAAATAAAAAAAAGCCTGGGTGAGCATAAGAGACGTTCAAATTTTTTTTAACAAATCTTACTGACCTCAAACTTTTATAACAGTAGTGTATACATGTTGGGGGTGGAGATCCATACAATTATGCACTTCATACAACACATCCTATTTACTCCATCCCTTTTCTCACTGCATATTTTCATAAAATCAATACATTCTTTCCTTTTCCTTTCTTTGCTTTATCTACATCAAGGCCTTATCTGATCCAAACAGGAAATAATGCTTGCTGAAATTACAATGTATTGGATTTCTTGCTCTGTTATTTTAGAATAAATGTCTTTATGTCTAACTTAAGGATTTCTGACCATATCAGACTAAAATACAATTGGTGGAAACCACTCTTGCAAATGGCCAATGAATAGACACCCATACAATGCCAATGTTTAAACCAACCTTGAAAACATGCTTCTTTTATGGCTCTTCAACTAACAACTACAAGATGTAAAAAAGTGCTTTATGGTTTTGTGCTTTATTTGGACATGGAGCGAAGTCTATCAGGTACTCCAACCCAAACCTGACATTGATTTTGAACTGCCTTGCCTATTAAAATTGTATAAAAAATAATAATAAAAAAAAAAAAAAAAAAAATTTGCATACCAATTCTTCGAATATTATTATTAACATTATTATAATAAATATTAATGGTATGGTTCTAAAAAAAGAAAAGAAAAAAAGTAATATCCTGCATTCCCCTGGCCCCTCACGGCCCCGCAGGCCCTCCCTATTCCTCAGACTCCTCTTTCAGGCGAGAGGAGGGAGCATGACCAGTATGAAGAGAACCCCTCATCCCACTACACAGCTCTCTGTCCAGCCTGTCAGCCCTCATCCCATCAGCGAGCAGAGCTCAATGCACCCGCACAGGGAAAAGAAGGACAGCCGGATTGTTTGAGGCTTACGGCCCTCAGCGCCATTGTAGAGGTTAACGAATAGTGAGACAGAGGTGGGCCTAGGGGGTGTGTGCTGGGGTTGAAGGTCACCACTGCCCAGCTTGCAACCACTGATTTTTTTTTTTCGTCCAACCATTCTTCCATCCACAAAGGGAGAGTTAGAGATGGAAAGAAAAAAAAATGCAAACATCTCAGGGACAGTCATGCTGATGGATGATTGTTTGCACTGAATATATGATAAAACACCATGTTATACATCAAATAAAAATGAATTATATTCCTGACCCCAGACATACTTTTAAAAACATCACCTGTTTACTGATCTGCTAACTATCTAGTAAAGAAAAAAGTCCATCATATTAAATCTCTTCATGCCATAAAGCTTAAGACTAATGGATGATATTTGCAAGCGTGCATTAGAAAGGGCTGGACCGCCGAGAGCCCTGCAGCATTAAGGCCATCAGCGGGTTTACTTCATCTCCTAATGTAAGGCCACCCTGCCTGCAGAGAGGCCAGATCTGCACAAACAAAGCCCTGTTGCCTGGAAACGACCGGTTGCTACAGCAGTGCAAGTCAAGACAAAGATGCTCAGGAGAGCGGCAGAGATGGTGCTCAGTCTCTAGTGCGCTTCCAAAGGGCCTATTTGGAGCAGCGCTGGGAGCCTGTAAGAATGACTTTACTTTATTATTGCCATCTAAACACACGCAGGAGTTTGTCAATGAGTGGGAGGGGATTCTGAAGTCCCGATTCATTCCTTCTGTATTTATTAATGATTTAAATATTGTTTCATGAAGAAATGTATACTTTAATTCAGAAAAAGGCATTAAATTGATCAAAAATGACAGTAAATAAATGTATAATGTTACAAAAATATATATATTAAAAATAAGAAGCACAACTGTTTTTAATATTGATAATAATGTTTCTTGAGCATTTAGAATTAGAATGTTAGAATCATTTCTGAAGGATCATGTGACAGAAGATTCAGCTTTGCCATCACAGGAATAAATTACATCTTAAGATATATTAAAATAGAAACAGTTATTAATTTTATTTTAAATGCAGCCCTGATGAGCATAAGAGACTTCTTTCAAAAACAACGAAAAATATCTATATTTATATATAAATATAATTACTGACTCAAAGCGACATATATAGCAAATATAAAGCCAATTACAGCTCTTTTCTCACAATGTCGTTCTGTTTATTTGACCACACACACTTCTCTGACTAGCTAATGCAAACACAATCACATTCATCCGTTAAGACCATATACTTAAGCAGCCTAGTAATAAATACCCTAAATGACTCAAAACACTGTCTTTCAAGAGCTGAAAAATTAGGTCTGAAGTGACAAATTTGACTTCTCCCACTGACATGTTATGTAGACATGCGGCCCTTAGATGGCTTCCTTCATACTGTTAATATTACTGTCGCAATTACATAAATATTGCATTAGCACAACCTGGGCACTTGAGAACCAAATTCATTTGTTCTGTAGAAAAAGAAAAAATCACATCACATGCGAGTTACTTAAAACATAAATAGCTGCACCCAACGTTTACATCTGAGCCTTTTAGGAGTTAATTACTATTTGTGCCATGAATATGCTTAAACCGCAATTATCTTGATAAAATTGGAGCAAATTAACACAGTACAAAAACTATGAGTAAAATTCTATTTAACTGGTTAATTTTGTGAGAGATAATGCATTACAGATACGTGTGAGGACCGAGCAGAAACTAAGCTGTGCAATTAGCTGTATTACTTTTCTTCGCATGTTACACTACTGTTCAAAAGTTTACGGTCGGTAAGATTTTCTTTGTTTTCGAATGTTCTCTTAGGCTGCATTTATTTGACAAAAAATACAGTAAAAACTAATATTGTAAAATAGTATTGCAATTGCAACTGTTTTCTATTTGAATATATTTTACAAATGTATTTTTTCCTGTGATGGCAAAGCTGAATTTTCAGCATCATCACTCCAGTCTTCAGTGTCACATGATCCTTCAGAAACCATTCTAATATGCTGATTTGCTGCTCCAAAAATATTTCTTATTATCAATGTTGAAAACAGTTGTGTGTGAAGCTTTGTTCTCTGGAAAATGATGATTTATATGAATTTTATTACTGTCACTTTTGATCAATTTAATGCATTAGCTGAATCAAGAAAAAAAAACAAAAAAAAAACATTACTGACCTAATGGTAGTGTATTAGTAGCTAAATTCTAAACAAAAACATCTTATGCAGTTTTAATATAGCCTAGGGATGCTGAATCACATTTTTATGCTCAAATCGATTTCTTTTATTCATTCACCCATTTCACCAAAAGCAAACCAAATCGGTTTTGAAATAGTCAAACAAACATGAACACATAATAAGGTCTGTTAAATACTCACATGTGTAGATGAAGTGCTGGTGAACGGGGCGGTCGGGGGTAGTGAGGTGAGAGTGGGCATTGAAGTGACCACAGACTGATGAGCAGGTAACTCGGAATTAGATCCAGACAGAGACCCTCCAAGCACCGTACTGGGCAACGAGCAGGCTACATCACTACTGCTGGGATACAAACCTGCAAAAAGACAGCAATTACAGTAAATTAGATAAGTAAAACAGCACATTTTCAAGACAAACATTTTCTTCTAATTCTCAGTCAAAAATAACATTGTTTTGTTTATCAGCAGGAGATCTGGCATAGCAACTGGGGGATGTGAAACAAATCAACACAGGTTATGACCTGTAATCTAGTGGTAAAAGCAAAGTTTTAATAGCTGTAATGGCAACCTCTGTCCTCCAATATACCTTCACTGGTTATCCATCTATCTTTCTCGCTGCCCCTGAGATGAACTTTGTGGACTTTGAATGGCCTGTCTGACCAGGCCCTCATTACAGCAGACATCGAGTGCAAGCACAAAGCATTTCTGAGTCCTCTCAACATGCACTC
Source organism: Tiaroga cobitis (assembly GCA_030578255.1). NCBI lineage: Eukaryota > Metazoa > Chordata > Actinopteri > Cypriniformes > Leuciscidae > Tiaroga > Tiaroga cobitis. Next base: position 14,701,084 of record CM060614.1, read on the forward strand.
TGCACCGGCCTCCCGGTGACCCAGAAAACAGTTCCCTGAATCTGACGACTCACTATTTCTTCCGTAAAAATGACTGAGGGCTTTCCAGGCGTGGCCGGAGTGCGGCCCATTCATATTTATGTGCCGGTTCATGGCATGCACGCTGTTTGTTGTTGCTGTTGTTTTATTGATTTTTTCTCTCTTTTCTCTCTCCCTCCTCCCCTGCCACCATCTCAAATAAACCCAGCTGATGGCCCAGGCTGACCCATTGGAGGAACGAGAGAGGCCCCCTTGCCACACAAAGGAATGAATGGCTCGCGGCAGTCTACATTCACTGCTGAAACAAGGAAACATTGTTGGGCGGAGAGGTACCACGTGAAGCATTTACAGTACCAAGCTCTGAACTCCACATAGGGCATATGCAATATAGAAAGGAAGCTTAGACATCACTGTGTCACAGTATTCCATTTAATCCCAATTAGTTTTACTTTTAGAAGATTTGTGAATACCAACGGCTAACTTGATACATTAATGATTGGATCAATCTTTAAATCATCGTGTTGATCTGGTAATCTGGTAAATAATTAACATTTCAGAAAAGGTCAACCAACAGAGCATTTGATTAGAGGTTACAAGACATGAGCGACCAAACAAAGCAAGGACAAAGATCCTGTTATCTGGTGCTGATCGAACGAGGCCGATCGATCAGGACTTAACATGTTCTCCTGAAACCCCCCCCCCCCCCCCCCTCTTATCAAATCAGGGGAAGAGAGGGGAAATTTCAAATTAGATTAGCCAGCATTTCAAGTCAAACCCCTGTCTCCTCTCTCAGCAGAAAATCCATGCGAGTTCAGAGGGAGGTTAATGACGAGGCCCAGAACCTGATAAGGATCCTCTGCACTTTCCTTACGGACGAAGAGAAGAAAGGAGGGACTGATTCGAGGTATTGTTGCACGGCAGTAGAACATATTTAGGCCTTTGACGTGGCAGATGTTTTTAATTTAAATGTGGGATCATGAACAGTAATCGATATCTTGAAGCTAGTAACCCAACGCAAAACACTTCAAGACATGTTCCATCACATGCGAACAGTCAGTCAGGCTTGATGTTTCTAATGTGTGCCGACAGAGAGAGATAAGTTAATGCAGCAAATGCATGCATTGCTTGTCAATGTTTACTTGAAAGGTCAGAACAGCTGCACAGTTTCATCCTAGAGTAATAAATCCAGGCTTAAAAGGATAGTTCACCCAAAAATGAAATTCTGTCATTATGTGCATCATGTTGTAATATCACCAAACCTGTGTGACTTTCTTCTGTGGAACATAAAAGAAGATATGATGAAAATGTCTCTGTGTTGTTTTGTCCATATAATTAAAGCCAATGGGGCTTAAATGACTTTCATTGTATGGATGGACAAAATTGTATTCAGTGTATGGAAAATATGGTTCAAACATTCTCTTTCTTTAAAAGAGGAAAAGAAAGTCATACAGGTACATTGTGACGCATAATACGTTTTAGCATTTAAAAATGCAAGACGCAGGGCAGTGAAAAGAAAAAACAAATGCATTTTTTTATTAGAGATGCATCGATTACAATTTTCTAGGCCGATCCCGATTCCGATTTTTCCTTGAGTTTGACCTGCCGATACCGATTTTAGCCGATTCCGATTTTATTTTTTCAAACCACTTTACAGCACACACAAATATTTATTTTCTATCTTCTCTTTAATAGAACATTTTGCATAGAGCATTTTTTGAACAGATAATCGCTATAAAATAGAACTATATAAATGACTCCTAGTGTGGGAAATTCACACACATCTAAAGTGCAGTGTTATGGAAGAACCATTTCCTTTTCACATCCAATATCCAATAATTTTTTTTTAATATATTTAGCAAACTAAACTTCTGTATGAAAACAGGTAATGGCAATAAAATAACATATAAATAACAAATAAAAATTCAATAAATATAGCCTTGCAGTATAAAGATATTTCTCTCTCTCACACACACACACAGGCCTATTGCAATCACTTGTTGTATATCAATGGCAAGTTATATTTCTCAAGCAGTTCTTCTCTCATCTGACACATGTCCAGTCAAGCTAAACAGGACAAGTGGAGCATGTGCAGGGAAACAATTAAATAATAAAAACAAGTTTAAATGGGTAAATTTTCTATAAATATTTTTGAGTCTTCATTTTCTTTCTGACATAGCCTAGCCTACTTCAGTTCTTGTTAAAACACACCAGACATGCAAATTCTTTGCATTTTGGGCACTTTTTGGATGAAATCATATTTATTTTGTCCATCAAAAGTGTGCTTTCACTTAAATTGAGCGCAGCAAAAATAGATTCGGCGCCGAAACACGCGCTTCACTGTTGCTCACGCGACGCTCCTGCTCGACGCTCACGCGCTGCTCCGGCTCCCGGTGTGAATGCACTCACTGATTAACATGCACGCCGAACAAAAAGCGTTTCCTACATGTGTGCGTTCCGTCTGTACGTGTGATGCTGATGTTGCGCGTTGTTAATCATGCGGCGCCCGAGTGCATTTGACCGGCATAAAATCGGATTATGTCAGACTGACCGGCCGGTCGCCGATCATGGCCGATCACGTGAAAACCGGCCGATTCCGGTCACCAGCCGATCAATCGGTGCATCTCTATTTTTTATATATTGAACTTATTTTAACTTGTGTGCAACATTTTTAGTTTCACGCTGTATCATGTGCAAGATACTACAAAGAAAAAATATTACAAAGAAGTCCATCTAAAATATATTTACATAAACCCCCCCACCAAAACCATATTCTGTGTGAACAGCCCCTAAAGGATGGAATATGCTACATGACTTTTGTCTAGTGGTCGACCGATATATCGCCGAGGCCGATATATCGGCCGATATTTGGATTTTTTTAGATATCGGCATCGGCCGATAAATATTTCCGTTTGGCCGATATAGTTCAAAACAGTTTGTGACAGTGCATTAGCGCTTTTGTCCACTGGCGTGAGCAGAGCTAGTATGAATGAACTGAATACGCTCGCTCTACTCCGCCCAGCACCATAAGACAAGCCACTCAGAAGTGAAGCAGACATCTGACAGACACAGTAAATGACCAATCAGCATTCGCTTTCTAACCTGACGCTACATTGTGTTACACACAAAAACACTCCGGCGTGCAGCGAAGTCTATTCAAACAGTACCGTGATGTGTCAGATCTGCACCCCAGCGACAGCTCCAGTGGGGGGTCACAGATGTGATATAAACGAATTCAAACAAAACTGAAAACATTTTACCTCACAAACAGTCAAAAATCCTCTGACTGGCTGTTCCCTATACGCGCGTTGTTCTCGGTTACGTTTAAACTAGACGCTGTTTCCTCATGGACTGAAAAGCTAGGTTGCGTGCACTACAGATCAGTGATCGCGTGAGGTGGATGAGAAGAGAACACTGTATGGTATAATACTAATAATAATACGTTTGGGGAAAAAAATCCTTGAAAATGTTATTCACTATCTCTATCTGCTGTATTTAATTATCCACGATTGGCGTAATATTGTGTGTAGTATACCTTTTCATATGTTCCGGTCGGATTTGATGTTAATCGAGCATGCAAGTGACGGCTTGCAAAGTTTCAAAGAAACTAACAAGCAAAACTAAACAGACATAAATCATTATTATTTAAATATACTTACAGTAAAACGACCTGTTTAAACTAAATAGTGTAAATAAACTATGTGAGATTTTTATTTAACTATGTATATTGTACATAAAATGTATAGAATTGCACATACCATTTTGTCATTAATTTATGAATATTGTTTAGATTGGTTCATTAATGATACATGTTATTTGTAACCTGAAGTAAGCAGCAGTAATTAAAACTGTATTTATTGAAGTGTTACAGTACCTCATTTGTTTACATTTTAATTACTTAATTAGTAAATGTGTTTAATTGCAAATAGAATTTTGCATAAATATTATGTACAATAAATGTTCATTTAGTTTCACCAATATTCTTTATCTCTCATTTACTGTATTCACATGTACTGTATCGGCCTCATATCGGCCAATCGGCCAGATTGCTTTCTCAATATCGGCATCGGCCATTAAAAATCCCATATCGGTCGACCACTACTTTTGTCCTGATTTGCAGTCTGGAGGATTCACATTTCTGCATAAGTTTTGTTCAGAACAACTTGAAAGCCTGGTGATGTGTGATTTTCAGCCGTTTAGTGTATGATGGCCAGTTTTTTCTGTAACCCTATTCTAAGTCGACAAGCGTACAATGCCTAGTGTTTTAAAATCTGTTCAGTTAGCAAAAGTTGTGTAGAGTCTTCCAGCCTTAACAGTACATTGTGCTCATTTGTCTCACCCAGCTTTACCTTCTAATTTCAGATGAAAACCAACAAGAATCATTCCATCCTCTCCAAATAACACCCTATAAAGCCCTACACCCAGCCGGGGCTGAGATGGATGTTTGCATTTAATAATAGCCCCCACTGCTCCCCTGATAAACCAGTCATCCATCCACCCAAAAAAAAAGGAGAAAAAAAAGGAGAAAGAGGGCTGGGAGCAATAGAAGGAGGGTGAGACAGATAGATGAGGTAGAGCACTCTGCTGTAGCCCTGCATTAGCAATGGCTAAATATTTACAGTCCAGCCAAAGGCCAGGAACAGGTGAGGGCAGGGACGGGTGGGAGAACAAGCACTAAACAAACAAAAAAATCCTTGAGAGAGGGGACAGGGTGATAGTGAGATGGCACATAGCAGGGAGTGAAAGAGAAAAAAAGAAACACCAGATTTAAGTTGCAATCAGAAGGAAAGAAACTACAAAAAAGCCGGATGGTTGCCAAGCAACAGTGCAGCGCCACAGATAAGGCCCGTTTAACATTCTAACTGGCATGTGTACGTGGAGCGCTTATGTCAATGGCTAGATTTAGCAGGTGTGAGCGAGATAGTGCCAGCAAATGAGTGAGAAAGAACGTAGTATGTGCACCGGGATCGCAAGTTCTGGCTCCAGATCAGTGAACGGGAAGGCCAGTAGGGGTCAGGGCATTTCTACACACTATCTTGAACCAGTAAGTGATGTCGGCTCACTCTAGATCCCGAGCGAAGACAACGACAGGGAGGAACAAATACAATTTTAACTAATTGCCTGTTACGGGCTCCTTCCCTCCTCCAGCTCCCTCGGGCTCAACAGGTTAATGTGCATCTCTATGGAGATTCAGCGGGCCACTCTAAGCTCTCAATCAGGTAGGAATGAGGAAGCACTTTAGAGAGCACCTCCATCCACTTTTATCCTAATGAGCTTCAGCACAGACCAAAACAACATGATGCTGGTTCCCAGGCTTCTATTCGAGAAAAGCAGACCTCAAATGGATTTTTTTTTTAATTTTTTTTTTTATAAATAGAGATGGAAAAAACTGCAATTCATGGGAAGATTAAGATGAATTAGAGGAATTGAACTGACTGGGATATTGAAAAGACCCTCCAACGAGTAATTCCTGAAAAATAATTATCTCAGATCGACCAAAACATGCCAATTTATGATAGCCCATTTTTTATATGCTTCCATTTGTATGGGTCCAAGAAAAAGAAAAGAAAAACAGTAAAGGTAAAAAAACAGAGACAAGAAAAGATGAAGAAAGAAGAATTTTGAGAAGAACGTTAGGAGAGAATATTTGGATTAAAGAGTGTGTAGACACATTAAAAAGAAAAAAATAACTTCAGCCATGGTAGACGTCATTTGTAATATGAAAGGAATAAAAATGAGGCTGTGAATGTGAAAGATAGAAATAAAAAAACAACATGGGCTGAAAAAGATAGACATAACCATGGACCTCAAAGTCAACATGAAACAGGATGGGACTTCAGAAAAAAATGTTCAAAAGCTAAACTTTTGTGTGTTTGTGTTTAAGATCATCAGAATTTGTATACAATGCAGAGAGACTGGGTACACATGGTTGCCACGTTGAGATGATTAAGTAAAACACTAGGAAGAAAGAATAAGTATCCATTTAAGAGAGAGTTTTGATTGAGGGATCTTAACTCTTGACATCTGGCAACCCAAAGCATGAAAGCTAGAGGTTTGTTTCCAATGCAAGATAACGGAAATGTCAAAAAAAAAAAAAAAAAAAGGATAAATAACCAATGTGCCAATGTCAAAGACGATTATGTGTAAACAAGAACAGCAGAAATCTTGATCATGATTTAAATGATTAATCGTGTAGCCCTATTTGTATGCACTGTATTGCTATCATCCACAACATCAAAATAATTCTTCCTTATTAGTAAGAATTTGTGCACATTTGAACAATTCACAATAAACAGGATCAATTTTAGTTTCATGCTGAATTTAAGCAAACTTTAAACAAATGAAATGCATCTTATGGCTCTCTCTGCTCACCTGGTCCAGCAGGTGGGGAACTGACAGTCATACCCTGTAAGTTTCCATTCCTGAGGAGGGATGGGGACTTCTGAATCCCCAGACTGCTGCTACCAGCACCCACCGCTCCCACACCTCCAGTACTGCTAACGGTGCTCCCGCGGCAGGACATGGTGCTCATGGAGGATGGCGAAGGGGAGGTGGATGAGGGCATTGTGGATCCGTGCTCTCCGGTATCAGTGGTTTTACTGTCCTGGGTGGTAAAGCACGGTCCATACCGGTTCCTCCAGTTCCCTCTCTTCTTCTTCTTCACTCCATCCTCACCTGTAGATGAAGATGATGTCGCAGAGGAAGAGGACGAGGAGGGCTGGGGTCGTTTGTAGCCGGCGGAGGCCAGGCCCCCCAGCTCTCCAGCGGGGTGACAGTTTTCATAATGCTTGCTGGAGCTTTGGGGGAGGGACATCACGCTGAAGGTGTTGAGAGCCACCATGCCTTCAGAGGCTCCGCTTTCTGCACCACCCTTCACGTGGCAACGGCCAAAGGATGGAGGCGTGTACGAGTCGCCGGCCCTCAGGCTGGGATCAGAGAAGCTGAGGAAATCAGATGTGGGTTGAACCACAGACCCACTAGTGGCTGATTTACTGCTGCTGCTGCCTAATAAAAGACCTGAGAGAGAAAAAGGAAGAGATAGAGATAAAAGCGCACCTTAATGTCACAACCATATTAACAGACAGTCAGCATAAACCAAAAGAGAGGTGTGGCATGTGGTCATAAAACAAATACATTTTTGCAGCATCAATTTTTAAGGACACAGAAACACAGCATAGCTGGACGCCAAATGTGACAACAGCACTACAATCATCTTTACTAAGAGCTTGTAATATTGTAGAAATCATTTTCAAGTCTGTGCATAATAGGTTAACAACTTTCGCCACATTATACACCATCATTTAACTCATACCTCGCCATTGACGGAATTTTCTGTCATTTATGAAACTGCACTTCACCGCCATTGACGGAATTTGACGGCTTTCCGTGTTTTCAGTTATACTGTATGGGAGCTAGGGCTGCAACTAACGATTATTTTAATAATCGATTAATCTGTCGATTATTTTTCCGATTAATCGGATAAAAAAAAGCATTCCTTTCCAATCCTTTATTAAAAAACAGAACTGGCAGTGCAAATTCACCGTGAAAAAAAATCCAGTGCAAAAAAATGGACTAACAAAAAAACATACACATGTATGCTTTACATCTGCCAAATAATATATATAGGCTTTTTAAAAATAAAGTGAGCTGCTGTCAGAACAATAAATAATTGATAAAAAATAAAGAAAAATACAAATCAGAAAGCTTAACAGGATTTGTTTGAACGTCAGAACTTGTTCTCTACGCCACACTAGCACACACTCACAAACTCTCACACTCACAAACTCTCACACTCACAAACTCTCACACTCACAAACTCACAAACTCTCACACTCACAAACTCTCACACTCACAAACTCTCACACTCACAAACTCTCACACTCACAAACTCTCACACTCACAAACTCTCACACTCACAAACTCTCACAAACTCTCACACTCACAAACTCTCACACTCACAAACTTGTGTTTTGTTTTTGTCAAAGATGTTATAATCTTTAACAAAATGTTTGACATTTTTTAACAACCAAATGCACCTATTATCATATTACCTATAATAGGTCATAATAATAGCAATAATAATAATTATAAGAGAAGATAATATCTCTTGTCTATCCTAATATTAATTATAAATACAATGTATATAAAATATAAATACAATATTAAATCATATAAAAAAAATACAAATACAATGGATTGACCATCTCCTATGGTGTGTAAGGTATTTTGCAGCTCATCCTTTCTGAGCATATAGTGTTTCTCTGAGTCATTAGAGTAAAGATTGAAAAATTCAGTGCTGCAAATTGTGGAAAAAATATCCCCCTGCCCTTGTAGTGGTAGGCTATTTGGACAGACAAGAAAGTGTTTTCATCGTCTGTCTATCTGATTCAAATCACAGTCTGCTAATTCAGTGGTAAGAATTGAATTGTTGTTTTTATTTATATCTTATATAGTAGGCCTAATTATATATTACTATGTTGTATGTACCAAATTACTAATGCTTGGACACACTCGGTCTCTCTCGCGCTCGCTCCGCAATTGAGCGACAGTGCTCCGCGTAGGGCTGGGCGATATATCGATATAAAAAATATATTGATATATTTTTAAATGCGATATAGAATTAGACCATATCACATATATTGATACGGTGCAAATATGCGCTGTGATCCTTGCTCCAAGCAACCTGCTGACCCGGAGCTATCTGCACTGCTCCCCGCGCGTGAAACTGCGTACTGCAGAAGCCCCAGCCGCAAGCCATCGACAACCCGAAACGGTGTTTCCGCTACATTCATTCTACCGTGGTGGTCCGCCACACCAAACATCATCCCGCCACGGCTGCAGCTTCTCAGTGAAGTCCGATATTATGCACACTATTGTGTTATTGTTAAGCCCCACTAAAGGCATAAAAATATTGTAAAGCACCATAAAGTTTTTGTGCACTATATTCCAAGACTTCTAAAGTCATTCTATTGCATAATGTGAGGTAAAAATGAATATTTAAGTCCTTAAGTTAAAGTTAATGAAAACTCTCCTCAGTCATTCTCCATTGATTCATCATTCAAACGGCGCATTGCGTTCGGTTACGACAGTGACACGACGACACTCTCTTCAAGATCAATGTTCCCATTATTGTACTTTATTTGTAGATAAATGTCTATGGTTTGCATAAAATTACTATCTTACTGGAGTTTACTGCGCTTTCTAAATCATTCTTTTCTCCCGGGTGTCTGTTAGATTGCAGCACTGGAGTAGAGAGCGCTATAAATTGTTCTTCATGGGCACTGTAAATGAAATTTAAAACTGTTAAAAGAAAAGGCTCAATAAACTGTTGCATAGATATAATATTTCACTTTGTGCAAATGTGAAGCGCTGCACGCTGTGACTGCGCGTTGCTTCGAGTGCATCATTTTGCGCACGGGATGCACATAATCGCTTTGCCGCTCTTATTGGAGGCTTTCATATTATAATACTTAGGCAAGGTTAGGGGCAAGGGGGCGTGGACCATGGGACTATCACTGCCACCACAGCTGGGAAAAAAATCCTAGAGGAAACACTGCGAAAAAGCTCCAGCCCCGAAACAAAGCTCACTGCAAACTTAATTTTCCCGCAGCCACCTTATGGAGCTTTGATTTCAAAAAAGGTACTCCTGTTGCTATACAGTATTTATGTTTACATTTTATTGTTATTTGAACAGCTAACCATTTAATTATGAACCAGGTGAAGAAACCTGTTTATTATTCATTTGATTTTGCACCTGTTCACTGAAATAGCCAGTTTCAACTTTCAATAAAACTAGGCTACATGTGACATCATATTTGGCTTTGACTTTGACTGAACATTTGCTCTTTTACTTTGAGGAAAAAATATCGGGATATATATCGTATTAGAGGTCGACCGATAGTGGATTTTACCGATACCGATATCTAGGTTTGACCATACATGCCGATAACCGATAATTCAACCGATATTTTTTTAATGGATACTGGATTAAAAACAAACATCATACTCACAATAAAACAGTGCTGAACTGAAATGTGCTCAATTAAATACATATATAAATATGAATATATTAAAACTTTATACAGAAAATAATTTAAACATTAAAATATTACAGGTTTCGTTAGCTATAACCTAGAAACATACGTACATTTCATAGGTAACACTTTGCAAGTCCCATTTGTAAACAAGGATGTATTAACTAGCTTTCATGAACTATATGCATAATGCAATATACCTTTTTACTGCATGTATTAATATGAGCAATACAATTGTACCTTTATCATTCATGTTAGTTCATTCATAGTACATTAACTAAGATAATAAAAGATAAAATAAGAATTAAAACATTTCAAATGCATTAGTAAATGTTGAAATTTACAAACTAATTTACAAACCGTAACAATGAATAATACTTCTACAACTTGTATTAACCTCAGTTAATGCTAAAAATGCAATGTTATTGTAAAGTGTTACCATTTCATATGATTCCAAAGAGTCGTGCTTAAAGATGGCCATTAAAATGTAATAAAGACCTGTATTATGTATATGTTACAGCCTATAGTCTCTCACTTTATTTTCTTTTATATTTTAGAACACTTGATGATTATCTAATCAAAATAACAAGATCTATTGTAGTGATTAAAAAGATCTTAAATCGAACGCGTTTCTGATTAGTTTACGTTTCTGTCGGCTGCATGAACATATCAATGTTGAGAAAGCAATCACGTCACTAGTTTTAAATATGCAACTTCGTCGGCTAATGAATGCATAAAAGTGACCAGCCGGATAAAATAATGCAAATAGATGGTAACAATTGCGCCATAAAACATTTGTGTCAGGTCTGCGTGTGTTTTTGTCACATTAACGGTTGACTGAGGTAACGTTAGAGTCCTCACAGCCTTGACGGCAAACTACTGTTCTTTCTCTGCTGATGCAGCATCTAGTCAACAAATGAATTACTTTGTAATGATATGGCAATATGTACTTTAGTGTTCTGTATTCATACCGTTTCGCTGTCGGTGTTTAAAATGTCAGCGCTCTCTGTGCTGCGTGTTCTCTCCGTGCTGCGCGCTGCCTCACGTGTTAACGTAAACAACTCAGCCAGTGATAGTTTGTTATTTGTCCTCTAGAGGCCGCTCTCACTCTGTATAATGCCAGCAGTCTCTTCCCAGCGCTCTCCTGCTGTGTAATGACCGCGCGCACTTCTCAGCCGCTCCAGCAACGGAAGCAACCCGGAAAAACTATCGGTGTGGATTTTGCCGATAACGATAGTTCCACCAAACAACTATCGGTGCCGATTAATCGGCAAAACCGATGAATCGGTCGACCTCTATATCGTATATCGATATTCATCCTAAATATATCGGGATATGACTTTTGGTCCATATCGCCCAGCCCTAGCTCCGCGCTCAACTCCAATTTTTTTTATACTCAAACATTTCCGCGTCGCGCGATGCAACGAATCGATTATGTAATTCGTTGCCAACTCTTTCAAAAATCGATTTTAATCGATTTAATCGATTCGTTGTTGCAGCCCTAATGGGAGCGCTATTACACATCTTCAGAAAGAGTACAGAATATCCGGGATCAAAACACAGGCGAAAAAGAAGCAGAAACAAGTGAAAGCATATGTAAGCAGATGCATATGTAAAATAATGGCAACTTTTTTCAAAAATGCTGGCAAGGAAAGAGTTAAAAGGGTTGGTTAGATATAAAAAGAAAAATCTTACTGACTCAGAGTTGTCCAAAATGAATACAAAAAAAAAAAAAAAACCTCTGAAATGTTGAATAGGTAGGAGAATCAATGACCTGATGCTTATTTTTCCTCCTGATTTGGCACACAAAAATGAAACTTAATAACAATGACTTAACTTTACCTCTTAGATAAGAATGTTTTAGTTTCAGACTCAAAATTCTTCTTGATAATTCTAAAAAAAAGTATTTGAAATATTTTTGTAAACTATTTTCTGAAGAAATCAGGAAATTTCATAATCTGGTGGACCGGTCATACTCTTGCCAAACAAGCCAAACAATCAAGTACGTAGGCAGGCCAAAATGGTGACCCAGATCTAGGTGTTCATTCAGACCCTCGCCTCAGGCAAGGAATCGTACTTTAACCAAAGCCAGAGAAACAACTCTGACGTGTATGTTTTCACAGCTGTGGCAAGAGGCTGCAGAGACTTTACTTCCCAATTTTACTGTGCAGTCTATCCCCCAAACACTTAAACACACACAGATAGATAAAGTAATATGACAAATAAATCTGCCATGACAAGCTACATTTTGTAATTGTTCCAAAAACACATTCAGGAATTTTGCTGTATCTTATCGCCGGATCCTAGATTAAAGGTATTGTAGGTAGGAATTTTATAAACACTTTTTTCCAAATTTGTTTAAACTTTCTGTATATATCAATGCATAATTAAAATGTAAGTACTCTGATAAAAAGAGTATAAAAATCGAGTGACTCTAGACCGTTTAATCTGCACTAAACACAGCTCATTATTTACATTCGGGACGAAACACAGAATTGGCTTAGGCGACTGTCACTCTCTCGCAACCATGGCAACCACCCTTTTGCCACACAGGACCTGCCCACTTGCGCGCGCATCCGTTTGATTTGAGGAATTCAAGAGGCACGGAACCTAGAAATAGCAAAACAATGGCAGAGAAAGACCAACCAAAATTCACATATGCAGTTCGCGAAGGCAAACCAGGCAAAAAAAAGGAAGACAGTAACGTTACTAGAAAAGGTAATGAACAAAAAGTCTTTGGATAAACAACAAAATAAAACGCATGTCAATATCGGCGTGGCTTTCCAGTGATGGCGAGAACCGAGAGACCTCAAGGGGCTGAAAAGTGACGCCTGGATGGCTATATTTCTGCTGGACAGGTAAATCTTTCTTTTTGTATTTTGATCATACATATTTTTTTCTTTATGTTTTCATGAAGCATGTGTCATTAGCACACGTAGCTGCCTAATATAGCTAACATAACATTACTTAGCGAGCCGTACTAGAAATGATAAATAATATATATGCCTAGCTCAAGATGATAGCTATAGTGTTGAATTGTGCATAATTTTGCTTTAGATAACTAAATACATGTTTAACAGATAGTAGGCCGATCCGCATACAGGAACTTTTCTTAGAATTATATTTACCCTCTGTCTAACTCTTTTACCATGTTCACCTGGAAGTTTACCTGCACGTTTTTTCGCCTTTGTTTTGTTTTTAAACAAAAAATCCCTCGACCCCGGATCTGTCCTCGACCTGACGATGCGGTACTTGTCTCTGGAGTGTAGTCCTCATCAGAGTCAACAATGCTTTCATCATGGAAACTCTTACATGCAGAACACCATATATGTTATGAATGTTACACGAAATTCATCTTTATCACAGTGTAAATGATGGCAATGGAAAAACGTGTATCATGCAACCTGTTTTTAGCTTTGCCTTATAGATAACTAGCTCGTTAGCGAATCAATAAATATATATTTTAAACTTTACCAATATCAATATGCTGATAGTGAGTACTAAAATACATCTTATTTGTTTATCTTCATAATGATAAAGTTAGATTTTTTTATTACATGTGATTCTGACATGATGTCACTACATGCACTGCGCTCCTTCCTCTCCGCTCGTCTCAGGTAAATAATGCGTCTTCAGCTCAGCGGTCGGAGTCGCGCGTTCATGTGTTTTGGAGGCGTGGCTTTGGAAGGAGCCCAGAAGGGAGGGGGTGGAGTGAATGGAAATAATGAGCTGTCTTTAAAACAGTCGTGAGAGGTCTACAGACACTCGATTTTTATACTTTCTTTTTCAGAGTACTTACATCTTAATTATGCATTGATATATACAGAAAGTTTAAGCAAATTTGGAAAAAGTTTTTTTTATACAATTCCTACCTACAATTCCTTTAAGCACCGCTATCCACTTACTGCCTGAAGGTGAGCAAAATCTGTCTGAAAAGAGAGCCAACTTAACTTAAAATCTTAAATCCTGCCTAAAAGAATATTACTTTTTATCTGCCGTTCTTATATCAACAACAACAAGATTCACATAAGCGGCAATATACAAAACTTTACATATTACTACAGCTCTCTGTTATTGTCAAACACAAAGGACTCAATTTAATAAAAGATTGCTGATATTGTAATCTCTCATATACTTGGGATATTACAACAGGGTGGCCGAACAGGACAGTTGTGTGGGCTAGGTCTGTGTCAGGTGTTGTCACAACAGCCCAGAGAATATGACACTCTCAGTCAGAAGATTAGACACTATAGTTAATCTCCAACATCTTTTGATCTCATTGCGCTCTGCTGAGAAAACACTGCATTGTTTTTTCTTCCAGGTTCCTTGAAGTTTGCGCGTAACTCCAGCAAGGAGGCCCCTGCAGCACTTTGACACATTAATGATTAGTCTGAATTTTCCAGACGTGACCTCTGCTTCAATCCCTCCATCACGGCATGATAGCAGAAATGAAGGGAACATGCTTCTCCTCTGACTCCCAAACCTCCCTCATAACACACATAAACACACACACACAGACGCCACCCACAGCACTGCCAGTTCAGAAAGACTCGCCGCTCCACATTACAGTGGCAGCCAGCCAGACGACAGCCTTATCGCACATACATGCCAAGTTTACGGCTTCTGGCTTCCATCCAGCTCTGTCACAACAAACTCACTCAAAATGTCACACACAGGAAGTTGGCACGAGACTTGAATCTGGCCGTTCAATTCAGGAACATGGAGAGGGTGTTTACCAATTCACCTCATCAACAATCTGAAGTGAAAGTAAAGTTGGCATGTTTGAAAGTCTCACCTTGCTGAAAAGGACTGGTCGAGGAGGGGGCCGTGGATGAAGTCGCCGTGGTGACCACAGGACCGTGGGTTTTGCTCGGCACGGACTTGCGGCCCCTGGACACCGAGCTTGAGCTGGTGCCGTGACCGCTGGACTTCTTGCTTTTGCTGTCCGAGCTCTTACCATCCGAGGAGCCGCCATCCTTGGAGCTGGAACTGGAGAGAGATGGAACTTCCTGGAAGTTGGCATTGGTGAAACGGCCTCCACTGTCATCAAGTCGCTTCTGAGTGGAGGAGATGGAGGAGACACTTCCGCCACTGCTGCTGTTGTAGCTCTGTAGCCAAGAAGGGAATGCACACATGGGCAAAAAGGCTTAGAATGCACTTATTTGTTGACATTTGATAAGCTCTCAGGCATATATCCTAGACTAACAGACAGGTGGACTCACCTTCTCAGAGGACACCATCAGTGCTGGCACCAGGGAAGGCGTCATTTCCAAAGACTTTTTGTGCTTTGGTTTGTGGCGATCTCTTTCTTTATGTTTCTGTGATGAAACAACAACAACAAAAAACTTAATGAAGATGGTACAGCAAAGGTTTTGACTGAAGCCAGTACAACTTGGTAAGGACTGTAGCCTACACTGTCATTTCTGAAAACAAAGAGACAGAAAGATGGGAAATGCAAAAAGGTGAAACAATGCAAGTCCCATTCAGTTTGCATGCAATCTCGGCAAGGAGAGCCACTTGCGCTGCCCATGAAGATCTTCCTGTAAAGAAAAATAAAAGGTATTCCTATGGATGGCAAAGGATTCACATTGCAGGCCTGACCAGAGTCTACTGCAGCTTAATTTACACCCCAGTCTAGTGCCGCTGTACACAGCTCTATTTGCGCCCGAGAAACGGGAGCGTGAACAAATTTACACCTCGCACTCCAATCGAACACCTCCAACCTCTCCGTTTCTGTTCTTAAGAGCATGGCTGTAAAAATATGCAGTGATCCTGAACCATTCGTAGAGAATATTTACACATTCCCCACTGGAGCGATATACAAACGTCTATCTTATTTTGTTTTTGCCCCTTTCTGTCATCTTCCAGCCATTGTCTCAGTTAGAATCGACAATTATTCTGAACACAACAGTTTATGCTACTTCTCTGTGCAAGTGACGGGGACAATTCCAGTGGCCCTCAGGCTCAAGTTTTTCAATGAAAATGAAAATGAGCTTCTGCTTCTTCTACACCATTTACCATTTTCCTGCATATACCATTTTAAATGCCATTTTCTTAGAACAGAAAAATCATACACATTGGAAATGAAGGTGTTGAATAAGCACCTTGGGAATTTTTTTAAGTGGTTGGGAAAGATTGTATTTGTATTGAATATGCATTGCTGTTGGTTTTCATCTACAACCTACATATCCAAAACAAATGTCACTGTTTTTGTTTTGTTTAAAAATTATTTGCTTATGCTGCAAATCACATAATTTTAACCACAAAACCAAAATGACAAGTTTATTAATAGTGACAAAATAATTATAAATATAACAGCATTTACTGAAATTACAAAGCTTTGTTATGCCGCATTTGCTCTACAAGAAAAGAGCTAATTTCGAAAGGATTCAAAGACAAGACTCTTAGTCTTAATTAACATTGTTTCTAAAGGTGTTGACAAGAGAGTGTTAGTATGAGAAAAAAAAATCATGTCACTACTTGGCTCTGATTATGAATGGAAAAAAGAAAAATGCACAACATTCATCTTAATTCCATCAAATAAATAAACTGAAACCAACTAGATATTTAAGACCCTTATGTAATGACAAAATGCAGGTATGAACAGCTGTTTACTGGTCTAATTAAAATTCTGAAATAAACGTCTTGAAAGAGTTTGACATAAGACGACAGCTATCTTAATTATACAAAGATGAATAGTTCAGGCAGAGGTGACTGAAAAAAGAGAGAACAAAAATGCCAAGGCATTTATCATAATTCATCAATGTCTTCAGCAGATTAGTGAAATGTAGCAAATCTCTTTCAGGATGAACAAAGAAATTACTCCCCAGGCTTCAGGCTAAGTATTAAAATTCAACTACGGAAATGAATAAATATAATAAATTTTAAAAAAGAAAAAAAAAAAGTTTAAATACAAAAGCAAAAACGAATCATCCAGAAAACAAAGCTAAAATCCAAAAACGATTAGAATTTAAGATATGTGAGGCAGGAGAAGGAAGAGAGATTGAAAACATTTTATTCCCAGATGCCGCTCTCGACGGCCTCTCGGAGCACATCTGAACTAGCTGCAAATTGAGAAGCTTTTAGCCTCTATTGTTGTTTGGCCCTGGGGTTTGGAATTAGCTAGGTATACATCTGAGCCCCCCGACCTTTGACCTGGGAATGTGGAGTAGGGGGGATGGGCCCCCTTTGCTAATGCAAATCAGGCATCGTAACAATAGGCATGGCGGAGCACAGAGCACTTTACAACACGATCTTCAAGAATACAGCTCCAACCCGAATCACTGTTAATGTCAACCCCTCTCAATGCAGAATAAGGCGAAGATGTTAAATATCAGAATAATTCTGGGAGAAACGGTTTTAAATGGCATCTCATATATAATCTTTCGCTGACCTAGATTATACAAGCTGCAGTGTCGGTCTTTGAGCAGCTTAAAAGAGCACCATCCACTCCATTTTGGTATGCATTTCCAATGCAAACGCATTCAAACAAATTCAAATAATTAATGAATTTGTGTCAAATAACCAACAGCCTCAATGACCTGCACTCCCCGCTGTAAGTGCTCATCTGACTATTGTGAGTATTCAGATTTACATTTAAGCACATAAATGTAACAGTTTCTCAAATGCAGTCTAATACTTTCTTCACATTACTTTAAAATGATTTATAATTATCAAAATAATGAATTTGTTTTAAAAGATAAGATAATAGTATATAAAAAAAAAAAAAAAAATGCATGTGTGGTTGCACACTTTTCAATTAAACCGTGACTTTATATGTAGGCTGGTAAGCTTGCAGAATAGCAAAAGTCCACAATTGTTACGTTTATTTATTTTTCAAAATGTCAAAAATATATCACTGTTTGAAAAACGACTATTAAGCAGAATTATTAAATGACAAAAAAAAAAGATATAGAAAAAAAGGTTCAGAACAGACAATTAAATATATAATAATCACATGTAAATCCTTGCAACAAACTTCAAAAACTGAAAAACACAATGAAACGTTTGAATAAATGTTAAATCAACACTGAGAGCCATTTTACTGATCCGGTTCAAATAGAACAATTCAGGCAAGCTATCGCTGATTAAGATGGCTGTACAGAGACTGAGTGTTTGAAATATGTGGCCGGTGGGAGCTGCTAAGGGACAGGCAGAAAATTATAAATGACGATGGATAGATGTGATGAGCTCCTCCACACATTTCACACTATGAGGTCTGCTGGATTAGTATTTCAGATACCACCATTATTACAGTAAAAAGAGAAAAATACAGACAAGAGGCACAATCAAACATGTTTTTTTACGTGCACTACGGATCATCTTCTGCCATTACGTACACATTTACTGATATGAGGCCATGTTGCAGGGCCTACGCTTAATTGAATTAAATGAAAAGGCGAGCAGGGCTAATAATGCTACATGTTTCATTCGGTATGGCTGCGTATAGAAAATTAGTGGAACAAATGACTACACTACCTATCAATACTGATTAAACAGACTCTGTGGAACTAATGGCCATGACGGATGCTTTTTTATGCATACAGCACTCTTTATGTTGATAATTTGTGGCAGCATCAACATACTAATCACTTTGAGTGATAAAAGGCACTCTTCTCCCTCCTGTGGCTTTAAAAGCTTTGTGGGATATAAAAAGTGTGCATGTGAGGGTCGGCACAGGGTGACAGTGGCTCGTGTAATTCGCATATTTCGGATAAACAAAAGAGTTTTTGGTTTTGTTCCTTAACCTCATAGTCTGAAGGTCGTGAGGAGGGGGGCATCAATCACACATGGCAGGAAGTGATGTAGATCTGAAGGCTGCCTTACCTTCTTCTCCTTGTCATGGTGCTTATCCAAAGAGTGAGTGGAAGAATCACTTAAGCTTTGAGCCCTACTAGCACGGCCTTTGCTCCTTCTCTAAAAGGTGAAAAAGGAACTTCGAGTTACATTTAAAGTCTGTCCAATTACCCTTTTTTCCTACTTCTCTCTTCTCTCTCTTCTAGCAGCAAAGAAAATAGCCCGTTTTGAGACAAAGGAAACAAATAGGAGATATTTACGGAAAAAAGAAGATGAAGAAAAAAAAACATTGTCATGACAACCAATCAGGATTTATATATATAAATCCTGATTGGTATAAATGCTGGCATGGCATTAAAATAAATAAACAAACAAACAAACAAACAAACATTACCATAGGTTGACTTGATTAGCTAATGCAAGTTGCTTTTGATGGAGTAACCATTGAATTTATAATATCAAATGCATTAGCATTTGACTTGCATTAGCTAATCAAGTCAACCTATGGTAACGTTTGTTTGTTTATTTATTTTAATGCCATGCCAGCATCCAAGGCTATTTTACTTATGGAAATGTAGTTCAGGAAAGCCAAAGAATACATATTGTCACTTATATTTGATTTCTCTATACAACTACAAAACAACAACATTCTCCATTTACCAACAGAAACAGCTGATTTTATATTTACGAAAAAAACGTGCCATGATGCATGACATTCAAACTGACAAAAAAAAACACCTTTGCAAAATGTGCAACATTTCTTTTTAAGTCAACAGTCTCTAAAGCTGCTATTGACAACAAATGCCACAAAATACTTCAGGTCACAAAATGGTCTTTGTTTACCAGGAGCCCACTGAAACAAAGGCCTACATGGAAAAGTCAGGGGTTAGTAGCCCACTATTAATCCACGAGACTGTGCCGATGCTGTCAGTCCATTAACATGGTGACAGGGAGACATGGTACATCCTGCAGAAACATCATGCTGTCCTTTACAATAGAGCAATCACCACAATGGATGACAACAAACAAAACAAGCAAGGTATTGTCACTTTATTCGAACAAAATGGGAGACAAAAAAATGTCAAATATATATTTACACAAATATATAAATAAATATATACAAACCATTCAAAAGTTTGGGGCCAGTAAGATTTTTTAAAATGTTTTTGAAAAGTCATTTATTTGATAAATACAGCAAAAGTAATACTGTAAAAATTATTTAAATAACCATTTTCTATTTAATATATTTCAAAATGTAATTTATTTCTGTGATGGCAGTGTTACATTCAGCATCCATTAATCCAGTCTTCAATCAATCAATCAATCAATCATTCTAATGTGCTGATTTGCTGCTCAAGAAACATTTCTTTTTTTATTATAAATGTTGATAATATGCTTTATATATATATTTTTTTTTTTATGCATCCTTGTTGAATGCAAGTATGAACTTAAAAAAAAAATCTTACTGACCCCAAAGTTTTGAATGGTAGAGTATATTTATGTATTTAATTTTTTTTGTTATATAAATATATATTTAAAAACCACTGATGCCAAAAAGCCCAACAGAAACCATGAAAAAAAAAAAAACGTAAAATATGAATGAATGCATAAAATTGACAACACTAACTAATCTGAAAAACAAAACATGAAATACTATGCCCCTAGAGTCTATTCCCCAGTAACCAGAGTAGTCAAAAATGCTGAATGAAATAAAATGGTGTATACATAAATAAACATCACTATCCCTCCATCCTCAACTCATTACAATCCCCTATGAGAACATCACGAAGTGCTGGCCCTGCCTCCAGCCCCTCACTCAGAAAACCTGTAGAGGACTAGCAGTATCTGAGAAGCCTTTGTTGAGTGGGAGGATAGACACACACATAGCACGAATCTGAGAAGCAGCAGGGGGCTGTGGCTCTAAAGCTCAGTGTAGCTCCAGGGCTGGAGTGAGTAAAACCCCTTGCCACACACACACACACACACACACACACACACCCAAGCCCACTAAGGACCGAGCAAAGCTGGACGGAAAACCACAGGCCGTTATGCTGTCACCGAGAGCTGCCACTGGGCAGTCCCTGTATCTCTCTGAAACCTTAGCCCGCTTTTTCTGAGAGGGGTATTAAGAAAGAGTGAAGGGGGAAATGCAGGAAAGAGGGGGGATGATGGGAAGGAGAGGAAAGGAGAACCACAGACAAAGGTCCAGTGAGTTGCTGTTGATTGTCAATGAGATTAAGGGGTTAAAGGGTTTGAGGGAGATCGAGGTGGGGGTGGCAGGGGCCACTGGGGGTGGACAGGGGGCTTATGCCACAGCTCAGCTTTCAGCAGCTGTAATTGGACCAGGAGTGCCAGACATTCGAGAAATGAGAGATATTCCAGATGAGGGAGTGTCTTTATCGAGAGCCTGGCGAGTTCACGTGCGATTCTAGATGCGCAATAACAGCTTGAACAATGATGACATGGTCACAATGATGTGCTCAACATGATTCATGTATTGGTGAATGCAAAAATCAGTCACTTAAGTGCTTTAGAAACGCCCAAGAGACATGAAGTATACCTCAATAGATGAAGCACTAATGACAAAATACACAAACCTTGACTATCAAATACTAATTGACAAGGAAAATACATATAATTTATGGGAAAACCATATACACTCGCGTTCAAAGGTCTGACGTCTGTAAGGGTGCTTACACACAAGCATTTTTGGTGCGCACCCGGGTTCGAATGACATCAGAGTTTGGTTTGTTTGGATGATGTGAACTCTCTTTTCCGAACTCAGGTGAGCACCCGCAAACTGAGCCAGGGCGATCTGGGGTACGGTTCATGTGAACTCCGGTATGGTTCTCGCTGCTGATATGAACGTAATCATACTAAATCGTGGAAGTGAACCGCTATTAATGATGTAAGATTTGATAAAACTGTGTTTGTGTGTGCTTACTTTCCTGACAAGTATGACTGATGCACTTCAAGCAGCGACAATGTACATATCAAATTTTTGCCTGGATTCAGCACAAATGGACTCCCACATTCTTTGGAACATTTGCAGTACATTCGCGGCAGATAGACGGAAGTGTCATTACTGATACTTGTAAAACAAAACCAAAGGTTCAAAAACCAAAATATAGAAGTGAGGCGAGCAACACTATGTATTTTGCCACCTTCACTGCATCGTCGTTACCATCCAACAGGGGTAAACTGCTTTGATGACACAAACACACCACGGTGCGACCCAAATAATAGAACGTGAACAATCCAGTGAGGACAGGGGGACGAGGGGGGAGCAATCGAACTCTGGTTCGGACCAGGCAATCGAACCAAGTGTAAAAGCACCCTAAGGTTTTTTTCTCTTATGCTCATCAAGGCTACATTTATTTGATCAAAAATACAGTAAAAACAGTAATATTTTGAAATATTGTCACAAATTTATAGAACCGTTTTAATATATTTTAAAATGTAATTTATTCCTGTGATGCAAAGCTGAATTGTCAGCAGTCGTTACTCCAGTCACATGTGTGACATGATCCTTCAGAAATCATTCTAATATGTTGATCAAGAAACATTTCTTATTATTATTATAACATTTGAAAACTGTTGTGCTGCTTATTATGTGGAAAATATTTTTTCAGGATTTTTTGAAGAAAAAAGAAAGTACCAACAGATCAGCATTTAGTTGAAATAGAAATGTTTTAAATGTAGCATTAATTGTTTTTACTGTCACTTTTGATCCATTTAATGCATCCTTGCTGAAAAAAATTATGAATTTCTTTCCCCAAAAAAGAAAATCTTACTAACCCTAAACGGAAGCGTATCTATTTGTGTATGCACAACGTAAAGATATTACACATTTTCGGTACTGCAACTTTTATTTATACTCAGCCTAAACATCATTAATGGTTTAATTCAAAATGACAGAATTTCTGTAATGTCAGTGATTAAAGGTTGTATCAGCGATTTCAGGCCCAAAAAAGGCCCAAACATAAATGATCACATTCATCTAATCTTTCCTAACGATCTTCTAGCTGCCCGCCCCACAAGCACGGCGTCAAAAAAACGCGTCCCTGTAGGCAGCCTAGGCTCTGAAATCTGCACACAAAAACAATTGGTTTCACCAACCACTCAAAACCAAAATAAATAGTGTTCCAACCAATCACCGACAGGGGGTGGGTGTTGTGAGGTTTCGCGCTCGTGCACGGCTGCACTGAAGTCGGAGCTGAAGAAGAAGCCAGACTCTATCAACGAACCCGTCGGTGATTGGTTGGAACACTTTATTTTGGTTTTGAGTGGTTGGTGAAACCAATTGTTTTTGTGTGCAGATTTCAGAGCCTAGGCTGCCTACAGAGATGCGTTTTTTTGACGGCCTGCTTATGTGGCGGGCAGCTAGAAGATCGTTAGGAAAGATTAGATGAATGTGATCATTTATGTTTGGGCCTTTTTTGGGCCTGAAATCGCTGATACAACCTTTAAATGCATGAATGCTTTGGAATCAGTAGCAACGGTGCTTTGAGTCAGGGTGTTATAGTTAGTATAGTATGGTTTAGAAAAAGCAGATTCTTACCAGCTTGCTGTAATGGTACTTGCAGTATCCACAGTATTTCACATTATCAGCATCTGAGCCCTGTTCTTCACACAACAACCCAGCAAGCTGAGCGCTACATTCAAAGACAAAGAAAAAGCAGCTTTAAAAAGACTGTGCACAATGCAGATGAAAACAGTTATAACTCAACTATTTGTTATAAAAGTAAAAAGATTTCATTCGATTAAAGGAAAGTTAGCAGTTCAGTGTTTCCCCTAGAAATTTTTCCAGCAGCGGTGCTGTCCCGTGCCGGAGCATGTTACCAAGTAACGGGGGGGGGGGGGGGGGGGGGGGGGGGGGGGGGGGGGTAAACACTTGGTAACATGCTACATGTACAGGTTACATGTACCTCCGGAAGAACTTTTTTTTTTAAATAAACCCTTAAACCATGACTTCTGGCAAGTTTTGTGGATACAAATTGACATTTTGAGACATACAATTACGACATACCATCAACAGATTCAAGGTGATTATTAGAGATGCACCGATTGATCGGCTGGTGACCGGAATCGGCCGGTTTTCACGTGATCGGCCATGATCGGCGACCGGCCGGTCAGTCTGACATAATCCGATTTTACGCCGGTCAAATGCACTCGGGCGCCGCATGATTAACGTCGCGCAACATCAGCATCACACGTGCACACGGAACCCGCATATGTAGGAAACCTCATGAATTACGGCCGTTTCACACCACAAGGTGCAGAGCGTTTTTTTTTTTTTTTCGGCGCGCATGTTAATCAATGAGTGCATTCACACCGGGAGCCGGAGCAGCGCGTGAGCGTCGAGCAGGAGCGTCGCGTGAGCAACAGTGAAGCGCGTGTTTCGGCGCCGAATCTATTTTTGCTGCGCTCAATTTAAGTGAAAGCACACTTTTGATGGACAAGATAAATATGATTTCATCCAAAAAGTGCCCAAAATGCAAAGAATTTGCATGTCTGGTGTGTTTTAACAAGAACTGAAGTAGGCTAGGCTATGTCAGAAAGAAAATGAAGACTCAAAAATATTTATAGAAAATTTACCCATTTAAACTTGTTTTTATTATTTCCTAATCGTTTCCCTGCACATGCTCCACTTGTCCTGTTTAGCTTGGCTGGACATGTGTCAGATGAGAGAAGAACTGCTTGAGAAATATAACTTGCTATTGATATACAACAAGTGATTGCAATAGGCCTGTGTGTGTGTGAGAGAGAGAGAAATATCTTTATACTGCAAGGCTATATTTATTAAATTTGTATTTATTATTTATATATTATTTTATTGCCATTACCTGTTTTCATACAGAAGTTTAGTTTGCTAAATATATTAAAAAAAAATTAATTGGATATTGGATGTGAAAAGGAAATGCTTCTTCCATAACACTGCACTTTAGATGTGTGTGAATTTCCCACACTAGGAGTCATTTATATAGTTCTATTTTATAGCGATTATCTGTTCAAAAAATGTTCTATGCAAAATGTTCTATTAAAGAGAAGATAGAAAATAAATATTTGTGTGTGCTGTAAAGTGGTTTGAAAAAATAAAATCGGAATCGGCTAAAATCGGTATTGGCAGGTCAAACTCAAGGAAAAATCGGAATCGGGATCGGCCTAGAAAATTGTAATCGGTGCATCTCTAGTGATTATTGCAGCACGCACCTTGAACTGGTCACAAACAGAAACCTTCATTTTATAATTTTAGACTTTTCACGTTTTTGTTTTGTGTTCATTTTCAGCTATAAGGTAGATATTGATAGGGGAAAAATGAAATGGCACAACCCAGAAAAAGATTATTTAGAATTTATTGAAAATTTTAGGCCACACCCAATCTGTGAGCACTTATTTTTTTTTATTTTTAATTTTAACATTTTTAAAATCAAAAGTTTTAAGTTAAGATTATTTAATGCACAATGAATGAAGTGAACAAACATGAACAATCAAGTGTTTTATTTGACTTGACTGTGCCTTTATTTAATCCAAAACTGTGTTCGTATTTCATTTTAAAAGACTTTTTAAAAGAGTTATCCAGCCAAGAATAAGCCTAGAACTGCTTTTCTGGCGGACTAATAACAGCACTCGGGTGTCGGTCCGAGACTGTGCTCATGTACTCCCGCTCGTAAAACTACCCGGATACAACCGCACCCGAGTCCACTTTAGGGGCCGTTCACATATCGCGTTTTTTGCGCGCAAATGCGTTATTGAAATTGTAGGCGCGCGAGGCGAGATGAAAACATCGTAACATCTCATCTCAACACGCCATGTGACAAAAACCAACCGATCAGCTTCGGCCTTTCCGTAACAACATCGACAGCTCGGCCGAACAGCTGATCATAGCTGTACAGGGCGGCTTTTTATTTCTCATCTCCATAAATATATCTAGTAGTAAAGCTAATGCAATGCTAGAAATCAATTAATTCTTTGCTGCTACTTCCTCGTCCTCATGGAGAGCGCCGCTTTCTCCTTTCTAAAAGCGCTTGCTCTCTCCCGTGGCGTCTGTCGTTGCTATGCAACCATGAATAGAGGCGGCCTGGAGAAACGAGTGTGCTTCCCGCGCGCCTACATTTGAAATAACGAATTTGCACGCGCAGAAAAACGCGCTATGTGAACGGCCCCTTATGGCAACGTGACATTAGCCTAATCGAAAATATTTCCATATGTGGCTCTTTCCTCCTTTCTTGTCAACAGTGGATTCAGAGCCACCACATTAGCAGCACCGGCGCACGCCACGTCTCAAGTGTTTTTAGGTGTGTAAGTGGATGTCGTGATATTACTGATCATGTGAAGATTTTGCAGCGGCGCTGAAAATCCAGTGGCGGCGCTGCGCCGCTGCTAAATACATTGTAGGGGAAACACTGCAGTTAACACATTGCTATTCCGATCCATTTAACAGATTACATAATTAAGTATATTAAGATCCTTATGAGGACAATTAGCTGGAATATTAGGGCTCTGCAACTCACCATGTGACATGAAAGGCCTGTCGGCAGCCATGTTTGTTGCATGTCATGCAGGCTCCAGAAGCAGCTTTGCTCTCACGGCCCTGTTCTTCACAGATGTAGCACGTCTAGAAAGAAAAAAGAGTCACCAAAGTGATTTCTCACATACAGAAAGCAGTTATTATGGTATATAATGCATTGCTGCACGGCCCACAGCTTGTTTAGCGTGAAGGCTTTACCAATTTAACAAGTCTCTCAGAAGCCGCCTTTCCCAGCGCCTCGATTATTAGGCAAGTGATAACCATGCCATTTTAAATTGGCTCACAGTGAGGACTCAATTACCAACAGAGCTGAATCTATTTTATCCCAGATTTTAAACCCACTATTTCAAGCATGAGATTAAACTTGGCTCCTTAGTCCTGCGAATCATCAGACACAGTATTGAATCCAAATCATATAACACTAACTGATTGTATTTTACTTATCTACTGCATTGAAGGGCATCCATAGAAAACAAAACGTAATTAGGTTTTCAAATGAAAAATGAAAGAACGGTGTCATGGCATATCCCATAAGTACTTGATCTAACATTGTTTTGTTTTTTTACCCTCGCGGTTGAGCATAAAGTTAAGCTAACGTCTAAACATTTGGACTTTGCAAATTGCAATTACTCTTGAATTACAGTGATGCACAGTAGTAAACACATACACCTGCAAGTATCCCAGAACCCATCAGTTATACAAACCAGTCATTTTTCAAGTCAGTTTACTGTATACGGATTATAAAAATCATTTGTAGCCATGTAGTAATATTTTAATATATACACATTTTTTTTTAAATGCTTTTTTATTTTCCATAATGGATTAGGAAATTCAATGGCAAATAAGTATGGTTGGTTCTTTTCATTTTTAGACTGCACGTGTAAATTCCCAGAACATGAATCTCAATTTTCATTCATTCAGCTTTGTAGCATAATTAATAGCAACATTCTATGTTTATACAAGATTGATAAATGTAGCACTTGGTCCCTTAAGAAAACACATTCACAGTATAGACCTAAACTCCTTACATGCATACTGTTTACATTGTTGAGCTGATTTATGAGGCTCTCATGTTGAGCCTTTGCTTTTCAATTGATATCCAGACTATAAGCGTTTGTCTTTCAGAGGTTAGGGAACTTACCTTGTTATAACGTTCATGGGGGACAGACTGAAGCACAATAGGCTCCATGGTGGATACATTAGCGAACTCAACTTCTGGGATGTAAAGAGCACAAACCACATGGGCCCAACCTAAACAAGACACATGATATATGATCAGTAGATGTTATATTAAACGGCTAAGATTAAATTATTCCTTTATTTTTATGGGAACTAGCTTTGAAGTTGCAACTGGGTTTAACTGCATAAAAAAGTGTGCTTGAAAATACCATCAAATGGCAAAAATAAATAAGCTTTTTTTTGTTTTTTACAAATCACTCAAATACAATCCACTCATTTTTATTATAAATCACTTGCATAACATTTAAATTTCTCATTAATTAATGATAATAAAAATATGATGCTTAAAAACATGGATAATGCAATAAAAGAAACATTTAAATTGAATATGTGTGTCTGCTGACTGTCACAATCATTTTCTGTCATTTATTTTTTTATTTTTTTAAAGAGCCCACGTTCATTTGTTTGCTTACAGTCATTGCCTACAGGGCACGCCTGGCTTCCTCCACAGTGTGAAAAACACTTATTAAAGCATGTGGGCTGAGTGTGACCGCAAAGACGAAACACCCAGAACTGGAAGAGGCAGAGGCATATTCTCTCCTGCCTAGCGTCTAGACCAAGTGTTGAACCATAGGGTGTCAGCCACAAGTACACTACATAAATATTGTATCATAATTTCAGACTACTACTTAACTTTTTCCCCACATCAACTGTCTCAACCACAAAACCCCTAAATGGAGTTGATTTAGATTTAATGACCATATTCTGCAATATGTTTGAGAAAGGAAAGCAGATGCTATTGATATCGTTGAAATTAACCTGAGCAAATGAGTTCTGGTTATCCAGCGCAAGGGCACAATAACAGGCCTAAACTTAAAGGTGAACCCATGAACTGTCTTTGACCCCAGCCTAAAGGGACAGGGAGGTGGGTTTTGTTGTTTTGAAGTCCCTCCAAGAATCCAGCAGAAGCCTATAAAACCAGGCAATAAAACCCAAGCACACCCCAAAGAACTTCTAAACCCCTCAAACAGAAGGGTGGCACACTTAAAAAGAGAGTGATTTGCCAAAGATGTCTTTAGCTGAGCATAAAGTCCTCAAACAATCTTGTTTCTTTAGATTCTAGTAAAACAAGTGAAATCTTGGGGACTAAAGCAACAGTAAAAACTGAAAGGCTCTAGCAATGGTCTATGAACATTTCAGAAGGGATGAGTTTTTATTTCTTTGCATGCGTTTCAACATGCTATTGCGGCAGGTATATGCCACTGCTCCAGTGTTTTCATTTGGGATTATTCTTGTATTTGCATAACTAAACAGTAGCAACACCTGTAAAAACCTCTCCATGAGCTGGTCTGGGGAACGAGGAGGACTTTGCAGCTGAGTTTTACTCCTCAGTTGGCTGAAATGTAAAGGTTTCTCTAAAGCAAATTGTGAACACTTGTGAGATATGGTTCAAACAAGCTCTTTCTAAAATTTATGTTTAAGAATTCTTCACTCCTACTCGTAAATAATGACAAAACATGGAATGCTTATCTCGAAACATTTCAAAAGGCTTTACAAATCCAAGCCAAAAAAAGAGATTACATGGTCTGAAACAGCTAAACCATAAGCCTGGGGCAATGATGTTTCCCTCATGGCCGTTAAACAGCTCACCACCCCTAAAGATGGGGCATGGTCTCGCAGCTGTGTACCATGCCATGTTTACAGTCTCTGAACTGCCCTTGC
Organism: Tiaroga cobitis; assembly: GCA_030578255.1. Classification (NCBI taxonomy): domain Eukaryota; kingdom Metazoa; phylum Chordata; class Actinopteri; order Cypriniformes; family Leuciscidae; genus Tiaroga; species Tiaroga cobitis. The sequence continues at coordinate 14,730,361 of CM060614.1, forward strand.
CGTGAACCCGGAGCATGAAGAAGAGTCGCCCCCTCTCAGCCCCACAATGACCCCGCTGAGACCGCCCACCCATAAAAACAAGGTGAGAGACAAACACGCACACTTCCTAACCCCCTTTCCTCAATTATTCTGAAAATGTGCCCCATGTGCCAAAAAAATTCCAAGACTACGTCAAACTCTTGGTTCATTCAAAAGCAGTTTAGATGTTAAAAGAATTATTCATTGTAAAATTTTCCTGAAATCTGAAATCCAAATTAGATTATTTTGAGGTGAGACATATGAAGATACATATAACTAATTAACAGCTTATTTATGAGACGCAGTATTATATCCTTTAGACAGTAGAATTTCTGTGATAATTAAAACTGTCAGAGGATATCAGTGAAATACTCCATAGAAGAGATAATCAATTCACTATATTTTTTACTTTGACTTTCATTAGAGGTGACAAAATAGAAAGGTGTCATCCACATCAGTGCATATGTTCCTCTTAAGAGCTTCACATAATTGTATCACCCCCTGAATAAAAGTGGGCTGAGAGATAATAGTAAAACTGCTAACCCAAAGATTTTATAAAATATTTTGTCTTACACACTCAACCTCAAAATAAAAGTATTTTATACTACTGGCCTATATTTAGCTACTGAGTAAGTGCAGTCTGTTCTTGCCAATGACATGTAGATTAGGCTTAATACTGGTTTTTCCTCAGCAAGTAAAAATAATCAGCACAAAGTTAGATGTCCTACCTCCATTATCTGTTCGTTTCAGCGCTCCGTCTTTGTGGGGACACAGCTCACACCTCTGCGAAAAGAGGAGAAATAACATGAACCCACACTCCATCCAACGATCTGCAGGCCAGACACAGCTCTGAGGCCTTTCAGGAGCTCTACATCTGACATGGACATCAAACTAAAGCAGAGTTTAGAGGTTAGACATCATTTTCTTCCTTGAAACTAGAGAACAGAGCATCTTGGCAAAAGTGATCAATGAAACTGTAGACAAGAGCCTTTGATAGTTCACAGGAGCTGGAAAAAAAACACTGCTGCAACCCTGAAGAGCTGCTTCTATATTCAAGGATAAAATAGGATCTGCTCTGCTAAAGGAGAAAAACTGGTTTAGACAACCGTTTTCTGAAACAAATGACAGGACAAGAAGAAAAAACCCTCGGAATAGAAGACGAATGATCAAATAAAGACAGTTACTACCCTTTTTGAGCAACAAAAACCACAGATGGTTGAAAGTGTCCTAAAGAAATGGGACCTGACACATGGCCTATTACACAGCATATCATGCATATACACTATGACATTTCACTCATCTTCAAAGCCTTGAACAGGGTTAGATATTGGGGCATAACATTGTGCTTGGAACCATGCCGTTATTTGCCACATACCACTATGTTCAAAGTTTTTAAGCTTCTGCTCAGTCTGCTGTCCTCCTCCTCTTTGTTACAGGTGGTGGACAGTCCTCCTCCTTCAGGGGTCTGCCAGCTCGGCTTTCTCCCCCTCCACCCTTTAATCTTTGGGAACGAAGTGGCAAAGCAGGGCACAAATAGGGGAAAAAAATGGGCTCATTTTTAGTAAGTGGAGGAATGAGGACAAATGCAGCAATTTGGTTTCATATTTGACCTATCGGTAAGCCCACCCCCCTTAATTACTGTTGCTAACTCGGACTAACAAACGGAGTTGCTAACTGTCTTACAATGACAGCTGTCAGTGTGAAAACCTTGTCCCAAGATGTTTTTGATAAATTTTGGACACAGAAGGACCACCTCTCATCGAGGAGCATTCAATTGGGACTTAAATATGCCATGTAGGGATATATAAAAGATTTTAAAATAATATGGTGGGAAACAAGATTAATTTGGAAGCGAGGGTTTACAGATCACAATGCAAGCGGGAGAAGCCTCACGTTACGGTCGTCACGATCACAGAAAAACAACATCCAGGATCAACACTGTTAATGTACCGCAAGATTGTAACGGGTAAGATTAAATACATTTACATTTAATCAGTTCAATATGGAGAGGCACTGAATTGTAGACCAGTCTGTACATGACGTGAGAAGAGTTAGCTATTTAGGTTTGTACATTAGCATGGACTCACTAACTTTAATTCTAACTTAATGAGAGTATGACAACCAGAAAATTAACGTTTTCGTCTTCATTGAGATTGGTCTTTAGTCGTATTGCGCAGATAATTGTTTTTGTTTTTTTCGCGCAAATCTTATCACACTTTTGAAACGCGCTGGTGAAGGAGCGAACAGTACGGTGATTCAATACATGAATAATACCCATGCCCATCCTCTCAGGATACCTGGAGTCAGTTTTACAAGTACCCCAGGCACATCGTTTTCCAATTTTAGTTGCATAAACACCATCAAACTGATGAGAGCTTCGAATCTTCCAATGTTTCTCTATGGCGCTGAAACCTAAAGATGTCCGAGCTCCGGTCCCTGTGCAACTGATACTCAACTGCCATTGGCTCATCTGCATTCGAGGGGAGGGGCTTACCGATAGGTCAATTATGCTTTCGGAATACAAAAAAAGGGATCAAGTTTTAAAAATGCTCCAGCAAGAAATCTTTCTGATAGTGCAAGGCAAGCTATGATTTTCACAAATCTTTGGGTTTGGATTGGTTAGAAGTGGCAAAAAGGCCACAAAATTATTACATGACAAACCTGTGGTTAAAAATATGGAAGAAAAATCCTGTTCCTTTTCAAAATAAGAGCAATTGCCATTGTATAATGTCTCTAACCTCATAAAAGGTGTTATGTGGGATGCCTTGTTTTGCCATGAATCCAGATCCTTCAACAAAAAGGTCCACATAATGGGTTACGTGACAGGTTTCCCCTTCTTGTGACCCACTATTCTTCTGCTCTAAACTGCCACTTAGGTTTCATGCCTACCTGACAGCTCGCACAAGTAACATGTACAGCCATCAGATCGTTGAGCTCCAAGGAAACCGCTTTAACTGCCAACACAACTTTGCCAATCCTAACCATTTATGTTTCCTTTACCCCAACCACCATCTTCTATTTATAAATACTAGAACTAGACATGTGCCGGTATTCGGTAATGCGATAAATCGCGATAATGAATATGCACGATATTGTTATCGCGGGCACTTCAAAATACCGTGAAAAATAATAGATTCGAATTTAGACTTTTCGAACGCGCATTAGCTTATTTTCCATCAACCGCTTAAACACTGCGTAGGCTATATGCTGCACAAAACACGTGCGCACTCTGATGTAAACAATCCCCACATGTATAAGCACTGTGTGCACTCTAGTCTAAAGCAAACAATCCTCACATGGAGTAGAAGCATGGCGGAAGGAGGAACGCTGCCTGCCGACGATTTAACCCTCGCAGGGCTGCCAACTCTCACGCATTCAACTTGAGACTCAAGCGCCTTTCAGACAGGACGCAGAATACGCGCGGGGACGTTTTGTTGCTGCGTCGACCAAAGCACGCCGGAGTCAAAGTTCAAAATAGTTAAACTTTTTATTTGCAAAATAGCAAATTGCGTTGTATCTGAAGGGCAACGTTGAACTTAGCGGCCAGCGCCGCGCATTCCGCATCCTGTCTAAGGCGCTTTACGCAATTGACACTTTTCACACGCTCTCGCGGAGCAAAGAAGACACTGACACCGAAAGACTAGACAGAGCAGGTTACTTTTGATATGAAAAAAAAAAAATCAGCTCTTAAATTCTGTCCATTGTGACAGATCGCTGCGCCTCAGTTCAAGTAAACCGATCATCTTTTACTTTTTATTTAAAGATACAGTACAACTTACCGAAAGGTATTTGCCTCATACATAATATCGATCAATCAGTGTTTTTCAAACACGGAAAGAGGTAAATAAAACTGCAGGAGAACAGTTGTCACAGAACGTTACATTTACCTCAGGAAAGCCATTTAATGACCACCACATTAGTTGACTAGAAAAAATAGCGAGGAGTATTTTGCTCAATATGTGCACTATATTACATATTTATTATGTTTACTTGTCATTACATAATTGTTATTAAAATGAAAACCGCATTTAATGAAATATTAACATGCAGACTGTAGCCTACCTAATATTTATCCAAATGAGTCAATATTGAATTAAGATTGAAATCAAATCCAAGAATTTAATTGAATAATACAAACAGTAGCCTACCAGTCATTGTACCATGTAAACATTGTAACATGTTGTCACTAAACTTAATAAGCACCGTAGAGCACCGTCCTTCGGATGAGACGTTAAACCGAGGTCCTGACTCGCTGTGGTCATTAAAAATCCCAGGATGTTCTTCGAAAAAGAGTAGGGGTGTAACCCCGGCATCCTGGCCAAATTTGCCCCTTGGCCTCTGTCCATCATGGCCTCCTAATCATCCCTATATACTAATTGGCTTCATCACTCTGCCTCCTCTTCACCAGTAAGCTGGTGTGTGGTGGGCGTTCTGGCGCAATATGGCTGCCGTCGCATCATCCAGGTGGATGCTGCACATTGGTGGTGGTTGAGGAGATTCCCCCTTCCATGTGAAGCGCTTTGAGGTCCCAGAAAAAGCGCTATATAAATGTAACGAATTATTATTTAATTATTATTATTAATAAAATTCTGTTTAGTTACCATATGTTTTGAAAATCACAATTACTGATGCAAGTCAAAACTCGCATTGTGATCCAAGTTGTTGTTTTTTTAGAAACCCACAATCCATCTGTTTCTCTCGAGCAATTAAAATATCGTAATAATACCGTATACCGTGATAAAAGCTCAATCAATTAACCGCAGCATGAAAATTTGATACCGGCACATGCCTAACTAGAACAGCATGTATTTTAAGCTATAGCATGTTTTATGAAAAGGGGTCATTACTCAGGACGCTATGATTGAATACAATATATAATACAATGTTGAATAAAAACAGAGACTTTGCATTCATCACTCAATTTTTGCTTCTTATATATATATTATGTGAAAATTTATAAAAGAAAAAAAGCAAACTACTTATTTGCAAGTACCGGTAATCACTATATGTTACTACATAACAGAAAATGCTTGACAAATAGCCAAAACTGTGATTCAATTAATGATAGAAAAAAGAGAAATATGAACTCTGAAGCCATGTCTTAGCCAGGGGGTAGGTAGGCAAGTGCCTCACCTGCCTATGTCCACACTATAAATACGTTTTCGTTTGAAAACGTATATTTTTCGCTCCGGTTTGGCCTTCCGTCCACACGGAGACGGCGTTTTACGTCAATGAAAACGTAGCTTTTGGAATACGCTCTCCAAAGCGGATAAATTTGAAAACGCCGTTTTCGCGCTGTAATGTGGACTGTGAAGCCGGAGGTATTTGAAAACGATGAAGTAAGTTTAGTCATGAGATCCATGTTGTACCAATAGATATTCATGTTTACCGGTATTGTGCCTGTTATGTGCTATTCACTTTTACACTGTTGCTAAAATATGTTACTTTCCACACTCTTCATATCACAGTACTGCAAAGATGACAGAAAATGTACTCACATTTGCTGCCTTGCAGCAATACAGGAGAGCAGTTTTAGACCAAACATATGGTGACTGAAATGATGGTCAGATATTTTGCTAAATAAAATTATCCTGTTAGAAGAATTGCACGATAACTTTATTATTTATTTTTCCATCGGTATCATCTCAGTGAGCTTTTGTGAGCTTTTGTGAGATTTCACGCATGCGCAGCGCAGTAAGGTGAATTTAGAAGTTTCTCATCCACACCGAACCGTCGGAAGACGCCTGAAAACGCTAGTGTGGACGGAGAGCGTTTTTAAATGAAAACGCCGTTTTCAAATGTATCCGGATTAATGTGGACGTAGCCTTAGTAATCCTGAAGACATTGATTAGCTTGTTCAGGTGTATTTGATTAGGGTTGGAGCTCAACTCTGCAGGACAGCGGCTCTCTAGGATCAAACTTGCCTACGACTGGTCTAAGCCATAAAGAAGATTTTTGTACAATTCAGAACAATTATGATATTTTCAACAAAAAAAAAATCAGTTTAATATCACATTATTAAGTCTGATAACATCTGTTATACATGCAGGCCTATGAGTCCTGACAAGTCATTCAGTTTTTACATACATACACCCCACGATACCGTTTGGTACATATTGGTAAATATGTGATTTAAGGTTAAGTGTTTCAGCCCACTTCCAGACACTGTTTGGTCTTTTAAAATGTTTTTTTTTTTTTTTTTTTTTTTTTTTTTTAAATCAGAGAAAATGTAGTCTCAGAGTTTATGCATAGACATCCTGCTTCATAATTACTGAACCAGTGTTTCCGCTACATTCATTCTGCCGTGGCGGGCCTCCACACCTAAAATCATCCCGCCATGGCTGCAGCTTCTCAGTGAGGTCCGATATTGTGCATACTATTGTGTTATTGTTAAGCTAAAGGCATAAAAAACATTGTAAAGCACCATAAAGTTTTCGCACTATATTCCAAGACTTCTAAAGTCATTCAATAGCATAATGTGAGGTAAAAATGAATATTTAAGTCGTTAAGTTAAAGATAATGGAAACTCATCTCTCCTCAGTCATTCTCCATTCAGCATTCAAACAGCGCGTCGCGTCCGGTTACGACAGTAACACAATGACGCTCTCTTCAAGATCAATGTTCCCATTATTACACTTTATTTGTAGATAAAGGTCTAAATAGTTTGCATAAAATGACTTTATCTTACTGGAGTTTATAGCGTTTTCTAAATCATATTCCTTTCTCCCGGGTGTCTGTTAGATGAACGTTACAGCATTGGAGTAGAGAGCGCTATGAATTGTTCTTCATGCGCACTGAAACTGAAATTTAAAACTGTTAAAAGAAAAGGCTCATATAGGCTAATACATTAAGCATAGATGGATATAATCTCTTCGCTTTGTGCTTTGAACTTTTCAATGCGAAGCGCTGCACGCTGTTCACGTTGCTTCAAGTGCATCATTCCGCGCACTGGATGCGCATAATCGCTTTGCCGCTCTTGTTGGAGCCTTTCATGTTATAATGCTTAGGGGAGGTTTAAACACCAGGGGGGAGGGGGCGTGGTCAATGGGAATATCACTCATGGGCCACGCCCCCTCCCCCTGGCGAAATGGGCCTGCCACCACGGCTGGAAAAAATCCTAGAGGAAACACTGCTGAACTGTTGTTGAACATGATATAAATGCAAAAATTTTATTGAATTAATTGAATTAATTGATTTAATCTAAAGTAAATCAATACAAGATCATGAGGAATTTTTTTTAATGAAAATGTGACCTGACAATATTGTAGAGCTGCACGATTAATCATTAAAAGGATGCGATGTCTTTTCAAACACCCACGTGATCTTAAACCTTTGAAAAATACGATCACAGCGAACATTCAAATCTGCGTTGGCGCTGCCTCTGACCCAGACAGAAATGTCATTTAAAGGTGTGAAACAGATTCACAAACAGTGTTTTTTTTTTTTACCACACACTATAATTATTTTTGTCTTTCAATAATTCAAATTATGACAGAAGAACTGCTATAAAAGTTTAGGATATAAAAACTGCTTGAACTTGGCGCTTCAGATGAAGATTGTATCAATTACATCCTTACACCAGTAGGTGGCAACAAGTGACTTGTATGTGTCAAAATGTATGTGTCATTTGAAACATTAATTTAAGAGATTCATTCAAAAACACTAATTCATCCATTAATGAAACAAGTTAAGTCTTTTGTGTGCTTCTCAAACGGAAGGCTGTATCCTAGCGAGGCTGAGTCCAGTCCTTTTAATGCTTCTTATGGCACTTTTCCACTGCATGGTACGGCTCACTTTTGGGCGATTTTCCACTGCATCGTACAGCTCACTTAAATGGTTCCACCTCTGTTGAGGTTCCAAGCGTGCCGTACCGATACTAAAATGGGACGTGTGAACACTGCAGATCACTGATTTGTCAGAGAGAATCGTCACTGCCAGCGTCGTTGGATTTGCTACGACACACCAAACCTGCTAGATTTAAATAGTCAGCAATAGCCACCGCAGTATCATTTTTTCGCACAATTTTTTTTAAACAAAAATAAAAAAACAACAACAACGAAATGGCTGAATTGTGGTCAGACGAGGTGCAGACGTTCCTCTCGTTGGTAGAGAGGAGCGGATACAGCGAGGAGCTGGATGGGGCGCAACCAGGCAACTTTTCAGCAACTTACGATCAGTCAATAATCCCACCCACTTTGAAGCGGTACTAAACTGCAGTGGAAAAGCAAACCAAGTAGAGCCGTACCATGCAGCGGAAAAGCGCCATTAGGCTAGACGACGACTCAGCATTGAAATCTAGAATGAGACAGTCGAGTAAGTGAGCATGGCTACGGCACACCATGGTCACAGCATGAAAATGTAATTTTGGTAGAGATGCACCGATTGATCGGCTGGTGACCGGAATCGGCCGATTTTCACGTGATCGGCCATGACCGGCGACCGGCCGGTCAGTCTGACATAATCCGATTTTATGCCGGTCAAATGCACTCTGGCGCCGCATGATTAACATCGCGCAACATCAGCATCACACGTGCACACGGAACGCACATACGAGGAAACCTCGTGAATTACGGCCGTTTCACACCGCAAGCGGGAGCAGCGCGTTTTTTTTTCTTCGATATGCATGTTAATCAATTAGTGCATTCACACCGGGAGCGGGAGCAGGAGAAGCGCGTGAGCGTCGAGCAGGAGAGTCGCGTGAGCAACAGTGAGGCACGCGTTTCGGCGCAGAGTCTATTTTTGCTGCACTCAATTAAAGTGAAAGCACACTTTTGATGGACAAAATAAATATTGTTTTAACAAGAACTGAAGTAGCCTAGGCTATGTCAGAAAAGAAAATTAAGACTCAAAAATATTTATAGAAAATGTACCTATTCAGACCTGTTTTTATTATTTCACAATTCTTTTCCTGCACTTGCTCCACTTGTCCTGTTTAGCCTGGCTGGACATGTGTCAGATGAGAGAAGAACTGTTTGAGAAATATAACTTGCCATTGATGTACAAGTGATTGCAATAGGCCTGTGTGTGTGTGTGTGTTGAGAAATATCTTGTACTGCAAGGGTATATTTATTTTATTTTATTTGTTTTTTATATATTATTTTATTGCCATTACCTCTTTTCATACAGAAGTTTAGTTTGCTAAATATATATATATAAAAAAAATTTGTTGGGTATTGGATGTGAAAAGAAAGAAATGGTTCTTCCATAACACTGCACTTTAGATGTGTGTGAATTTCCCACACCAGGAGTCATTTATATAGGCTAGTTCTATTTTATAGCGATTATCTGTTTAAAAAATGTTCTATGCAAAATGTTCTATTAAAGAGAAGGTAGAAAATAAATATTTGTGTGTGCTGTAAAGTGGTTTAAAAAAAGGAAATCGGAATCGGCTAAAATCGGTATCGGCAGGTCAAACTCAAGAAAAATCGGAAATCGGAATCGGCCTAGAAAATTGTAATCGGTGCATCTCTAAATTTTGGAAAAAATACTTTGTATTAAAAATCTTTATATTAACTGGCCTTTTATTAATGCAATACAGTGAATGACAACTGTTTGTGGTCTCCCAATGGCTTACATTATTGGCACTTTTGTTTTGGTGTAAATTAATCACTTAACACTAAAGATAACATGCCTTCATCTCTGAAAACGTTATTTTTGTCTTACATTTCATAGTGAACTCAGACAAGCTCAGTGCCAACTGGTTTTTCGTCAGTTCTTTTCTTGTGAATCGGAATGTGTGCAAAGGATTGTAAGTGATTAAAGGACACGAAAGATACACTCGATGCATCCTTCAGAATGAGCTGAATGAAGGATGCAAAATGAAGGCTGCCTTCCAATGATCCTTCAAATTGAGACAGCCTTCCGAGATGACATGGCAGCCGAGATATGCATTCTTACTAGGACATCAGCCTTCCATTTGAGAAGCACCCAAAATGAGTGAGTCATTGAATCATTCATTCAAAAAGCTGATTCAAATAATTAATTAATGATTTAACTAATTCAAATGAATTATGAATCATGGGAAAATCGTGAACTTTTTTAAAATAAAAAAAATTGTGATTTACACAATATGTAAACAGTCAGTAATACAATAAAAACCTAAAACCTACAAACAGCAGGACAAATGCAATAGAAAAGATACAATTGAAACAATCAGTGCTTTTTTTTCTCATGTAAGTCTATAAGTATTCAGCTAACAGCCTACTACAGAAATTGAATCAGAAAAATAAAACACAGCATAGTCTTCACTAAGAATTAAACTTGATTTGATTCTTATTAAGCCAGGGACACACCAAGCCGACCGTCGGCAGTTTTTTGAGCGTCGGCCGACTCAGTTTTTCCAGTGTGTTCTGCACCGTTGGCTCTAGCCGGATGCAGTGGGTTGTTTTTTTTGGCCGATTCAACTTGTAGAATCGGCTTCGGGCAGTCGGTGAGAGAGAACTCTGATTGGCTGTTCAGTTTAGCAAACGAATCAGTGCACGAGAAATACGAGCAAAAGTGATGAAAGCAAGCAAAGAAGTCATGATGGCACAGACAGAAGGCTGTTGCAATTTTACATAATCTTACCTTAGCATTTGAAATGCTCAAATACTTTCATAATATCATGAGCCGATAAAGAACGTGAGCAGCATGATTGATATTCAAAACAGTCAGTAGGGGTGCGAATCGTCACTGGTCTCACGATTCAATTCGATTACAATTATCATGTCACCGATTCGATATCACAATGCGTTGCATCCTCACTTTTCAATATTACTGCACATACCTACATTTTCGTAGAATACAAGCAGTCAGATATATATGAACTCCCTTTTTATTTTATCTGTTCGAAGAAAGTACACTTCCTGAATGTAGCAAACATCAAACAAAACTTAAGCCTGAACACAGACGACAGGACCATTTAGACCAAACACTAGTAAATACTAAAAGTACATGAAACTGTCAAGTGTACTTAAGTTACAATAACGTTCACACACTCGCAATCAACTCGCATGGACACACATGCTGTAAATTTTTAAATAGTGGGTGCATTTTTTATTACTCGCTTTTGTGTTTCACAATCTCCTCCCTCCACCATTTTACACTAGCATGAGAAGCACGTGTGTGACAAAGGAGGTCAGAGAAACGTCAGTAGGCTGTAATCGATAATGGTATATTACTGTTGCTTCAATGCAACAATTAATTTCGACACCCCTAACGGTAAGCAATCGCTGCTTTGTTTATGTTTTGCTTTCCCTTTTTGAATGACGAATATACCTGCTTAAATAGACTTATCTCCAATATGCAGAACGTGCATGCTTGACAGTACCCTGTAGTCCTTTTGGTGTGTTCAAGCACAGATTTTTTCCCCGACGCGAGCGACAACAGTCGGCTTTCATCAACGCTAGTTCTTTGGCATCGGTTTGGTGTGTCCCTACCTTTAAAGCTACAAAAAGGTCATTCAGCCAAGAGTGATTTTCTCTTTTTCTTTTGACTAACATCAATGACAGGCAGATGCATATATAAGGCTGCTGTCACTTTAAGGCCTAATGCACACAAATCTTATACACACTGATACACATTTTATTTTCTCCTATCTGTTTATGTTCACTTAAGACATAACGAACTGGGTTTACTTTTAGGCATGCACCCGAAACTCAGTTCACTTTGCTTGTCCGACCGTGTTCTGCTCCGTGTCGGAGCACGGCCACAGAAAGCTGCATGCGGAACAGAGCAAGGTCTCTTTCATGCTTTTAATAACTCTTTTTAATATCAAGCACATCCCATTTTATGAAAGTCACATTACATGGAAGTCTGGGCTTTTAACGAGGAGCGAAAACGCACCACTGGCACCATCATTGTTTTATCTTGATTATTGTGTTTTCATAATCATTGAGTGCCAAAATCGAAATTGAAACTCAGTTTCGATTAATCACACAGCCCTAGTTGTAGTTACCAGACAAAACATTGATAAAAATTACGTTTGTCCATGCATACCCAGATCTTAAATGCACTGTATTCTGATCTGACAAGATTAGACTGTCTGATCACAGGGCATTACACTGAATGCCTAAATGTTAGGGCTGTAACGATACGCGATATAAAATCGAAATCGTGATACTCAGGTCCACGATCCTGTATCGCGATGTGAGAAGGCAGAATCGCGATCACACCCCTTCCAACTCCCGGAGTTATCCTTCCTGTCCAGAACCAGGGCTCGAATTTTGGCGCGGGATTGTGGGTATTGCGCATAATTCTAATCATTCCCGCAGGTCTCCCATTTATAATGCGGGAAATTCCCGCAATCGTAATCCACACAGATAACAAAATAAAATCATTCTTTTAACAACTATCTTCCAGACGCAATTTCACAAACAGCGTGAGTGTTCAGCGGTGCCGCGCGCGTCTTCTATCTCTTCTCTCCTCTCATAATGTGTTGTGCAAGGCAGGCGCTGCATGCGGCGATAATACACACTCGCGTTTTGGAGTCGGGACCATAGACTGTAAAAGTCTTTTTAAGTCTTACCAGTTTAAACATTCAAGCAATTTTAAACTAATCAGTGCTCGCGCGCTCTCTGAGAGCTTATTTTCTATGCGCACATTCATAGAAAATCCGCCTCAAAAACAGCTGGCCAGTAACTATTTTTCGCGGATTATATTGCTTTAACACGCAAAATTGTCAATTTCGGTCTTTGTGAGTAGGCTATACTCTAAACATAGTCGGTTTTGTCTTTAATAGGCATAAAACGCATGCCAGTATAATGAACACAGGATCCGTGCACTAGCTCTTAAAGTGACGGAAGCCATATGTGTCTGTCATTAATTTTGTTGTCAAAACAACAAAAGACGGCTTTAAGTTAAAGGAATCAGGATTAATAGCCTATGTATTTAATTTATTCAGGACTAAAATACTACCGTGTTATTTTCCATTTGATTACTTTATTCAGTATTGAGAACTACCACATCTTTAAATTACTATTAGTATTATTTGAAGTTAACATTATAAAATACGTAGACCTACACCACAAAACTAGTTGAGGATAAATTATTTAAAATTTGGCAATTTCAGCATTATGGACGTGAAATTTGCAGCCAAAACTTGAAATATTAATTCGCAGAAAGTGCGTTAAATCCTCAAATCCTCAATTGACCGGCAACACGTCCAACATGCAGATGCATATCCTACGGCACCATCCCGAAATCAATTTAGTTGGAACACAGAACACAACCCTAAAGCAGCAGCCTACACTGCCTAGTATAGTTTAATAATTTTCATAGTTATTATTGTTCTTTGGTGTTTAGATTATACAGGTTTTTCCTAATGTTATTTAATAAAAATACCGGTATTTTTTTTCTTCTCTCAAAATCTCTTTTTTTCACCACAAGCCCCGCCCCCTCAAGCCCCGCCCCCGTGATAGAATCGCGATACGAATCGAATCGTGGGTCAAAAATCGTGATACGAATCGAATCGTGGGTTTGGTGTATCGTTACAGCCCTACTAAATGTCCATTGCCTGACCTTCAACCATGTTTATTTTAATGTCCCTCAACCTGGCTACCAAAGCTTTTGACTTGAAAACTATAAGAGACAAGTTACAATTACCAGTTCAAAGTATCAATAATAAATATTATCTGCCTAATGGAAACTGCAAACAAATCCACAATGTACAAAAAGAGGAAGGAGATCTGGACTTCAGCAAAACAGATAGCCTGAAAGATTTGTATAAATATTGGAAAGAGGAAACTCACCACCCTGGCAGCACGTTCCTGTGATTCACATTTCCTGCAGAACCAGGGGCCTGTGGGGACTTGGACAATACCATAGCAGGCTGAAACAACAGGAATGAAGGACAGATGAGATGATGAGACTTTCTTCCAACTACTGTAAATCTGACAGCTTTACTATCTCTTCCTGTCAAGTTTTGCGCTTAATGTGAGTGTTAAAAATTATATTTTAAGAAATGTGAGAGCTTTTTGTAGTGCAACAACATCGGGGTATGAAATTAACACCCGCCATCAGCCAAACGTAGGTAATTTTTGCACTTAATTTTGTCTGAGTTAACTCATGTGGCACGTGACTTCTTGTAACACTGACATTTTACAGGAAATACTGTTGCCTGGATGCACTTGAAGAAACCCGTTAGATTATATCTTGATAAGCAGACAAAACAAAAATGCAATTTGAGCACTTTGCAGAACAAAATCATGTGAAAAGTTTTCATGCTCTCTTGTGTCACTGGTCTCAAAACAGTTTGTCTTATTCTTACTATTGTTTTAATTTACAGTGAAGATTTAAATACAGTAAAGTATTTTGTCATTTTTAGCTTAACCTAAACTAGATTCTAAACAAACAACAGTGTGAAAGAAAAGCTAGACCAAAAAGAGATCCAGGTTCACTATCAAGGTCAGGAAAAGGTGCAAAAAGAATCCTTTTTTGTCCAATACAAAGGTCTTTGCATGTTTGTTTCATTTCACATAGGCTTAGGCTATATAAAATGTATTTGATACATTAGAGCTGAGAACATTTAAAATAGCTGATGGAAAAACTAGCCATTGACTAAATGTAATTTCTACACTGAACAAAATTTAAAGACATGTAAGTATTCCAATTTCTGTTTCATAGTTATTTTTGTGCAAATATGAATGAACAAGCAACTACACTTTCCAATGGCAGGCAAGAAACTAAGCAAAATGTTTTGCTGCAACAATGTCACAAACAGTCAGCTAATCAATAGTTATATCAGACGCTTGGCCAAACACTAACAATATCATCTGTCTAGAAGTCTAAAGGTGACAACTTTACCCATTTGTACTGGATCATCTTCAGCGACCTAACAAAACAGATGCCGAAGAACGAAGTGACAGCTCTGAAACCAAATCTAAAATAACACATTTGAACTAAGCTTGTCAGCTATTTACATAGCATGTAGAGGCAAAAACTTGTTAATCAAGTCGGAATATTTCCATTGCATGTATGAATGATAATATATACCTTAGTAGAAATCAACAACAGGACCTCAATGTCAAAACACTAAACTTCATTGACAGCCGTCAGTTTAAAGACTAGATCAGATTTCTACTTAAAATCAAAAACATAAAAGTTGATTTTCAAAACTCATATTTTTCTGCTTCACACATCTGTAGCCATTGGGGTTCCCACAAAGACAAGATTCTTGAAGCCAAGACATTACTGTGACATCTTGAAGAGTCCCACAAACTAAAAAAAAATGCAAGACAAATAACTACACGTGGGATAACCAATCAAGATCCTGTTAAGAGTCCGGAATTTGTTGACAGCTTTGCTGACTAGCCATAAATGTGTGTTATCAGCCTAGCTGTAGTGACTTACAGAGCTTGTCTGAATGTGACTCATCTTTGTTTCCATAGCTGTGACTGACACGTTGTTGGTCCTGAGACAGTGGTGATAATGAACAACCATGAGCGACATGCTGTTAACAGCCGTGTAGCGCTCGTGCTAACGCATAACATCAGCACACAAACAGGCCTTCGGCGAACCGTTGCTTCACAACAACCACCACACCTTAAAAAACACTCCAAATTAACCGTTAAAATAGTTAACATTTCCTTACTGTCGTTCCAATAACACAAACAAGCGCCAGTGGTTAAACTAGTGTCATACTGACTGTTCGTTGAGCTAAGCTAGGCTAAGCTATGTTATGCTAAGCTAAGCTAATTCTCTCACCACAACAGACGGGAACTTAATCAAAACACCCGCCTCAAGTGAAATAAAATAGTCTTTTATATTTACCTTGGTGGACAGCAACGTTACAGCCGTGACCGTCGCAGTAGACGAGGGGGTTTTCGGCCCAGCCTCTCTCATCCGAACAGACGCAGCAACCACCGATCATCTCCTTCATATTACTCGCCGAGTCGTCGTCTTCCTCTTCCAGATACAGCTCGCTGGATACCATCTACCACCAGCAACGCACAAAGACCAACAAAAATGCGGTCGGGCGTTTTTCTCACGAATCCCTATCTCCCCTGAAAGCCGTATTTTATGTTCCATTTCGATGAAAAGCCATATTTCGGTTGCGTTGTGGATGAAGGCGGTTTTTTTTTTTTGGCTCAACACACAAACCCCGTACTGAAGGCTCTCGGGATGTGGAGGCGCGTGTGCGCGCATGCGCCGAAAGGCAGGGGAGGCAGTGGAGTGGAAGAGGCCTCTTGGGGCTGTTTGATCCACGCGGCGAACGCCATCGAATTTTACCGCGACCGTGGGACAAGCTACAGTGCACTGCTCTTCTTGTTCTACGTACGATCGTCTGGGAGTTTTGTTTTGAACTGAAAAGACTTTACTTTAAAGAGTATTGCCTACATTCCACTTTAGAATGTGGCTTGTAATGAGAATTCTGATGCAGGTTCAGGTTACACTTGCCGCTAAGGTGCTAAATAACTTAAAAAAAAATAATTAGGCCTGCCAGTTTATCCTCAGTAGGTTACCACGTATTTTCAAACTTTGAGTGGTATGTATAATCTTTACTTAAACGTTATAGAAGATAAAGGCAAATAAATTAACTATGCATACAATGGACTTGTGCTCTCAACATTAATTAGGCTAAGTGGAGCTCGTTTAAACTTATTCTTATATTTTAATCCCTAGAAGCAGGCATGTCCTATATTTAATGTTTACTCAATTTAGATAGGCCTACTGTAATATTTAGGCTTATGCATAGGTTATAGATATAGAGAGCCTTTTGCTCCAATTAAGGTGAGCGGTATGCCGAAGTGCGACCTAAACGCCTGTCGTAGGTTATTGTCAACACTAACCAATGAACCAACAACAAACGTTTAGGTATAGCCTAGTTTTATTTAATGTCAAGGCTGCTTGGATATGGGCCATGTTTGACATTATGTGGGACCATGAAAAACAAAAATGCCGTTTAACATCAAGAAAAAAAAGTAAACAATGTATCGGGCTTGTTTGTATGCGCCTTAAACCTTTTAGCGCCAAAATAGTGCACGTACAATTAAACTAATTTAAAACGGAATAGCACAGACCTTGACCCAATGAGGACCCCATTACAAAACACAGACCCAGGGATGGAAATTAGCACCCGCCACCAGCCAAATGCGGGTGATTTTGTGTTGTGGCGGGTAAACTCGCTTCACCTACCGGCCACCGTGGCGGGTAAATAAAAATAGCATACTGTTTCACCCGGACGGCGGACACTTTTAGAGGAGGCACACCTTCAACACCCGCGCGCTTCTTCCGTCGAGGCTCGACGATCGAGGGAAGAAAACGTGGGAGCGCCAGAGGCGGTTTGCCGTCCAAATGGAGAACTAGTTAGCCGCGAGCGCATGGTGTATTTTTAGGGCGAGGTAGCTCTCTTGTGTCGTAAAGAGCTAGCCGCACGAACATCTACCCGCGCGCTTCTTCCTTCGAGGCTTGAGCGCGAGAGGTGGGAGCTAGCCGCGAGCGCATGATGTAAATATGACAGAACAGGCATACCGTAAAACTTCAAATAATAGTCTGGGCTTTTATTTTCCCAAATCGTCGAACTGCATCGGTTTGTATTTGAGACGGGCCTTTATAATTTAGTGTTGAGATGATGTTCCTAGAGTCTTTAATCACTAAAAATCCCCAAATGCTCCACGTGAAACTGCGGTCTTCCGACCTTTTACTATCGTGTCCATTGATTTTTGATTAATATGCGCGAGGGAGAGAGAGCAAGACAGCGCTCGTGTTGTTTGAAGACGCGAGAGTGCGCGCGCGCGGCCGGGTCTCTCTCTCTCTCTCCTTGTTTGCGCCCTGTCAAGCGCATCAGTCATTCTATTCTACATCACTCACCGATCAAAAAAGGCTTTGGCGGCGCCCAAAAAACGGACAATCTGACAGGTTTTAGAAGATTAAATACGTGTAAAAGAGACAGGCGTCTATTTGGGACTTTGCTATTATTAAGTTTTACGGTACTCTCGCAGAGAGAGCAACCTCCAGCAATGAGTGCGGTTTAGCATCGGTTCAGTTTTTTGTTTAATCTGCCCTGCTCATTTAACGAAATGTATACCAGTTCATGATTTGTGTATAAGAGAGAAAGAGAAAATGAGATTAAATAAACTGGTTAAGTATTGTAGATCTTGTAGTATTAATTTTCACATGCAGTTGCACATTGTCGGTTAAAAACAAGAAAGTGGCTGGTAAAAACATTTTAATTTCCATCCCTGCACAGACCTGTAATAGGCTACTACAACAGTCCGAAACACTCGCCTTTTCCTTCTTTTTTATTTTTTACATGTTGTGGAAATCAGGTAACAACGCGGGTCGCTCATATTTATGAATGTGCGTAGGCCTATATAGTACACGCGTAGGCGCACCATTAAACGTATTCTCAATTTAAAATGTAGGTGCCCGATAGGCATATCCCATTTTTAACATTTCATCAATTAGAAAACATTTTAGGCCTATACGCTATTTTCTTTTGATAGATGACACGAAGAAATAAATCTTAACCTCAAGAATGGCACCTCTGCGGCTTCCAGCATATTTTGATCTGGTCACTTTAGAATTATTTATATAAACATTTTAACATATTTTTGGAGTACTATCAAGATAATTCCGCAGTGCCAATATTTTGGCATTTACCCAATTCCTTTATTACCCAATTCCTATTCTTCTGCGTCGAACTCACGCCGTAGGCTGTGTGTAGCATGCGTACCCAGACGTGCACCTCTCCAAAAAATTACGCGTCAATTCTACGCGGACCGCAAGCGTTGTGATTGGTGTGTTAGAGCCCCTCCCTCGGGTTTCATATGCTCCCTTTGCCTGTGTAATTGCACGTCAACGCGGACAATGACGCAGAAGTAGGCTATTTAAAATGAAAACCAACGCGTTGCATAGCCTAGAGGCTTCGGCGTAGGTCCGACGCCGAAGTATCCTTTAGCGTTGAATAAATATTTCGACCTGCCGTGATGTCCATCTCAATTCTCTGATAATGCTTATTGATGCAGTAGCCTATAGCCTACATGTCATTGAAAATAAACTGCCCCCCGTGGATAGTCCAATATTAAAGCAAGTAGGCCTAGCCTATATTGTAGAATTAGCCCCATTTTGTTTTCCCTGCTTCAGACCTTTTTGACTCAGGAGTTGTGCCTGATCAGAGTCTCACTGTCGGAGAAATTTCATGTGGTGGGGGCGATGTTGATTTGCAATGATTTGTTGATTTTGGAACCTTTAATAACACCCCGTAAGTTTAGCTAATTGAGTTACAAGATGTTGACAGATAGATTCGCCACAATAAAGCTTCTCGTTTTTTATTGATAATGGAAAAAAGTTTTTAAATCACACTACTCAATATGTTTGTATGTAGCCTGTAGGCCTATTTTTCTTCATTGCTTTAAAAAGTGAGTTTACAAAGCAAATATGTATACGACATAATATTTTCCTCTTTTATTATTGCCTCTTGCTGTTGTCGGTTTCTATAGGCCCAATAAATATTCCTCAGGCTTATTTACTTTGCTTGGAATCCACAACAGTCATTGTATGCGATTAACAATGATAGTTTTTATTTATTTAAGGATAGGTGATATTGGCTTCTTTTTTTAACATAGGGTGCACACTGGTTTTGCGCTAAAATAATCTTCCGTAACGGTGTTAAGGTCTGTAACGAATGTCAAACAGAGAGGTGAAATGGGCAACGTGTTTTTTTCCTGTCAAGGGAAGGGGTGCCACAGATCCGGGGTCGAAGTGGTAGGAAAAGTTGTTGTTTTTTTTTATTGCAAAAGAAAGGATACAGACATTAACAGTGAGAAGAGAAAAAATAAAAAAACAAGGGAGGTATACGGAGATCAAAAGAGATTGAATTAGGCTACACAAATTAATACAATTTTAGGCTACATTTTGTCAATATAAAAAATAAAAGGTTCTTTGCAACAGACTCAAGGATATTATTTGTTTTAGAAACCTTTGAGTTTAAAGGTTTTTACATTTTCTTAAAGGAAGAAAAAGGGGACTTTTTATCAGAGGAGAATATTCTAAAATCAGGATTACATTGAATGGTTCTGGCTTTATGAAGATGAAACTTGCCCAGAAGACAAAGTAATAATACCGTATAAACAAGATTAGCATCGTTAGAATGAAAATCTAACAAAAATGAATTATAGATTCTGTCGTTTAAGTACCAATTTTTTTACAACAGCACAAAACTAGTTTGCATGTAGCAGCACGAGTTCTCTTTTACGCAAAGACTTGTGGGTAATTCAGGGGCAGGCACATACTCAGATATGACACAGCAGGGTGAAAGGTTATTTCAGCCCACCCCCAACCAGCTCACTCTGTAAATTCAGGTTGCATGTACCAACTCATACGTTCTGAAAGAAGAATGTAGGCTACTTAAGATGGGATAGAACTAATCACATTTTTGGCATACATATCTGATTACTTTTAATGATTGCTTTCAAAGGCGTAAATGGATATTGTTTTAAGTATTCTTATTGTTAAAGTGTGCCTCATGATTTTCATGGACACGACAGACGTTCTGTGTGCACGTGTGTACACGAGAGAGATCGTGTTGGTTTATCTCCATTTAGAGTATTCGTCCCACGAGATGTTTTCGTCATGTTAATGAAAGTCGCTCAACATGAAGCTAAGCCTACTGCATCATTGAACGGAGCATTTCGACAACAATAATTTGGTGGAGTATAGTCGTGCAATGTTTTGATTGTGCTAGAACTTTAAGGGATATATATAAATCTTTATACTTCCTCCGTGACTTTATGCCAAGTTATCGTGAATGCAAAGAAGATATTTTACTAAAATGTTTAAAACGTAGTTGTCTAAATTCGTCATCAGGAAAATTCTAAAAACTTATTCGAAATCACCGAAACGCTGCGTCCTAAATGACTAAACAACTTACATCCAAAGGAAATGTGTTCTTTGTTCTCCTATTGTTTGCTATATGCGCGACGAACAAACGTCCTCTTACCTCTCACGTTCTCTAATGTGAGAATCTTCTTCATCAAACTTTGAGCTCGCGATCCTTAGCGAAAAGTATGTGCACATTTACTTGATTTAACATAATGATAAATGGGCTGCAGTGCGCATTTTTATTTGTCACCGGACGTCTTTCCCATGCTGTTTGAGACTCCGCGCACGTTGTAGTGATGTAGCCCACCCGGACCCCCACTCGGTGGGTCCGTCACGTTTAAGGGTCCAGGGCCCATCCTGATTTCACCGCAATAAACGAGTCCAACTCAATTCTCCCAAGAAGCGATCAAAATTGTATTCTTTTCTTGGTTATTAAAGAAATCACGAGTTTTAGCCTGTCGATTTGTTCACATAAAATGGGTAAGAAATCATTACCTTTAGCTATAAATATAACCGCATTAGACTATTTAATGATAATTCATCCCCGTATTTCCTCACTGGTTTATAACGTCTGCATGGCACTTCCAATAGTCTTTGTGATCAAAATGAAACAATTGGGTTTGTGTTTGTGTCAGATTAACTACAAGGCAAGTGTGCTTTTTAATGAATTTATTTGCATCTAATAATATAGTCTGCATAGTGTAAACAAATAAATATATTCAAAGAAGGCTCCACAGAACGCGCCATTAGTGTTTCCCAACGTTGTGCGCGTTTGATCAATGATTAATTTGAGTTAACTTGATTTTCGAAAAGATCAACTTTTGAAATAAATCTTAAAACGGGACAGCAAAACATTTCTAAAGGCAAACCAACCCCTCAACTCTTCACCCACGACGATGCACACTGGGTCGAAGATCAATCATTATCACTCATGTCACAATTGAGGACTGTTCAAGCTGTGAGGTTTCAGAATCAAAGGACCAGGATCTGCATGTTGTCTTTCAAATGAGGTGTGCCCCTCGGATAAAAGTTATAGAGAGTTCACCGGAGGTTGGAATAAAATTGACTATCAACAGCGATAGACTGCAGAACATTAAAGTACCAATGTATACGCAAGAAAAATAATGTTACATAATACAGCTCATTATTGCAGGTCCAACGATATTGGAGACATTTTCTAATCGCTCAATTTGGTTACTGCATAGCTGCTATAAACTATTTGAGCGGAAATAAACTGTCTTCAAGAGAGATAGGCCTACTAATAGCCCATAGGCTAAGCATGAAACTCTGGGGGGGAAAAAACTCTGATATCAATGTAGCCTTAGAGTTAGAAATTTTATTTTATTTTTGTATGCAAATCTGTACCATTTAATTAGGCTAATATATGTTGGCAACATTTTACACATTTTATTTTATTATTTGTTTAATCCTGGTGTTATTAAATAGCTTATTTGCAAACATTCATAAACATTGCGTTTGTTCGATAAAGCAGCAGCAGCAGGACCCACGGTAATAAGGAGCTGCACTAGGACTCAACGCTGAAGGATTAGACCGGGTGTGTGTTAACACGACCTATACTTCTACCTTATATATAGCTCTGTGCACGGCACAACCATTAGCGCGGACGCAATAATGGTGAGCTTGCATTTTACAATTCATCATCAATAGCAATGCAATGACGGCACAGAGGGTTTAATTGATCCTAACTATTCAAGAGTACCATAAAAGTATTTCAACCAATAGGCCTATAAGCCATATCAATAATCAATTAATATTAAGTAGGCCTAATAGGTTACAATGACAAACTGACATCCTTAGCACTTCCAACAAAAATGTTGTAGGCTATACGCTGAAAGCACCGTCAGTAAATATCACCGTCAGGGCCTGATACAAGTTCAAACCATGACGCTGGTTTGCTCATCCTGACTCATTTCCTTTTTATAGGCCTATTGGCACTATGTGAAGGAGCAGGCAGGTCATTTACATTCAAAAGTTGGAATGATTGAAACTGAACAAATTAATGAATTATCTGTTTCCAGTCATTAGAGCAGCCATAAATGTATAGCAAAACATCGATTTCTTTTGGGTCCTACTGAAAAGCAAGGACTTTTACGCCTGGCAGGTTATTGCTGCCTTCACTTGCTAACGGAATGATCGTAAATTCGAGTTTCTTTATTAAAAATTGGACATGAACACCCTCTCAAGTCGTAAGCTATTTACCACTGGGAAGCTCGGGGATCATTTTGATACCCAAGTTTCCGAGATGGGCGGGCCACAAACTTTAAACATGTGGAGGGGAGAACGATTGCTGCTGTGACTGGTATTCTTTAGCCTATTAGTTTTTTCCACAACAGCTAGCCTACATCGCCTTGTCTTGTCGTTGAAGCATATTTACAAATATTAATAATAATTTGAATAGCGTAGGCCTATCCCTGTTTTACACACAGCGAAAATAATAGCCTGTATTTGACCGAAATTCCAGAATCGCCAGATCTTGATAGCGTGGTAAATATTTATAGCAGATTGTTTTCAATGAATGGGACGGTAAATATCATTTTGGCTTTAATAAGATTTTTCCTATAAATAAGTAAGAATAAACCTGTCCATGATTCCTGTTCTTTCCGACAACAAAGCACTTGAATGCGACAAGCTCATAATCACGAATTCAGAAGTGGAAGGCATTGAAGGCATTATCATTCCATGAAAAACATACATCCACAGAAGCACCTTGTATTCTACAATGAACACAGTGGAAATGTGGAATACTGTATCAGGAGTGTTTAGTGTTTCACAATGTTTGTAAGTTTTTACTAGGAGTTTTGTGTAATATTGTGCCTACATGTGCATTTAAGTTTAGCAGAATAATTTCCTGTCAAATAACTTGTGCAAAAAAAAAAAAGTATTGTATTGAACTTTTTTTTCTGTTCATTTTCTTTCTGCACCATTGTAAAACGGCATATGTCTGTACACCGACACAAACGGGGGAGGGGGAAGTCCTTGCTCGTGAAGACCCGTTATTTTCTTTCACGTTGGTAGGAAGCGGGATGGAGGCCTGCCTGATCTGTGAAAAAATGGACTTTGTTTGACCGCAAAATAGTTTGAATAATATATGTCTAACTCACACACACTCATACGCAGACCTAGTAGGCTATAGAAGTGAACAATTACGACGATTTTACTTTGAAACATTTACCTGTCCTACAAATATTCGTATTTGTTTAATTTTTGCACACACGTGTTTCTTACATTGTTCTCTATAAAATTATTATATCCTGATACATCAGTTTTGGTTTTAAAATGTGAAACTATGTACAAATATGTACAAAAAAACTGAAGATTTCTCAAAGCCTGGCTAAATTATTCGACACACTGCTTACACACACAGATGCCACACACACACAAACACACACACACACACACACACAGAGACAGAGATTAGCTGAGTTAATGTATATTGTGATGTATGTCGATTACATATGCAAAGAAATAAAAAACACTATAGGCTACACAATTGTTTACTAATCTTTTTTTTCCATCTGAATTCAAATGAGCGTTGGGGTTGGAAAAATGCAACCATCGATATTTTCATTCGGATTTTTTACTTGCCGCTGTAAATAAACAATGTTTACTTCAAATACCAGGTTTTATCTCTGTTTGAGTTAAACATGCTCATCTCGCTGAATTTAAATAGATTAAAAATTCTAATAATAATAATAATAATAATAAATGCATCCGATTGTGCAGAATGTAGAATAAATACATTTACAATTATAAAACGCATATAAATGAAATGCGAGAACGAAATCATGACAATGTTCAATTTGTTATATATATATATAAGCTGCACATCAATGTGCCAGACCAATTTGTCAGCATTAGCCAAATCATTTTTCAAAACAAAAAAAGTTGTAACAATACTCCGACAAAATTTATTTCTAAGCATGAATTTATCACGAGTGAATTATTAGCTTTAAGAGAGGTGGGATTACAACAGTATGGTAATCAGCTAGGGGGATGGGGGTGGCCATGGGTGGAATATCCATTTTTATTGCATCACCTGTCAGTAACGTCCAATCAGCGTCGACTTTGGGGGCATTAATTGATGAAGGTGTCTCCGGCCTTGCTCAGTTCCCACTGTCATTTTATTTGTGACTAAACCAGCAACGGGAATAGCAGCTGCATTTTGGGTTCTATTTCTCTCTCTCTCCCTCGCTCTATCTCTCTCTCTCTCTCTCTCTCTCTCTCGCTCACTCCCTCTCCTTTTCCCTTCCCTACTCTCTTCACTTTTTATCCTTCTCACTGGCAGTGCAGTTCACCTTCCTCTTTTCCTCATGGCCAAATGGGAAGGGAGCTGAGGGAGCGCAGGTATACAGGAGCTCAGACAGGCAGCAGCCAGCCTGTCGGCAACATCACACACATTCCATCGATCATGCAGTGCTCAGGTCAATGGACATTGTTTTCATTCAAACAGGCCATTTCATTTTTATTTTTCTATTTAAAACTTTTTGTTCATCACGCAGTGTGGACATGTCACAGCCCATGCTGTACCGGTCAGCAGAATGCCTTGAAATAAAGAAGCAGCACTAAAGCTACTTTAAGGACATCCGTCGTGCTAAATGTTGGAATTAATGCAATGAAGAAAATGGGGGACTTGGAATCCGGTTTTGAGGAAATGCAGGGTGTAAAGCTTGGGTATTTGGTTATCAAAGGCAAACAGATGTTTGCCCTCTCTCAAGTCTTCACCGACCTCTTGAAAAATATTCCGCGGACTACTGTACACAAACGAATGGACCATTTAAACGTGAAGAAGCATCACTGTGATCTGGAGGAACTGCGAAAGCTCAAAGCAATAAATTCTATAGCTTTCCACGCAGCTAAATGCACTCTGATTTCAAGAGAGGACGTTGAGGCACTGTACTTTTCATGTAAAACTGAGCGCGTATTGAAATCAAACAAAAGAAGGGAAAAGACAAAAAATGCCTCGGAAAAAATGTGCGACGGCAAAAATCACACAGCTGCCAAAAGTGACTTTTGGAGAGAGAAAGTTTGGTTGAGTTTGCATGGCGTTCCACAGACTTTTTCATTCAAAAATAAAGCTGTTCGACAGGACCCTGCCCCTCGCACTTACTCAAATCTACCTCAAATTTACAGTAAATCCTTCGCCCGTGACTTTCAACCGGTCACGAAGTCGGCATCCACAACCTTTAAAAACTATGAAACCGATCAAATACCTGAAAATTGTGTGGCTTTTAATCAGAAACATACGTTTTTTCGGCACGTTGTGAATCGGCAACCGCTGATCTATCAGTCCGCCATTGCAGCGCAGGCGAAGCACCAAGGCAACGCAGATCTACTTTACAAAAGGAAGAGGAAGCGCGAGAGCTGCGCGAGGCAGTTTTGGTCGAGGAGCAAACGCAGCCATCCGGTTTTGGTCGTCCCGAAGTGCTGTAAACCAAAAGTTCCCCACGGATCTTTGAGCCAGTTTCATCACCTCGAGCATGGATTATACGTTGATCCTCGGCATACTGGACATTTTCAGGAAAGCTGCAGCAGCGACACGGAATCTAGCTCCATATCAGAACGGGTGAACAACGATTCGGATTTCGGGTCGAGTTTCTCTACCACCAGCAACTCCGGGACTTCAGATGAGGAGGAGGAGGAGGATGACTCTCTGTCAGACTCTTCGGATGTCAGTAGCGACGAAGAGAGTTCGTCTCAGTCTGATTCCAGCTCTGTGTCCAGTCAAGTTTCAGTACAGAGTATTCGTTTCAGGCGTGCAAGGTTCTCAAGTCTCAACACTAAAGCACCTCTGCTCTTACAGCCAACTTTTCACTACAGGCCTAATGTGCAGAACATACCCACTAACCAAGGAGTAAATACAACTTTGGATTGTGAAAGTGGCAAAACACAAAAATCGGACTTCACATCGTCCAGGGACGCACACAGGGATGGTGATGCCGCAAACGTGCAGAAGTTTTGCCCGGTACGGACCTGTTTCCCAGATTTAAGAGAAAATGAGGGCTCTGAAGCACCATCTCGCCTTGAGTTTGAATTTTCAAGTGATCCAAAGACAACAGACTCTGTCGCTAACAAAATTAAAGATACTGGGCTCACACCTAATGCAAATGGAAACAAGGCGTTTCCCCAACAAAGAATACCGGGTTCTGCAAACAAATGCTCCCAAGCCTCCCACTGTGTTCAGGACAAAGAAATAACGGTTTGTAAGTCTTCTGACAGCAATCTTTCATTAGCAGCAAATTCCAGGAGGGAAGCAAAAACTTCCCTCAAACTGCCTTCACCTCTAAAACCTATCAAAACAGAGGCCGATGAGCTCATTACTACCTCAGGCTTTAACAATGAGGGCAACCGGAAAGTAAAAACGCCACCATTTTTACTCAACAACGTGAAGATTAAAGTCGAGGACACCTTTGACGAATATGAATATGCAAATCATCGCCTGGAATATCAATGTAAGGATAACGAATCTGATGGTCAGCGCATCAGCTATCATTTTAAGGAAACGGACCACTGCAACGCCACCGACAGCTCTGTTCAAAAACACCCTCCCTGTAACGAGGAATCAAGAAGCACTTTAAACACTCCTTGTTCCGAGGAAGGGGAATGCAAAAATGGGGCAAGGGTCAGAAAAAACTACAAGGCAATGCTTCTGGGTAAAAAAGCCGAGAGTGTGAGGACGTCCACGAAATCGGTTGTAAAAGTTGACCGGAGCCCCCGTTCTGTCGGAAAATTCGCAAGCAACGAGGGATCGAATGAAGACTGTGCAGGTGCGAGCAAACGCAAACGAGCGAGCGCAAGTTTAGCATCTCTGAAAAAGCCCTTTAGATTCATGGCGAATTTTCCCTCTCCGCCGTCTCTTGTTCTTGGCAGCGATGGAGATTTGAGTCCCGCTTACTCTTTGAACTCTTTACGAAGTAACCAACTGCCTCATCGTTCTCACCCAGTGTGGGGATGGCAGCTCGGTCATTCAGTTGTTCCTCCCCCTCCAAGCCACAAATTCAGGAAAGCCTCTGTTATCCCTTGAACTGTTGTTTTGAGCTCGGGGGAAATGTCTTAAAACTGTGACAAGCACTGATTCCCGCATATATGTTTTGTTTTCATCGTTGTTGTCAATGCATAGGTCTCTGGCCTGTTGTTATGAAGCGCACACCGTTCCTCATATAACACAGGCTGGTCTATTCATCGAGGTTTGGGACTCGGGAATATACGGAGGTATTTATAATAAGCTGGGCTGGCAAAAAAAAAAACCCGGCTGTTTTCAAAATAACATTATTGACATTGTGGAGCTGTTTGTGACCTGAAGGACTAGACTCCAATGGAACAAATGTTGGCTCATTTTGCAGGCAGGGTTAACCATCTCTCATAAGGATGGCTTGATTGTCAGGTCTGTGTCAACTAAAATGCTGATTTTGTTTTTAAAACATTTAACTTTGTCGGTATATTTTGGGCCAATATTTTTTTTTTGTATCTTCCCTTTATGTTTCATCTGCATACTGTATTTCTGGATTACTGTTGGCCGATGATCCATACCCTTCTTATTTAATCATTTTAAGGGTGCTCCCCAATTGTTGGTGCCTGGTTGTGTTCACTCACACGCAGCACACCATAACTCTCACGGTAGGCCCAACACAATGGCCCACTAACTGACAATCAAGAGCTGTTTGATTTTGCACGATGTAATAGAGGGAAAACACCAAATCGATCTCCTTCTATAGCACATTCATAGCTTAAGGTATAGAACAGCTAAAGCACAAATTTACCATGTATTGCACTTTGCTAATGCCCATTAAGGTGATTAGTGATGTGTTTTTATTTTTCGATTTTCTTCCGCAAAAGAGCCATCGCAAGTTCACCCAAAAACCATTTTAAAATCTCTAATGATTAATGTGGTGCTATTTTTCAATATGTTCGTTTGCTTTTAAAAGGAGGTTTTGTTGGTCGTTCTTATTGTAAATGGTGCCGATAGCGACCTATACATACAGCTGCAAACAACATCGTTTTACATACGTGACGAAATCAAAGAAAAAGACCTCATTAGTGGAATATACACACATTCTGGTCAGGGTAAACTTAGTAAATGTTAATTTCTCTTTGACTCAAGTAGCCTTGTTCTTTTCATATGGTGTTTTGATTGTATTTTACTTCACTAGGCCTGTTTTCCAAGGATATGGATTACCTTGGCACTCGAAAGTGTAACCTTAAAAAAACATTCAAGTGTTAACTTGGTGTTCAACTACTAGAGTACCCTGCCCCATATAAATGCCTTGTGATGAATGTACTGTGACGTAGCCCACCATATTTGTTTACTTCAGCAAAAGCAGACAGCCTCCAAAACAGGCCTTTAAAAGCTAATTGTAGCCTATTTTTGATTGGATCAGCCAAGGAACCAAATGATAGATTTTCTGATTATATTTCAGAGGATTATATTTCAGAGGGGCAAAGAAAAAAAATCAACCACATTCTAATGTCCTACAGACACACACACACACACACACACACACACACACACACACACCTAAATAAAAAAAACATGTGAGTAATCACTGAATTGACTTAGACTATGCAGATTTGGCTAAAGCGATGCTACCGGGTCACGTCATTCTGAGAAAACACGTAGCCTAATAGACTTTAGGGTATTTGACGTATTAAAGTATGGGCCCATTACGTGTGCTTTGATTACCGTGTGTAAGTGGGGATATACACTAGAGTATTAGGCGAAATTGCATCGCTTTCTGAATGTTCCAGTACGCGATAGTGTGAAACTCTGACAGGTGAATGATTAAATAGTAGGCCTATATTTTTTTAACGCGACTATTTAATGTCTGCTCTCTCGAGCGTCTAAAAGGAAAATTGTGTTCCTTTCTGTGTCAAAATGCACTGCGGACTGACATAATAGCTATGTCGTCCCAACTTCGCAGGAATTAATTCAAAACTAGCCAAATTAAACAGAATGTAGCGCACACATTACAACCCCGTTAAGTTAAAGAATTTCACGATCTCAATGAACATAAATGGGAAAATGACTCACTGTAATTTATCTGGTCAAGGTGGACTTTGATATATATATATATATATATATATATATATATATATATATATATATATATATATATATATATATATATATATATATATATATATGTGTGTGTGTGTGTGTGTGTGTGTGTGTGTGTATATATATATATATAGGCCTATCAATGGCCTATATGTTTTTGCTAAAATACTTGGTCAGATTTTGACATGTTTTTTTTTCTTAAATTGAAGTCACTGGGTGTTTATAAAAATGCATATTTATTTTTGTGATTTTCCAGTTTTTTTGTATACCATTGTTGTGTAGGATAAATGCACTCGAAATGAAAACTTGAAAACGTGAGGTGGATTTTGAAGCACTTTCTTTTTTTTCTTTTTATGGTGAAACTGTTCATTAAATACATCTGTGTGTGATATGATATGATCGTTCATTTTTAGCTTTTAATTCATTAATATTATTTTTTATCAAATATTATCATATAATTTTTATTATTAGGCTATAATCAACCGTTGTTTGTTCCTTTCTTGAGGTGTTGGGTAATATGCGGTTTAAGCAAGATCAAACTTTAAGATAAATTGTTTATTGTAAAGAAAAGTGTTGGTGTGGGGGATGGGTTTAGAAACTGATGGTCTCGTGCCCTGCTATACACACTATGCACTCAATCCCACTACTTATAAGCCTATAACCACACATGAGCGCGCTTAGGATATAGGCTACTACTCTAATCAGGGAAAATAAACGGGAAAGGCGAGTAGAAACAGCACATTTCAGATGAGGATTTCCACAACAGACATGATCTGGTTACACGATGTTTTCATATAGTTTTTATAATGGGTTATTCTGTGTGAGACTGAGAAGAGGCTGTCTCTGGTAGGCTATAAGATATTACGATCAGCTGCTCACGATAAACTGCTTCTTCTGACTTCCTTTCTCCAAGGAGAGCAAGATTAAAAGCAGTGAAGGAGGAAGAAATTAAGGACAAAGCCTTTGAAAAAGATTGAAAAATTAGGCTACTCCATAACGGCGCGCAATAAGCCAGAACGTAAATGCACCGCTGCTGGTTCCTCGTGAACGGAACCCCCTGAGATATAAGCGACAAGTTAAATTGTTAACTTGATCATTTGTGCATAGGAAATCAAGTGCCATAGTCGCAGCAGCCACTTGTTTGTAGACTGTGGTAAATATGTGGAGAGGGGGTTTTGAGAAGGTTAAGGTTGGTGTCCTTCTAAATATCTCTAAATAGTTTTAAATTCGCCTGATTTACCTTTTTATAATTAACTAAATATAAGTATCAGTGATTTATTTCTTAAACCTTTCATATCAATATGACATAGGCATATTGTAGCCTATTTCAGTATCATATTTTTTTAGTCATTAGATATTTGAGCCGAAAAAGGCCACAAAATATCTAGATATAAAATAAAAATGTTAATAAAATGATGCAATTGCAATAGCAAATAAATATTATTTACAGCTAAATATAGCCTAAAATAAAATAATAGAAAATATTTACTGGTATTGTTTATGCTTCCACACAGATAAGCTGTTTCGTCCACAAGCAAATCAGCCTTCCAAAACAGTTGAAGGCAATAAATCTGTCACACAATGGAAATACACACAGTAGCGATATAGCAGCGGGACTACGTCTTGTGAAATGTAGGCTAGGCTATAGGCCTATTGGCTATAAAAGTGTTCATGTGAACTTTCATTATAAATAGGATTTAAAAATATCATTACATTTTTTTCTTTAATGATACAAAAAATTTGATTTGATTATAGAGATAATCGCTTGGCATGTAGGCTACATAAATAAGAATTATTAATACACGGACAGACGTCTTGAAACCAATAGGCCTATATGATTTATCAAAAACCGGACAGCGGCTGAATGTTCTACTTTAAAGGCAAACGTATTTCAAACACAGCCCGTGTTAAAAAGCCCTTTAAAAAAAGGAAAAAGAAAAAAGTTGGCTATAGTTTAGGCCTAGAAATTAGAAATGGTAAATAACAAATTAAGCACGGCGAACACACTGCTCAGCTAGACGGATCTTGCACAGTGAAACTTACTGACTAGCTAATTTTGAGGCCTGACTTCATCGAATGGACTCGAGGCTTCATTCACAGAACTCAACAGGCCACCATTAGCCTGTTCAGTAGGAAAAGATTTCTCAATCTCCTAACAAGTTTATGCTCAACCTGTTGTTGATCGCTACTGTAGAAAATAACTAAGCTGTGGAGAAATTAGCCCTTAAACTGTTTATAGATGTAGAAGTATTTGGCTTGATTGTTTTCATAGTAAAAAACGACCAGTAAATTGATGAATTTACAATAGACTTAAATGTTGTAGCTATTATCAAAAACAGGCTTACACCACTCCAAATTGCCAATGCAATCCAAAAAAATAATAATTGTAGCGCGTAAAGTAGACAATAATAATCTTAAAGTAGGCTACAGGCATAGGGCATAAATATATCGTATCAAACACTTCGGTCAACTATATCCATCTATCGCCTTATATTTAGACACGTGGTTCAACCAACAGGATAAGCGGCCTCATGGAAGCTTCTTTTGTAATGGGATCAGGACGTGGGAGGAAAATAATGCTGTTACGTGACCTGCAAAAAACTCATCACCATGTTGTTAATCCCACAAATCACCAGTTCGACCTGTCGATTTTTCTAATGCTTATTACTCCACTAAGTTACTCGAGACCGTTGTAAAACATGAAAACCATAGGCTATAACCTGGAGGAGTAATATAAGCATTAGTTACTTTGATATAGCCTATATATAAATCGCACGCATATCAGAGTAACAGGCTTAAGGAGGAAGCTCTGATTGACTGAGGTCCTCGTCGGCCTCGTGGAAAGAGATTCCTCCGTTATCTGCATAAACTGAACGCGTATCCTGAAAGAATACCCCCACACAAACTCCAAAAAGAAGAGATAGTTTCTCTGTTTCAGACAGTGACAACTAAATATACATTATAAGAGACAGAGATATTTGATTAAGCAATTAGGGTTTTGTTCTACTGGTCTTTAATGACCCATCATTATTCTCAGATTTCACCTTACAGCTGACTCGACAGCGTTTGTATTTTCAAGAGCGTAGATCGTGTTGAGTTGACAACAGCCACAGAATTCAGGTACTAAAAACTCGAAATAAATACCCCCTGCTTCTCCATTAACAATTTTAATAAACAAACAAATGAATAAATAAATAAATGCATATTGACCCTCTGACATGTGCCGTGAATCCCCAGTCCACGAGGATGTTTTTTTAAATAGTCCTTTCATTCAGAACTTTAGAAATGTGTCACTTTTTTGTAATTTTTGTAATCCCAGTTTCCCCCTATTAAAATCATAAAGTGCTTGTGCTCCCAGATAAAAATCTAACTCATACGGATTGAAGCAAAAGTTCCACTCAAACTATTTGAAAAGGACACTTTTTTTTCTCATAGCATAGGCTACAAATTAAAATAAAGATTAATATAAAAAATCGTGTAGCCTATCCATATGAGTAATTCTTGTTTTTTTCTGTTAATATATCGATGAGTTCTGACAAGCTTAATTTGAAATTGCAAATGAAGTTGATAGTGACGTTGATGACAAGAGTTGTGTATCTTTATTAAGACAATTAAGCGATACTTTTATTTTAGATTGTTGCACTGTTAACGGTCTCCTACAAAAATAGGCTAATTGCTTGTAATAAGATCAAACAAATCAGACTTATGAGTCTTACTACTGCAAATGGTTTTCACATATTATTGAAAAAACTACGTAAAAAAGGTATAACAAATTGATAGGCCTAATTCACCTGGCAAGTTATGAACAAACCAAAGCAAAATCCTTCTCGATACTCAACAACGATACGGAAACAGTTAATTATTTATTGCCTTTTGGAGATCAATTACTATGCTACAGACAAGGGCAATTGAAGTGTTAACCAATAATTCACGTGTCAAAATCATTAATGATATTAGTGAAATAATTAGTGAGTTGGGCTGTAATCAAACAAATCATTAAACCCAACACTACCACGAGCAACGTTTCTTTCAGAAACACTTGTAAAAACAAGTCACTGATCCAAAACAACAAGCTCCCTTAACTGTTCCATCAGGTGACGTTTACGTCTTTCATAACACTTATGAAAAATGTATGATGCATTCTGCTGTAAGCCTGCCTTACAATTATGACCATTCTGAATAGGCCACTTATTAGAAGTTTAACGTCGTAAGGCATTCCCAAAGAGGTTTAAGCACACTAGGATACATAAAACGAATAAATAATCACAGAATGTAATCTCCATATGATTTTATGGTAACGTGGATTTAACCAATTAAGGAGCAGATCTGTTAAAACAATCACTGTGAGTGCATTATTTAACCAATCCCAGTAGAGTGCTAGGGAATTAGCATATTCTAAAAGATAATTCTTTCAAACAAAGATTAACATTTAGAAAACAGACCAGCCTTTCAGAACAAAAATGTCACCTGTTAGCTCTGAGCAAAGTCAAATAAATGTACCATTTAAACCGTCGCTTTTAGACTGGCTCTTCACTACCGTTTCACCGCTTGGTGCAGATGTATTTGTAAAACAACTTTGTTTTGGTTGTCAATAGCTATCCGAAAGAAAGAAAAGAAAACCCTTTGCCTGCTACAAGCCTGGATTGGCAGCCACATGGTCAAGTCGATATCCGCACAGCAGGCAACGGCAGAATAGCTTTTATTCTGGTCATTTTTCTTGGTCTGTGTTTCGTTGGGCAAATATTCAAAATGTGAATAACTTGTGCTGCTTGGATAAGTTTAATGATTTGATTCATCCCTTTAGAACGAGCTTTGTTGCAATGCATTGCCACAGCGATGCGATGGGCTATATTATTATTACTGAATAATTTTTAAATTAATATATTATTATAACGACTAGTGTTGCACTAGGTGCTATTTTAATAAACCTTAACGTGGCGTCTTTGGACTACAAAGAACGAAAATTTCAAACTGTAGGCTACAGGCTTGTTCTTTTCTTTCCGCTGCGGAATTTGTGACAAGGTCATGTGTTATGTAAACGGTACTTTGTTATGTTTTCCCAACTAACCTCAAATGTGAATGTCTTTATCAAAATAGAAGTCGACTAAAGTAGTCTACTACTATTGAGTAAACAGGTAAGAAAGCGAGCTGTGGAGGAAAAAGCCGATGCCGAGAAAGAGACGAAACTGTGTGGATGATGGGTGAAGGTAGAATTTACCACATAAAACAATGTGTTCGGATATGAAACTCATATTTTACCAACTGTGCTGTGAGTTGCGTGGACATATGCGATAAATTACTGATTTCTCGACGCGTTTGAGTAAGAACAGAAGCATAAGTGACAGCTCTTAAAAATTAGGCTCGCAAACGTATCGTCATTGCACGTGCTATTAGCGCCCCCGCTCGGGCGGGAACCTTTGGAGAATTTTCTCTTAAAGGGGAGGACAGGAGGATTTAAGGTGGAATGAACAAATCACACCCAGCGACCCTGACTCCCGTCAAACTAATTAAAGAATGAATATTGGGCTAATTTCTCCAAAAGGGGATTAGCTTTATTTTTGATGATAATAAAAAATTGGGTTATCTAAAATTGCTAAGTACATGCCCACCATTGCTTCGTCGTTAGGGAAAGTTGGGACAAAAAGGTTTTTACTTTTTAACGTTTTGTTATAGGCCTTATAAAACATGCTAAAATTAACTATGATAATACAAAAAGAAGAAGAAAATGTTTCTTAGGTACATGATTGTAAATGTCATAGGCTCCTTTGCTCGTTAGTGATAAAATCAGGAGATAAAAGTGATGGAGGAAAAAAAGAAAGAAAAAATGAAGTCGTCTTTTGTAAACGGTGGTTTGTTTTTCAGCGCATAATTCCAAATCAAAGACTGTAGGGCTAGTGTATTAAGTTGTAAGTAAACTCAAAGACCAATTCTTTAATAGGCTAGGCTACTATAGTTCTAGGCTTGAAAACGCAAAACAAATAAGAGTGATGCATTCACGGTGCATTTCCGATTGTATAGCAACACAATAGAAATATAGTTCTATAGAATAATGTTAATTGAGAATGAAATCAGAACAGCCTAGCCTATCTGATCTTTGATATTTCCCTGTGGGGCATTCATCCAAAATGTTGGTAGCCTACTTGTAGTCCAAGTCTATATAAAGATGATGCCGCAAGTCTTTGCAGACGAGGAGGAAGAAGACAAAACAAGAAAGAAAAAATAAATAACAAGTAGGCCTAATATACTAAATATCGGCATAAATTAGCGCCCTGGGTTTTTATTTACGCAAGCTTTATGTCAAGTATTATAACATGACTTTGGGCGTTTTGGGAACAGGCCTCAAAATGAAAGGTAACAGGGGTAGGCTACGGGCGGGTATTTAGAACTTAGAAGAACTTATCTAAAAGAATCGAGTTAAACTGTGACTTTTGACCTTGGCCCTTAAAAATGAATTTTACGTTCTCAAAACCCAATTTAGTCTCTTATTTAGGCTATTTTAAGTAGACTTTTTTAAGCATTTCCCGTAGGCTATCATACGTGGTTGTTGCTGGTGCTGAATTTGTTTACTTTCCCTGTGGGGGAGATGAGCAAACTCTTTAGAACACAATCAGTTGTAGTATTCTTAAACACATTGGTTCACATCGTTAACCTCCGAGAGTGTTTGTGGGCATACATACATACATAAATATATTTTTAATGTTCAATGTTGTAGCCTACAAATCAGCTCAGCTGAGCTGTCCGCTAATTGTATTCGCTGAGGTTGGCGTGACCATTCCATATTTCTTCATTTAACATTTATATAATGTATAACAAGCTTAGAAGACAATTTATTATAGACGAACGAATTGGTCAAAGATGAGCACTCAGCCCAAGTCATTGCAACAGGGCTATGCGTAAAAATGGCTATATGGCGTCTACTTGAATGCAAATACGGATAGGATGTAAGACGCCATTTATTGTTTTTAGCGAATAAAGGATACATATGAACTATAACATCACCATTTTCAACATGCTGGACTGTCTTAAGCTCGTGTAATACGTCCGTTTCCAAATTTTACGCCATGCAATGTTTTTTGTTGAAAGATGCAATCTCAGTGTTTCTTCAGCTAGAAGGTAAACAAAAGCCTATGACTCGTGGACTGTTTGTCTATCCCGCGAAGCCTCTTATTCGCGTATAAATTAAGCCATGTAGGCCTACTCCGAAATTTAATAGTAATAATAGTACTCTGATCACACACTTACACACATGCACACACCATAAAATATGAATTAATAGTTATTCTTCAGTGCGCTTTTTTGTACTTTCTCTTCAATTGCGTTTAGTTTATGTTTAATCTGTTCCATGTTCTCAGGTATTTTAAAAAGCGTTTTACATTTAAGCAATTGGCTACTCATTTATTTACCGAGTAAACTGTACAATTGCATGCATTTTAATTATCAAGCTTTCATAAAATGAAAGTCAATTCTCTGCGTGACTCGTATTAACGCAATTTAAATGAGCAGAAAACATGAAGAGACGTTGCACCATAAATTGCAGACAAAGTGCTTTATTGTTTTGAGCAATGCTTATGGAATGGAGTGTATATCGGTTTACATCATAACACATGAGACAGCCTCCCCTTTGGTTGCCCTCAACAACAGCTTTTAGACTCTGTGAGTGTGATGCAGATTACCAGCGATTCTCCATCACTTCTATTACCTTCCCTATCTAGATTAAAACAGTCAAAAACGAGGGGATTTTTTTCTTTCAATAAGCCTGTAAACCTGCATATTCAAATAAAATCCAGCCGAACACGTCATCCACTGTTGTTTAGAATATAAAAATCGAAATGCTAAAAAGTACATGACATTTCCCCTCCAAAGCTTATGTGATGAGTGCATCAATGAACACATTGAGCAAAATGCTTTTGGCAAATGAAGAACATGGTGGAGGGCTTTTGAAGAAGGCGTAAAGTGAAGCTGTATCTTATAGCACTTTTCACATTTAGTGAAATCACATATACATCGCTGCGTGTGAATCCAGTATTAAGCTGAAGCGATGCTCTGATGACACTATCAAAGTCTACCGCTAAAACCGCCTCTTTTGTCATGCCCATGTTGTTGTTGTTTTGTTCTTTGCGAATATTATAACCAAGACGACAAGGGTTTGTTTTCTTACCCAATGAGAACAATAAAAAAAAGCTTCTTTTCCCTGTGCAATGGTTTCTCAAGGGCACAAGCAGCACTCAGTTTATTAGGAAAATGAAACACTAACCAAGGACGCTGTAACATTGGTGCCGAATAATACTTCCAGATAAAAATGCTTTGATAAAGCCCGAACACAATTTACAATTAACACTATAACAAGAGCCACACCTACTCATATCAACAAAGTCACAATGCACACTCTTGTCCAAAAGGCTTTGCACATAGAATTAGCCGGTCAAGAAGAAATTGTGACCTTTTCAGTGTTGTGATGTTGTGAACAGAAAGTATGTGTTGTATTCATTTTAAGAAACAGCACATTTTAAAACATCAAAACACCCCCCCCCCCCCCAAAAAACACTGAAAAATCTTCTTTTTTTTTCAACAACCACCCAAATATTAGAAAATAACATTTTACTTCTGTTTGAAAAAAAAAAAAAAAAGATTAAAAAATACAGAATTAAATAATTTGGAGTAAAAAGGCACGACTCTTGCACAGTGTATACATTGAAAACACAGTATAAAGCAGGTATGGGACCATCTTAAAAATAGACCTGGGGTGGGGGAATGGGGAGTTTAGGGCAAGGAAAAAAAAAAAAAAAAAAAAATATATATATATATATATATGACCAAGCATGGAATATACACCATCTCTGGGCTAAACCAGACTGAACACTAAAAATAATGCAACATGCATTTTTGTTTCTCCTTTTCCTTTCTTTTTTAGACAGTACTTGTGTTGTAGGATTTTAACATTCTTCATTTATCAGAACACTTTTACCAAATCACACACAGAGTGGTGCTTTAAAATTCTGGTGGATTAAAATTCTATGTAAAAATATGTGCAAGTGATCAAAAAGTCTAAACCAACATAGGATGAGGCGGGTTTTTCTTTGAATTAGAAAAGTTAAGGAACAAATGTTAATCTCTAAGTCATATTACCTGCTTCTAATTCAATGCCATTTATAAAAGTATTCTCCTCTGTTACAGGTATTATGTTTCCCTTGTAAATACCACTGCTGAACCAACAGGATTCCGTGAACATTTTGGTTCCATTCATAATGTGCAAAATATACAACGTTTCATCTATGTTGCTGCCAATTTGAACGTTCAGAAGAATTTCGAACAAAACTCACAAGACATATACACATTTAAAAAAAAAAGAAAGAAAAAAAAAAGAAACAATGTTTTAAAAAGAAGAAAAAAAAATACACAAAGCACCCCTTCCCCAAACCTCCATGGAATACTGAAACACAACACAAAATGGTGTCCTGGTACGATGCAAGAGGTAAACTATGTTTTGTCTGCTGAGAACAAGCGTATGCGTGAGAACACGTGAAACTGCAAGGCTGCGTTGAACAGTGCCTCATAGTGCTATCGTTGCAGCTCGTAACAGACCGAGTGATCCTAATAAAAAGTGCAACAGTTTAAGGTGCTGATGGCAACTGAATCACTAATGTAACAGAATTCACTGATGACTGAAGAGAAACCACTGATCCTGCTGCCTCAGTGTCTTCATTCTCCCTCCTGTCAAGTTGCTGCAAAACGAAATGAAAAAAAAAAAAAAAAACACAAATACCTACCAGAACCTTCGCCTCCATTTCAAACGCGTTTGCCTCAGAACACTGAAGGAACATGCAAAACAGTCAGATTCATCTGTCTGTCCACACAAGGCAATTGGGGGGCGATGGGTCCTCCTTTTGTAAATGGCTCAAAGAGCGTTTCTTGTTAGTCTGTCCAGAGCAGGAAGAGGACTGTGCGAGTAAGGAGAGTTAGTGAGCGGGGTGCCGTGGGGTCAAGTGCTTCAGTTGCCTCTCTGCGAAGCTGTTGACCTCAGAACGGGCAGTCGAGGGCTGCGTGATGTGAGTTCGGGCAGGGATGTGATGAAATGAGAAGTTCTGTTTTGGCCTCCTTATCCAGAGACATAATTCTACTAACTGAGCCACAGAACATCAGATGCGCTCTCTTTCCTCTCTCCATCCTCTTCCACTTTAAAAGGCAAGAAAAGTATCAAACGGAACAAACAAGAAAAAGGGGCATGCATTAGAAAGCAGTAAAAAGCCCTATCCCCCCAAAAAAGGTGTAACTGTTGTCCTTTTCCATCACTCTCATGGTCCCACAAAAACAAAGAACGAATAGATGAAAATCAAAATGTAAACGAATGGTGGTTGTAGCTGCTGTAGGGGTGGCCCCCTGTGGCAGAGCAGGCGAGTGAGTGAACTACACCCCTCCGCTGGCGTCCCTCTTAATCCCTGTGGACTCAACTCAGCTGCCTCAGACTAGGGCAGAATGGTAGTGATGAAATCATAGAATCTCTTCGAGTACTGCTCTGGGTTCACGGTGGAAATCTCTGCCCCAGCCTTCGACAAAAAAACAAAACAAAAAAAGCAGGAGGTTGATGCCTTGATAAAAGCTATAAAGGTTTCAGTCATGCATGCATGACGAATGAGATGACAGAGAAATACCTGAAATAATCCTCTGTAAAGTACTTTTGGTACATGTTAAAAAAATATTTTTTGGTTAATGATGTTACTTCTATCCATTCTTACAATGTAAAAATGATTGCAATTTTTTAAAGAAAAAGTAAAAACCTGTTATTTGGTTATATTACCTTACTGTACACATAAAACAATTGTACATGGTTTAACATCACATCATATGTCATTTTACACTTAAAGACTGTCAAATGTATGGTTTGAAGACGTAAAAACTAAGAATTGTCTTTATTTATGGTAAAAAAAAAAAAAAACAGTAAAATGACATTCACAGAAGTCCCTGCGTGACATCACATTTGACTAAAATATATATTTAACATAAATATATTTTGTTTATTCTTATTTTTGTTATTGGTAATGTACATCAGGGTGTTTTTGTTATTTATGTTAACATTATATTTACATTACATAATATTAACAATAAATAACATTTGTTATTCTGCTATTTAGTGAATGTTTATTGCATTATTTAAGTGTCATATTTTACCCTGTTGGTGTTTTGTGTTTGTGACCCTGACTGTGGAATGTCTATGTACAAATATTGGCCATGTTTTATAGGATGAATTCTGAATCATTTTTCGATTTTACCACCTGTATATTACGCTGGTTATCAGTACATTTTAAGGTAAAAAGCAGATTAGTAAGTAACTTGGTATATTAATATTATAACTTAATGAAATCCACAGTTATAAGTTGTAAAATATACAGGCACCAACACGCCATCCCATAATACCAGCAACATTGTCAATGTTGGTTTACAGTTTCTAGCTTCCGCTTTTTTAACATACATTTAACTGAATTTTTTTATAGTGATATAACTCTACATATTCATAAAGTGACACTTAAAATATTATAAAAAATAATTAAATAATAATAATTATTTTTAAAGCACTCACCCCATGCTTTACCGTCTTGGCTGCATGAGCAGCCTT
Organism: Tiaroga cobitis; assembly: GCA_030578255.1. Taxonomy (NCBI): domain Eukaryota; kingdom Metazoa; phylum Chordata; class Actinopteri; order Cypriniformes; family Leuciscidae; genus Tiaroga; species Tiaroga cobitis. The sequence continues at coordinate 14,771,862 of CM060614.1, forward strand.
TTTCTTGGCATCATAATGCTGCAAGATGTCAATAACAGCCATAAAATACACCTCCTTTCTGGGAGAATCTGGGGGAAAAAAGGTTTGCAATACATTTTCATAATGTGACATAGTACAGAAAAAAGTAGGATGGGTCTTAGCTTATCAATCATGAATTGATTTGATTGTGAATGGTGGCCATTACATACCAGCATGGAGACAGAACAGAATGTTTGACAATTAATATTATTTTCACCACCTGGCTAAAAACTTAGAAGACTTTTATTTTAAGAATATCATGCATGGATGAATCGTTCACAATAACCACAGAAACATGCATTCAAAAAAGGGTAATGGGGCCAATTTCGATTTCATTCTACTTTAAGGTCCTCATATAAACAAAATTAAATGATTTGGTATAAGCATATGTCCAATAAAGCAATAAGTCCCGTGAAGCCATAGTCTACAGTGAATTTAGAACAGGTGAAAGACATTGTTAGGTACAACGCAGCATTCTCTTAGCTGTTCTAAATTCACGGTAGACTATGGCTTCACGGGCCTTATTGCTTCTATAAAACGGTTAGTCCATAAAAAAAATTATTTTAATGAGGTCACAGGTGTATGTTTGTAGAGTAATTTACAATGGTTTCGAATGCTGCTCAAACTATTTATCATATACAGTGGAATATCTTCACAGGACCCATTTCAATAGGACAGGACATAAGCTTCTTTCTTCACTCACTGTCATGGCTTTTGATGGCATAGACGTCAATACTGGGGTCGAAGTCTCCCGGTGAGAGTGGTTTAGAGCTGTCTAGGGTGTTACTGGGACTGTCAGGAGGCGTCCCAACAATCCCTCCATCACTCTCTCCTTCCTCATCTCCCTCATTATCCTCACTTTCCACCTCCTCTTGTTCTGCCCTCTCCACGTCATGGATCCCAACCAGAAGACTGTAGTCCATCAACTTCAGCAAGGCAAGGAACTAGACAGAGATGTGAGGGAAGAATAAAGACAACAGATGGATAGAAGAAGGAGAGAGGAAGTGCACAAGATAAATACATCATTGTACCAGGGAAACAGAGTGAAAAAGCGAATTCTTCTAAATCATTTACCTCCACATCCTTTCGAAGCTTATCAAGGAAGGTTTTCTTACTTTCCTCGTCAATGTATATTTTCTGTCCATCATTGATGAAGTCATTGTCTTTGTACGTAGGGAGTTCTTTAGCCTGGTAGAAAAGTGAGAAACAACATTTAGTGTGCTAAAGATGCTTACTTACACGTATAGACAGTTTTAAGAACATCATAAGAGATTCATCATTAACATTCAAATGAATTCAGATCCTGATACCCTGGTCATGTCAAGTAATATGATGCAGCACACCAGGGGGTGCTCTAGATTCACAATAAAGAGGCTGTTTGGCTCGTTCAGATGCATGTAGTGTCAAGGGACCCTCATATGAACAAATGAGGCAGCAGTCTAACAGTTTGGCTGATTTAGCTGATCTACATTTGTGCTTAGAGATATTCAGAATGGCCTAAGAAAGAAATGAGCTTTTAAACTGAGTTAAGATGTATGTAGCTACAATGCATTGACATTAATGTAGACCGGCCAACACCAAAATCAGCTACGACTCAATATGACTCAGCTGTAAGTAATTATTACTCACTACTACTTAATAATTAAGTAATAACTTTTTATGGCTTGTTCGAACTAATGAAAATGAATGCGGGCGAAAATATGTCCTCCGGGGTGATTAAACCTCCAGAATGAACACACTCCAGCAATTCTCTGTAATTAGCTCATTTGGCAGCCTTGCTCCAGACTCCAGTAAATACCATATTAATGGACTTTAACAGCCTCTACCGTTTGCAGATTTCCCAACTTTTAAAAGCAAACATACACCTATCAAACTGTTGTGAAATCTAGGTAAATCATTGATAGTTGAAGTGTGCCCTGCTGGTGGTTTGCAGAACATTAGGAAAGGTTGAGGAAAGCGCTTCAAACCAGACAACAATCTAAGTGCACACTAAAAGTGAACAGACATTAGGGCACTGATGAAATAGTTTGCATTCATTACAGATTTATACACGTCCCCAATCTTATTGTGTAAGATTCATCTGTATATGTTTTTCCAAAGACATAAAAAATTTGAACCTCTGAAACAAATTTTTGGCCTAAGTCCTTATTTTTCAGCCTCTACCTTCCAAACATTTTTTTTAATATAATATTTAACCTGCTGCAGGACTGAATCGCACAGTATATGGCAGCATAGTTAATTTGTTTGTTTCTTAATGCCATACCAGCTTCTATGGTTATTTTCATGGTGGAAAAAAACCCTAAAGACAAAACCTATTCTAGGTCGACTGCCAGCATACCATGGCTTGAGACGAGAACTCGAAACCTGAGAGAGAGCATCTGATGTGCGATTAGGGAGAAATGCCTCTTGCTTGTTTTACGAGTGTGTTTGACTTTACTTTTACGTGAAAAAAAAAATATTTATGGCCAGTAAACTTCACAAAAGTATATAGAAAATCAACCTTTCTTTCTTCATGACTTGGCCAGGCAACAAGCAGCTTAATGGCTGCTATAACAGTGAGTCCTCTGAGAAGGGGGTGAAGCCTTATATCCTATAGCCTATATGTGGGACACAGGGCTGACAGTGACGGCCAGTATCCCTATTAAGCAGTGACCTTAAATTGGCACAGTTTCAACAGTCATGTGTAAAGCTGTCTTTGGCCTGTAATAGAACAGCAGCAAGTTCAGCATTTATTCAAAGAGCCGAGAATAAATAGGTAAGTACTGCATTCATAATCCACGTGGCAGATGAGAGACTGCAAAAAAAAAAGATTTCCTTAATCAGCATATTTGGTCTTGTTTTTTTAATGTAAATACCTAAACATTTCTAACAGCCAGATAATTGACTTGAGATGCAAAACTGTGTGTGATGACTATAAGACAAGTTTTTAGAATATATATTATTAGAACATATTATAATTCCATTTAATATTACATTTAAAATCTGATTCATATAATTTGCAATATGTAAGAACAACAAAGATATTTTCTCTGAAATCAAGGCTCTTTTGCTTTGTCTTGTTTTAGATAAAGATGCTGATTCTCTTTATTTAAAATCTCTTTCAAATTTGGCTATTAAAAATTAAATTGTTAAAAAAAATTACATTTGTTTAATACAAAGACACATGAAATTACAAGGGTCAATGGCTAACTGTTAACATATTTCTTCTTTGTTAAGTTCTAGTACCTTCAGATGACTAAGACAGAAACAGGCTGTCATTAATTCATCCTTTTTATTTACACTGTTGATGCCACTGCAGCTTACAGCCTCTTGGTTTAATCTCCATAGCTTAAAAAAGCACCATGGACTTTGCTTCACCTTGACACACTAAGTATAGGATAGATCTACATCTGCGCACCCGATAATCACACAGACGCTCTAAAATCAGCACGCCTCTTTCTTATACTCACTCTCTGCTTCGCAGTAAATTAAGCTGCTCGAAGTAACAAATGATTAGCCAGTACAGAATGAACCATCTTTAACAAACCCACAAATAACAAAGAGACTTGACATGCAATATACTCTGAACACAGAAAACTACTCTTGACTGACATAGAAAAGCTATATACTATATATACACTCACCTAAAGGATTATTAGGAACACCATACTAATACTGTGTTTGACCCCCTTTCGCCTTCAGAACTGCCTTAATTCTACGTGGCATTGATTCAACAAGGTGCTGAAAGCATTCTTTAGAAATGTTGGCTCAATGCTGTATTGGAATTAAGTGTCATTGTCATCACTACTGCAATAACTCCCCCCTTATCCCTTCATGGGCGTTTAATGCACCACAACATAGAATAGAAAAAAAAAAAAATAGAAAAAAAAAAAAGAAATATGTATGGAAAACCTAACATTCACCAAGGCAGGCAAGACAGGCGAGAAGTGGTTTCAACGGGACAGCATCTCTGTCCCAATTTGAGACACTCTCGCACTGTACTCCCTCTTTTAATGCACCTTAGACATTGCACATAACACAAAAAAAAAAAAAAAAAAAAAATTAGGAAAAGATAGGGACTGATGAGATGTGGGGGAAGGTTATCTTATATTATCTTATTATATTATCTTTTATTTTGTACAGGATTGACAATGGCAATTGTTACATAGGAGGAAGGATGGAAATAAAAATCGACCAGCACAATATTGGCAATATGGTGGTAGTGGGGAGTGGGGTGGTGATGGTAGTGACAATGGTAATCGATAATAAATGGTTACTTTGTTTACGCATACACACACATACACATACACATACCCACACTTGCACCCGCTCACATACACACTTAGATCAAACACTTAAATCACTTTTATGTCACTTCTGGAATTATGGATTTACAAGATTGCTCACTACTGCACTATGTTGGTCTGTATGTATGTCTGACTGTTAAATTAAAAAAAAAATTAAAAAAAAAAGAAGAAATGTTGGCCCATATTGATAGGATAGCATCTTGCAGTTAATGGAGATTTGTGGGATGCACATCCAGGGCACGAAGCTCCCGTTCCACCACATCCCAAAGATGCTCTATTGGGTTGAGATCTGGTGACTGTGGGGCCATTTTAGTACAGTGAACTCATTGTCATGTTCAAGAAACCAATTTGAAATGATTCGAGCTTTGTGACATGGTGCATTATCCTGCTGGCAGTAGCCATCAGAGGATGGGTACATGGTGGCCATAAAGGGATGGACATGGTCAGAAATAGGGCTGCAACTAACGATTATTTTGATAATCGATTAATCAGACGATTATTTTTTCGATTAATCGATTAATCGGATAAAAATTCCAATTTGATTTTTTGTTTATTATAACTAAATAAAACCCTAAATCAGGGTTGTGGTGAGCAGGACGAGGCCGAGGGACGTGAGAGATGCGAGACCGGTGCGTCTCACAGGTGTCGTTCATTATCACTCACGCCACCGGCCTCTCACGTCCCTCGGCCTCGTCCTGCTCGCCACAAGGGTATTTATGTGTAAAAGTGTACTTTAAAGCAGCACTAAGTAGGAATTCCGTTTTTGTCAAACAGCGACCCCTAGAGTCGCTGTGGAGTACTTGTACTGTCGTGAATAGCACTCACGCAGAGATGGCTCGCACTCACGGCCGGATCCCCTCCCCCTGTACACCGGTACCTGTTCAGTAGGATGGACGCTGTAACGAGTGGAAATAAGGTATGGCCCCTTTAAGAGCTGCGCGCGCCCAACACCACATGTATACGGCGCCGGGTTATTTCTGTTTGATGCTCATTTTATCAGAATTTTATCAGATCTGTTTTTTGCCGTAAAGCAATTCGTTACCTCGCGAGACTTGATATCACACGATACTTCCTAACACTGAGGCCGGCGGCCCGCCGCAAGGGTGGTTTTGCTGCTCACAGGCACCAAGGGGGGTGCGAGACGACCACTATTCAACACGAAATCAGTAATATAAACATTACAATGACTCCAAAGCTGTTCGGTTAAGGTAAAAAAGTTACTTAGTTCACCTTTAAAAAGTGCAAAAGCCACACATTGAGTTTTACTAATATCAATATTTGCTTTGTTTTTAATGATAATTGCTAATGGCAAGTTGACAACCATGATTAATGTAAAATTAATAAAAAATGATATCCAACATATGTTTTAGCAATTTTTGTTAAAACAAATTTACACAGACATGTTGTTCAGATGTGAAGATATAAACTAAAAACATCTCAAATATATAATTCATTTAATTTTTATTTTAAATTAATGGAATTATAAGGATAATAGATAAAATAAATATAGAAAGACTGAAAACAAGCGTGTGAACATAGAGCCGCGGTAGATCGCGTTTGAAAAACAATTAAAACTTAATATCAGACAAATGCTATAAAAAGAACGGGATGGAGGTACGCAGCAAGCTAACGGTTGATTAAAAGGACAGGAAAAATGATGCATTAGTGCACAAGCATTCGCTGAAAACCACTGAGTACAGTGACTAAAAACAATCTTTTACTGCTGCTGTTATTAACTGCCTTTATATTTAGTGCTTCACTTTGTAAACACCGTTTTAATTTAACCTATTTCTGCGGTAGCGCTATTTTAATCCATCACTTATGTTGCGAGCGAACTGATTGCGCAACCTGATGCTCAAGACAAAATACAGACATCCCAAGTCTCGCGGAAGATCCGGGAGTCTCCCGCATATTGATAGCGGCTCCCTGATGCCTGCAAATTAGTTCAAACTCCCGGAATCTAGAGCGCGCGAGCAAGAGCGCGCATGCGAGACAGAAGAGACTGTGCTCCAAACATAGACTGTAAACAAGATCTCGGTCTCTGCGCGCACGGCAGATCGGCGAAGGGAGAGAGACATTGCGTGTGTCTCATGAAGCGCAGCGCATGTAAGACAGAGAGCATCATGATTGGCCCGTTTCAACCAATCACCAGTAAACGCTTCCCGTGACGTAAGCAGACCAACTAATCGATAATGACATTCGTTGACAACTATTTTAATAATCGATTTTAATCGATTAAATCGATTAGTTGTTTCAGCCCTAGTCAGAAACAATGCTCAGGTAGGCCGTGGCATTTAAACGATGCCCAATTGGCACTAAGGGGCCTAAAGTGTGCCAAGAAAACATCCCCCACACCATTACACCAACACCACCAGCCTGCACAGTGGAAACAAGGCATGATGGATCCATGTTCTCATTCTGTTTACGCCAAATTCTGACTCTACCATCTGAATGTCTCAACAGAAATCGAGACTCATCAGACCAGGCAACATTTTTCCAGTCTTCAACTGTCCAATTTTGGTGAGCTCTTGCAAATTGTAGCCTCTTTTTCCTATTTGTAGTGGAGATGAGTGGTACCCGGTGGGGTCTTCTGCTGTTGTAGCCCATCCGCCTCAAGGTTGTGCGTGTTGTGGCTTCACAAATGCTTTGCTGCATATCTCGGTTGTAACGAGTGGTTATTTCAGTCAAAGTTGCTCTTCTATCAGCTTGAATCAGTCGGCCCATTCTCCTCTGACCTCTAGCATCAACAAGGCATTTTCACCCACAGGACTGCCGCATACTGGATGTTTTTCCCTTTTCACACCATTCTTTTTAAACCCTAGAAATGGTTGTGCGTGAAAATCCCAGTAACTGAGCAGATTGTGAAATACTCAGACCGGCCCGTCTGGCACCAACAATCATGCCACACTCAAAATTGCTTAAATCACCTTTCTTTCCCATTCTGACATTCAGTTTGGAGTTCAGGAGATTGTCTTGACCAGGACCACACCCCTAAATGCATTGAAGCAACTGCCATGTGATTGGTTGATTAGATAATTGCATTAATGAGAAATTGAACAGGTGTTCCTAATAATCCTTTAGGTGAGTGTATATAAGCTATATATATATATATATATGCAATACATTTATTTTATATATATATATACACAGTATATAAAGGAAAACTTATTGCTTTCTTTTCAGAATTTAGTTCGAGTTTGAGGGTGAAACTGACCTTTTCTTTGTCACTTGCCTCTCTGGCAACGGTAGATCCCTACATAGAAGAAAAATGTAAACAAGTCAAACCATATAATCATCATCTGGCTTGACTTTGCCACTCATTTTTCATAATCCTTACCTTCAGGTCATATTTCTTATACACAGACAACCGATGGCTGAATACGTTGCGTGTGACTATCATATAAGTCTCGTCTCCATCTACAGTGAGGCGGTACATGCCTAAGAACTGTGGCAGCAGTGTGGTACCATGAAATTCCACGATATACTGCAGGGAGAAAAGAACTTATAACCATCTGGCTCATTATAAATGTGCATGTAAATTTAAAAATGATTGGTAAAACATCAATCAAATGTATATAGCGCTTGAATAGGGAATGTATGAGCTTTTGTGTTCGCACCTGGTGGTACTTCTTGAGAATGTTGTGCATCTCAGCCACGTCCTCGCTGCTTATGGTCTTGATGACGTACCTCTTGTCGTAGGAGGTGTGGAAGCGAGCACCACTACGACCCTGAGCTTCACTGACGAGGGGTGCGCTACGGGTCAAAGAGTTCTGCCAACACATAGAAAAGAGGAAGATGTCTTGGCATACACAATAAACACAAAAATGGATGCAACTGACAGGTCTTGCTCTCATTTATACATGAAGTGAGATCTAAACATCATCACACTGAATTAGAAATGAATGGTAATTTAAAAAGCAGAAAAATTGAAACAGACAATTTCTCTTTACCATCTTTAACTAGCATCTGTTCAACTTTGCATTTATTTACACATTTTCTTTAATCACAGTTTGGCAACCACCAATGTTTATTAGCAACTGATTAACACCATAAAATTGACCATAAACCATTTCAGTATTTTTTCCCCTTTTCCACACAATCTGGCCCTGTTACACACTACAGTTCTGAGCCAGAAAAAAGCAGCTGTACAGCACACACCTGCTTGTTTCGATCCAGGAACCAATAATGTCATTATCCAGAATGCAAGATAATGTAATTACCATAAAAGTTTGCTGCTTAGTATTTTCTGTGGAAAGCATAATATTTTTTCCAGGAGTCTTCAATGAATAGAAACTTCAAAAGAACAGCATTTACAGTATTTGAATTTATTATTACAGTATTTTTATTACTTTATTGCAGTATTTTTTTGTAACAATGTTAAAGTTTTTACTGTCATTTTTGATCAATTTAAATGAATCCTTGCTGAATAAATGTATTCATTTCTTACATTTGTTTTTATAATACATACTCAAAAATAAGAATATGCACAGTAGGGCTGCACAATGTATCGTTTTAGCACCGATATCACGATGTACGCATCCGTGATAGTCACATCGCAGGATGTGCAATGTAGTATAGGGTTCGTAGTTGATCCGTGATCCGTACGGCAGTCTCGGAACGCATGCGATTCGCAGATTAATTGCAAAGTTTAACCATCATAGTGACAGTTTATAATTTGCATGTGTTATTAAGTCCTGTCAGTTTAAACATCAAGTGCAAGAAGAATGGAACTCGCACACAGAGCCACGCAGACAGCAAGTGAAGTTTGTGAACACCGAATTCCCTTTCCCTTTCTTATCTATTTGTGCTTGAACGGACATGTGCATGGAAAATTAAGTCAAAATGCCCGTCTCGACGAGTTTCCTCATAAACGCAGTCGGTTATGAGTTGGTATTGGATACGTGCATTCTATTGAATACTGTTTGTGTCACCAAAGTTAATCAAACAACAAAAGAGAAAATTACTTTTGTAGCTTTAACAAAGATAACTGTATTAATTATATGAATCATATTTAATTTATACAGCGGAGACTATGCAGTGTTATTTTACATTTGATTATACAATGTCTGTACCTGAATAGTTAATTTACCTTTAAAAACAAAGCACTGCTTGTTTCATCAGTGTCTTTGTTCTATTGTATTCAGATCCTTGAATTTGTTTTTTATTTTCTATGCAGAATGCAGATGCACTACCCTAAATAATAACCCCAATCATCCTAGAATGATTAATTCTTTACAAATAGAGCTATTCAAATCATCAGTTGAAATTGTTTTCATATCGCAAAAAAACTAAATATCGCAATGACAGTTTTTTCCAATATCGTGGCGCCCTAATGCACAGCAAAAAATAAGCCTGTGATACTGATTGTTGCATGTTTGTTTGTGGGCAGTTTAAGTAGTAAGTTAGTTATGTCATGTCCGAAAGTTCTGTAGTTCAAGTTCTGAAAGAGGTTGACAGAACTCACCACTGAACATTGGCTCTCGTGGAAAAAGGGTATGAGAGTTTTACTGTAATCGCCCTGCCCACCAACACATGACCACTTAGATGTAGACAGACACAGCTATTTTTCAACTGCCCCTGTGTCTGTACCAATTTCAGGAAAAAAGCTCATCGTGGACACAAAGCACATGAAAAGACCGGAGGGTCTCTGCTCAATGAGGGTGAGTGACGGGGACAGCTGCACTGAGCAGCTCTACGTACATTTCCAAGGTCTGCTACCTCAAACATGTAACATACACACCAACACATATTTCTATCGCCTCTTTGACGCGTCTCTGTTCCTCAAATCTATGTGGTTGGATTTCCTCATCATATTCACCAAGTATACTCATTAAACACAAAACCAAAAGCAGGATATGAGATTTCGAAAGGCTTCCCAGGCTGAGTCATGCGGGTTAGGGCCTGTAGCTGTTCAGCTGATGGCTCATTCCGCAGGGAAGTGGTGCACAGATGGGCTGAAAATAGTGATGATGAGGCAGGTAGCTGTCAGAGGACGCAGGGCGGACTGAAAAAACCACACAGCTAGGAAATCATAGCGGGATTACGCTAGATCTGTATTACAAAACAGCTGTTATCATGCAGGTAGTCTTGCATAGCCAGACTCTTGACTTGCGGGTGGCATAACATCTGGTCCCAAGTACCGCCCACTTATGACCAACATGAAAAGCTGTCCTAAACTAGCCTAATTATATAGGGTGGTTCTCAAACTTTTTGACTCCAAGACCTCATATTGTCCACAATAATATTTCAAGGGCCCATGACTCTTCCAGTCGTTCTTGATTTACTGGATAATGATTTTTTTTTATTTATTTTTTTTTAGATTAGACTAAAAATTTGTGTATTCATAATAAAAAATGCTCATAGATTTTATTAATTTACATTGTCAGAGCTAGAAAATAATTTTTTTAAATGACGCTACCTCATATATCCAGGTTTTTCAAGCAACAGTTGTCGAGGGCGGAATTTAAACGGGCGGAAATATCTTGATTTGTAGTTGTTTTGGCTTATTTCAATGGTTATTTTGTCTGGTTAAGTTATTTTAACTCATCTTGAGAACCACTGTTATTGGTGTCCTTAAAATTGATTAGCTGATTTTGAAAATATGTAGTTGTATGAACATTTCTAAATTTGCTAAATGTTGTGCTTGTCTTAGTGCAATAAAGGTTTCATTCATCTCTGATGTATAAAATAGGAAGCCTAGACTACAGTAAACAGCTCGTACTGAACGTCTCTAATCAAGATCATAAAATAAGCACATTCCGGGAAGCTGATGTTTTTTTTGTATGTGTCAGGGTTACAGTCATAATGTAATGCCTTTTAAACCCACACAAGCAGACAGGGAGCTCTAACCAAGACCCTGAGCTCTGACTTACAGTGAAACGCAAAGGCATATCTTCCTCATTAGCCAAATTTAGAAATGTTGAGATGAGCCCTTCTACCTAATGCTCACTGATTGCGACTATTCTTGCTAAAAAAGGTATGTTCTTCTATGAAAGGGATATAGGGAAAGGGATATGAAGGTAATTAAGAACATTTGAACGTGGGAGGCTGGAGGATACAAGGACAGCTCTGACATTACCGTGTTATTATGGGGAATAATGGTCTTCATTACGACAGCAAATCGAGTGGTTAATGACTAAATTACTTCTTGGTAATTATGGGCTTTTCTCACAGAGACCTCAATCTATTTGCCATTGTTTAGTAGGGAGTACATTGGTGTTTTGTGTTATTCAAATGCAGTATTACGCTGTGGTTTTAAGACACTGAACGTGACACCTTGGATCATTTCTCTCTCTTTCACAAAGCTTACCTGGAAGTCCTGGTCATCGATGTTGAACCTCTCTCTCAAATTACGGAAAACAAGAGGGCAGTACTCCTTGAATTTAAAATGGCTTGGCATATTCTCTCTGAAAAGCGAAGCAGCAAAGAGATAAAAGTGAATACACCAAATAAACATCTCTAGAGTAGGCTGGGTCAATCTCACAAAGAAAAGTCAGTCATTTGTATATTTACAATGAAACAGACGTTACGAGTCTTCTCTAGAGTGACCAATATCAGAGTGAAACGAAAGAAGGAAAAAATGCTGGGATATTTTGTCAATCTGGAACTGAGTGCTGCAACGATGACATATTTTTGTAGGCAAACCCAGAAGTTAGTATCACACTGGTTCCCTCGACTAAAACCCCCAAAAATTTGATTTTTCCATAAACTTTTGCATTGTCACAAAAAATACGCTCTGTGATCAACAAAAGTTTATGGTACTTGCACGTTTTGTCCATTAAAGTAATTTTCACAAATTAACCATTTTTATGAATTTTGAAGCCTAAATACAATTGCCAGAATTAAAAAAGTTAACCTTAGGCTATAAATGAACTACACCACGGTCACTCAACTTCAACATACATCACCACCACCACCAAGCTTCTCACAAATATTTCAATCTTTATAGTAAAAAGAATTTTCTCTGAAAGTGTGAGTTCGAATAGTTAGCAAGAGTGGGATTATAAACACAGCGAGGCTGTGAAAGCAGACTAGTGCGTAGATTAGTTTACCTGTTCGGTGTGATGGCGTTTAATGTCCCTGACAACGTGATTTAGCAACTGCCTTTTTTAAGACACGTAAAAGCTTGTGTTCACCAGAGACCACCTTATTTCAGGCTTTTAACCAAAATTAAACCATAAAAAAAACATCATCCCTGCAGCACTCTATTGATTGGATCTTTGTGGGTTGCTACTGCTGTGATCTTATGTGAGTGACAGGTTGTCCCGCCCTCACACCAGTAAACACGTCGTTGTAAGAGGGAGGAGAAGAATATTTTGATTAAAGAATAGTATAAGTCATTTATAATAAATACTGCAATATTACATTAATCCATTGATTTTATGGTGACTATATATTATACCATTACAGTAAAAATAATTTTTCTTATGATATATGATTCAGACATGTTCTTTCATGAGATTCACCAAGCTTTTATAACACATGATTAAAAGTTGCATCATAGAAATTGAGAATGGAGAACAGTGAAATGTTTGAGAGGAACTCACTTGTTGAAAAGGTGGTTGTCCACTTTAATCTTAGAGTAGGCTTTGAAGTCATCAGGCATAAGCATGATGGGGATCTGAACATGGCTCAACTCATTTATCTAGAGAGAAGGAGAGAGATTCAGTTGCTGGTTCTTGTTCAGGGTTTGAGTCTTTAAATGGGAGTCAAATATAGTGGTCACCCGATATGGGCAAGGAAACGTATGACCAATACCAATAGGGCAGCCTATAAAAATATAAGAGTAGGGGAGCCTATAAAAATATACATAATACAATTTAAAATATGAGATGTAAAAAACTTATGAAAAAAAAACCCTTATTTAAAATATTACTATTTAATTCAATAAAAATGTTTTTAAAAATTAAAAAAAAAAAAAAGCACAGACAAAGCTGGGTGTGGTGATTAACTGCTGATGCTGATGAAACAATGTGAAAATGGCCAAGTATCAGCTGATTAAACAGTCTGTTGGCTATCACTAAGCTACAAAATCCTAACATTTGAAAACTTGCTACCAGTCAGTTCACACGCACGCTTTAACAACCGCACATTTTTTGCGATTAACATAATTGACACTGAACCAATTAATGCACACAAACAGTAGGCGCTGAGATGTGCTGGGTACAGGAACGCATCAGTATGAGTGATGTGTTCTGCTCATCAGAGGGCGATATCTCTGTGACACAATGCACTGTTTTGCTCTGCTCAGGATCTAAAACAATGTGCTACATTCAACAGTCATCAGTTCCTGCTTTGCGCAGTTTGCTCTTGTGAAAACAACACTTGTAATAAAACTGTAATAACGGAAACTGCTGCATTGTGAGAAGTGGGAATTTAAAACTGCTGTGGACAGTTTTCATCCCAACAAAGATCTGGTGACTCATAGGTTTTTTACCTCTATTAAGAAATAAATAAATAACAATAGCGCTAACTAAACTCAAGAGGACTGCAGAAGGCTTTAATTACTGTGATATATTTGTTTGAGGATGTGAATGCACTAGGATCATTATAAGCAGTCAAAAAGGCACGAAGCACCATGGGAGATTAAAGATTAGCCTATGTTTGACAATCTCGGCGGAAAGAGACAATAATAAATATATATACACTGTAAAAAAAGGAAAAAAAAGAAAGAAAAAGAACCAATAAACAGGGATACACTGCTATTAAAATCCTGGTTGATAATTATTTTCATGTTAAGGCCAATAACCAATAAATGGCGGACATTAAATAGCTACTATTTTGATGATACTATTTTGTCTAAATAAATCAAATTAAAAATTAAATCAATCTGTTTAAATTGGGCATTACAAAATCTTAACGTAAAGTATAAAAACAATTATATTTATTTTCAGATTTGCTAAAGATTATGTTCATGTTGGTTGATAATATATTGTGCATCCCTGTTAATAATGTAGAAATATTTACAGGGTGCATGTATATAAATCTATAAAAATAAAAGGTTTAAATAAATAAAAATGAGAGAACATGGAAATGCAACCAAATTGTGTTTTCTTCTGACATTTACAGAAAAGATGGCAGTCATTTAGGATCTCACATAGATCTAATCAGTAAGAAAAAGGCTTTTAATCAAGGCGTGAGTAACAGCTAATCACTCTGAAAATACATAGTAAAGCAACCAAAGGTCAAAGAAGTTGCATTTATGGGCTCGCTGCCTGTCAGTCAAACCATTTAACTGAGTTAAGGAGTGAGACAGGTTGTCTTCCAAAACAAGGAGATATTGCATCGACCCACTGTGATGTGACCTCTCAGAGAATGGAGAGCATTGAAGTCTCTAGAGACTTTCCTATTGGCTGGTTGAATGCCAGGCTTCTGGATTTGAAGGGTGTCTCAGAGCCAAATGCACTGTGGGTAAGAAGTGCTACCTATAGGAGGTAGAATATCTTTTCTTTTTTTGAGCAAATGTGATTATACCTCATTTATCTTGTTTGTTATAACATAATAAAACTGCAATTTAAGACCTATACACTGATGTATAGCTAATTACCCTAGAATGATAAGAATGCATTGATATGTAAAATTCTTATATATAATTATAATGCGGTAATAATTAACCGCATGGACCTGCCATGTTAACGATTTTTTACTGCATAACTTTGCCAATTCCTGTGGAGTCTTTTTTTATGTGACTATTTAAAATTTGGATGACCAAGCCTAACTTTACAAAGTTTGTAAGTTAACTAACAAAGACTAACTTTAGTCGACTATTAGGGGGCAGGGGGCATATTTTGTCTAAATAAATTATAAATAAACAATAAAAGCAATCATTTTAAATGCTACAAGTGAATTTAGGCATCAAATTTTTAGTGTTTTTAAAGATTAACTTCAAGTAAGTATTAGATGGTGGCAAAGGAAACCTAAATAAAAATGTGTCAAATGATCATGCACGAGTGTCTGAAAACACGTGGAAAACGCTGACCGCGCCACTTTCTCCTCTTTTCAAAAGCATTGCCGTTGCTAAGCAATCATGAGCCGTGAAGACGAAGAAGTTTCAGCAAAGGATAAATGGTGTAGACGCACCTGGGAAAAACACGAGCACGCTT
This sequence comes from Tiaroga cobitis, assembly GCA_030578255.1. NCBI lineage: Eukaryota > Metazoa > Chordata > Actinopteri > Cypriniformes > Leuciscidae > Tiaroga > Tiaroga cobitis. Next base: position 14,787,268 of record CM060614.1, read on the forward strand.
GTCGCACCTTAAAATGCCAAACTTGAGCGCGCAAAAGTCGCGACATGTGAACAGCCCCTTAGGTATCTAGGTATTTAGACCTGCAAAGTGTCACATTACATGCAAACTTAAATAACAGTGACAGACTATATTCTAATGTTTTTTCCTACATTTCTGTCAAAAAGGACATGAGTGGGGTTCCAAGGTGAAACCTATGGGCTGATTCGAGCAGGCTTTGGGTTACTGAAAATCTTTACAAGAATGCAAATTGCGAAAGGAAGTCAGGCATTTTAAACAAGGTCACTTGAAACCCTTTAAAACGCCTCTCTCCTGACACAAGCAAGTGTAAAGAGGCTGTAATGCATGCTGTGGTTACTGCTTAGTGAGTTAGGCTCATCTTTCACGCTGTGGTCAGAAATTAAGCTATGCTAAAAAGCCCTAGGTAAGAAGAGCACATTTAGGAAGAAATTAGGTAGATTACAACAAAAATGATTCATTTATGGACTGTAAAATATGATGAATATTTTTTTATGTGGTCAAGGAAATTAAATGTCACATGAGGAAGCGAAAACTATGAACACAGGAAGCCAATTTCATAAATGTTTATGCCCACTCATCACTAAAACAGAAACTAGTTTTTCTTTAGATTGTGCTGACACAAACCATTCATCCTTTTAATAGAATAGATGCTGTCTGACATAAAGAAACATAACTGCTCCTCCGCCAGGCTGTTGTACACACTATTTATCAAAGATCAAGAGAGCTACAGGCAGAGAGCTGCTGAAGACGGCATGAGTGCCAAGAGAACATGACACTAAATCACCCACAAACCAAAAGAGTGCTAACCAAAAGCAAAGGAGATGAAAATCTCCGTCTCTCAACACCTTTTACTGACGATATTTTGTTCTAAACAGCATGTAAAATGCAGCGGCATAGTGACAGTAAAGCCAATGTCTTTTTTTCCCGCAGGATGGGATTAATGCGGTGTTTATTTGAAATGCAATTAAAGCTAAGCGGTGTTGTGAGGGGTTAAGAGGCAACAGGCGCTTGCAGAAACATGTGCGAGCAGGATGAGGTATGAGCGGTGCTTTCTAGAGGACTAAGCCTGTCTACTGGCAATGGTGAAGCAACAGCGAGCGGAAAACAGCTCTCTGTGACCCCACGTCAGCTACAGTAGGGGGCCTTCTCAGTCACTCTCAGCAGCTAGGTACAGCCTATTTTGGAGACAAAACTTGGCCTTTACAGGACTCTATATCATATGGACAAATAAGGAACTGTATTATGTTACTTTTTGTGAAACACAGTAGCTTATCCGACACCTGGGTCTGTGCATAACAATGATAGGAAAAAATGACACTGAAAGATAAATCATCTCTAAATGAATTCCTCGGTTTACAATGAAATTTAGAAAATTACAAATGTTACGCAAGTAAAGGGATAGTTCACCCAAAAATGAAAACTGTCATCATTTACTCAACATCAAATTGTTCCAAACCCGTATGCATTTATTTTTCTTCTGCTGAACACAAAAGAAGATATTTAGAAAAATGTCGGTAACCAAACAGTTGATGGGACCCATGGACTTTCATACAATTTTTTCCATATGGAAGTCAATAGGGTCCATCAACTCTTTGGTTACCAACATTCTTCAAAATATCTTCTTTTGTGTACTAAAATTACTCAAATTAAAAATAAATGAAAGCAATATAAACAGAAAAAAAGTTAAAAAATAAAATAAAATAAACAACCACAGAAGCTCAAAACAAATTTACTCAAATTTAAACAAAAAAAATATTCAAATGGAATTTTTTATTAATAAACCATTATTAATAAATACCATAATAGTGTAAATAATACTAAAATAACACTGCTGACAGTGATTTCAATGGTTATTTAAACAACACTTGTTCACCCAAAATGAAAACAAAAGAAGTTATTTAGAATCTCTCAGTTTGTATTTTGTCCATACAATGGAAGTCTATGGTAAGAAAAATGGTTTGGTTACAAACATTTTTGTGTTTCACAGAGGAAACGAAATTAATACAGTTTTGGAACAACATGAAGGTGAGAACATTTTAATTTTAGGCTGAACTTTCCCTTTAACACGCAGTAAAGGGGTGGTCACTAGGTGGTCACACAACACTTTCGTTCCATTGCCTTCCATTCATATGCATGAGAATGTGTCAGACCACAAATGCAAGCTCATGCGAAAAGTTTCATTCCGAAGTTCAAGTTTGGTGAACTCTGACCTTCGTATTAGAATCATGTGAAGACGTGTGACTAGTAGAAGATTGATAGCCTACTTCATGGCATGTCCTCTTGGCTGAATTAAAAGAACGATATTTTTGCAGTATAGGTTGATTAGAATGTATATTTTTACATTTTGAATGTATTACTATTTGTTATATGTTGAATATTTTTTTATATAAAAAAAAAAAGACACTGCAGAGCGTGACATCATATCAAAACCGTTGCAGTGTTCGAAGAAATTTTGCATGCTCAAAGTCTTGTGTGACTGGCTTAATCCTGAAAAATCGAACGTGTCCACTCAAGATGCCCCGTCTTTAATAAAATAATGAAACAAAAATGTACTTTGCAAAGAAATTTACTGTGTCCTTACATTGAAAACATCTAATGTGAATAAGTGCGTATGCTGGTTTGAAACAAATGTGTCTTTAGCAGCCTAAAAATCAGTTAACCATTGGAGCTGGTAACCTTGATCCAATAAGTTCTACTCCGTGAGCCTGTGACGGAGTGTGAGCAGTTTTAGAGACGTTGCACTGCACAAGATTAGAAACTGAAAAACTGGAGTAGACAACATACTCCACTATCCCACTTTCCACCTACATGCTAGATCCTTTGAGGATCCAGGGATAGTGGCCTTTCAACAAACCCAGGAGCAGCTGCACAGGATCTCCTCAACTACCTTCCTCATACTTTAAACAGAAATAACATACAAAGGCGACTGCTTTAGACTCCCCATCGTGCTGAGGCCACGTATAGGTGTTTTACAAGACTGCAGCAACGGTTTCATTTGTTCAAGAAGCAAGCACTTATCTCATCTCATCGGCCAAGTTTCACACTACCACTTCCTGTTTGTCTCCATGGCAGCGAAGTCAGGTTTTCCGCTACAGAGCCTGACAAGCTTGCACTCCATCAGTACAGGAAGCCTAGTTCAGAGAATGCTCATCCTCCTACCAGATGTTTATAAAGCTCTTTGTTTCTAAGCAGTGCATTCATCATAGTGGGGTGTTCGGTATTTCAGCCTCTTGACGTCAACAATGCCTTCATTTATGGCATATGAGCCTATGAGTCTAAAATCAAGTTACAATAACATCTGAAACAGGTTGAAATTATATATATATTGACAAATTACACAGAAGAGTGTTGATTTGTTGATTTACCTTAAAGGGATAGTTCATCAAAAATGTTTAATTCTGTCATCATTTACTCCAGCACAACACTTTGGGTGAGTAAACTTTTGGCTTTCTAAATTAAGTGTTGACATGATAATATGTTACAGGCATAGTTATAAATCTGTCATCATTTACTCACCCTCATGTCAACATTAAAACTATCCCTATAACACATTTTCATGTCAAGGCACTTCATTTAGAAAACCATTAAAAAAATGTAGGCTTTGATACAAAGAAAAGGTGTTCTGGAAATAAGGAAGGAATCTATCTAACCAAATAGCTCATTCAAATTCTTGAGGAAGGCTAAAGAAAAAGCCCTAAAGCTCACATATGAGGTCTGACCACATGCATTAAAACCTCAGATGCAAGTTATTTCATTTAGACACTCTAAAATTAAAGTTCATCAGACGCTGATACTGAGCTATTATAAATTATATACAGTGGTTAAAAATGAATACAACAGCAACAAGAATAGTTGTATTAAAATACAGATTTTAGGCAACCTGACGAAGCATTTAGTGTGTGACCATCTACAATCTGTAATAACTTTGTTTTAAAGATAACAGTGAGAATGTGTATGACCAAATCTGAGGTACATGTTGATCTTGTCCTACTCAAGGTTGAGGTAAATCCATTACGCAAGTCATTCACCTGTGCTGCCCTCCCTCATATGAATAACAAACTTGGACACTATTTTACCTGGTATTAAAATGCATTTTGGTCAACTTTTGTCCACTTTCAACCACTTCTCTTTTGATTTCTTCGAGGGGGAGAGTCAATGGCCGAGTAAATCCATAGGCTTTTCAGATCTTTCGAAATAATCAAATAAGATCATGCAATTTTCATATGAAAGCAACCGGAGACAACTAAAGAAGGAGAGTAGCAGCTTTCATTTCTGCTCTGATATGCGCAAGACCGTGATGAACGAAGTATGTGCGTGTTAGAAATCAGGAAAAGCGAACATTGTGCTTAGTATGTTTTTCGTTTTCAACCCAAACTTGGGTCTCCAGCTGACAGTTTAAATCCTGTCTTGCTAGCGCGCTTCACATAATGTTTAGGTCAGTAGGTGGAGAGCAGATGGCCTTTTGTGGCTGTTCAAACACATTCCGCTACATGAGTGTTCACACTAAGAAAGCTATCTGTTCGAATTTGTTTTTGACTACCTCTGGAAGCGGTCAAAACAAAAGTGGACAAGCTCAAAAGGTTTTAGACCCTGTTCACACCTTTATTTACCATCATCCACTTGTGGTCCGATTTACCAAAATGTTTCTTAAGACCAGGTGTAAACAGGGCCTTAGGCACACTGAATTTATGTAGGCGTGATAAGCTAAGCCTTGCAAATGAAGAAGAGAATGAGGTGCCTATGGATTAACTGACTATCAAGTGTTAGTTTTAATTTATCTTCCCCTACTAGTATGGACACATAAAAAAGACTACACAGATACAAATTGTCATGGCGATTAGCAAATCTCTGGTTGAACCTGATATGCCTACAACAAAGTAAAAGGAAAATAGTATCCCACGTGTAGGTCAGCAGAAATGCACCTTACAGAGAGAATGTTAAATTCATCTGCATGTATTGCCCTAATCAAAGCATTCTGATTGAGCTCAAAGGACTTTGAAGATGATTTGCCTTAGGCAGTGTAAAAATAAAATAGTGTCTATTTTCCCAGTGCCACAGATTGGCTACTGAATCTTGAGTATTTTTAGAAACTCTTTATGCAATACAAACACAGACAGAGCAACTCTTGGTCAGGGCGGGAGAGTCTAGGAAGTATGGAGGGCTTAACAAAGAGAAAAGTAATAGATACAGCGATTAAGAGAGAGTAAAGACCTGTACAGAGTAAGCAGAAAGGGGAGGATGGCAGAACAGCCTAAGTGATTGAGCTGGACTAAAACAACCGCTTCCCACAGTGTTTGATTTCATAATCATCTAAACTGAATATCCCCTTATTAGCATTAATTCTCATATCACTTTCAATGCATATACAAATTAGCCTTAGATGCACAAAAACAGACAGCTTGAGAACACAAAAGCTGAGGTGCTCCTTGATATGAGACAGAATAATGTTACATTATATTCCCCATTCACTGCTGTTTGCTAAGCAAATTCAAGCATCGTGGTCCTTAGTGGTCAAGAGCCGCTGCTTTTCTGTTTAGTAGTCTGAGCTCAGTGAGGGCCTGCAGCTGCATGCATGATTCATTAGCAGTGTAAGCACCACAGAGAGCTGCACCAACTACTCCACCCTCAACTTTCTTGACCACATGCTCTCAGAGTTGCTTGATATCTAAAATATCCAACACTAGGTTAGGTTTCAAGGCCCACTTTCAGCCTACAGAATGTAGTAGCGCTGCTTAGCTCGGGGCAGTGGCAGTCATGTATTTAACTGATGGGGCTGTCACAGATAGGGAAGGATCTGTTCTCCGCTTCCCTCTTGTGATTTTTGGCCTCCCCCTCTCCAATTCCATTCCAGCCCTACAAGACCAAGACCTGACCTCTGCTTTGACCCATGGCACAAAGCTCCACAGCTCTCTGTTGATGTTTATATCATGCAAAACAACCCAACAATCGGCTGTGGTTTAAAATTTTAACATAAAACACTTTACAGCTTAAAGTTGGAATGAAATGGAAATTCACCCTATCTATTTTGAACAATTCATCCATGCGTATGTTTCATATATATATATATATATATATATATATATATATATATATTTAGTTTGTAATTTTGAATCAAAATGTAGGCTAATAACTTCTCACAGGTGACATGCTAGACTTCTTAAATATTTAGTTAAACCCTGCCTTAAACTTTCTTACAATTGACTGCACACTCACGGTCATATCTGCCATCCAATCAACGAACGAACTATGGATGGATAGATGGATAGATGTCCTCAGCCTACATTTTCGATAATCATTTTACTTAGATGTCTTGCCGAACAAAAGTTTTGCCGCTAATGCAGTTACATCAGAAAACTTTAAAGGCACAGTATAGAGGTCATATATTCAAAACAATAACAAAGACGTATCTTGATGACGCTGTGAAGGAGCGTGGAATGATGGGAGTTGTCGTCTTCACCTCAATCATCAATGGGAGGGACTCACAAATCATGTTCATGGATGAGGTAATGAAATACAGTTTTGTAACTTATGTTTGATCACATGATTTTATTTTATTCTAAAGAATAAGCTGAAAGTAACGTAATCTTTAATGCTAACTTATCACTTAATTTGTCAAATTAAATGGTGGAGTAATGCAGCGCAGTTTTGTGTTCAAAACATTCATACTAAAGTACATTTGAACGTAGCCTCAGCATTTGCAAAAGGCTGACTTATTATTTATGTAGGCTATAACACATACTGTGTTTAATTACACTGCCATTGACTTGTTAAACAGTCTTAATGCCACACTGATATTGATCCTCGTTTTATTTCTCCTCTTGTCCCAAACTTTTCTTGGATCATTTGATAATTTCTCTGGAGAGATAATAAGATAATAATCTCTGGAGACAGAACCTGCTGCAAACGATAACGAATACTTGTGGTCCATGAAAATTATGCGAAACAACAACAGGGGTGCCCAATCCTGCTCCTGGCGATCGACTGTCCTGCACAGTTCATCTCAAACCCTAATCAAACACACCTGAAGCAACCAAATAAGGTCTTTAGGATCACTTGAAAATTATATTCAGGTGTGTTTGATTAGGGTTGGAGATGAACTGTGCAGGACAGTCGATCGCCAGGAGCAGGATTGGGCACCCCTGGGCTAGATAGACTCTACAACTACTGTGTTGCCATGGTTTCTACGACAGTGAAAGTGGAAACCGAGGATAATGCAATCATGAAGCCATTGACAGGCGACGCAATGACGTCAAACTGGTTAAAATTGCTAATTTCTCTGAATTTAATCATTGTGGGAAACAATTGAGATAATCCGAGTAGAAAAATTAACAAAATATCTAACACAGTGGTTTTTGGATATTTTTAATGCAAATATCTATATTGTGTCTTTAAGACAAGGGATGCAACAATAGGTTATATAATTCTGGCCATTGCAGATATTAGCCAATATTTACTTTTCATTTTATTACTATTAAAAAATATAATTAGTTAAATAAATAATTATATTCCATGAATAAAAAACTAATGATAATCATTTAAAAAATAAATAAATTTAAAAAAAATTTCCGATGCAAGTTAAGGTTGAGGGCAAAAGTAATCAAAAATATAAAATAGATGGAAAAGGGTGTCCAATTAAATACCCAATAACCTATAACCAATGAACAGCAACAATCAACAATAAGATTAATATTAACGCATTCTCATGTACATTTCTGGATACCTTTTCAGTGTTTTGACAATGGGTAGTGAGGCCATGAATACAAAACAAAAAGATGCATTATTTTCATGTCTGGCCTACTGGAACATTTTCTTAAATGTCAATCATCCATGCAGGCTACATTTATCTACTGTAAATAAACAAATTAAGCAGAAAAATTACCCTTAAGAATGGTATGTGTGACTGGAAAATAACAAACCATACATCTCAGACAACTAAACAAATCTAGCATTTGGAAAATGTCACCAGACAGTGTAGAGAAACTGTATTTCAGTACATATGTACTGTACATACAAGCTGTATTTCTGAAGACCTCCAAAGAATGGCATTTTAAGAAACTTTCATGTAGAACACAAAAGGAGTGCTGTATGATTGTCTAAGACAGTTAATTCATAGAGAAACGTCTAACAAACAGATGGAGATGAAGACTGTCACACCAAACATAACTGGACAACTTGGGACACCAAGACATCTAAATATGAATACATTTTTTATTAGAGCAAATAGTGTCTCTCTTCACCTCAAAGTACAGAGTCAAACAGCCAGTATATGAATATGAAACACTACAAACTGAAATGTGCAGGCCTACAAGAGAAGTACATCTAGGAGGCTTTCCTCTCCAAAGACAACTAATGGTGCAAACAATAACAGTCAGTATCAGCTGAGATGATGAGTCTTGCTTCAGTAAACCTCTAAGCTTATCATCTTGCAACCAAAACTTCCAACAGGAAACGATTACTCACCCACAGCTCCACTATATACAGATATTATTTTGCAACCTCTTTGCATGCACATAAAAGGACATAGAGAACTTACAAATTTGATTCATTACTGCATAGACAGCAAATGAAGGTTTTAAACTACCGGTAGTTTGCATCAATAGGGGCATGTGGGAATTAGTTTTTTTGACATGAACAATATCCTTAAGTCAACAATTCATTGACAGGTTTGGTTCACATGCTTTAAAAACATGCAACTGCAAGTGTTTTAAGGAACAAAACAGAATGTTGTTCAATAAACTGAAGGTTAAGAAACAGAAAATCAAAGCAGACCTCTGATGATCCTGAAGTGCATGGATCCAACAGATGCATTGTGCCAATTGTCGGTTGCGAGACATGCTGAACTTCTCTTTCCTCTTTAACTCTAATTCGTTGATCAATAACTGACACAAACAAAGAAAAAGACTGCAGGTTTGACTCACCGAATGGTTTATTCCCCACATGAGAACACTGAGCAGAGGGTCGCTGGCACGAAACAGCTTCACTTTCTGAGCCACGAAGTGTTTCTTCTTCGTTTTTGTTTTGCTCGCAAACGATGAGACAGTGTTACCAGCCGAGGCCATTGTTGGTTGTATAACAATAAATTAACTATCACACAGTGACAAGTGCTTTAATTAAGCTAGTGGTGTCGTAACTGTCTCTTAGTAAAATATCATTTGGCATAACGTTCAGTTAGCTAACTAACCGCAGCCAGCTAGCTGTACCAACTATTAGCTCGCTGGACAGATGAAGAACTCGCCAAATGTGCTAAAACAGTCTGCTGTTATATATAACATTAAAGTTAAGAGCAAAACGCGGTGTTATTTTAAGTTCTCGCCCGTTAACTGCAAAAGCTCCTTAAGACTTCATTAGTAAGCCTTCCTTACTTGCTAACTAGCTAGCCTGACAAGCCAGCCTCCCCTCGGGAGCTTTTTTAACACTTCACTTAAATAAAAACAGTAGAAATACTGACGGATACAACTGAAAATAGAGAATGAAATGTAATCTCAACGACGTCAGTCTAATTTGAGGAAAAAAGAGCGGGTGGAGAGACATCCACTGCAGCGCTGCTCCATTAGCATGCTAACGCACCCCAGTCAAGCTAATCCAGCAAATATGTCTCAAGCAAAATCCCACTCCCACTTTCTTTCTTTGTCGTTTGTCTGCCCCGAAAAGATGTTTACTTTTAGACGAAGCCAGTATTCCGAACGTGGAAAGGGTTCGAGTCTGAATTCGGTGTGAATTTTGTCAGCTATATCTACATTGCTTAAAGTTGGCGTATCCGGCTCATCCGCACTCCCCGACTGAAGGACTGACAGCTACGCATCGCGCGCGCGCGCACAGACAGACACACACAGACACACACACACACACACACACACACACACACACACACACACACACACACACACACACACACACACACACACACACACACACATTTCGAATTATAACTCAAATCTTTATTTTAATTGAGGTCAATAAAAAATATTTAAGAAAAAAAAATGAATAAATGGCTACCCTAAATAAAAGCTGAACAAATAGTTTCTAGATAGCCTAGCCCTAGATAGATAGATAGATAGATAGATAGATAGATAGATAGATAGATAGATAGATAGATAGATAGATAGATAGATAGATAGATAGATAGATAGATAGATAGATAGATAGATTAAAGAGACGTATTGCGCAGGTACATTTATAGTTGCACTTAAAGAATGGGTTAATTCAAAAGTCAAAAACACACTGGGTGGGTGTGTTGTATAGCATATCACATTCATATAACTTTATTTTGCTCCTTCTTGCAACACCCACTGCTGAACATGCTCATCATTCCAGCGAGCATGTCACGGAGTGGGTGGTGTAGTGTAGGCTACCACTGTCCATGAGTCTGAACATGAATATCCAGGTCCGGGTCTACTCCAATGACAGCTGTTTTTCCGACGAGTTCATACCATTTTAGATGGAGGAAATTCGAGATGATGCTGATGCTTTTTCAACAATATAGAGTTGAAATAACTAAATATAACTAAATGCCTTGTTCAAATAGTTTAATTTATTGAATAAAATATTGAATTAAGTAATTGCATTTAATAAATGGTGCTTTCGGATTAGATTAAATTATTCTTGAACAATGAATAAGACATACTAGATTTCTAAAGAATATATTACTGCATATTTCATGATTTAATTGCACTATTGCTGTTGATAGTCACCAGAAAAGCTTGTTATTTTGATGATGACCTAGTTTTTTCTAATTATTAATGTCATTATTTTGTATTTTCATAATTTAATAAATTATTACTTCGGAGCCACCTAACGGTTCATGACCGACATATTTTAAACAAATAAATAAATAATTGTCCAAGTATGTTTCAGACTATGGTTTCAGAGCGATTCTTGCCCCACCTACAGGTGAAATGTTAAATTACACCTGTCACCTAGCAACAGAGGCTAAACAGAAAACCAAGCGCACAGCGCAGCAGGTATTCTTTATGGATTGTAGACTTTGTTTATAATTGTGTTTCGTAGAAATTGTCTATTAATATGTTTATGTTATTATTTATCTTTTTGGAGGATTTTCTGTGTAAGTTGATTTACTGTCCCTTATGTAGTTTGGAGTTTTTGATATCTAGATGGGGAAAAAGGTAAAAAAAGAGGCCGAGCCATTCCCGAAAGATGTGGTGAGAACATTTTTCACCACTCGTGTGATTTTCCAGGGAAATATTTTTAAACTTTTTAATAATAGACAAGTTGTATTGTTTCAGTTCGACCCTCTACCCATCGAAAGCAAAACAGCAGCGACCGCGGTTCTCATGCTCAGCTCTCCTGAAGAAGAGGTGCTGGCAAAAGCTTGTGAAGCCATCCACAAATTCGCAGAAAAAGGTAATAACAGCGTCATCTAGTCTTACAGTCTAAGGTCATTGACAATTTTGCAGAGGTATGCTCACTATTCCCTTGTGTGGCTCTCCTTTATTGATTCCTGTATGCGTTTTTGCTGTTGTCCTTAACTTATATATTTTTAGGTGACGAGAATAAGACTTCTTTGATGGGCTTGGGAGCGATTGAACCTCTTTCTCGTCTCATATCTCACGAGGACAAGACTGTGCGCAGGAATGCTGTCATGGCTCTGGGCGTCATGGCTTCTAACAGTACGTAGGGTACAAAAATAGGCACACATCAAATCAAAGAATGTTCAGCAGGGTCAGTGACGTTTTAGAATTTCAAAACAGTAAAAAATAAAATAAAAATTGAAGGACAAATTAAATATAGCATTTTTTTTGTGTAAATCTATGTGTATATTTTTTGTTTTTATTAGTGCCCTTTTTAAAAAATAACAATATATGACATTTTAATGTGTTTCTTTGTTTACAGTCCTTGAAAATGTCATAAGGTAAAACGAAGTAATTTTTAGAAATAAATTAAATTTGATATTCATGACACAGTTAAATACAACCATAAATGTAATAGTTGATCTGTAAGTATTCTATAACAAGTTGCAAAATATAAACACCTACACCACAAATACTAGATATTTTGTTTTTTAACAGCTATACAGCATGTCATCTATGGACATTTGTTCTATTTTTTTGCAAGAAATTAGTCAAAAATGCCTTGAAGTTTATATATATATATATATATATATATATATATATATATATATATATATATATATATAAATATATCATACTAGCTCTCCTCCATTATTTTCATGAACCATTTAAACAAAGTATCTATTTTTTTTCCTTTAAAATTCAATGTTTTACCATATGACATATTTTGTTTTACCGTATGACATAGTACAATTTCAATGTTTCATTGCATTTTTAATGTAATAAATTGATGTAGGCCAATTCAAAATGATTTCAAAGAAACACAAGGCATCTCAAGTGAACCTTTAATTAACAGTAGAATATATTTACCAACACATGAACATTTCTTTTAGTCAACTCAACTCTCTTTCAGTACAAGGAACACATAGGACGTGCTATATGTAATACATGACAATATCAGTCAGATTTACAACAGTGAGATGACTTGTGAAAAAATCAGTTTTTTACATTTAGTTGAGCCTCTACTGTTCCTCTTTGCATGTGCAGCTACTGACAACTCTTTGACGGCACGATAATAATCACCCTGTCCAGCTTGTTTCCTCTGCCGTTGCCTGTGTGTATACGTACATTTATTTATATTTATTCATAATACAAATACACATACACAAACATACATTTATATATACAGTATGTATATTTACACACACACGGATACACACACGCATACACACACACACACACACACACGCTTATAATAGGCAGAAATATATTATATATGTTAATATTAATTCATAGTAGTTGTACAAACTATATGTGTGATAGAACAATTAAGAAATAACTAAATAATTCAGTTAAATGCTGTGTCATAATGGTATAAAAACATGTCATACGGTAAAGTAGTTTGTCTGTAAGACATTTTTTGTTTGCCCTTATGACAGTTTTATGCTTTGTCATTTATAACAGGCTGTTGCTTGGCCACCTCCTTCCACCTTTACCCTTGACCTTGACTTTTAAACTTTATATTTCACCAGTAAATCAATATTTTTTCGAATTTTAAATGTATTAAACCCTTTTTTTGACGTTTGACCATATGACACCCAAATCTGTGACACATGGTAACACACTTGGAAAAGGTGAAACTGAAATTACCTCAAATGTAGGAGCAAAATCTTAAACTTACCTTCAACTTGGCTGGTCTTCAGGGGTCCTCTGAGTGATGTCATCAAATGTCACATGACTTAAGTCATTAATATTCAGTTCCAAAATGGCTCTATGCAGGGCCGGCCCGAGCATAGACAGTAAAAGAAGGGCCCGAGGCATAAGCGAACTAAGCGGTTGCTTAGGGCCCCTTGGCCACCAGGGGGCCCCCCAATCGAGTCGAAAACTCGAAAAAAAACATTTTTAGATGACTTAAACAAGTGACATAAATGAATGAATTCATATGAATGAATGAATGAATAATTACAGACAAGAAAATTCTGATTTCATGATCAATATACCTGCCTACAACTGCTGCTGTGTCTGCCAGCGTTTAAGTTATGCGCATAATCTAGACATCTCGCGCGTGCATAGACAATTCGTTCGCAACAGCGCGTCACGGTAATGTTAAGCCATGTCACAAAAAAAGGACGTATCCCTCTGGTGCCGAAAATAGAAATAAGAAAATGACAGAGGAGAAAAAAAGAGCAAGATAAATGTATGTTTGCATAATTATTTACGGTATGTTTTGTGCAGCAATTGACCCATTCCTAACTACGGCAAGCCCCGAGGGGAAAAATACATTGCACACACACATATACAATGAGCGCCAGTACATCATTACCGGTATTATAGTAACAGACTTTGTTGGATTCTGTCATGTACAAACCAAGAAAGTCTGTTACAATAATAATAATTTAAAAAAAAAAAGATTTTGAGGACAGTTACACTGTATGGAGACAGTTGAGAAATAATAATATTTTTACAGTTTTCAACAATAATTGTCATTGTTGAACCCTTGCTCTTATTATGCTTCGGATTTCTCAGTTTTGTCATTATTTTAGCAAATAATTTATTTGATATGTTTTGAGACAGTTTGTTTTAAGAAGTTTCAGAGAGTTAGTAAAAGAGTAAAGTAAAAGTTAAAACTTTTTTATTTAAGTAGGCTATCTATTTTTGATTAAGTATTTATTTTGTATTAATACATAACTTCACTGTATTAATTTATAATGTATCATTATTGATGATATTTGTTGATGTTACATTATTTACATGATATTTGTGTCAATAATCGTCAAGCACAGGTGGCTCCGCGTAGTGTGAGGGGGCCCCCAAATTCTGCTTAGGGCCCCCAAAAGGCTCGGGCCGGCTCTGGCTCTATGTATGACATAGGGAAAATGTGTCTTTGCGGAACAATTTGTTTTAGATACTAATGACATTTCTTAAAGGTCTATCTTACTGATACTTTAATATGCTTATCTTAAAGGTGCAAAACGCAGGTTTCTGAGTTTTTGCAGAACTACGCCCCCTCTGGCGACAAGCGAAACTGCAACGCGACTTGTGCACGCTCATAGACCACACGCACACGCACGCATGCACGAGCATGAGCTGTTCATAACTAAAGGAGCATCTGCCGCACAGATCTTTGGTGTACAGCCAAAATGTCTTCAGAGGTAATAAAGTTATAAATCTGCAAGTCATTTCAAATATATGGAAGGAAAGACATTTGAGTAAATTACTCTTATGTGTGAGGGGAAAACGGGGGTAGTAGAAAACTTTGTTTATGTGTTTACTGTATCCACCTATGATTGTTATGAAAACACGTTCATGAACAATATAATTGATTACTTCGCAATAGTTCAAAATAATAATCATACCGTACACGGTTGGTCAACAACGTTCACTCAAATGTCTCAAGGTAATAAACAATCAAATGTCACCATGACGTTTTCATAAAAGCCAAACAGGCTAATCCGCCGAAGACTTGCGGGGTTCAGCCTGTTGTATTGATCTGCTAAGTAGAATATTCCAATAACAATCAGTGTTGTGCAAGTTACTTCCAAACTGTAATACATTATATATTACTTGTTACTGTTATTTAAAAGTAATTCATAAATATTACCGTCTCAGAATTGTAATGCGTTAGCATCTTTTATTGGATATGTTTTATGTTTCATGTTGTACTATTCTTCCGAACACAATTCCTAGTTTATGAAACTGTTCACTAACAATGGTAGTAAAATCAATTCTGATTGTACATGTATCTAGCTTACGCTAAAGCATTACACATTTTACGCATCATCATTTGTTGTCATACATAGATTGGCCGTATCAAACATTAGAGACTGGGCTATATCTTACCGTTTTATCAAGAAAAAAGCCAACTGAGGATCCCGTTTGAGACCAAGAGCAGACCGGAGATCTCTCCATTTGTTGAATGCCTTCCCGAGGTTGACTCTCGTCTTACTCCGACGCTTGTCTGACTCCAATTTGGCCCTTTTGGTGGCACTAGACAAAATTTTTCTTTTTTTAACTTTACGTGGAGTTTGCGTTGGGGTTTGGAATGGACAACAAGCCGGTCTCTTTGAATCCATCTTCTATTTTTGACGCATGAGTTGTCCGCTGATGCGGAGAATGGCGGCGCCGGCGAATACACAAACTTGCGAGACAGCCTGAAGAGCGTGAACGCGCATGACGTCACCCCCAGTCTCAAATTCGAGCCCGAATCCCTCTTATATATTTTACTGTACAGGATTATAGAGGCAATCTCAGTGAGCAGAGAAGGGCTCAATCAGCCCATCAGGCAGTTCTTTAAGCATGTATAGGAAGAAAAACAGGTATTTTTAACATGAAAAGTTGCGCAATGCACCTTTAAGACTTGAAAAAATATGCCAAATGAAAAATTGTATCATTTTTAAACATTTTTAATAATTTTAAATGCAATTGTCTTAAATAACTTTAAGTGAATTCCGTTTGACCGTATGACATTTGACCACATTAATAGTCTAAAAGTTACCTATTTTTTAAATTTTCACACAATTATGAACAGTGAGGAGGACCAATGATGTGAGATTAAAACATATATATCATTTTAAACCTATTTTATATAAATATATAATATTTATTGCTCCTGGAAGTGCAAATCAGTGCGGCACGTCACTGACCCAGCAGCAACATAGTTTACATTTTTTGTTGGCATATTTAAACAGATGCAGTTAAAAAGTGTTTGAAGACACTGGATGTGATACCTGCAGTCATCAGCAAACTGTCACCTGAAGGTACATGCCTTTTTATTTATTTTCGGATTCAATGTGCATTATATATATATATATATATATATATATATATATATATATATTATACGCTCTTTTAATTTCTTTTGTACATACCTGACCTGCCTCCTTTTCCTCAGAGAATGTTGTGGTCCATGAGTTTGCCACATTGTGTTTGACGTCATTGTCAGTGGACTTCTCCTACAAGGTCCAGATATTTGACCACAACGGACTTGAACCTCTTATCCAGCTCTTGTCTAGCCCGGATCCTGATGTGAAGAAAAATTCTGTGGAGTGCATATTTAATCTTGTACAAGTAAGACAACAGATGTCAGAGTCAGACAGATGGTCTGTTATGAATCAGACTAAAAGGCATTTGTCAGGCTGGTATTATACAGCACTAACAAAACACAGTTGTTAGATGAAAATTGAATTTAAAACGATTTGTATTTTCAATGATGTCATAGATATTTGATCAGATTTAAAAGCATAACCTTTTGAATTCCAGAAGGACGCTGTTAAAATCAATTGTTTGTGCTCTTTTTTGCTTTGTGCCCACTCAGGACATTCAGAATCGTGCGGCTGTCCAGCGTCTAAATGGACTCCCCCCATTTCTGGATCTGCTGCGCTCAGAGTTCCCAGTTATTCAGCAACTTGCACTGCGCACCATAGAGAACATCACCACTGACAGTGAAACCCGTGTGGCCTTTAGAAATGCACAGGGCTTTGACAGAATCCTGGAGCTCCTTGCAACCAAAGTAGGCTAATTATTCTCATCTGAATTATTCATGAGCATTTAGCCATTTCAAAACGTCTCCTTAGTCACCTTCATTACGAGCAATCAAACTTCTTGTACGCAAGTTGAGGACAATTCAAGCGCTTCAATCAAAATCAAGCAACACATGATTGAGCAGTAATGGCAACGGTGTCTCCTCCCTACAGGAGTTTAGTGATCTGCATGAGGGGGCTCTTGGGGTTATCTGCAACTGTCTGGAAGACAGCGAGTCCATGCAGCTTATTCAGACGATGGGCGGTCTGGAACAGATACTGCAGTTTGTTGGCACGGCCACACTGCCTGAAGCGCAGGCTAATGCAGTCAAAGCCATAGCCAGGATGGCACAGAGCAGTAAGAAAAAATCATTATATCTCTATACTTCTTTTGACAAAATGACAGTTTGTGCTCTATATTCTGTCAGACAACATGTGCAGTAATTGTTAAACAGCTTGTAACTAGGGCTGTGCCATTAAAAGTACATCTTTTTACCTCATGTAAAATGAAGGGTACATATTTGTACTTTAAGATTGTATTTAAGTACCTTAAGAAGACATACTTCTTCAAGGGTGCATATTTGTATTTACAAGTACATATTAGTACCTTAAGATGACATATTATTTTAAGGTAAGTGGACTGCATTTATATAGCGCTTTCACTGCCCCAATGGCCACCACAGCGCTTTACATTTTGCCTCACATTCACCCATTCACTCATTCATTCATACACCGACAGCGGTGTCGGTCATACAAGGCGCCATCCAGCTCGTCGGGAGCAGCTGGGGTTTGGTGTCTTGCTTATGGACACCTCGCCACTTGGTCAGGTGGAACCGGGGATTGAACCACCAACCTTCTGGTTTGTAGACAACCTACAACCACTGAGCCACTGCCGCCCCTTAGGGTACATATTAGTACCCTAAGGGAACATATAGGTGTAGCTTAAGTTTTGCACATTTTGTCTGACAGAGTATAGTAGTAGAAACTAGTATATAGCAAAAGACAGAGCAGGTTTTTTTTTTTAATTTAATTGTGCAAAAATGTCTTTTTTTTCTCTCTCCATAAAGGTGAGAACAGAAAAATTCTGCATGACCGGAATGTAGAAAAAGCCCTCACTGATCTTCTCATGCAGGAGAATGAGAGTGTACGTACTGCTGTTTGCCAGGCTGTGGCAGCAGTGAGCAAAAACCTTTCCAGCAAGGAGACCTTCAGATGCCTGGGTAATCTCATTATGATCCCAGACCTTCAGATGCCTGGGGGATCATCAAGTATCCAGACTTATTTCCCTTTTTAATTCAATCTGGCTTTAGTTTTGTTCAATTTATCATCTTGTCCTTTTGTGTCATTGAAGAGCGGATGTGTCTGTGCGTTTCAGATGCGATCAGGCCCATCGTGCAGCTGCTGAACAGTGAAGCAAGTGAGTTGAGAACGGCCGCCGCAGAGGCCCTGTCCAGCCTGACCAACAGCAACAATCTCAATGCTTAGTGAGTCACAGTCTTGAAGTGCAACAAGATTCTATAGTCAATGAGTAGATTGCACAACCTTTCTTTTTCCCTTTTCAGTGCTATATATGATGCAGGGGGTGACAAGCTATTGGTGCAACAGCTGCGAGACAGCTGCATGGGAGCAGCTGTGTATGCGGCATCAGTCTTGACAAACATGGCATCGCAGGAGGAGCTGCGCAGAAGCATTCTGGCCCATGAAGCTATGCCAGCATTGGTGGAGCTGCTACACTCCACTGACAACAACACACTCATCAGTGCAATGCAGACTGTGGCTTCACTGGCCTGTGATGCAGAGGCCAGGCTAGAGGTAGCAGTGCACTGCACAAAAGACTCAATTTCAAAGGTTTACACAATCGCCACCGTTTATTAAAAAAAATAACTTTTTTTTTCTTGGTCAGGGGTGTGAAGGACGTAAATGGACACTGTTCTACATTGCATTATGTGCGGTTTCTGGTGATTGTTTTCCTGTTTCACTTTACATGCAGCTGAAAAATGTTGGAGGCCTGTCACCTTTAGCTCAACTGCTTAAATCTATCCATGCTGAAATTCGGAGAAATGCTTGCTGGGCAATTAGTGTGTGTGCAAATGATGAATTAACAGCCCTAGACTTGTGCAATGCTGGGTAAGCATCTGTTATGCTTTAATACACTGAATGTTTCAAGTTCAACATTTCTATATATATTATACTCAAATAGGTGTTATCAGCCTTCGATTTAAAAAGAACACACACACACACACACACACACACACACACACATTAACTTGAAAGGATTTTAATAGGTTTTAGATGTTTACAACACTAGAATGAACTGTTAAAGCAAAAGCAGTAGATGGCAGTAAATCCCAAATATCATAATTCTGGAAGAAAGTGAAGCCTACTTTAGGAACAGATGCCAGTAAAAAAAAACCTTTAAAAGTCTTATTCCTTTAATGCATCTAGACATTTTACATAATTCACATTATTCTCAGTAGGAGCCATTTTCATTATATTGTAATCACAGTAATTTTTCTATTTAAATCAATTGAAATTTTAATAAATAAATGGAAGAACAACAAATACCACCATCATACAAAAATAGTTTAAATAATAATTTAAATAATATATTTTTTTCTCACACTTTTTATCATTACATTACATTATTGTTTGCATAAAAATAATATCATAAATATAATACTACTACTAACAAGATATTGATGGTGCCAAAACATTCTTCATTTCTTTTGATTCGGGGGTGAAATATGACCTGTTCGACATGTTTCTGACAGGTTTTGAGAAATTCATTTTTTAAAGATGTTTTTGCCTGTTTAAGGGTAACTTCATTGATTGTTCTGTCATTTGGTTTTGTTGTCATCAATCTTACAGAGCTCTAGAGATACTCCAGGAAATCAACCTGTCACCACACCGTAAAAACAAATTTAGTGAGCTGGCACTACAGAAGCTTCTGGACAGCAGTCTAACGTTGAAGTATAGTCTGACAGGACACCTGTCAGCCTCCGATATAACCACCGATGGCTTCTACGACCCTGGACAGGTCCAAATGTGAATGTTTTACAAGAGAAAAATAAACCCTCAATCGTAGAGGTTGCACAAATCAATAACTCTTTCTCTTTTCTCTTGCTTTCTCTTCCTCTTTCTGCAGATAAGAATGGGTCATCAGGTTCCTACCTTAGAGGATCTATCAAAACAAGTGGTCAACCAACATCGAGCCATTATTGCGGTTAATGGGAAGCCCCCGGATCAGTATGTTAAGGCCAAGGGTTATGCTAAGGAAATCCAAACCTACTGTTTCAAATTTCTGTCACATGAAACTTCCTCGAACGTCAAACATTGTATGAAACGGCTCCACAAATAGCAGTTTTCTTCACTGATTCAGTGTATTCATAGTCATTTTGGGGGCACACTTAGTCTATTTCCATTAGTATTTAGATCTCTTTTCACTTCTGCAATCTCACTTTAGTGACAAAACAAGCTCTTTGTGGAGAATAAAGACTTTCAGAGCCCGTCCTCTTCCATGCCATTAGTTCTACAACAGCACACTTGAATATTAAATACCTCTGTTGCACAACAAATAGATGTAGATAGATGAATTTCTCCCCAGGGAAAATTGTTTTGCACGCATTGGCTCTGGAATCTGGCCTAGAGCTCCCACTGGAGAAATGGAAATTCTGCCACTGAGGCACATCACAATTTATGCTCAATTTAAGTTAATTATATTTAATGATTCTAAATTGTGAACAGAAGTTGACTTGACCGCTTTAAATTTTTGTTTTTGTGTTTGTGGATTCGGTTCTACCATTCAAATTAGTTGATTGCCAAGTGAGCACATAGGTCATTTAATCCACAGCTCTAGGAAATGTTGTGAAGTAGTTTGCTGTTTTTGCTTAGTGGATGTTAAGGTTTAAAAATGCTCATTCTTTCTTTCTCTTCTATCAGATTTATTACCAAGGGACCAGATGATCGTAAGCCAGACAGTCCAACAGAAACTACGTCCTCATCTGTTATAAGCAGCACAAGGAGCAGCAAAACACCAAGGTGTGTGTGTTGTGTATACTTATAGATGGGTTTCCTGTAAACCATTTTTCTCACTCTCATCTCTCTTTCTAAAGTAAAATGAAGGGAAAGGGTCACAAAGAGGATGAGAAAAAGAAGGATGAGGATGAGAGTAAGTCACAGCAGGAGACGGTGGTAGATGAAGCATGGAGCTTGCCGTATGACGCAGCGTTTCATAACCTTCTCAAGGAGGCTGCCGAATCCATCTCGCCACTTGAGGATGAGGACAAAATGTATACGGCTTTGGCCATGTGAGTTTTTTTTTTTTTCATTGTCATCCCATATTCAACATCCACATGGCTGAAATGTGACAAGTGATCATTTCTCACAGGTTAGTGTGTGAGGCAATGGGCGGCCAGGTTGAGCCAGAGAAGCTGCATGACTTCCTGTGGGAACTGCACATTAGTGAGCTGAAGTTTGAAGCCTGTTCAAACATCGTTCTCATTGGAAAGATAAAAAAAGGCACCTACTTTCATAGAGCGTTGCTTTTCAAGGTAATTTATGCTCCAGAGATTCTTTGGGCTATTGACAGGACCCTCTCTTTGCTTGACTGTGTATAAAACTGACCTGACAGTAACTTTGTTTAACCAAACACATCTTCAGGACTGTAAAATATTTTGTGAATATTTGGTGGGATGTGTCCCCATAAATGTCTGTGGTGGTTATGAACTTAATTGCAGCCCATTTCTGTGTAAGAGATTAATTGCAATACCTTTTAGGTTCTTGCAGACCGAATTAGGCTGAGCTGCAGTCTTATTAGAGGAGAATACAACCGTGCCTGGAACGAAATCCTCATCACTGGTCCAAAGAAACGTCATGGATACTCTCAGCCTGAAAGCTATATTATAGATCTCATGCACCAACCTGGAAACCTCATGAAAAGCAACTCACCAGCAGCTCTAGCATATCAGACCATTTAATAGCAATATATGGTGTCTTAAGAAACAATGAGGCGGGTGGCAAAGTGGTTAAGGTATATGTTTAAGCCATATTTTAATTATTATACTCTGTTGAAGTGAATTAAATCGCAATAAAGTATTATCAATAATGTGTACTCTGGTCAAATCTCCGTTCCATTGAATTATCTCTGATGATAATATAGTTGAGGAAGTCTACGTTTCTCTCCCCTATGAAGGTCAAAGTCTCAATAATATCCTATATATGATGATCAAGAGCGAAAACATTCCGATAAGACAGAAAACAAGGAACTCCACAATCACATTTGTAAAAACTTCGACATGCATGATGCGGTTAGTAGTGACAAAGGGTGCAAAGTTTGATCAGTTTCAGCCAGTCGACCGTGACCCATAAAGTGTGTGAGTTGTGACCGTTTTCCGGTGGTCGAGCTGTGAGGGGGGGAATGAAGAGAAGACAACTGAGCTCAATTCAGCTTCTTTTCAGTCTATTGAGTAGCCCACGTTAACTAGTGGGGAAACTCACTGCATGAAATAATATGTCGAGAAAAATGTCACGTTTTCTAGTTCGCGTCTCCTCTATCGTTTCCAGCGGAGCGACTGCCAAATCAATTTTACCTCAAAAACGGATATTTGTAGGGATTCGGATGATTTCTACGTCAACGGGTAGGGTTTTATTTCGAACTACATTATGCCTCAATATATTCTTTCAGTTGTAATTGTATTATATTTTGTGTACTTAAATTTGTGTGCAATTGCATTTAGTTATCTTGTGAGTCGGTCCAAAGTGCAGTTATTCTAGTCGTGTAGTTCAGAACATGCATGCGTGACCTGATTACTCAAATGCAGTGTTGGCTTTTGAGAAAGGCTTGCAAAACAAACAGATTGTGTGATGCATGATTTTTCAAAAATAAAATAATAAAATCAACCTGTGTTGTTCATAGAAATGCAATTAAAATACAAAATAGCAGCTGTTAACTGATAATGATCTTATTAATAATAATTGTATATATTTTTATATATTTCTTAGACATGATCATATATCGGATTTCTTTTTTTTTTTTTAATTGATATTTGAGACAAACCAGCTAATACCACAAATCCAATACTATCAAAATCAGTGTTGTAAATAATGGTGCTATTTTCTCATCAGAAATGTCACTTCCTAGAGAATGATGTAATTTAACCCTCAGACGGTCCTCGGTCATTTCTGACCGAACCATTTTCTGTTTTGAATTTCTAAAAATCACAGCTTCATCGGAATGTTATGAAACTTGGTGACTTTTATGGCATTATGTATGTGAATACAAAAAAAAAAATTGGGGTCATGCTAAGTGGTTGTAAAAAAAATAGTGACGATTTTGGTCTTCGGTCAAAAATGACCGACCCATTGGAAATGAATGGGAAATTTATAAAAACATAAATTTTTGTGTCATTTTTGCGCATCATTCTCTGAATTCTCTGAATTTTTGTATGTACAATCTACAAATCGGCCACGATTAAAAAAAAAAGTACACCGCAGTAAAGGGGTGACACTCTACAACATCAAGAGTGCAAAAAATTCACACCCACTCACACACACACACATACAAACACACTTTTATACGTGTACATACACACCAATAAATTCAGATTACAAAAAAAATTCTTTGAATTTTTAAAAATCACAGCTTCATCGGAATGTTACGAAACTTGCTGACATTTCTGGCATTAGGTATGTGAACACACAAAAAAAATTAGTTCATGATCCGAGTATGCTAAGTGGCTGTAAAAAAAAGTCACAATTTTGGTCTTCGGTCAAAAATGACCCACATAGGAAATGAATGGGAAATTGACAAAAACACAAAAATTCACCAAATTTTTTTTCACAATTTTTTTAAGTGCACAGCAGTAAAGGGGTGACACTCTAAACCATCAAGAGTGTGATATTGACACATCCACTCACACACAAACACACACACACACACACAAATATATGAACCGCTGTGTCTGTCATTTTTGCTAGAGCTCTGTTTCAAGAACAGAAGAAGAAGAAAAAAATATCTAAAACTTAATAAGAAATCGTTTTTGAGATTGTTTTAAATATATATGCAAATCCACCAAAAAAAAGAAAGAAAAGTAAATGTGTTCACGCCATAAACAGCTGGGGAATTCACATGCCTCATAGAGAGCTGTACATGCCATCTAGTGGTTACACCATGGTTCTACGCTTTTTCTCTATACTGTAACCAGATGGTGCTAATTTTCTTCTAAAAATATTTTTTTTCTGAAGGCCTAGACTCTATATTAAACTAAAATGCTAGATTAATAATAAAAAAAAACCCAATAATATATGTATAGAAATATATATATATATTTCCATGGCAAAAATAGACCATAAATATTGCATAAATATTAATAAATTCAATCAAATTGTCTCAAAATACTAAATTAAAAAGAATAAATATTATAGAACAAAAATAAATTGCATCGGTTTTTACTGGGATGGAGGAAGTTTAATTTTTAGGCGTCCGGTCACTTCTGACCGGGAAGTCCCAGGACGTGACTCCTAAACGAAGACCATCAGAAGGTTAAGACCAGACTTTTGTTAAAGGGATACTACAGAAGACCAACATGATGGAATGTGAAACCTGTAAATCTGAAAAATTGTTTCTAATTAAAAGAATATTCCCAAGATGACATTTAAAACACTTTCATTATAGGGAAATGTAAAAAGAAATAAACAAATGGATTACTTCTTAATAAACTGCTTTTATTTTTTATACAAATCTTTACAAATTGCGGGTTTCATATGTAATCCAGTGTACATATGGTATGGGGACAAAAATGTACTGCTTTTATGACTGTTTGCACAGGTTTGCAGTCATTGACACGTTATGACCAGTCCACAGATTGGCAGAGGAAGCTGACCCCAGAACAGTATGTTGTTACGAGAGAAAAAGGCACAGAGGTGGTAAGTTAAAGCAATAATAATGTTTACAGAACATTATGCAAGATGCATGTGTATGCATATGCACAAAATTGCATGAATACTTTCTTTCCATATTTCTTTATGAAAGTACATCACTTTTATTTTCTAGCCATTCAGTGGCATCTACCTGAATCACAATGAGGTGGGTATGTACCACTGTGTTTGCTGTGACTCCCCTCTTTTTAGGTAAGAATAAAAAAAAAAAACAATTCAAATTGTGTAATTCTATAGACACTCTGATACTTTATTGACAGTATTTACAATTATAACAAAAAAAAATTAAATGATCAAATTTATTTTAAATATAAAATGAACATATTAAATAAATATTTTAATTATATAGGATAAATAATAAATATATCAATTTATATATATGTTTTGCATAAGTTGCAAAGATAAATACAATTCTGCCTCTGGCTCCAATAGCTCAGAAGCAAAATATGATGCAGGAACTGGGTGGCCGTCCTTCTCTGAGGCTCACGGGACATGGGAAAAAGACGAGAGTCATGCCAACATTGTCCGTCGCCCTGACAACTCGCTTGGTAGCACAGGAACAGAGGTTATCTGCAAACATGTGAGTGCAGGACAAAATTGTCTGCCAGTTGGGTTATTTTATTGGCAATGATAACATACAATGTAACGAGTAAAAATTCCACTCTTTATTTTAGGTTCCCAGATACCATTGTAACATGTCATTTTGTTTTATAGTGTGATGGCCACCTTGGACATGTCTTTGATGATGGTCCAGATCCGACTGGCCAGAGATTCTGCATCAACAGCGTAGCTCTAAACTTTAAGCCCAGAGAAAAATAATGCAGAGACAGTTATATCACTGGAAAGGATTTTAGAGTTATACACTGAAAATAAAGAAAACAAATAGTCTAGCATTTGAATAACAAATCTTCATTGTAGTATGATATGAGTTACAGTTTACAATGTTTATTTTGGAAAAAAGAAAAAGAAAGAAGCTTGAAGGTTGTGTGTAAGGGAAAGTGGTTGATTAAACATCCCATATCTCTCACCTCAAAAATGTGTCATTATTTTCCTGTCCACTGTAATGTTGCAGTTTGATATCTTGTACTTTTGCCGGTACATTAAAATCTGAAAATGCACATGCTTTACACTGTTAAAAATAAATGTTCCAAAGGTTCCATGGATGTAAAAGGTTCCATTGATGCAAAAAGAAACTTTTCCTTTGCAGAGTGCACACTGTAACAAATGATATGATCAATAAGTTGACAACGTGTGTTTTTACATTGCTTTAACTCATCAAAACAAATTTCAACTTTTTTTATGAGTTATACAAGAATCATCAATTTTTTTTTAAGTCAGTTTAATGTAAATGACTTAAACATTCAAGTTGATTACTTAAGGCGGCAATTCTTTTATTCTTTTATTTATTTATTTTTTTACAGTGTATGACAAAAAGTTTCGAAATTACATGTTTGGTTGTATTAAAGTGAACTGTTAGAAATCGACAGTCTGTGTATTTGTGTGGGTTTGTCGAGTGGTTAATGATAAACCTGATGAGAGGGTCATCATCCTAATCTGTGTGGCAACACTGGACAGTTGACTGACTCTTATTAGCAAACTTCTAACAGAGCTGTAGGGGAGGATTGGTATAAAGGGTTTTAGTAAAGCAATAGATAAAAAAACAGCTGATTTCATGATTCGCTTCTGGCTCCATCTGTTCTTTGTGCTCGTGTGGCTCGGTTTCTGGGAGCCTGTCGAGGCACGAAGAGCACGTTTTAAACCAACACCACCAAAGCCTAAGAAAACCGAGGGAGAAAAAGCTATTGAAAGACTAGCTCCAGGTCAAAACATCAACATTGATCAGGTATATTTCAACATGTCATCATAGCATTTAAGTTATTTCGTTTTGGCAAACTGAATAAAAAGAGCGCATCATTTGAACATTATTCACATTGATAGGCCATTAAACTTGCCCAGTGTTGTTTCAACAGACTGCAGATATGTTTCTTCATTAATGCAGTATGCACAGTTTATTACTGAATTATATATACACTATCTGATATATAAGATTGGAAAAAAAATCCCTCTCTCTAGATGAGTGGGAAGTGGTACCTGCTTAGTGTAGCATCACGGTGTAGGAATCTTCTGGAGAGCGGCTTCAAAGTGGAGAGCACG
Organism: Tiaroga cobitis; assembly: GCA_030578255.1. Taxonomy (NCBI): domain Eukaryota; kingdom Metazoa; phylum Chordata; class Actinopteri; order Cypriniformes; family Leuciscidae; genus Tiaroga; species Tiaroga cobitis. The sequence goes on from CM060614.1 coordinate 14,814,422, forward strand.
ACTGTCACTTGGACTATAACTGGTGTCAAGGTGTCTGTCAGCACTGTGAGAAAACTGTAAGTACTCCTTAAGTCACAAGGGGGAGCAATTGACTGAATTCAAGAACTCCCAGCTGGTCTCAGTTCACTTTATAATGTAGTTTGATTACTCTCAGCTGGCCCTTAATTACATCTTGGTTATGAGACTTAACAAGTTTAAAAAAAAATTGTTTCTCAAAAAAAAAAAATTCACAACCTCAAACACAAACTCGCCAGTCTAATCATTAGTCATAAGTTATGACTATAGACCTATTTAGGCCGCCTTGCTATTATTTAAAGGGTTAGTTAACCCTTAGTAGATTTAATAAAAAATATCTTAATTTGTGTTCCGAAGATGAACGAAGGACTTACAGGTTGATGACAATGACAGTAATTAATGACAGAAATTTAATGAACTATCCCTTTAAATAGTTCTGTTTAGTCCCCTGAAGTCGCCTATGGGCCTATAGCAACTTATAACAAGAATAATCAGAGGTTATGGGTACTATTAAAGGGATAGTTCACTTTGAAATTAATTTTTGATATGTTTTAGCTTACCTCTAGTGCATCCAAGATGTAGGTGTCTTTGTTTCCACAGTATCTTCAATTTTGATAATTTTAGGTAAAACCGTTGTTGTCTGTCAGTCATACAATGGAGGTGAAGGGGGTCCAACTCAAAGAGCAGTCAAAATTAAACATTATTTAATGACTCGTAAATGTAAGTACACATTGATGCCCTAAGACACGAAACGAGTGTTTTTTGTGAGAAAACGAACAGTATTTATATCTTTTTTAGCTCGTGTAAGCATATCCATGTCCAACTGATCTGAGAGCAGGGCGCTTCGGTCTGCGCATGCGTACAGCGTTCGCCGGAATGCCCCGGTTCAGGTTCAAATAAATAAGGTTGTGAAAAAAAATCAACGTTGTCTGTTGGTATATAGAAATCGTCTTCCATTGCGATCCTGTATATCTAAATATGTTTAGATCTTCACAGTGTAAGGTAAAACTTCCGAAATCTCTGCATAAACAATGAGTGACGTAAACACGCGCGAGGGAGCCCTTCCGGGGCATTCCGGCGAACGCTGTACGCATGCGCAGACCGAAGCGCCCTGCTCTCAGATCATTTGGACATGGATATGCTTACACGAGCTAAAAAAGATATAAATACTGTTCGTTTTCTCACAAAAACCACTCGTTTCGTGTCTTAGGGCATCAATGTGTACTTACATTTACGAGTCATTAAATAATGTTTAATTTTGACTGCTCTTTGAGTTGGACCCCCTTCACCTCCATTGTATGACTGACAGACAACAACGGTTTTACCTAAAATTATCAAAATTGAAGATACTGTGGAAACAAAGACACCTACATCTTGGATGCACTGGAGGTAAGCTAAAACATATCAAAAATTAATTTCAAAGTGAACTATCCCTTTAAGTAATGCCGCCCCATGCTTGCTATTTCAATAGTATTTTTGTCTTGTCCCATACAGTAAATGCAGTTAGTCAGAAATCTAGAATAACGCATGATGTTCCCCATGCTCCATCTAACCCCAGCTCTGTGTATTTAACCCTGAACCCAGATTTGTGGAAACAAAACATGGATTCAACAATCTACTAGAGTCAATCATTCCAGAGATCATCAGAATAAAATCAGATATAATTATGTATTATTAGTCAGGTAAATTAGAGTTTACACCTTATTGGGGACAGAAGGTAATTTGCATCAAAGACCCTGCAGGACACACCCTCCACAGTAAGCAATAGGCTATCTCTAAACTCCTAAAACCTTTATTATCTTTTGGTTTACTTGTGGGATGAGATTTCAGTTGATCTCAGCATGTGGAGAAAAGAGAGGGGAGAAGAGAGAATGAAATGCAGATCAAACAGGTGTGAGTGTGATTGCTCCTCGGATGAAGATGCTAATTTTGCAAGAGAGAGTTCAAATGTTAATTTCCAGATAAGTCCTTTGTTTTCTCAGAGAATAGCTCTCTCTGGGTCCTATACAGCTCGGCACCACCCTCATACACTGTCGTATAAATACAGCTGATGTAATTAAGCAAAAGCATTGGATAGTCAAGAAACAACTTGCTTTCTCAAAATAATTAGTGTCTCTTATTTAAATTGCCAAGACATGTCTAAAATATTCAATCATTCAAATTAAACGTACAAAAACATAAATATAAATAAATATGTAATTATAAATTACATATATATGCCTATATAGATATAATTGAGTAATTTATTATATATATATATATATATATATATACAAACATACATGATTTATAATAAATTACATCAATTATATCATTTTTAAATGATAGTTTATATATTCACATTGTGCTTTCCCCCCTTTGTTAGCAATTTTGAGTGCTGGGAAATCAAGCAGGACTACATGAAAACAAAGACCCCGGGCCAGCTCTTTCTCAAAGGTAGGTATCCGGTGCAGACTGAACTCCACTGACCACCAGACTAGAGTTCAAAGCCTGTCGTTAATACCACTATCTAACTGATGGGTTTTTCTTAGTTGTGAAATTTTCATTGACCTGGACTGCTTACATCTGACATGTTTGGGAAAAAGCTCAGACAATCAGCAATGTTGATGTATAATACTTTCATAAAGGTCTTTTGACAGTAGACCTATATGTTTAACTGAATATAACATTTTGGTCAGTTGCTTATGCACAGTTTACTGTTATTACTGTATGTGTATAAGTACATGTGTAGCCTATATCAAGGACACTGTAACAAAGTTCTCTCTGGACCCCTGTCCAAATTGCTGTCTTCTTTTCAAACAGTAGCCTAGCCTATTTAGTGTTCATAATTTAAACCCTAAAAACAAATGCCACTTGGTTTATTTTATATATATATAATATGTCATTCAAATGTTAAGTGTCAAAAAAAAAAAAAATAATCATCCTCTTATTCAGGAAAAAGACCTACTGAGAATATGGACATACTGGTGCTTGAGACGGACTACAGCTCATATGCTATGTTGGTTTTGAAGAGAGCAGGGAAAATGACCATGAAACTATATGGTAGGCGTTCTATTTTAAATTCTCACACCCCATCCTTTATTGTCATGATGGCATATGTTTGTAGTAGCTTATAAAAAGCCCACGTGTGTTTTACAATGGTCACAAATTGAGTAGCTATTGTGGAAAAATGAATTGTTTCAATAAAATATTCGTTTATTTTGAAAGGACGGTCGAGTGAAGTTCCTGATAATATCGTGGATAAATTTGAGGATCGTGCAAAGACATTCAATTTGGGATTGGACGTCATTTTCCAGTATCCCGACTACGGTGAGACAATGGACAAATAGCCTATAAAATAGCTAATACCCAAACACTCTTTTTGACTCTAGACTCTTTTCCAGGGTTCTGCGAGTCCACAGAGAAGGTCCTGGGTAAGATCTAAATTTGTTTGTTTTTAATAAATTACATTTCATTATGTAGGCTTACAGAACGATACGTTGGCATATATTGTGAAGTAACCAAATAATTGTTACATTCTAATATAAACAGAAGAACTGCTTTCTGATGTCATATTCGCGAACGAAACGTTATTTTGTAACGGGTCTTTTTTTAATGATTCAAACGTACCGATTCGCAAAGCGTACAAATAATCTACAATAATTGACATCATTGACACAATATACAAAGTATTTGAATACAGAGTAGTAAACTGTTTAACTGAATATTTCTCTACGTATAAGGCTACAATAACACGCAAACCCCTGCGCGAAAAGTTCTGCGAGCTGATTCAAACGAATCGATTCGCTAAACGAATCAGATTTCTTACCTTCTCAGTGCCGTCAAAGAATTTATATTCTAGTGCCGTTGCTTGGAGTCAGTCAACATTTACTGATTGGCTGAAGGAAAATGTACATCCTATAAAAAGAGCCAATCCAGGCATTTGTGCATCTCCTGCTTGTTAAAATCACGTTTTCTGTTTTAGAGGCATGTGTTGCTAAACTTGCATAACCTCAATTCGGTTTTGTAACAAAAAAAAGAAAAAAAAAGAAACTGCATAAATTTGTATAATCTCTATTTTTGCCTAAAACAACTCTATCATTTCTTCTCCACCAGATATGACCTAAGACTGACTGGCCAGTGTTGTTGATTGTGAGCACTGTGCAAATTACAACAATAAAGTTATTATGTAATTTCAAGGTTGTGTGTGTTTTAAAAATGATATTTTAGTTTGATCATGAACAATATCATTCAACATAATCACTATAATAAGCAGGACCAACAAGGTGCATCATCCTAATCCATAATATTAGGTTACATCCTTGGTAATAAGCATTGAAAGTGGTGATTTTCCTAAGCCATTCTTGATGTAACAAAAAAGTTCTTATGAAACAAGACAAAGGAATTTTGTTAGTGTGGTTTGTGATGTAACTCTCAAAACAAGACTCTGCCTGCCCACACTTTTCAGAGTTACACAACACAAGGGGTAAACATGTTGCACGTCCAACATTCCAAAAAGTATCCTGAGGAAATCATTTTCTTCTGGAAAAGAAATGAATTTATTTAAAAAATGAGTTGCTTGTGCAGCACGTCATATAATACTCGACACATATGAAAATCAAAGAGCAAATGCTGACCTGGATACAATGCATTTTTGATATTTTGCTTTGCATTTTATAACAATCACTTAAAGTCTTAATTCAGACATAATTTCCAATCTCCATTCAAAACAGGTTGCTGCCTTTTTAAGTTCGATCAACTTGGATATTTAAGTCATTGCAACTTAAATTTCATTAACTGAATAACTTGTAAAAAAGGTGAACATTTTTTGATAAGTTAAAAGCAATGTAAAAACAAATGTTGTCATATCAATCATATACTTTTTTAAATGCAGGAATAAATTACATTTTATAAAATATATTAAAAACAGTTTTTTTTTTTATTGTAATAATATTTTACAACCTTGAGTGCATGTGAGAGACTTATTTCAAAAACATTAAAAATGTTTTGCATGCATTCTGAAGGTCAAACGGGCCATCAGCCCGAGGGAGACCAAAAAGTATTAAAGGTGCTCTGCTCACGAACACCCACATATACCTGGAAAAATCCACACGTGGATGTTGCACGTTGTGTAACGACTGTAATTATCATTCCTCCTTTGGAGGTGGGACTGGGAGGGACTGAAGAAAGGAGGGTTTGAGGGGCTCACTGAGGATAAAACAGGGGCTGCATTCGTTTCCCCCTCACAGCCCAACTTTTCCTTCTGAACTGCATTGAGAGAGAGAACCATACTCTTCTACAGCCATGACTGTCGCATTGAAGATGCTGTGCGTTCTGCTCTGTGCGGTGTTCGCCTCCGCTGAAGTCATGCCCATGACTGACTTCGACCTGGAAAAGGTAAATTATCTCAGAGCTATAAATAAGATTTGAGGAAGTTCTCAGGTTAAGTTGGACTAAACTCTTTGTATTCTCTACAGATGGGAGGAAAGTGGTATCTCATTGGCTTTGCTACAAATGCAAAATGGTTTGTCAGTCACAAGGCTGACATGAAAATGGGAACTGCCGTGCTGGTGGCTACCGAGGAAGGAGACCTTGACCTCACTTACGCGAATCTGAAGTTAGCTTTATTGCAGTTTTGATAATGTTCTCATTGTTACAAAAGAATATCTGTAATTGCTTCATTTGTTTCTTAGGAGTGACGGTTCCTGCTGGAGGATGTCGCACCTCGCCAAGAAAACCGAGACTCCAGGACGTTTTGTTTTCCACAGCCAGCGTAAGTCTTCCTGATTTTGCTCTAATCGAATGGTCAGATTGTTTTTTCTCATCGTACTTTGTTCCTTTGGACTAAATGTGTTCGATTTGATCAGGTTGGGAAAATGACAATGACATGCGCGTGGTTGACGCCAAATTTGACGAGTACGCGCTCGTTCACACCATCAAGACCAAGGGAGATGTGTCTGAGGTTCTCAACAAACTTTACAGTAAGAGCTCGCTTTTTACACAATATAGATTACATGTTTTTCACAAATATGCTGAACGAACTCTAAATGTGTCATGGTCACAGTTCGTACCGCAGAAATTACTGATGACTTAAAGGAGAAATTCAGGCAGTTCTCTTTGGACACCGGCATCCTTGAGGAAAACATTGCCATACTGCCACAAAACGGTACAGTCAATTATCAAGTCCCTTTCAGTTATAATACATAATATATACACATATAATACATGAATCTTTTAAACCAACATTTGACTGTCAACTGCTTTTACAGGAGAGTGCTCAGATGCCTGAGGGTCTCATCAACCAAATAAGGACAAAGACAACTTCAGCTGGACTGATCATTTCATCTGAAAACAGATCTGAATTTGCTGGCCTTCATCTGTTCGGTTTTGGTCTTTTTCACTTTGTGCCTTAAACAGTTATATTGTTCTCACATGATGACAAATCAATTTTGCAACTCCAGCTTTTTCAAAAGACATCTCAAGCAGGGGGACAGAATGGCAAAGCATTACCTTATCCAAATTATGCATTTTACTTTTCAGTTGGAACTCATGTTTCTTTATTGTCATGCAAATTTGTTGATGTTGGTCTTGTCACTAATGCCACAAATTTTTTTATGAACAGTGCTTTAATTTTTTTGTTGTTGGTGGTTTTGTTTACTGCTCTTGGATTAAATTGGTTTACAAACGACACATGTTGGTGTGATTCATTCAAATTCTCAATTTTACAAATAAACAAATAAACATTTTGGACACAAAATACTGTTTATTACTTCTGTATTTACAAATATTTCTTATACACATAACATAACATCTTTAAGAATCTCTTTATTCCAAATTATACATTTTCAGTATCTGTGTAAAAAATAAAATTTATCCTAAACATCTTAATAATAATAATAATAATAATAATAATAATTTGAGGGTGAGTTTTACAACAAACAGACCAGAAGCCAAACGGCAACATTCAAGAAATACACAAACATACTAGCGTCTAAATTAAAACAAATTTAGATTATCAGCCATTCGGCCTGATTTGATGACTGCACACTCTGATCAAATCTCAAGATCTCTTTTTGAGCTGAGAACTATTTGCAATATATTTTTTCTTGTAAATATTAACAAGAAAACCTGTTCTACATTACACTCCAGTCTATTTTCTTTATTAAATATCAGCTGGAATTTTTAAATTAATGCACCAATGTTGACGGTTTGGATCGGGTTGGTTTTTCCCCAAAGCCTATCTGGGCTGAACAGCCTATTTTCTCTCAAATTATTTTTTTTAGCAGCCAGGGCATAAGATGAGTATTTCCAATTAATTTTAATTAGACATTCTGCTTATCTGAAGCTAAGAAACCAGTCAATAAAGCATTAGCACTTCCGTACTTGTAAACGCATGTGCATATACACGCCACAATCATCAATGCTATTCAAACATGGTTTGTGTAACATGCGATACAGGAGTCATAATTCAAATTTATAACCAGACGCACCAACATAAAACTTAATGTCCACCCTTGATGATTTAATATGCAAGTTTATCTATTTTTGCATTTAATCTAAAGCTGGTCAAAACAACGGTTTTAGACTCTCGACAAAGATTGATTAAACTTTGGAGTAATGCCTCTTCAAAACATTACAGCAGTGTAGCTTGTGACCGGACACATTAGTAAGTGGATTTTTAATTTCTCTGAAATAGCCTCTAGCTGGCTTTCCAACGGTCAGCTTTTGGCCCTGAAGACCACAGCTACATCAGAACGGACCTTTTCCTGATGGCTTTCTGATTGGTGTTGCAAAGGTCACATGGTAGGCATTAGGTCTTTATGATGCCGCATGATGTGCTGATTCTTCTCTGACGGTCTGCGGAAGCCTTTTGAGCAGAAGTCACAGCGGTGAGGATAGTCTTTGGTGTGGATGGAGATCACGTGCCTTTTGAAGCCAGACGCATCACCTGTGCTGTAGTCGCAATACTGGCACTGGTATACCCGCCGCTCCCTATGGCCCTTGGACAAACCGGTGCTGCCCAAAATGTTCTGACCCCCATGAGCACCGAGTCCAAATGTCTTCTTAAGACTCTTTTTGTCAGGAAAAGCCTGCTGTTCCTTGGTGTGCACTGACAAAATATGCCGGCTGAGAACAAACGGATCTGCGATTTTGAAATTGCAATGCCTACACTGGTGTAACTTCTTTGCCTTATGGGCGGCCGAGTGCTTCTTGAGCTCAGATGGCCGGTGGAAGCCTTTTCCACAGACCTCACATTTATGTGGATAGTCTTTGGTGTGAACTGATATGATGTGGCGCTTCAGGTCACTGGAATTGGAGCTTTTATGGTCACAGTGGGTGCAATGGTGCGTTTTGGCTTCCTCGTGCGTCAGTCCGTGTTGTAACAGCTCGTCGGGTTCGGCGAATGTCTGGAAACAGCGGTCACACTTGTAGGGCATCTCTTTGCTGTGCTTGGTCTTCACGTGCGTCTTTAAGTTAGACGAGTCGGCCGATTTGTAGTCGCAGTAAAGACAGGAGTAGGGCTTCTCGCCGGTGTGGGTCCTCATGTGTTTCTTCAGCTCCGAAGGATGCCGGAAGCCCTTCCCACATTCTACGCAAATATGAGGAAAATTTTTGCTGTGGACGGCGAGCAGGTGTCGGTTGAGAAGTCCTTGTTCTGCCGTCTCATATTCACAGAACTTGCACATGTGCATTTTGTTGGTGGGTGGTGAGATCTGAAGCTTGGATTCTCGGTGGTGGTGCTGCAGACGGTGGGAGAACAGCGTCGCCTGCTGGTGGAACTCCTTTCCACACACTTCACACTCAAATGGGGCTTTACTGCTGAGGGTGTGGATCTCCATGTGGTTGTGGAGATTGGCTTTTTTGTTAGTGGTGAAATCGCAGTCCGTGCACTGGTATTTCTTTCGGTTTACCACATCCTGATGGTGATTCTTGGCGTGGCGCTTGAGGAAACCACGCGACTTGAACTTCTTCCCACACAGCATACAAGGGTACACTGTAAGAGGCTGGCCGTAAGGTCCAATGATGATTGCTGAAGTTGAGAAAGGAAACCAAAATGAATATAATATTCTCTACTGTTCAAAAGTTTGGGGTTGTTAAGATTTTTAAATGCTTTTGAAACAAGTCTCCTTTACTCACCAAGGCTGCACTTATTTGAATAAAAATTCAGTAAAAACAGTGATATTGTGAAATATTATTACTATTTTAAATAACTGTTTTATATTTTCATATAATTAAAAATGCATTTTATTCCGGTGATGGCAAAACTGAATTTCCAGCATCATTACATCATTAGTCTTCAATGTCACATGATCCTTCAGAAATCATTCTAAAATACTGATTTGCTGCTGAAGAAATATTTCTTATCAATGTTCAAAACAGTTGTGCTGCTTAATATTTCTGTGAAAATCATGACATATTTTTATCAGGATACTTTGATGAATAGAAAGTTAGAAAGAACAGCATTTATTTGAAATGAAATCTTTTGCAACATTTATAAACATATTTACTGTGACATTAGTCTATTCATCTCTACTGTCACTGTCACTCATCTCTATTTCATCTCTATTTACTTTTGGTTAATTTAACGTGTTCTAGCTGAAAAAAAAATTTAAAAAATATTTTGAACTATATTTAATTATATTATATTACTTATATTTAATATATATATATAAATATAAATATATGAGGAAGAGCACACGTTTGGGGTCAGTACAATTTTTAAAAGAAATTAACTTCAAATAAACTTTCAATTTTTTTTAGAGAATCCTGAAAAAATGTATCATGTTTTCCACAAACACACAAAGCAGCACAACTGATTTCTGAAGGATCATGTGACACTGAAGACTGGAGTAATGATGCTGAAAATTTATCTTTGCCATCACAGGGAACAAAAAGTATATTTAAAAAAAATATTCAATTAGAAAACAGTTATTTTAAATTCGAATAATATTTCACAATAGTACTCTATTTACTGATCCAATAAATTCCACCGTGGTGAGACTTCTTTCAATAACATAAAAAATATCTTAATGTCCCCAAACTTTTGAGTGGAAAAGGACCTAACAATTGTAATGAATCAAATTATATAATTAAATTCAATAAAATATTTTTAAAAAGCAGTAGAGATGTACCTGTCTGAATGTGACGAAGTTCTGAACGTCTTTTGCTCTTGTTCTTGCTTCGTTGACGACTGATTCTTTCGATCACGTCAGACTCATCAACGTGCAGCAGAGCGCTGGCTGCTCCATTCCTGTTCTCACAGCTTTCACTCTCCTCCCCACCTGACACACATTACATCATTTCTAAGGTTAGAACCAAAACACATATATCCCTGACACATTTGTACTATAGATTCTAAAGACAAATGTACGTATTATAAAGGGCTCAATTATTAAATTGTGATTATTGGTTAAATTAAATGAATGTACTGCATATGTCCATCTCCTAGTAAGAAAATGTCCTTATTAGGAAATGTACAAACGAGTTAGGTGACATAAATGCATATTTTTTATTATTATTAAATATACAGAATTAAAGGTGCTCTAAGCGATGTTGGGTGTCGTCACTTCTTGTTGACGTTCGAAGTATTGTCAAACAAAACGGAGGCTAGCTAGACCCTCCCTCCTCCTCATCCCGTCCCCTCCCCCTCCCTTGTGTTGGTTACGCGAACATGAACGTCCATTTAGAAAACAAAAAAATGGATTTACCCACCTGTCCAGCAAAAATAGAGCTACCTGAATGTTGGATTGGAAGCCCTTCTGCCGGCGGAGTTCTCGCCACCTTTCGAATGCTTTTCCAATGTAAATTCGGGACCCTGAGCCTTTTCCCTCTTCTTTGCAATTTGTTCATCGGAACGTCGTCTCTTTGGTCGTGTGTCGCCCATATCAAACTTAAAGAGAATATAATTCTAACTTCCCTCTTCATGCTTCTCTCCTCCACACCCCCCTTCATGTGTACGCGCACTAACCCCGCAAATCCTTCTTGTTGGTTAGTGGCTGGAACGCTGTTTGTTATTTTTCGTGGTGCGGGTTGTAGAGCCTAGATTCTCTGCCCGAGCCCGAATTTGACCGCGGGCCGGGTCGGGCCGATATTTCCCGCCACTATCCTCGGGCCGGGCCCTTGATCTAGAGACGTGCACTACCAAGGCAATAGAGTGCAGCGTGGAACTAGATTTGATGGCCGAGTGCGAGCCGGCGGTCATGCACTCACTCTGTGTGTGCGGGTTGCGGGAGAATAAAACGATTCACGGGACTCTCGCAAACTAGAAATATCTAGGAATAAAACATAAAAACTAATAGATTTTTATTCATATGTTGCAGAAAAGCAACAAGAACAACTAAAACAAAATAGAAACGATTTACAGGCCAGAGTTTCTATTTATAACATGTTTGCAGCGTTGAGCGATGTAGCCAATCACAGACATATGTGTTGATTTCTTGAACGCAATGGCCAATCAAAAGCATTTAAGATAGACTCCCCTCACCGCTCAAAACTGACTTTTTGTTCAGTCCTGAATTCTGTATGCTGGCAAATCCTCTAATTGTAACAAACAAAGTGTAGATATTATGAAAGATTCATTGTGCAGTTAGCTTCAATGATAATAACAGAGATGTGTGAGATCGCGATGAACTGTCAGCTTTTTAGGAATTATTAAGGGAGCGCACTTTGCGGGCATTCAGTCATGCCAAACCATGCACGCAGTAGCCTGCTTGCTTTTATGTTAAATTAACAGTGGTTTGTGTTTATCAGGAGCATTTATGCTGATGTGTATGGTGGTGACACGTAGGGTAACTTGAAAGTATTAAGAGGTACAGAGAAAAAGTCTATTTGCGGGTTTTTGCAGGCGGGAGCGGGACAAAACATAAAAGTTGCAGGCGGGAGAAAGTAACATAGAAAGTAGTTGAGAACGTCAGTTATAACGACCCACGTATTAAAAAATGGTCGGGTTTAAATCGGGCTCGGGCTCATAATTACAGTTAATGTGTCGGGCCGGGCCGGGCTCGGACACAACGTGCACGGGCTTGGGTAGGGTCGGGCTTGATTTTTTGGGCCCGATCTAAGCTCTAGCGGGTTGGCCCAGTTTTTTTTTTTGTCGTTTGTGTTCAGGGGACAGGCAGCTAGCGGATAGTGAGGAGATGTTTGCTGTATCTGACAAAAAATGTTTTGGCCTAAAAAACATGTGACATCGCTTAGAGCACCTTTAAATGTAGTAAATTGTTAGCCATAAATTTTGTTTGTGGAAAACATTGCACAATGCAACTTTTGAATAAGACGTGTATGTGTTTGACTTACTGTAAGCAGCTGCCCAGGCCACAGGCATAAAGTCTTTGCTGAGTGATGCGTTGTCAAGTGTTCGCTGAGCATTTCCAGGGTCCTCACCACCCACCACCACTTCCATGTAGACCTCATCTGTGATTTTAGCCACATCTGTAGACATCAAGAACACACAGTATCAGCAGAGGCACTTGGAGGAAATGCCTTCATAACAAACTGACAGTAACAGGACTCACTGATGTCATCCTGGCTTTGATTGGCTTCATCCATTGACATGTACACCATCTTCTGTCTTATAGGCATTCCAGAGTGATCCACCAGCTCCACAGTTTCATCTACATCAAGCTCTGCGTCTTCTATGTCAACGGTGCCTCCTGTAAATGATCCATAAATGTGTAAACACCAAATGTTTGTAATGAAGTATAATGACTTGGAGGAGACTGACTTACCCAAGTCCTCCTCCCCTGAGTGAGCCTTAATAATGTACACTTTGATGACCTCTTGACCCTCATCATCATCCTTGTCCACATCCTCTGCGTCTTCTAAAGTGCCCTCAATGGTGACTTTAGCATCCCCATCAGAAACCACCTTTCCAGTCTCATCCACTGAAATAAACCCAAGACAAGCAAATGGTGACAAACAAGCAACAGGCATATTCTTGCGTCCTGCATGTATTGTCAAATGGTGAAAAGAATAAAGTAATAAACTGTGCGTTACATTTACCACTTGTTTGACACAAAGTGGAAGCTTTAAAAGCCAGCAACAGAAGTACGATTAAATACACTGGTGTTGAATAAATCACTAACTTTACTAATAATAAGATATGCACCACTGCTGATAATTATTTTCATGTTATGAAGTACAGTATGATGTTTTAATTGTTATGACAATTGTTAAATATTCATATTAGAATTCCATTCTACTTTATTTAAATCAATTCATTTTAAATGAAACTAGTAAATTTAGGCATCACAATGAAAAATGGACATTCATTCCTAAAGACTACATTTAACAGTTTTATTAAATTATTATTACTTTTAAAAATGTACTTTCAGTGAGAGTTAGTTGATGGCAAATGTAATCTAAATGTAAAAATGGAGCAAATAACCATGAACAATTAAACACCCAATATCAACCAATAACTTAAAATAATAAATAAATTAAAATAATAAATACTGGTCGATAACTGATATGGTATTGGTACCAATATATTTTGCATCCTAAATAATAATAATAATAAGAAACACGTAATACAGTCTAAAGGTGCAGTAACATTAGCAAAATTTCAACAAAAAAGATCCATTGTCTATTAACAGTGTAGCGATGTTTGAAGCCCAGCTCACATAGATGTCACTTTTTTAAACCAAGCAGCTTTCTGTTGGTCAATGCGGAGAATTCGCATGATCAACTTGAACCCATTGCAAAAAAAAAAAATTCCCAATCTAATGGATTTCCGTTGAAATTTTGCAGAACAATGGCAAATATGACTGAACCCTAACTGTAGGCTGCTTACTGTTGCCAGCAATAGCAACTTTCTGAACAATGAGTCATTAATATTCAGATCCTTTTCAAGAAATGTTCTATTCTCACTGGCTGAAGCCACTCACAAGAGATCATGAGGTAGTCTCCACAGGTGTCAGGATCCTCCTGTACCTGAGCGTCAGTCACCACATCAACCCGCAGTCCTTCATCCTCCAGAGCCACATCATCAGGTGACATCACACAGGTCTCCACCGCAATAGTGCCCAGCTCTTCGTCTTCATCCGAGCATGGCACATACTCCGCCACCACATCCTCGATGGCTTCCTGGATGACCAGCTCCTCATGTGCGAGGCCGTGCACCGCAATCTTCTCACCCTCCACGTCAGACACGAGAACCGACTCCTGCAGTTCTACCACCACCTCGTCTTCTCCCTCACCCTCTTCTTGGAGAAGAACACACATATTTGCATATATAAATATCTTTATACTCATAAAACAACAATCAGACACTTTATCATAGTCAATGTTTGCTTTACCTGTCCCATGGAATATGATCTTGGGCTCATGGGAATGGAGAGAGAGAGCCGTTACATCTTCATCCATTGTCTCCACTGGTTATCTGCATAATATAAGACCTGAAGGGAAACGCAAAAGAAAACCATCAGAACATAACAAGAACATAAGACTAAAAAGTCTGAATTTCACAGCATAAAAATCAGCATTAAATTAGATATTATATCAGAATTATCTTGCAAAAGGATTACAAAATACACTAGGCCATCACAAAGATAACCATAACATCACAAAAGAAAGTTATAAAAGAACAGGTCAAATATGGATATTTTTTGTGTAGTTTCCATCACTAAAGCAATTATTGTCATTCCTGTTATGCAATACATTTGAGCCATAGTCTTGATATATTGTATAAAATAATAAATAGCCTACAATTTTTAAAGGGTTAGTTCACCCAAAAATGAAAATTAAGTCATTAATTACTCACCCCCATGCTGTACCAACCCCGTAAGACCTTCGTTCGTCTTCGGAACACAAATGAAGATATTTATGATTAAATGTGAGAGGTGCATGACTGCTACATAGGCTGCCTAAGGGAATGACACCGGACGGCCCAGAAAGTCATTAAAGAAAATATTAAATATTCCATGTCACAACAGTGGCTCAACTATAAGTTTATCAAGCGACGAGAATACTTTTTGTGCGAAAAAACAAACAAAAATAACGACTTTATTCAACTATTCCTTTTCTTCCTTGTAGGCCTGAAACGAGACTTCAAGAGATTTCCACGACGCATGCGCGAGAATTGCGATCTCCTTCAAATACTTCAGTTAAGTTCTCGCGCGTGCGCGTCGTGGAAATCTCTTGAAGTCTCGTTTCAGGCCTACAAGGAAGAAAAGGAATAGTTGAATAAAGTCGTTATTTTTGTTTGTTTTTTCGCACAAAAAGTATTCTCGTCGCTTGATAAACTTATAGTTGAGCCACTGTTGCGACATGGAATATTTAAACATTTTCTTTAATGACTCTCTGGGCCGTCCGGTGTCATTCCCTTAGGCAGCCTATGTAGCAGTCATGCACCTCTCACATTTAATCATAAATATCTTCATTTGTGTTCCGAAGACGAACGAAGGTCTTACGGGGTTGGTACAGTATGGGGGTGACTAATTCATGATTTAATTTTCATTTTTGGGTGAACTAACCCTTTAAGATGGAAATCATTTAATCATTTAGAATAAAATGTAATAACACTGTTAAATGTAATATTTAACATATCTTAAAAATGAAATATACTGTGCATTATACATTTAAAATAATAGATTTCTGCTATTAGTGTTTTATTTTTAATTTAGATACAATTTTAAAGAATTTCAGTAAACGCCATTTATCAGTTATAAGCCATAACATGAAAATAATGACCACGTCTTTCTTGATACTTTGCATAAAATAATAAACACATTTTTAAAGATGGAAATCAATTCAATCATATTCAAATATAAATTGTTAAAAAAAATCCCTCACTGGACTTTATCTTGCCATCATGTAAATTATCAAATTATTAATGATTTGAATAACCTGATCTTGACCAGTGCATATTACTGAAAGTCTACATTTTTGTATAAGTATTTTAAACACAAGCATATTTATTTTAATGCACAATAGGAATAACCTTATTATACTTTTAGTACTATAAGCCAAATAGGCTCCCATGAATCCCATAATCTGATACTGTAATTTAGTGTTGACCCTTCCCATCTGTGCTGTTTACAATGTGACAGTAAGAAGGGGCGTTCCCTCCAGGAGCCTTGAGCGAACAGAGCCCCGCCCACTGTTAGAACCCACCTGCCACGCCCCCTTTTTTGGCGACATCGCCATTTTGAATACATTAAAATAATTAATTAAACCTTGTAAATATATACTTAAATGCCAGCACAGTGACACTCAAAATGATCTACAACACAATTACAGTTTACGTAATCCATCTGCAAATGAAATAAATGTGTAATTGCTTATGAATCAGTCTTGCAGGTCTTGAGAGTGTCGTCTCCGCGGCCTACTTTAGGCCTCTGAAGGCCTCGGCTCGGTGCTAACAAAGGCCTACGCGCCATTACAACGGCGTTAATCTCTCAAACAGATAAATACACAATTCACTCCAACATATCCCATCAGATGCATATTTAACAAATATAAACGTTCAGATTCTGTTAAACACGGCGGCCTACCTGTTATATTTTTTTGTTTGTTTCCAAGGCCGTACGGGTTTCCTTCTCCCACCCCCAGACTCGGGCAGAACGCAGACGGGGCTCTTGTGTGAGCAGGGCGGGCCGCCGCAGAGCGCGGAGGGGAGGGGCCGAGTCTGATGCGCTCCGCGGCGCTGCAGCCTCCAGCTCCTCCGGCGCTTACGCCGCCTTCAGAGCCGCACGTCACTGCCTCGGAGCCGCAGGAAAATGCGGAAGGAGTCTCAGACAAGTGGCCGCAGTCCGGCTCTTTTGGCAGGCCCATATGCTGTATTTTTTCTGTGCTTCGGCGAATTAAAAACTAGGCGGTTTCGACAAACTCAAACGAATGATTTTGTTTTTGTTCAGCGCTTTGGAAGTCGGTTGTGAATGAGTATTTTGATGGGGTTTCATTTGTGGCGGCGTGAAATGCGTATGATGCGGAATGAGCGTGCTCGGGATATTAGCCAGCTATGGATTTATGCTTATAAAATGGTTTAAATTACCATTATGGCTTATTATTACGCAAGCTGTTTTGGTTGGAAATATTAGCTGGGTAGCAAATTCATACAGTTTACTGTATGTACGCTATTGATCCGGTGGTTTTACGTTTTTCTTATTTTCTTATAAGGAATTAACTCGCTAGAACATCAAATAAATTTGTTCTAACATTAGTTACAGGCCAAATACTTATATAAAGAAGAACTATTTACAGACCAAGAACCAAGCAAACATATATAACAATATAAAAAAATACAGAAAATAAAGTCTAGAAATAACAACATATTCATTCCAATACTTATATTATAATATACTTATATTATAATATACTTATATTACTTCCTCAAATATATATGATAAAATTACTCGTTAGATTTAGTTAAATTATGTGGCTGGCTAGAGATGATCAGATCGAGTCTATTTTTCCCCTAACACCAGTACTGAGGTTATTAATACACCCATTAAAGCTCCCACTGTCAAGACAAAACTGCTGCTCATTCAAAAACCTCTTATTACATTATTCTAGATAACCTTAATCATGCTTTTAATAAAGCAATATTTGTTCAGGATATTTAAATTGAATACAGGACATAACAAAATAATGTCACTGCACACTATCAAATGCATTTGGACACTATTAACCTGCATGTTTACCACAAAACTGCTTGGTCTTTTTTTTTTTTTTAAGGATTATGCTTTCTATCAAGCTTTGCTGTAAAAATAACATCTTAACTTTGCAAATATTGTTTTTGAAATTAGGTTTTAATAGGAAAGTCTTGTTGTGGTTGAAAAGTACAATTTTCAGAAAATAGGGCACACAAATGGTTTGATCCAAAAGGTTTTTATTTGTCATCACTGAAAGATGTTGACAATTACTTTGCCAAGCCAAGGAATAATGTTTTCATTGCAATTCTCATATAAATGACACCAATCCTTCCACTGAGGATGGTGAACATCTTAAAATACAGGGCCAGTGCATTCCACTCAAAAAGAGCCTTTCCCTTCACTTTGCGCTGACCTGTGCACAAGAGTGTGTGAAATGGTTTAATAATTATGTCCGGCAGAGAGACAGTGCGAGCCATTGACAGCATGGGTCACTCCTCAATCGTCATCAACTGTGGGTGTGATGGTTACCCCTCTTCTGATCTGCCCCCATCCGATCAAACTAGAGAAAGAGAGGTGTCAATGACTGTTCAAACTGCAATAATGAAATTTGGAAAATATATAAAGTTTGGAAGTCACAGCCGACATCAAATTGACCCTACTCATTTACTTCAAAACAAGTTCCTGGTCTCATTGTGCATGATTCACTGATGCACATTATTCCACAAAACAACAGGTCTTGAATTAAATTTTGCTCACCGCCAATGTTTCTCCACTCTGCGGCTCAAGGCGATCTTCTCCCCCACCTCTGTGCACACAGGGTTAGTAAGCACGATCTTGGCCAAATCTGCTTTCACTGCACTAACACGGCCTCCTGTCGACAGCGAGCCGATGTTTACCATCAGCACCTCATTCTTCGACAGCTTCTGAACCTGTAAGCCAAATCGATAAGAAAAATCAGTAACTGTAATAGCAGGTACAATAAAATCAGAATGTTTATAAAAAATAAATGAAATAAGTGATGTATATATTGCATACCATACTATATATACACACACTATCATTCTTAAGTTTAGCGTCACTAAGATTGTTTTTTTTTCTTAAAAGATAGTTCACCCAAAAATAAAAATTCTGTCATTAATTACTCACCCTCATGCTGTCTTTCGTTCATCTTCGGAACACAAATGAAGAAATTTGATGAAATCCGAGAGCTTTCTGTCCCTCCATAGACAGCTACGCAACTGACACTTTGACGCTTCAAAAAGTTCATAAAGAGATCGTAAAACTAATCCATATGAATCAAGTGATTTAGTCCAAATTTTCTGAAGAGACACGAGCGATTTATTTGATAAAAAGATTTAATTTAGTCTTTTATTCACATAAACATTCATCAGCTCACACATCAGTTGTGGTAAACAGATGCTCAAACATGTTCGGTTGTCGAGCGAGAACCAATGAGGTTCATTCCTGCACATCATAAGGTTCGGTTTGAGCTTTTGTTTATGTTCGCTGATCAATGTTTATATGTGAAAAGCCTAAATTCTCATTATGCAAGTGTGTCTTTCGGAGATAAATGTCAGAAAAATGTATCTCCAATGTAAACTGTCAAATGTGCTGTCAACTGTCAAAAAATAAAAGTTATAAAAAAAGAAGCCTAAATTCAATCTGTTCATTTGGACTAAACCTCTCAATTCATATGGATTAGTTTTACGATCTCTTTATTTACTTTTGAAGCAACAGAGTGGTAGTTGCATGGCTGTCAATGGAGGGACAGAATTCTCTCAGATTTCATTAAAATATCTTCATTTGTGTTTCGAAGATGAACAAAAGTCACGAGTTTGGAACGACACGAGCGTGAGTAAATTTTTGGTTGAGCTAATCCTTAAAAGAAGAATAGATTTTTTTGTTCACTTCGAAAAGTTACTTTAAATTTGAAAAATATTTGACAATATTACTGTTTTTACTATGTTTGATCAAATAAATGCAGCTTTGGTGCTTTAAAACACATACATATATTTTGTCTCATTCAAAATCCAGGACCTTGTGGAACAGTAAGTCGAGATTTTACTTTACCTTGGCTGCTTTCTTGTCACCCTCAGTGCGCACACCAAGCAGCCTTCTTAAAAGGAAGTAGGAGATCTCAAGCTCTGTGAAGATCTCTGGAAGAGCCCCCACAGCACCGAGGACCTGGCCCACCATACGATCCGCTCTGCACAGTGTAGGGTCGATCTTGGTGCCAACACCTGCAACAGAAAATATGCATAGCAAATATTAAATCATTCACTTTAGTACTACAAAAGAAGCAACAAACAATTAACAAATATTACATTATTTCAGTAATGTTGAAGTCTGCATACCAATAAGGCCACCAGGAGCAGCATACTGGAGGTCATTGTGTTCGGCGAATAGTGAGACAATTTTGGAGAAGATGGGTTTGCACATTAGTTTCCCTTCATGGTCCTTAGAAACAATACCTGGTCTGACCTCAATCTCCTGTCCAACCTTGAACAAAAATAAACAAAGGAGAACAGCATGAAAAGAGGAACAGGAATAGCAGCAGTAAAGCAGACAATGAAAGAGCTTCACAGAGTATCTGCAGGGGTTTTCAATCAAATCTTAAAGGTTTTAAAGACCTTTTTTAAGACATGCACAAATAAAATAAATACTGTATAAGCGGGGTAGGAAAATGTCTGGTAACACACTAATCGATAAAATGATTGTAAAGCCATGATTAAAAAGGGCCCCAATTATGCTATTTTAAGTTATTAAAGGGATACTTCACCTCTGGAAAGATGAATGTGTATTTAAAATGGGTCATTTATGTAGAAGAAATTATTTTTGAATTTGGTGCTTTCTAGACTGAGAAAAGCCAGAAAATGTATTTTTGGTTTATGTGGATGAAAGACAAAAACTCCCAGAATGCACTTGCTTCGCTGCCCTAGGAGGCCACGCCTACCGGTAACAGAGCGCAGTAGTTAAACAACAAGTCTAGGCTACTAGTGAGTCTCCGTGATGAGTCTGCCCGAAAATGCGTTTCGAGATCATCCAAAATGTCCGGGATTCGGCTTTTGCGTTCTACAGTCGCCATTCATTATGTTTACTGTGGCGAACAGGACGAGGCTGAGGGTCGCGGGAGAACGGCGCGAGGCCGGTGGCGTGATTACCGATGAGCGACACCTGTGAGACGCACCGGTCTCGTATCTCTCACGGAGGAGCGGGAATTTTCTAAGCAATGTTAAAACACACATCAACCGATCACTTGTTTAGCGTTCATGTAAACACTATATTCAGATTCACCAATCGGAATGAATTCAGTTAGATTGAAACAAGGTGTGCATGTAAACAATGAATGGCGACTGCAGAAAGCAAAAGCTGAATCCCGGACATCGACGGCCGGACATGTCCGGGAAAAAGAGGATGGTAACCCCTACTACTCAGCTTTCTCCACAGAACAAGAGCCTGCTAGCTTAGCTTACAAAAAAAAGATGGCTGACACTATGTGTACATTCTGTGAGTGAGACCCCACCCTCTATGGGCGGGTTGCAAACATGCGGAACAGCTTCTATTACTGACTGTAGTCTTTAGCCTCTGGCCAAAAAATCCTCCGATGGCGCAAAATGACGATTTTTGCGTCATCAGAGGATTTTTTCCAGACAAAAAATACATAAATCTCTCGTCTCAGGGGGATATGAGGGTGGAAAGCATGGTAATTCGAAAATACTACAGGTTTTCTACTAATACAAAGCTTAATGCTAAATCCTGAAGTATCCCTTTAATTTTGTTTTGGAGGTCTTCTACAATAGGTTTACATACATCCAATGTAAAAAAACAAACAAACACTTTAATCTTCTCATAATATACATTGCACATCACCTCATTTCTCAAAGAGTCTGAAAACGGTTTGTTCAAAGATTCAGTCTCTCTAAACCGTCTTTTCCATGAGCCTACTCTGCTCTGATTGGTCAGATGGCCCAGTCTATTGTGATTGGTCAACCGCTTACAACTTGTTTCGGAAACTAAACGACTATTACAATATCTGAATTTCAGCTCCGGAGGCTTCCTTGGCACTGGATACACAGTGATACAAACAGTAACAATGGCGTAGTTTTTTTCCGTATTAATTCCGTTCGTGGGCAGCCAATGAAGACAATAGGCTGGCATTATGCAAATATGTTACATTGTTACGTACGTATGTAAAAGGAAGTGAAACTGGAATTGCTGACAACTCTTTTCAGCAGTTCAGAATCAATTCTTTCTTTTAGGAGACAATACCTATTTGTTGTAGACTATGCACTTTTAAAAACTTTTCAGACCTTTTACATTCACAAACAGCTATATTCACACCGGATGAAAGGTAATATTTGAATTGCATAATAGGGGCACTTTAAACAACTTTACTGTTTAATTACAGGTTGACAAAACCAAATTATTTTTTATAAAAAGATAAACCTCACATTTCAATCTTTAAACCATTTTCAAGAAAAGGGATGAATTGAAATTACACACAAACACTCGCAAGTGTGTTGGTGGAAGAGAGTAGTAACATCTCAGGGCAAATCTGGTGCAGTCCATGAAGAGGAGACGCACTATAGCATTGCTTAAATTGGATCAAACAGGTCAAAAGTTACCTTTAGGACTCCTTTGAGGATACTTCCTCCAGCTACACCACCTTTCAGATCATCTACTTCACAGCCAGGCTTATTGACATCAAATGACCTGATTACTGTGGGAAAAACACAATCACTCATCTAAAATTTGACATTGAGCACAGGGAATCCTCTTAAGCAGCCTTCAAATTAAAACAGTCACTTACCAATAAGGCGAGGCTCAGAGATGAAGTCACGGACAGGCACAGGGATCTTATTTACAATGTACTCGCAGACAACCTCAATGTTATACTTAAGCTGGGCTGAGATTGGGATGATTGGAGCTCCCTCTGCTACCGTTCCTGTATAAAAAAAAATTAAATGAAAGTTTACCCATCAGTCTGTACAATGCAATATAGAGAACACATCAGCTATGACTATAGAGAGTAATAGAAAGGGTCCATGTTAAATGGATTGTTCACCCAATATTACCATTCTGTCATCATCTACTCACCCTTATGAATGTGTTTGAAATGATTTTTTTGGAGTCTGACAGATTCAGTCACTAAGCACTTTCATTATATGGAAAAAAATAAATAAATAAAATAACAAGTAAAAAAATCAGGGCTGTCAACGGTAACATGTTTAATGCATGCTATTAATACAAAATCCTTTACGCGTTAAAATAATTTAACGCATATTACTGAAGCATGTGAAATTGCATCATTAACGTAATTTACGTCAGGCAGTTAGATGATCTTAGAAGTCCAGGCTGATTAAATCAGAGATGGCAGAGAGAATAGAGACTTGCTTTGCATTTTCAGTTAATTATTCATTCCAGTGTGTTTCGCTTTAAAACACGAGCTCTGTCATATTCGGTGAATGTTTCTGAAGAGCGCGAGTCACCATGAAATACGCGTCACGCTGTGTGAAATACAGACTGAACATCCTACCTCTGTATGGCTAGATGATACGCAAACTACGTTTCACGGGCAGGATAAAGCAAACCAGCATCTTGCTAGTAATGCTTTGATGGATGGGAATTGTAATCATGGCAAAGATGATTGCGGTGAAGTACGGAAGTGGTACAGTAAGCACGCATGAGTCTGTAACATTGATGTGCCAACAAACCATGCATGTGCGTTCTTGATGCACTGATCACACATTCATTGTATTAATACAAAGACATGTCAGTACATTCATGTTGTTTCCACACACATTCAAGATAATGTTTTGATTTGTCATGTGTATGTTGCTGTGTTCAGTAATTCTGAATAGATCCGTATACTGTAGTAGGTAAATGCAGTCAGGTCAAGGTTTTTTTTTTTGGGGGGATCTCCATGTAGTCCTGTTCGTTATCGCAACTTGACTTGCCTAACATGTAGACGAGCTCTTTGTTGTTGCACTGTACACATTTTATACACTGAATTATTTCTGAAAATTCCTTATATCATTTGGTATTTGGTGTCCTTTTTTGTAAAGACACCTAATTAGGACATTATACAAGTTTCAAACAATGTGAGGGTGAGTAAATGACAAATTTGTATTTTTGGATGAACTATCCCATTTAAGTTTCAACCTTGGGAAAGGTTTACTACCTTTCGACAATAAAGCTGACTAGACTAAACTAAACTTTTGATATTTTGGAGTCAGGAAGATTTGTAATTTAAAAAACAAACAAACAAACAAACAAACATTTATATATGCTATTCAGCAAGGAAGCATTAAATTGATAAAGTTTTGCAGTAAAAACATTTATAATGTTACAGAAGATTTTCATTTCAAATGAAAGCTGAACTTTCTATTCATCAAATAATCCAAAAAAAAAAAAAAAATTATATATATGCAGAATTATATATTCTGCAGCGCAACAGTTTTCAACATTGATAATAATAATAATAAATGTTTCTTGAGCAACAAATCAGCATATTAGAATAATTTCTGAAGGATCATGTGACACTGAAGACCGGAGAAATGATGCTGAAAATTCAGCTTTGACATCTCAGGAATACATACATTTTTTTGAATATATTCAAACAAACAAACAGTTATTTTAAATTGTAATAATATTACACAATATTACAGTTTTACTGCATTTCTGATCAAATAAAAGCAGTCGATGTGAGCATAAGAGACTTCATTCAAAAACATTTGAAAAATCGTACCCACCCCAAACTTTTCAATGGTAGTATACATGTACAACGATTTCTTCAGTTTTACTCTCCAAGTTTCAAAACGGCAATGATACTTTTAAGAACATCAAGCTAAAACACTTACCCTGCACAAAAGCCAGGATCTGTTCATACTGCTCTTTGGCCTGACTCTCTTTCACCAAGTCGATTTTATTCTGCAGAATCAGTATGTGCTTGAGCTTCATGATCTCAATGGCTGCCAAATGCTCTGACGTCTGTGGCTGAGGGCATGACTCATTGCCAGCTGAAAGAGTAAAAAAGATCTTTAGCTACTCTTACAACATAAGGATGTGGCCATTACTTGCCAGACAAAAACCGCTAAAGGTTGCGAGGTAAATACTCACCAATTAAGAGTAGAGCAGCATCCATTACGGCTGCACCGTTTAACATGGTGGCCATCAAGATGTCGTGACCCGGGCAATCCACAAATGAGACATGTCTAAAAAGAATTATATAAACTAAATATAAAGACTGAATTCAGAAGTGTTGAAAAAAAAACACACAAAAAAAAAAACACTAACCAAACTGTCAATACACATGGTAACGATATAATACTGAATAATACGTCAGCAACAAATCAGCATATTATTACATATATTGCCTTTTGGAATCACCCGAAACCCTCCGAAACTGGCAGATTTGAAGAAAATTACTGATGTTTGGCTAATAAATAAATGACGGACTGTTATGTACATATTACCAACATTTTTTCATGTAAGCTTTATGACACGCCTCAATCAAGGCAAATTATAGTAATTTAAAGTGTTGTTATTAATTAGCGAGTCCACGAATGGCATGAGTATGCAGAGCATTAGCAGCTAATATGGACCGCACGCCCCTGGTATTTGTGTGTCAGTACACCAAGAACCCCCCTCTCTCTCTCTCTCTCTCTCTCTCTCTCTCTCTCTCTCTCTATCTATATCTATATATATACACACACACACACACACACACACATATCAAAAGTTTGAAAATATTAAAATTTGTTTTTGAAAGAAGTCTCATATGCTCATCAAGGCTGATTTTAATCAAAACTACAGAAAAACAGTAATATTGTAAAATATTATTACAAATTAAAATAATTTTTCTATTTATTACTTTATCAGATACTAACTTATTCCTGTGATGTCATAGCTGAATTTCTTTACCATCATTACTCAGTCTTCATTGTCATATGACCCTTAAGAAATCATTCTAATATGCTAATTTGGTGCTCGAGTAACATTTCTTATTATTATCAATGTTGAAACAGTTGTGTCCGTTTAATATTTTTGTGGAAATGGAGATACTTTTTTCAGCATTCTTTAAATAGAATGTTCAATAAGCAGAATTTATTTGCATTAATTATAATTATTTTCTACATTTATTAAAGCATTGTTTAAATAGAAATCTTTTGCATCATTATACATGCCTTCACTGTCACTTTTGAATAATTTAATTCATCCTTGATTAATAAAAGTATTTATTTCTCTCTTTTTTTTTAAACTTCTTACCACAAATGTTGGTATCATTGTTTCCACAAAAATGTTAGGCAGCAAAAACTGTTATGTATATTAGAAAACATACCGAACTAATTTGAAGTTGCCTTTGGTGCCAGGAATGTCTGTGAGGAACTCATCAGGTGTGCTGCTGCCACATGACCTGTAACACTCTGGCCGTGGACAACTTGGATCATCCAATTTATACACCTAGATAAGGGATTCAATGCAAAAGATATAAACTTCAAGCGAACAAATACGACAAAAAATATCAAACCCTCAGTAATAAATACTTCACATTTCTTCATAAGAAATGACTTGTAACAGCCTCGATTGGAGGGGAAAAATCCCCCCCTCCCATAAAAACGAAAGCTGTAATTTGTTGTTGCAAGCTTAAATTGAATCAAATAATAGCTATTTCTAGCTTTTGACTCAGAGTGTAGCTTGCAATAATTAGAGATTTGAAATCAAACAATGCGGTTACCTTTGCATTAGCATAACCCAACTTGATTGTAATGTTTCTCTCCAGCTCATTTTTGAATCTGACAGTGTGAACTCCAGAGATCGCTTTCACCACTGTTGATTTTCCATGGGCTACATGACCAATAGTTCCTAAAGACAAACACATATGTATAAATAAAGCCAGAAGCTGCAATCATCTTTTCATCCATATAGTGACTGTATATCCGAGTGAAAACGACTTCTCGAACAAGAAAAATGTAGAGCGGGACTTTATTTTGTCCATTGGGAATTGATTGGATTGTTGTGGTTTGCTATTGCTGTGATGTCATGTGAATGACAAGGTTGTCCTGCCCTTGAATCAGTAAACATCATCAGAGAAGAGATGTCGATTCAAGAGGGAGAAGTTATTTTGATTAAAGATTAAAAGAGCACATGAATTTTAAAAAGGTGACCAGATAAATAATTTATAATAAATACTGCACTATTCCATAAACTGTCCGTTTTGATTTCATGGTGACTTTAACTTTAATTTGAAACCTTGATTTGGATCAAATGTGACTGTTTGTATGGAGAAAATAGTTCAAAGAAATCTCACCTATGTTTATTGTGGCTTGTCTGCTAATGATCTCTTGAGACAGAGGAGTCAGTTTGCTCACATCCTATAAAGCAAAACAGATCTGTTAATGCTAATCATCAAACAAATTCCCAAAACAAATACGACAAAGTAGGTGTAACCTTGTACACGAAAAGAAATAAAATAAAAATAAACACATAAAAAATATCAGTAGTGACAAATGCATCAAAACAATCAAGTCATGGGCGCCAACCACCAAATATAAATACTTGACTTTTTTTTCTTCCAAAGCATGTAACAGCCTCTCTTAGAGAGAGAAAAAGTCCCCCCCCCCCTAAAAAAGAGAAGCTGCAATTTGCTGTTGCAAGCTTAAATTGAATCAAATAATTGCTATTGCTAGCTTTTGATTCAGAGTGTAGCTTGCAATAATTATTGTAGAGCTTTATTGTAATATTTGCAAGTAATTAATAAATAAGTCACAGTATCAAAAATAATCACTGTGTTAATTTCATGGAATACATGTTAATAAAGTTTGCCATCGGGGAAGATCTAACGTACTGTCGAGTACATTGCATGAGACACCGGTGAATAATTAGCTCAGAAGTATGTATGATTAGCACATGACCAAAGTAGAACAAGACAGGAACTATATTAAACAGAATGACATTTGGGTAATGACAACAGGCAGTGGTTTCACGACATTTTTATATATGTAACTTATATGTATATCCGTGATTTCTACACGGGGTCCTTCTCCATCCCAGAATGAATCATGTGGTGACTTTTCACCGGCACAGCGAACAAGCACGCCTGCCTTCAACAGAGAACACAAGAGCACTGAACTCGAAGTGGCGATGGCGCCAGTACACCTTGAACATTTTATATTACACTATATAACAAAATATGAAGACTTACTAGTGTACTGAGGTCTTGTTTAGATAGATGAGGCTGACCCAACGTTGTTCCAGACTCGTCGCCCGCCATCTTGAAAGAAAAGGAATGAGAGTATGATCAAGCAAACGCCTGACCGTTTTTACAAATACATGTGTGCCATTAATTTATAAACTGTCTAATTATTATGTAGTGTTGTATGTATATAGAAAATGTTCTACTTTTCCCTATTACACGGCAGAACACCCAAAAATAAGGTAAATAATTATAACGCATCTATCGAACAGCGTCCTGTAAGCATGGGATGATGCAATCAGTTTCTAGAAAAGGCCAGTAAATCCTATGAAGGAGAGAACAGATAGGAAATGGCATCCTAGATTATAATGATCATAAACAAACTTAAAATGCCAACATATCCAACAACATTATTTATCTAATCTGTAATTAACATGTAGAAAACTTGAACACACGTTGGATTGATGGGGATGAAACCAGGGTCCGTCTTCGGGTTATGACGTCACGTGTTTTGTAGTTTTGACAGTACTGTCACTACTAGTGACAAGTACCAAACAGTTGAGGCCAAAAGTGATGTCCGGCCTAAGAAAATTGACATCTTCACCCTTTATTTAAATATGATAATTTAAATAAAGTTATTTAAACTTTATTTAAATATTATTTTGTATTAGTTAGTTTATTATTATATAATATTTTAGTAGTTATGCTTGGAGGCAATTGTTTTATTTGTGGTAATGTAATGAAACATGACAAATTGTACATTTTAAATTGTGTATTTTTTTTTTTTGTTTACATATAACGGACAAGGCCCACAGTCATACAAAGAAATTATAAACACATGCAAAAATAACACACACACACACACACACACACACACACACACACACACACACACACACACACACCTATCTACCTATCTACCTACCTACCTATCTATCTATCTATCTATCTATCTATCTATCTATCTATCTATCTATCTATCTATAAAACAGGAGGTTTCAAACGCTCAAACTTCCTTACCTCTTAATTCATAAGGAAAGTAGAACTTCAATCATAATATAGGCTATGTCATGATTTATGTTCTCATAACAATTGTAATGTCTGTGACGGTGAACTTAAACATTTTATACATGTAGGCAGAAAATATTGACACAAACTCCAATATTTCCGTCCGACCGACAAATGATCGGGAAATGACGTCAGTGCAGACAATAATATGGCGTCTACGAACGCAGTGGAGGCTATAGACAAACAACATTTAGCAATTCAGGCCAAATAACACTGGTTTATTGTCACCTAAAGACGCCAATGGGCAGCATGTTTCCTTCGATAATGAGATTTCATATTTAATTTCTTTGGTCTTTGTCTAATAGCAGCACTCCATGTCCGAAGGACCTCGGGCTCCCTGGTCGAAGCGGGGTTGCGTGGAGTCGCATCGCCGAGGTAAAACCCTGCTGGAATTGTTTCATTTTACACACGCAACGTTGTCCTGCTTAATAACTTGCTCGTTTGATCTCACTGTAGCCGAAAACATCAGAATTGTTTAATATGTCGTGGGCTGACATTCGTTGGGACGTGTCAGCGGTAATTACTGGCTGTGCCTCTGATATTGACCCAGTGAGCTCCCTAGATAGACAGCATGTTTGGGAATCATATGCACGTAAAGCGACTGAGTGACTATAAATGCTGCCAAGATAGACCGATCATTAGGTTTGTATCCAGCCGTTTTCAGATACTTTTTAATTTTATTTTAGAATAAAAAAAACTGAAATCAAAACATGCCATGCAGAATTCATAATAATACATGCTTTTCTGTGAATCAGCCAAGCGTTGTTTTCTCGTTTACTGAGGATCTGAACACGAGGTCATTGGAGTTGAATGGATATAAAACCACGTTGAGTGTAATGTAAGGTTGAACACTGGTAAAATTGGCCCTTTTGTCATTAAGATTCACATTCATTATTTACTAGGACACATTTTCCCTTAAACACAGAGAAGTTTACCACAGCGACAGTCAAAACAAGGTAAATTAATAAAAAACAAAATGTATTTATAAATCAAAACTGTATAAATCAGGGGTCTCCAACCTTTTTTCATTTGAGAGCTTCTTTTTAAAATTGAAAGTGGTCGAGAGCTACTCATGTTATACTTAAATATCTTAAATAATGTATCATAATTCTTAACAACTATCCAAACTGTTTTACACCTGAAAGACCATTTAATGTCAGAGAAAAGAACAGAATCAGAAAATACAGTTCTTTATGGAAAATAGTACTTTGTATATTATACTGTGATTATATGTGTTTGAGACCCCTGGTACTGTATAAATGTATAGGCTAAATTAAAACCCAGAGGCATCCTAGTGGTTACTGAGATTAGATACTAGATTGATTGTTGTATCATGTAACACACAGATGTCTCATTGGAGTTCGATACACTACCTTTTGGCTGTATTTGATTAAAAAAAATACAGTAAAAACTGTAATATTGTGAAATAAATAACTGTTTTCTGTTTTAGTATATCTTAAAATGGAATTTATTCCTGTGGTGACAGCTGAACTTTCAGCATCATTACTCCAGTCTTCAGTCTCATATGATCCTTCAGAAATCATTCTAATATGCTGATTTGTTGCTCAAGTAAAATTTCTTATTAATATCTGTAGAGATGTACCGATGTATCGGGTGCCGATATTTATCGGACGATTTTTGATCCGTTTAAAACCATCGGCTATAGCATGGAAAAGGCTGATATAACAAACTGATAGTTTGTTAATTAACTGCAAGAAGGCACTGAGTTGTATACTGTCTATTGCATAATCCAACGTTTTTCTCTTGGTAAAATAATTAAATACTTGCTAAAACAAAATGAAATCTGTACAAAATACAGCAGGGCTCAACAATAAGGACTGTTCGGGGCCAACGTGAACGACGCTTGACGAAACTGTCACTGTCCCGATCAGGCCAGTGCTGCATCTTCACAAAAGTTTGTTCTTTGCACGTGTTTTAAACCTTGCGAATTTAAATATTCAAGTGCAAGAAGATGCCAAGGAGAACTCATTTCTACCAAAGTCCCTTTTAAGGCAAGTCATTTCACTCGGCGGCCATCTTTGAAACTCCTCTTGGGCAGCTTTTTCAGTCATGCAAGTGCAGCTCCTATCTATTTGAATGGGGAAATTCTCCAAAGCTGTTCACTAAGCTTACGATTAAATTTCATATTTGAAAACACCAATGAAATCTAACAACAATTGTCTCATGAATGTGGTCTCTTATGTTAAAATAACGTTAAAAAAATATATTTTTCAGGCTGGACCAGCCAATGTGCTTAAGCGTGTGTCTCAGAACACTGACTGTTTCTATAGCAACTGGAGCTTCTAATGGGAGCTGCAGTGACACAATGACGTTATCATTCAGTGAAGAGGCTATTTATTTAGAAGGCGGGATTAATTTAATTTTTCCCATTCATAGTAATATGAATGCACTGTCTTAAGTCTTTGATTCTACTCTATTCTACTGAGCCCGGAAAGCAGGGTTTTAGACAGCGCGCAAATACTGAATTGAGTTCTTTCACTTTTTCTAATTCACACAAAATGATATCAAAATGGCCATTTTAGTGAGCATCCTTGTAACCATTGTCAGTTGTGTCTTTAATGAATGTTGAGAAATAAATGCTTGTGTACCAGTATATTGAATCTGTGCAGATCTTAAAGTGACAGCAGCCTAATATTCCTGCTGTGCTACTTTCTCTGTTTAATATTAATCAAACAACAAAAGACAAAAAAACACTACTTTTGACTAAATAACTTTTTTAACTTTAATAAGGATTAATGTATGTTTAATTTATACAAGTAAGAATATATTTTACATTTGATTTACTTTATTTTTGTACCTGTAAACTACTGTTAGACCTAACTGAAAAGTAGTTTATTTCATATGCATCTTTGTTCTGTTGTTTTTATGCTGGTCTGTTGAATTTTAAATATATCCAATCCATGTTCAATAGAAATTATTTGTTGATGCAGCAATAAACTAGCTAGCATGCATTAATGCATGCTTTTTTGAACTTTGCTAATTTAAAACATGATCGAAACACTAATCTATTTGAATGACAAATGTTAGCCTAAAATAAGAGAGCAAGCGACAAATATCTGTATCGCAATCAGCCAATAGTTGTTGGTTAAAATCGATATTGGTCAAAAAAATTATAATTCCTATCGGTGCATCCCTGATTAATTATCAGTTTTGAAAACAGTGCTGATTTTTGTGGAAACGTGATAAATATTTTTCACAATTCTTTGATTAGAAATGATTTATTTGAAATATAACTTTTTTTGTCACATAAATTTCTTTACTATCAATTTTGATCTTATTTGTGTCCTTTCTGAATAAAAGTATTAATTTATATTATAATAATATAATTAAAATAATCGTATTTAGGTCAAACCTTTGAACGGTAGTGAATTTAAAATCATATTTTAACAAATTCTGGGAAATTCCACATTTTGTGGCCAAATGGATGCAGTTTGTTTTGAATAGGACATTAGTTTTCTTTTGTTTGATCTGTCGACTGACTGCATGTGAATGTAACTTAGTCCCTCACATTACATATAGGCACTTACTCAACCGTAAAAATAATAATCAGATGTTGCTCAGTGTCTAATAAACATTTGGTAATAATTACTAATTAACAATGTAAATTAAAGTAATAAGCCATGTCAAGTCATAGTTTACACATAGTGAATTTAGGACAGCTAAGGGGCGTTGTTGGGCACGGATCAGAGCTGCTCTAAATTCACTGTAAATCACAGCTTCACGGGGCTTATTGCTTTTATAAATTGGTTTTTCTACATACCTAACATTGTTTCATGAAATAAACACACAGACACAAATTGTAATGCTGTTGATAAAAATATTATTCTTCCATTAAGCAATGTAGTCCTTCAGAACGGAACGGCCATCTTGCCAAGCAGTGATGCAGTAATACTGATGTAATGCGGTTTGTAGAGTAATTTAAATCGGTTTCGAACGCAGCTCAACCAATCACAATCAAGGACTGGAACTATCTGTTTTATAATAAGTAATAACACCGTAATGAAAAAATAGCAACTTTCATTCATAATCTGTCTATTTTCCATCATCTGGATGTCATCTCTTTTTAGAGCAGGGCAAGTACAAGCAGAGGAAATGTGAACGTCCCTTCATCGCTGTGAAGCCGACCGTTGGCGAGGAGGCCTCTAAAAGGTAAGTCACAAAGTCATCAACTTCTTCTTTTCTCCAAGCCACCGTACCAGTTAAGGATGTAGTGTCTTTAAATGTTTCTAACCTCATTTTTATATTAAAAATAATGGTTAAACTATACGAGGCTTCTGTTTTGCACAATTATGGTCCATTTTCAATGTGCAAGCAGGGATATTTTGTCAAAAGTATTGTCATCTTCTACCTCCATTTATTCCTCAAGTAATTATGTTTGCACACAGTGGGACATTCAGTTGTTGGTGCATCTTTAGCATTTCAGTCTGTTGGTGATTTTCTCGTAATTTTAATGATTGGGGCTTGTTCGGTTTGTCATTTAGGTGAATATCTTCAGAATTTAATTTCCTACGGACACAGAGGTACTGTCCTCTGATTGGCTCGGACACCCCCCGTGACATGCCCGTGGCCAATCAGAGGTGAGTGTGCTGTGTGTGTATGTGTGCAGTAGAGGGGGAGTGTGTGGGGGAGCTTCGAGAGAGTTTGGCTTTCAGCAGCAGAAACTGAAGTGCTGAGGTGTGAAAGTTCTTGAAGTCCTTCCAGAGGCTTTATTAAAGTCTGGCATGTTTTTATACCATCTATTATTCACTAAACTTCAAATAGTTCTGATGATTTGGCTGATGAAGAACTTGAAGAAGTGCTGTTTAGTTCAACAAGCACTTAAAGATTTTCATAATTTTATCTTGTATTAAATGGATAGTTCACTCAAAGAATTAAGCAGCTGCTTAAAAGTTTAGGGTCGGTAAGATTTTAAAAATTAAGATCTTTTGAACTGTCTCTTATGCTCACCTGCATTTATTTGATTAAAATTACTATAAAAAACAGTTATTTAAGGTGTTTTCTATGTTCTTGTATTTTTTTAAATATTCCTGTAATGGCAAAACTGTATTTTGTGTCCCATGATCCTTAGGAAATCATTTTAATATGCTGATTTGGTGCTCAAGAAACATTTCTTATTAGTATCAATGTTAAAAACAGTTGTGCTGCTTAATATTTTTGTGGAAACTGAAACATTTTTTCAGCATTCTTTGATAAAAATACAAAAGAACAGAATTCACTTGAAATAGAAATCTTTTGTCAATGTTATAGATGTCATTGCTGTCAATTTTGATCAATTTAATGTGTGCTTGCTGAATAAAAGTGTTCATTTATTTTTTTATTTTTATGTTATTGACCCCAAAACGCAGTCATTCCATACCGTTGACTTTTTTTCGTTTTACGTTTTTGTCTATGCATAGAAATGTGGTCCAAAACAACAAAATATCTTCTTTTGTGTTCCACGGGGTCAGTGATTGATAAGATGTATTTTGGGTGAACTATCCTTTTAACAGGTCTTTACCATTGTGTTGATTGATTTTGAACTCTGAGATGAGACTTATGTCTATAAAATACTTGGGAGAAAATGGTAAATGTCTGTCTCTTCATCACAGTTATGGTCCTCCTAACCTTGCAGAGATGACCAGCTAAATTGGGACACATCGACTTGACGTGTCATTTATAAGCTTGTTTGTGTCTCTGCAGGTGCCTAATGGCGGGGGATGTGGAGGTGTATCTTTCCCAAGTGCATGATGGCAGCGTGTCGTCGGGCTTCAGAGCCTTGTATGAGGAGCGACTGCTGCTCGATGTCACTCTTCTCATCGAGGAGCACCACTTCCAGGCGCACAAGGCTCTGTTAGCGACGCAAAGCGACTATTTCCGGGTCATGTTCACGGCCGATATGCGGGAGCGTGACCAGGATAAGATTCACATGAAGGGGTTGACGGCAGCCGGGTTTGGTCACGTCCTTCGCTTCATGTATTATGGTTCATTAGAGTTAAGCATGATCACGGTGCAAGAGATCCTGCAGGCTGCCATGTACGTGCAACTCACAGAGGCTGTAGAGTTCTGCTGCTCCTTCCTACTGGCCAAGATCTGTTTAGAGAATTGTGCTGAGGTCATGCGCTTGCTGGAAGACTTCAGCGTCGGCGTGGAAGGCGTGCAGGAGCAGCTTGACGCGTTTCTGCTGGAGAACTTTGTGCCGCTGATGGCGCGACCGGACTTCCTGTCCTATTTGAGCTTGGAGAAGTTGATGGCTTATCTGGATAGTGACCAGCTGAGTCGATTTCCGGAAATTGAGCTGTATGAGGCGGTGCAGGCTTGGCTGAGACATGACCGGCGACGATGGAGACATACGGATGCGGTGGTGCAGAACCTGCGCTTTTGCCTCATGACTCCTGCCAATATCTTCGAGAAGGTAACAATGCTTCCTTGTTTATTATGTGTTTAGGGGTCAGTGACAAGTAAGAAAAAGGAAAAAATCATTTGAAAATCTAATTCATGAATATCATTAAGTTTTTGGAGACTTGTACCACATGACACTTTACAACCTAAATTTACTTGTCGTTAATTATGCGTTTTTTTAATAAACATGAAGATCTACAGAGGTCCTCTCTATGATCTCATTTGCTGTGTTGTTTAATTATGTATGACTTTTTGTTTGATGAACAGAACTTTTTAAAATTGTAATGCACAGTAAGCTTATACAGAATACTTTTTTTATATTTTTACATTTTCTTTACAAAAATGGCATTAAATTGCATTAAAAACATGATGCAAATCAGTGTACTAACGTTCACAAGTTTGGGGTCAGTTCTATATATATTCTATTCATCAAAGAATCCTGAAATAAAAGTATTACGGTTTTCACAAACATTTTAATCAGAACAACATAATAAGAATAAGAAATGTTTTTTTAACTCCCAAATCAGCATATTAGAATGATTTCTGAAGGATCATGTGACACTGAAGACTGGAGTAATGATGCTGAAAATTCAGCTTTGCATCACAGGAATAAATAACATTTCAAAATGTAAAACATTTTTTGTACGATAGTAGGGATGAACCGAAATGAAAATATTGGCCGATACCGATAACTGATAGTTTTTTATATTTGAAAGCCAATAACCGATATATTGGCCGATAAATCTAAATCCACCTGAGCCTTTATGACAGCACATGTTCCATTAAACTGTATTTTCCTTTTTTGAAGTGATTCCAATCATATTTCAAGCAATTCAAAACCATCATGGTGAACAGTACACATCTGAAGTGTCTCAGCTGAATGAAATAATCTATTAATTATCTGCTTTAATATATCGGCCACACTTATCGGGCCGGTAACAATAACATTAAAAATGAACATATATCGGCCGGTACCGACATGGTGGCCGATATATCGTGCATCCCTAACCGGTAGTGTATGTATGACTTGTATGTTGGAAGTCATTGACAGGTGTGTTTTTTTCTTCATCCTTGCATAGGTGAAGACATCAGAGTTCTACCGTTATTCCCGCCAACTGAGACTAGAAGTAGACCAGGCACTCAGCTACTTCCATCAGGTGAACGAACAACCGCTGGCAGAAACCAAGTCCAACCGCATCAGATCCGTGAGACCCCAGACTGCTGTATTCCGTGGAATGATCGGCCACAGCATGGTCAATAGTAAGATCCTCCTCCTGCACCGGCCCAAAGTTTGGTGGGAACTAGAAGGCCCCCAGGTACCCCTCCGCCCCGATTGCCTGGCCATCGTCAACAACTTCGCTTTCCTTTTGGGTGGTGAAGAGTTAGGCCCGGACGGAGAGTTCCACGCTTCTTCTAAGGTCTACCGCTACGATCCCAGACAGAACTCCTGGCTACGAATGGCCGACATGTCCGTTCCCAGATCAGAGTTTGCCGTCGGCGTCATCGGGAAGTATATTTATGCCGTTGCAGGCCGCACTCGCGACGAGACGTTTTATTCTACGGAGCGTTATGACATTGTTGAGGACAAGTGGGAGTTTGTAGATCCTTACCCTGTAAACAAGTACGGCCACGAAGGCACTGTGCTCAATGGGAAGCTGTATATTACTGGCGGCATCACCTCCTCTTCCACCTCAAAACAAGTGTGCGTCTTTGACCCGGGACGGGAAGGAACGTCCGATCATCGTACGCGGCGCACACCAATCCTCACCAACTGCTGGGAGAACAAGTCAAAAATGAACTACGCTCGCTGCTTCCATAAGATGATCTCCCACAATGGGAAGCTGTACGTCTTCGGCGGGGTGTGTGTGATACTGCGTGCCTCTTTCGAATCCCAGGGCTGCCCGTCGACAGAAGTTTATGACCCAGACACCGACGAGTGGACTATTTTGGCTTCAATGCCTATAGGACGCAGTGGGCATGGAGTGGCAGTGTTGGACAAACAGATCATGGTGCTCGGGGGACTTTGCTACAACGGTCATTACAGCGACTCTATCCTCACATTTGACCCTGAGGAGAACAAATGGAAAGAGGACGAGTATCCTAGGATGCCTTGCAAACTGGACGGACTGCAAGTGTGTAGCTTGCACTTCCCAGAATACGTTCTGGAACATGTGAGACGCTGCAGCTGAGTCTTTGTACTTTCTAGACAGTTTAGGAGAGAAACGTTTACAGGTGTGACAAGTAATACTAATACTGTTGAAGCTTTTAAACTGTAGGCCAGTGCTTATTTAAGAAGAAAAAAAAATCCTTTTTAGGCTTTCATTGTAGAAAGAAAGGTTTGTTATTTGTTCTAAGCATTGGCGTTCTCATAAAAATCGGATACAGATGACCTTTTTGCTCATCCGTCTGATTCATTGCACTGTAATCATCCTGTAGAGCACATAATACTCTTCATGTTTCACCACATTGTCTTCTCTGTGACGTTCTTCTATATCCCTTCATTCTGTTCACAGGAAGTCATGTTTTATGTGTGCTTATTCCACGACAAGTAGTCTGGTACATCTAGGAGTGGTTAGAAAAATGCAAAGGAGACTAAATGAAGTAGAGGAACTCATGAAGAAATGAAAGAACTTCCCAGTCCCCTTTTTTTTCACATTTACTAATCTGAGAATGCATTTGTGCTGATACTAGTGATGTTGTAGTGGATCTTGACGATAATGACTGTAATGATTGTAATCTTGACGATGACGTTGACAAGCATTGCACTCGAATAAGGGCATATATTACTGCTCTACAATAACACCAGTCCTCCACTGCTGACTACACAGGGAGAAAAGGGGACAGCAGAGATTAGGGGACGCGTAGTTCCTACTTCTCCGACCTTTATTAGTTGTGCTTATGCTTATTTTTAACTTATTTATTAAAATGGCAAAGCCTTGCCTTGATCCAATTCATGTAATGTAAGGAACTACTTTCTATGTGTGTGTGTGTGTGTGTGTGTGTGTCTCACATTTTGTTTCACCAGCAAAGGGCTAAAGCACATATGCATCTTGTGTTTAATGTCAAAAGAAACACTAATAGCAGTTCTATGAGGCATTCATAGGGTATTAATATCAGTTGCAGTAAAAGGGATTATTCCAAATTTTTTTAAATGTCTGTTTTTGTTTTTCTGTGCTACGAAATTCAGTTGGATCCCAAAACATTTTTTGGGCTCCATTGGTTTTCTCTGCATGGTCAAAAACAGAATCTTTTGTGTTCTACAGAAAAGAAAGATTTGGAACAACGTAAATGTGAGTAAATGATGACAGAAACTTTTTTTTTTTTGGTGAACTATCCCTTTAAGCCAGATCTTGAAGGTGTTTGGCAATATGTCATTTACTATTATAGACCCTACATGTGATGCTGTGTTTCCTCAGAGTTCCTGGTTGGTTTGTACTTATAGTACTTCCTCAAACACTAACACTAAGACCTTTTGTCTCTGCTGTGTGACATCTGTCATCCAAAATTCATGCTATTTTCATGTACATATAGATGCCAAACTGTGGTCTGTAAGGGTCAAACTGTAATAATCAGACACAGCGGTAGATTATAACCTTGTCTTGTTATTTTTTTCAGTAGAATAACAGACAATTATTCCACTATAATAATAATAATCCATAGCCCTGTATCTTGTTCTTGAGAGGAGTATAATCAGATTGCTAACTTGTTTACCAAAATCTGGTGGTTCACTGGTATTTGAAGACTTTGTAATTAATTTCCAGAAATAAATGTTCAAACTGTTCAGCTCTCTGGGTTTTCTAATTGAATACAATGTCCTGCTGTGCTGATGTGTTTAAGTTTAACGTGTATTTAAGACGCTGTCTTCTCTAGATATCAGAATCTTATCCTGTGGGTTTATCCCTGTAAGAGGATCCATCAGCAGGGTGTGTGCCCCAATCCTAAGCCGGTTCTTCAGCTCGTGTGTCGCCATGTCTGACAGAATTGTGCGCTATATTGAGAAAAATGCATTCCTGCAGCTCAAAAAGCTTGGTGCTAGCAATACCACGGTCATGGGTTTCTATTTTTCATTGCAATACTTTTCGCCTCAGAGTAAAAAAAGGGTACTTGCAACATTACTCATAATTGCACTCAATTGTGACTATATCTGACATTGTAATTTCATATCTCACAATTGCAGAGTAATGTCTTGTAATTGTGACTACATTTTACAATTTCGTTTTTTTTGGTGAAACAGTCCATAATAATCATACAAACCTTATTCAGCTCAGTTGAACTGAATTCTGGGATCTTGTTGGACTTTTCCAGAATGTTAATGTTTTAGTTTGAGACCCATCGTTTTTTCACTATGTCATCGATGGTGAATTGATCTGAAACATTTCAATTTGATTTTTCTATGATGCATTCAACACTTTTTTTTGTCATACAATGGCCGTCCTACAGGATAACTGAACTGTAAAAGCCGTAAGAGAAAGCTTTTTAACTCAAGTTTCTAAATTAATTTGACAATTTGCGTTGGTTGTGTCAGGACAGTACACATCAATGAGATAAAAGTTATGTGTCGTGTCTTTTGGCTATAACAGGCACGATAAATATGATTTATTTGGTGATTAACTATGTTGCACAAAAAAAGATCTCCGAATTTCGAATAAATCCCGAAAGTTAAATAGCAATCTGTTTCAGTTTAGAAAAAAAACCCTGGATTGTGGTAGGCGCGCACGTGGCGCCGTGGCTTAGTTGGTTAAAGCGCCTGTCTAGTAAACAGGAGATCCTGGGTTCGAATCCCAGCGGTGCCTTTTGAGTGCGCTTCATTCACACGTAAGGGATATAGCCTAAGTCTTTACTATTACAATGCACCAATTTTATTGATTATTTATCAGTACTTTATTCAATATTTCTAATGATATTTTAACTTCTGTTTAGGCACTTGCTTCCATAACGTACCTGTATTTATCACAGGCCTTTTATTGGCTTGTCTGCAAAATTCAAAGGGTCAAACGTTTATTAAACACAAACCAATTCATAAAACAGCAACAATGGTAACATACAAAAATATTATACCACTGTTTTAAATACAATTTAATCAGTAAATTAATAGCTTCAATACGGTATTATTAAACCATTGTATTATATTAAATATACTATTATAATATAATTATTATAAAACTATCGTGTCGTTTACCCTTACCATATACGAATCTGAATGTATGGTAAACTTCACAAAAAAACGGTTACAGTACGCCCTCTGGTGGCAAACCAATAATAGAGACGTTGTTTCATTTAGAGTTATGCTTGCAACTGAGATAATACATCAAATATTTGAACTTTAGAAATTAATTTGTTATACCACAGGGCAATTGAAGTGAGATTAATAGTCATGAAAAACTAAAGAAAAGCAGTCAGCATCTAAACACATGCTCTACATGCTTATAATGCAACGGCTTAATGAATAGGCTATAACAAATCCGGTCAATTTTAAGCAAATCAACTTCAACACAAAAGAGAAAAATCAATTATAACTGCTATGATTGATTCCACTGGGAAGAATGCACAGTCATCAGAGGAAATAACAGATTTTTCAATCATTTTATTGCGATTTATATTCTTCAAAAATAACCCAGATTTAACAGATATCCAGTTATTTTTAGATAAAATAAATCTTCCAAGCTTAACAAAAGAAAAAGCAGACTATTTAGAGTATGTTAATTATCCATGATGATCAAACTGGATTCATCAAAGGCCGCCACTCCTCAAGTAATTTAAGACGGTATTTTACACAATCAAATACTGACAATAATAATTTCCTCAGATTTCTGATTATACTATAAATTAAAAAAAAAATAAATCAACAATACTTTCGGCAGTAGCCCAGGTCCCATACTTATTTTCTAGAGGTGACATTAAATACCTGGGCATATTTATTTCTCCACAACTTTCAGAAATGGTTCAATTAAGTTTTACCCCAAATAACTAAAATGAGGAATGATTTTAAAAAGCTGTAATTACTTGGCTCTCTCTCTAGGGTGGATAGCAACTGTCAAAATTAAAATCCTGCCTCAAATTAATTATTTATTTTCACTGATCCCATTTAAACCTACATCTGGCTTCAATCATTAAAATGTGATTTTTATTGGAAAAATACAAAAGCTAGAATCAGTCTGTCCACTTTGCAAAAATATGTTACAGGTGGACCTAGATGCTCCAAATGTTCTAATTTAATATGGCAAATCAGTTACAATTTCTTATTAGATGGATACATTCCAACTCAGATTATGATCCATTTGAAACAAAATTAGTAATACCTTATAGAAACCTCTATCAAAAACGAACAAACAAAAACAACAATGACAACAATTGTTTCAAACATACCTTAAGCTTTTTTTTAGTAGATGATCTTACTTTTGCGAAAACCCAGTTCAGATATGTATCAGTCTTGCTTTATATAATTATTTTGCATTTTTATAATAACATGCTGGAAATGTGATAACAAATTATCTTTGACTATCATGTCAATCTCCAGGCATGTTCAGAATTATGATACACCAGTCAGAAGGTATGTAGATTAGGTAAGCCAGTTTAGTTTTATATTTAAAGAGTTCAGATGCAAAAGCCTCTAAGTGCCATCTGAAATTTTCTTCTAGAATGATAATTTTTATCAAGTTATTATATATTTAAGTTCAGTAACTTCACTTAAATGACAATTAATAGGTAATTTACACGTTAACGTTTATATGTAATCAGTCTTTTTCAATGGGTATCTTTCCGAGTAAAATGAAAACTGCCAAAGTAATACCCATTTTTAAAAATGGAGAAAAGCAACAGTTTACCAATTATAGAGCGATCTCAATACTCTCGCAGTTTTCAAAAATATTGGAAAAACTATTTGTGAAACGACTTGATGGCTTTATAGTCAAGCATAACCTGTTAAGTGAACATCAGTACGGTTTTAGACCCAACAGGTCCACTTCAATGGCAGTTACTGAACTAGTAGAACAGATATCAACATCGACTGAGAACAGTGAGTATGTCTGATGATTAGTGTCTTTATTGATCTTAGCAAGGCCTTTGACACTATAGACCATTCATTGCTTTTAAATAAATTAGAAAGGTATGGTGTCAGGGGCGTAGCACATACTTGGCGAAAAAGTTATCTAAGTGACCGCAATCGTATGTAGGCTACATATTAATGGTCTCCGTTCAATGGAGGCAAAAATAACCCACGGTGTTCCTCAGGGCTCCGTTCTGGGACCTAAAGTATTTATTATGTACATTAATGACATTAGTGAAGTCCTTAATAAATTGCAATGTATCCTATTTGCTGATGATAGTTTGTACGTTTCGGGAAAAGATCTTGAGCTGCTTTTGAATTCAGTGAAAACCGAACTTATGAGACTCAGAAAATGGTTTGAGGTAAATAAACTTTCCATAAATCTGCAAAAAACTAAATATATTTTATTTGGAAACAAGGTAGTCAACAAACTATGTCGACTCAAAATTGGGGAGGTAGAAATTGAAAGGGTGTATGTAATAAAGTTTTTGGGAATTAACATTGATGATAAGTTAAATTGGAAAGTGCATATAAATATACTAAAGACTACAATTTCAAAACCTAATACCATACTGTGTAAAATAAAAACCTTTGTGAATCAAAACGCATTATATATTGTATAATTCCCTCATCTTTCCATACCTTAGCTATTGTGTGATGGAAATGTGGGGGAATACCTACAACCTATTTTTTTATTGCAGAAGAAAGCAATTAGAGTGATTAGCTATGCTGAATATCTTGCCCCAACAAATCCACTTTTTTTTTAGATTAAATATATTAAAATTCCATGATCTTGTTGATGTTTACACAGCAGTTGTGATACAAGGCTCACAATTTCATGCTTCCTCACTGTTTACAAGAGATGTTTCGAATCAGATAATCTAGATATAGCCTCAGAGGAATTGATTTGTTACAAAAACCCATGGCGAAGAGTAATATTAACTATGAACTAACTAACTAACTAACTAACTAACTAACTAACTAACTAAACTAACTAACTAACTAACTAACTAACTAACTAACTAACTAACTAACTAACTAACTAACTAACTAACTAACTAACTAACTAACTAACTAACTAACTAACTAACTAAAATTACTGACCTTAAATATATGAGCTTGATAAAAAATTCTAGAAGAAAATTTCAAATGGCACTTAGAGGCTTTTGCATTTGAACTCTTTATTTTATGGATCTGTAAAATGCAGATTATAGCAATGGCAGTCTTTTTTCACATTGTATTGTTGTAAAATACTTTGTGCTAGGCTTTTCTTTTGTGTGTTATAAGAAAAAAAAAACAGTTAATAAAACAGCATTATACAATAAGCCTGCATGCTCTTCTTTATACATTGTTGTTCATGTCTACCATTCATATTATCATATCATAATCAAGCTTTCTGTTTGTTGTGGGGACTGGGGACAGAATCATGATCGGAACTCTAAATATAGGGCTATGTCCACGGTGCACGAACCGATACGCAATAAATATATAATATAACACTTTAAAGCATACCCATCCATTTACGTTCAACTGCCATAATTTTGCTAACTCATGATGAACAAAGTACAAAGACGTGAGCGCATATGAAATAGTGGGCGTTGCTTAAAGGGACAAACACTGAATTCTGCAGTCTGTTCATCGTAAAGAATCATTTGTCGTTTCCTCACAGGGAAATAAATTCGAGGTTTCTCGGTTCAGCGGTGCGGTAAGTGCATTCCAAAATGAAAAGCAAAAACCAATGTTGAATGCGGCCTGTGTTGTTGTCGATATCAGCATTAAGTGCAACTTTACCGAATGTTTGTTGTGAGTCATGTTGCTTTGAAAACTTTGAATGGATTAACTATCACGTGATTCATTCACGTCTTTCTTTTGTCAGAATGCGGCGCATTTCAGTAGCTCCAAAACTATTTTAACCTATTTTATAACGTGTGTGGCCAAATTGCTTTGAAGAGTCTAAAAAGATGAGTCGATTTATTTTGCACGGAGTTGTCGACTGTAAAATAAAGTGCAAACTGTTTTGATTTCGTGTTGTTTACACAGCAAACGTGAGCATATTTCCCGTTTGACATTTTTTTGGGAACCAAATAATAACGCTCTAGAAATGCTCTCTGTGGGGTTTTGGAACCAAAAACTAAACTAGCCAGAACGTTGCAG
The DNA here is from genome assembly GCA_030578255.1 of Tiaroga cobitis. Taxonomy (NCBI): domain Eukaryota; kingdom Metazoa; phylum Chordata; class Actinopteri; order Cypriniformes; family Leuciscidae; genus Tiaroga; species Tiaroga cobitis. The sequence continues at coordinate 14,858,868 of CM060614.1, forward strand.
AGTTTTTTTGCGACAACCTAAAGAGAACCCGAACATAACGTTCTGTAGGCTAATGGTTATTTTTTAGGATATTTTATAACCAAGAATGTATGCCTACGTCAAAGTTCTGGGAACCAAACATGGTGGTTAGCTGGGTAATAATAGTTTGTAAGAACTTCATCTGTAAGATTCTATCTTTGTCAAATTTCCACATAGGCTATAGCAGCTACGTGAAATAATACAAATACAATTACCATATTTGATATAGATAATATCTAACGGGTATTATTAAGGGTATTATTAATGTAGCCTAGCCTGTAGATTGCTCCATCTCATAAAAAATCACGATCACAGGAAAGTAAACATAATGCACAATTGTTTATCACATCACAGTATAAAGGAAAAAAAAGTTAAATCAAGTAAATGTGAAGATATTCTGTTGATCATTTCTTTTTTCCTCACAATTGCCTTTTAGATTTAAAACATTAGGCCTACGTTATTGTTTGAAATAGAATAACCCACATACTGTCACAAACAGTTTGTTTCGAGGAATGAAATACATTGCTGGGAAATTTGGGATTGAATAGGTTCATACCCCTTTTTTCTTTTATGAACAGATGGCAAACGAAGCAAAGCCCTGTCCATGTGATATTGGGGATACGATTGAATATGGAGGTCTTGGAGAGGAAGTTCAAATCGAGCACATTAAAGCTTATGTGGTGAAGCCTGAAGCATCAGAAAAGGCCATTATTGTAATTCAAGATATTTATGGATGGCAGCTTCCAAACACCAGATACATGGCTGACATGCTCTCAGCCAATGGATACATGTAAATGTTTTATAATGTTATAAATATTAAAATTGTTCAGATATCCCTGTTCTTACTTGATTATTTTGCATTTGCAGTGCTATATGTCCAGATTTCTTTGTTGGAAAAGAGGCGTGGAGCCCATCTCATGACTGGTCAACATTTCAGCAGTGGCTTGATGACAAAAAACCTACAGACATCAAAAAGTACAATTTCAATTAACTAAATGCTCTTATCTTAACTTAATGCTCTTGATGCACCTGAACATGCCTTCAAAGGAAAGACTAAACAATCTTGTTGTTTTTCCAGGGAAGTGGATGTTGTATTGAGGTACCTGAAGGAGCAGTGTGGTGCAAAGCATATAGGTGTTGTGGGTTTTTGTTGGGGTGGTGTTGCGACACACTACATTGCTCTTCAGTATCAAGAAATTAAAGCTGGCGTCTCAGTCTATGGTAATGTATTTGTTGCATCTATATGAACAGTCAAGGATACAGAAAGTATGTGTCAATATGCTGTCTGCAATTCTAGCAACTGTATATATACACATTCATTTAACCCAGGTATCGTTAGAGAGCGGGAAGACAGGTTTGACCTTAAGAGTCCAACCCTCTTCATATTTGCAGAAAATGATGCAGTGATACCTCTTGATCAAGTAAGCTGAGGTCATTTTTAAGATATGAAGAGCACATTTCTTTTAAGAATCAAAGGTGCTCTAAGCGATGCTGGTGACGTTCAAAGTATTGTCAAACAAAACGGAGGCTAGCTAGCTAGACCTTCCCTCCTCCTCATCCCGTCTCCTCCCCCTGTAGTTTTAGTGATACTTCTTTCAAGGTGTAATGGCCAAGTTAGATAAATGCTTTCATATAATGCAAAAAAAAAGAGAAACATTACCAGAAAAACACGATAAAACGTTTCGCCACCTGAGGTTATAACTTTAGCTCCCATACCAGGATGCAATAATAGCAACGTTAGCTTCAAATTTAGTCAAAGTTGTCAATAGGCTATGAATGAACATTCAATTTCATAATAAATAGTTGGTGAAAACAATCATTCACACAAACTGTCGCCCTACTGTGAGTTTGCTTGATTATTTACAATAGAGATCGATAACTAGCTGCTAGAAACCTATAAGTTAGCGCTGACTGCATTGTTCTAGCTAATTATATCCTTGTGTTTGTTAGGTGAACATGAAAGTCCATTTAGAAAAACCAAACTGGATTTACCCACCTGTCCAGCAAAAACAGAGCTAACGTTATCTGAATGTCGGATTGGAAGCCCTTCTGCCGGCGGAGCTCTCACCACCTTTCGAAGGCTTTTCCAATGTAAATTCGGGCATGCGTTCCTTCTCCTTTTCCCTCTTCTTTGTATTTTTGCAATCTGTTCATCAGAACGTCGTCTCTTTGGTCGTGTGTCGGCCATATCAAACTTAAAGAGTTAAAATTCTAACTTCCCTCTTCATGCTTCTCTCCTCCACACCCATGTAGGCATGTGCCGGTATCAAATTTTCGTGCTGCGATTAATTGAATGAGCTTTTATCACGGTATACGGTATTATCACGATATTTTAATTGCTCAAGAGAAACAGATGGATTGCGGGTATCTAAAAAAACAACTTGCATCACAATGTGTAATTGTGATTTTCAAAACATGGTAACTAAACAGAATTTTATTAAGTTTAGTGACAACGTGTTACAATGTTTACATGGTATAATGACTGGTAGGTTACTGTTTGTATTCAACGAAATTATTGTATTTGATTTTAATCTTAATTCAATATTGACTCATTTGGATAAATATTAGGTAGGCTACAGTCTGCATGTTAATTTTTCTCAAGAAAAAAATATATCTCACATAATGCTGTAAACAGAGAGAAATTAAATATAATGCGGTTTTCATTATAATAACAATTATGTAATGACAAGTAAACATATAATTAATATGTAATAAAGTCCACATATTTAGCAAAATGACAATTTTTTCTAGTCAACTAAAGTGCTGGTCATTAAATGGCTTTCCTGAGGTAAATGTAACGTTCTGTGACATAACTGTTCTCCTGCAGTTTTATTGACCTCTTTCCGTGAAAAACACTGATTGATCGACATTTTGTATGAGGCATAAACCTTAAGGTAAGTTGTACTGTATCTTTAAATAAAAAGTAACAGATGATCGGTTTACTTGAACTGAGGCGCAGCGATCTGTCACAATCGACAGAACCTTTTTTTTTTTCATATGTAACCTGCTCTGTCTAGTCTGTCGGTGTCAGTGTCCTCTTTGCTCCGCGATTTTTCTCTGCGTGAGAGCGTGTGAAAAGTATCAATTCCGTAAAGCGGCTTTCAGACAGAACGCGATTTGCTATTTTGCAAATAAAAAGTTGAACTATTTTTAACTTTGACCCCGGCGTGCTTTGGTCGACGCAGCAACAAAACGTCCCCGCGAGTATTCTGCGTCCTGTCTGAAAGGCGCTTGAGTCTCAAGTTGAATGCGTGAGAGTTGGCAGCCCTGCGGGGGGGGAAATCGTCGGCAGCGTTCCTCCTTCCGCCATGCTTCTACTCCATGTGAGGATTGTTTACATTAGACTAGAGTGCGCTCTGCGCCGCATGCACACAGTGCTTATACATGTGGGGATTGTTTACATCAGAGTGCGCACGTGTTTTGCGGAGCATATACGCAGTGTTTAAGCGGTTGATAGAAAATTAGCTAATGCGTGTTCTAAAAGTCTAAATTCAAATCTATTATTTTTCACGGTATTTTGAAGTGGCCGCGATAACAATATCGTGCATATTCATTACCGCGATTTATCGCATTACCGAATACCGGCACATGTCTACACCCATGTATGCTCACTAACCCCACCCCCAGGCTGGAACACTGTTTTGTTTCGTGGAGCGGGTTGCCCGTTTGTTTTTGTTGCTGTTCATGGAGCCTGGGCTGTCTACAGAGACCGCATTTTTTTACAGTGTGTTCAGGGGACAGGCAGCTAGCAGATAGTGAGGAGATGTTTGTATGTGACAAAAAATAGTTTGGCCTAAAAAACGCGTGACATCGCTTAGAGCACCTTTAAACTGCGTTCAAAAGTTTAGGGTCAGTAAATTTTTTTTTAAAAGGAATTAATTTCAAATAAATGTTATTTCTTTTTAAAGAATCCTGAAAAAATTATGCTTTCAACATTGACAATAATAAATATATGTTCCATCATAGTTCTGATTTATTGCTGCCTCAATAAGGACGTGACATGGAAAACGAGCTTTATTAGATTTGCACCAAAAAGCACAATTTAAGTATAATCAGATCACAATTCTCTTTAAAATTATCTTCGAGTATTCAGTCTAATATGGATTCATTTGCATTTTATCTCTTAAGAATGAGAAACAATAAATGGGGGTAAATGTGTTGTGAAGTCACTGGATTAATAAATGAACCTATTTCAGGGCCATAAACTTTGGCCAAACAATCATTTAATGTTTATTGTTCTCTAACTTTTAACCAAGGTGACCACACTAGAGACAAGACTGAAGGAAAAGTGCACTGCTGACTTCCAAGTGAAAATCTTCCCTAATCAGACACATGGGTTTGTCCATCGCAAGAGAGAAGACATTAACCCAGATGATAAACCCTATATTGAAGAAGCCAGGAAAGATATGATCAACTGGTTGAAGAAGTACTTGTAAACTGCAACAGGTTAAAATAACTGAGGTGAAGGTTAAACATTTTCTAATGACAGTCTAATGATAAAAAGCAGTAAATCTGATGACATTAACTTGAAATTATTTGAAAGCTTTTGCAGTGCTGCATGTATACTTTTAATATGGCACTTTTTTTCTACTCAAGATTCAAAAATGTAATGTCAATGACAACCAATAAACAAATCTGAAAACAAAAGTTTAATGATCACTTCGGTACTACATTGAACTGCATCAAATGATAAATAACAGTACAGGTTCGACACATTCCTTTAGAAGTGCTTGGACCGTTCATTTCAGCACAGCGCTCAGTCTTCAGGCTCGCCGGGGCCCCTGACATCATCTATCTTCAGAATCATCTTGACTACTTGAGTGGCCAGAGAAATCTGTTGTTTCTTTCCAATGAGGGTCTCGATCACATGCTGTTTCTTCATGTCTGTAAAGATTTAAGTCAAATTTAAGGCCAAATATATTTTGTGTGTTAGTTTAATTACATTAACCAATTACATTTAATAAAATTAATTTAAAAACTACACTACTGTTCAAAAGTTTGGAGTCAGTAAGTTAAAAAAAAAAAAAATAAATGAAATGAATACTTTTATTCTGCAAAGATGCATTAAATTGATCAAAAGTGACAGCAAAGATTTTTAGAGTAAATTCATAATGCTCTTTTAAACTTTCTAATCAATGAATCCTGGGAAAAATGTATCACATTTTGTATCATGTATTTCCACAAAAATAATAAGTGGCACAACTTTTCAATATTGATAAGAAATGTTTCTTGATCATCAAATCAGCATATTAGAGTGATTTCTGAAGGATCATGTGGCACTGAAAACTGGATAGAAAATGGTTGTTTTAAATTCTATTATTTCACAATATTACCATTTCTACTGTATTTTTTAATCAAATAAAGACTTAAAAAATCTTACATCAATCATTTCTAAATGGCTTTTTTACTTTTACACAAGCACTACTAATAATATAATTCTTTACTTTGTTTTTCTTGCATTTGCCTATTGTATTGTAAAGAATTATATTTTAAGAAGTATATTAAACAAGTTCATACCATTTGTTGATAAATGTAGGCAGTCAATTCCAAGTGCAGAGTTGATTTCCTTGACTTGTCGAGCTCTGACCTCTGTCATCGTCTGAATAGGGTTCAAACCACTGTTCTCTGCGAGTGCCATAGGGATGACCTCAAGAGCGTCAGCGAACGCTCTCATAGCGTACTGTTCCAGAGAGGGGCACTGGAATGCAAGCAGAGCATTTTAGAAATATGCTTAACAAAAACCTCAGAATGTAGAGAACAGATGACGGCAAAAATACCTTATCAGCTGCCAGGTTGACCGCAAGAGCGCAGGCGATCTCTGAGGCACCTCCACCGTACACAATGCGGTTATCCTTTACAAGGTTACGGATGACGCACAGAGCATCATGAAGAGCTCTCTTAGCCTCTTCGATAATCTAAATGATTCAAATGAACAGGCGAAGGAGATTGCAAATTTGTAACCATAATACCAAAACTAATTTAATATCTTGAGGGGGCAAAATCCCAATTTAGCACTTAAAACCCTTTACCATTTTGTTCCCTCCACGGATGAAGATCGTCACGGCTCTGGAGTTCTTGCACTCCTCAATAACCAGCATTTTGTCTTTAGTGGTCCCAAAGCAAATTTCCTTCACCAATCCAGCAGCGCCCAACTTCTCTGGGGTCAGCTCGCTGAATCGGGGTACGATACGTCCTCCAGTAGCAATGGCGATGAGCTGGAAATGTTTGTATAAAGTGTCATAGTTTGTTCATACTCTCAACAGACATTAGTTACCCATCAGTGATAAAGCTGGAGACGTTGTGAGATACCAGAGCGTTCAAAAGTCTGGGGTCTGGAAGTTTTTCTTTGAAAGGTATAATTTAAACAACTAATACTGTACTTTTATTTAGCAAAAGTGACTCTAAAAGACATTTATAATGTTACAAAAGATTTGTTTTAAAGAAATGCTGTTGTTTTGAACTTTATACTTAATGAATAATAAAAAAAAGAAAAAGAAAAATCAAATGTCTACAAAAAAATTAAAGTCCCTGTGAACTGGAAGTTGCGATCGACTTCAGTAATGTGACATTTTCAGAGTGAAATGGAATATTGAATGAGAAAAGAGGGCGTGGCTCTTTTTCTGCTGGGAATTGATTGGATTTAAAAAAGTAGGCGTTCCATTCAGCTTGCTGTCATTGGATCTGGTTCATCAGAGAAGGAAAGCCACTCCAGAGGGGAAGTACAATTTCAGATTTTTTTTTTAAAGACAAATTGTTTTTTTTTGGATTAACTTGCACAGATGAATCGTTTACCACAAGACTAGTAATGTGTGCTAACAAAGTAAATAGGGTCAATTTTGATTTCATGCTGACTTTAAATAGCACAATTGTTTTTACCATTGATAAGAAATGTTACTGGAGAACCAAATTAGAATATTAAAATGATTTCTGAGGGATCATGTGACACGAAAGACTGGAGTAATGATGCTGAAAATTCAGCTTTGCATCACAGGAATAAATTACATTTCAAAATAAGTTAAAAGTTACTTTACATTGTTTTATTTCCAATATTACTGTTTTTAATGTATTTTAATGTACAAACATACTGACCTCAAACTTTTAAACAGTAGTGTATTGCAATGTAGTTTTTACAAACCTCAATCTCAGGTCCACCGACCCAGCGGACGGCAGGAAGCTCATTCTGCAGGAGTAAGTGATTGGCCTCGTCGTCAAATCCCCACTGGCAAATGGCAAGATTAGCCCCAGTCTCCTTTACCTTTAGAAGACGTGTTGGAAGAGGGAGATTAAAAAAAAAAACAATTCAATTGTATGATCAGTGATACATTTATCATTAAAATGCAATACATCCAGAATATTCAATTTGTAGCTCTAAATAACTCTATACTGAATGAGGGCTGTCATGCAGATTGAGAAAACATCATTGCCATTGTTTTTACAATTATGCAACAAAAAATCTTAAACAAAGAAACTGATAAAATGTCTTTAAGGCACTTTAATCTGTCAATGTAAAATAAAATTAAAACTGCAATTAAATTGTATTTTATAGCTTTAGAAAAATACACTGAAATACAAATTATAAATACATAAATAATATACAATATTAAATATTCATATACATATTAAATACAAATATATTGAATTAAAACAATCTCTTAAGTACGCAAACAGAACAAGCAATATACAGACCTGTCGAATCATTTCTGCAAACTTCTCCTTCTCATACTTCTGCAGAGCTTTATAGTCCTCCACTGAGGTCACGTCAAGCTTATGCTTGGTTTTGGGCTTGGGTGGCTCAAACGGGCAGGTGAGGATGGCGATTTTTGTGTCTTTCAGAACCTATAGAAATATATAAAACATACTAATTAAATGAAGACCGTTTGCATATACATATGCAATCAGGAATGATTATTAACTGTGAACACAAACCTTGGGCATCTGAGGGTGACTGAACTCTTTGTCCACAACGACACCTTTGATGAGCTGAGTGTCCTCTAGTTTACCACCGACCTTTCCTTCCACTTTGATGAGCTCAAAGTCGACATCCTTCCTCTCCATGTCTGCAACTGTCAGGATGGCATTGACAGCAATCTCTGCCATCTGTCTGTGGCACCGGTTGATCCTACAACCCCCCAAAAAGTTAATACATTGATGATAATCCTTACAATAATCTAAGTAATAAACTGTTAATTTCAAACAACTAGTAACAGACACTCACACTTTGGACCCTAGCGTGGTCATGGCTGTCTGAATAAGAGGCTCTGTGTTGTTGGGATCCACTGGGAAACTATCCCCAATTTTGTCAAGCTCCTCAATGGCAATCTTTGCAGCCTGGTCATAACCATCGGCGATCCTGATGGGGTGAATGCCTCTGTCTAACAGCTGCTCAGCCTGTTCCAGAAGAGCTCCTGCCAAGACTACAGGGGCAAACACACACATTAGACTATAAAGCTACACTGATGAAACGAGAAACATGCAAACATACAACAATATAGCACTCTTGAGATCAACTTCAACATAATACATATTTAAAGAGGTCTACTACTATAGATTTCATGCATGTCTAGCTATAAGCTACATATCAAATTTTAGATTATCTAAAAAAATAAATAAATAAAACAATTCAAAAGTCTAAGTTCGGTAGGACTTTCTGTAATTTATTTCTGTAATGGCAAAGCTTACATTTCCAGAAGCCAAGACAGTGTCGAATAATCATTCTAATATGCTGATTTGCTGCAGAAGAAACATTTATCATCAACTGAAAACAGTTGTGCCGAGTAATATTTTTGTGGAAACTGAACTGGATTTTTTTTTGAAGATTTCTTCGATGAATATAAAGTTTCAAGGAACAGCATTTATTTGAAATGGAAATCTTTTGTCAATGTCTTGTATATACATTTTATAAATGCCTTTGTCACTTCTGGTCAATTTAATGCATCCTTGCAGAATAAAAGTATTAAAATCACCATGAAAACAAAATTGACCATCCTTGTTTTATGGAAGATTACAGTATTTTTATCAGTGAACATTTAACTGTTTTTTTTTTTTTATTAAGTGCCCTGGTTATCTTTAATCAAAATAACTTGCCCTCACTCTTGCAGTGACATCTCTTCTCTTTATTGACGCGTTCACTGGCACGGGGCAACCTGTCACTCACATGATGACATCACCGCAATAGCAAACCCCAACCATCCAATTAATTCCTGATGGACAAAATCCCACCCAACATGTGTTTTTTTTTGTTCGAGAAGCCGTTTCACTCGGATATACGTCACAAATAGGGAAGAACAGACTAGGGGTGTGCAGCAGAGCCAATATCTGTCTCTTGTTACAATGTAAAACTTATTTTTTATCGTATATTTTATTCAAATTATTTTTTTGACATTTTAGATGAGCCCGATGTAATTTCTGAACCTCATACAATTTAATGGTACGTCGAAGCATTATTAAATAAACCAAAATATGTAATAAACAAACATGCAGTGGGAAACATGTGAAGTTTGATTAATGACAAGCATTACAAAGCCAAATTCTGCAACCCATGTGCAGACAGCTCAGCTGGTTATTATGTTTAGTCAGGGGAGGACTAAAAGAAACGCAAACTCACCAACAACTCCAGTGGTTCCATCTCCAATTTCATCATCTTGAGACTTGGAGAGTTCAACCATGAGCTTGGCAATCTGATGGTCGACATCCATCATGCTGAGAATCGTTGCACCATCATTGGTCACAGTCACCTCACCATCCCTATCCACCATCATCTTGTCAAGCCCTGTAAACATTATTAATCCGCATCAAGAAAACAGCAAGGAATGGACCATAAAGACTAACTTACATGCAGAAGCAAGGACTTACCATTTGGCCCCAGTGATGTTTTCAGGGTACCTGCAACTGCTTTTGCTGCCATGATGTGAGACTGAAATGGACGAATAATATTAGAATAAAATATATACACATTACAGATTCATTCTGATTACTGCATGATCTCATATTGTTCTGACAGCCAATAAGTAAGGTGCGTTACAAACAACAATAATCTTGATAGGATTCTTAAAAAGTAATAAGCAGTTTGCATAAAAGTAAAGTCAAGGGACAATTGCAGCTTCCTCGCGGATAAAAACGATATTTAATCATGTCGTCCTGTTTGCGCATCATGACTCAACGCAGTTAAGAGGAAGCACATGGACCATCCGCTGCTAGACATGAGGCACATTATTGATCGCATTAGACAATAGAATACGCAATAAAGGAATCCATTCTCTCCATGTCAGACTACAAAAGCACAGTGCAAAGAATACGTTTACAACATGAAACTGTTTGTCGTTTTCTGGATTATAGATATGATTAAATGAACCGTCAAAAAGTTTAGAGAGCCCGCTAGCCCGTTAGCTTTTGTACCTTCAGGGCTTCCAGGCCAGTCAAGCGAGATTTCTTTTCCTGGTCTTTTATGATGAGGAAAGGCCTTCCATATTCATCGAACGCAAGGGTCCCCATTGCGGACATTTTTAATCTCCACCCTAGAGGAATGCACAGCCTTTTAAAATGATTTTATATAAGGAAGTTTTATCTTCTAGCCATGCACCTCGATTCGCGGATCTGCCGGCTAGTTCTGGAAGAATCTTGGGGCGGGACGGACCAAACCAAGTGGAGGGTGTCATAGCATTACCGGCATTTTTGGGGAAATTTTGTAAGCGTCATCGAGTCAGTAATTATATGAAATTGAAAACACTTAAGAAAATAATTTATGAAGGAAAAAGAAAGAAACATATCTACCAAATTTGAAAATTTAAGCATTTTAATAATGGTTCATCCTACTATCGCGATAACTCCAACAAATAATGCGAGTTCAGGCACAGATTTATATTCCATATAGATTGACTAGACATATTGAGGTTTATTATTGACTAGTATATCTTTTATTTATAAATAGTTAATTTCTGCAAGGCCATGTGCGAGTCCACAGTAACGTAGTATCCGGTTACCTGCTCCACCAGTTCATACTTATGAAAGCATGCCAGTGAGGAATTCAGTATGTTTCTCGGCCGAAGACGCGGTTGGAGTTGTCATTTGTAAATTCAAGGTAAATTCTATCAATTGAATCCCACCGCTCACATTTGACATTTTTGACTGACATCTGTTTTGTTGATTGGATAGTCTAAAAGAGTTGTTGATGTTTTTAACACAGCACTGTCGACTGTAATGAAATAGCAGGCTGTTTTGATTTCTTTGGCATTTTTACATGGTTTATGTAAATAGTTACAAGATCGCAGCTGTTTAATTCCAGTTTACACATGTGAAAGATTATCTCCATACACCTCATATAAATATATATATATATGTATGTGAAAAAGAAAAGACACCCTATTGAATTCTATGGTTTTACATATCAGGACATAAAAAAATTATCTGGTCCTTGGCAGATCTTAAAATGAGGTAAATACAACCTCAACAACACATGCCATTACGTATCATTATTTATTTAACAAAAACTAGGCCAAAATGGAGAAGACATGTGTGACACCCTTACTGCTTCCATAGGAATGAAGAGGGTAAAGTAGCAGTCAGGCGCTGCTAATCAAATGTCTTTGATTAATTGATCATCAGCAAGTGTGATCAGAAGTTTGACCAGAAGTTTTGGAAGTTTGCTGGTCTGAAGCATTCAGGTGTGTATTAACATTAACACAATGCCAAGGAGTTAAGACATCAGCAATGATCTAGACAAGCAATTATTGCCATCAATCTGGGAAGTGTTTTACGGCCATTTCCAAACAATTTTAAGTCTATTATTGTACAGTAAGGAAGATTATTCACAAGTGGAAAACATTCAAGACAGTTGCCAATCTTCCTAGGGGTGGACGTGTCGGCAAATTTACCCCAATGTCAGACCATGCAATGCTCAGAGAAATTGCTGAAAACCAAAGAACTACAGCTCAGACTCTACAGGGCTCAGTTAACATGTTAAATGGTAAAGTTCATGTCATGACATTACAATTAGAAAAAAGACTGGACAAAATTGACATGTTGGGAAGGGCTGCCAGGAGAAAACCTATTCTCTAAAAAGAACATGGCAGCACGTTTGCAAAGTTGCATCTGAACAAACCTCAAGACTTCTGGAACAATGTCCTTCGGACAGACATGGAGGGGAGATGTCTGGCTATAATGCAGAGCCACGTTTGGCGCAAACCAAACACAGCATTTCAGCACAAACACCTCATACCAACTGTCAAGCACTGTGGTGGAGGGGTGATGATTTGGGCAGTCTTTGAGTTGACCATGAATTCCTCTGTATACCAAAGTATTCTAAAGCCAAATGTGAGGCCATCTGTCCGACAGCTAAAGCTTGGCCATGCAACAATGATCATAAGCACACCAGCAAATCTACAACAGAAGGGCTGAAAAAGAAAAGAATCAAGGTGTTGCACTGGCGCAGTGAAATTCTGTGCCGGGAACTTCAGAGAGCTGTGCATAAACAAATGCCCGGAAACCTCAATTAACTGAAGCAACGTTGTAAGGAAGAGCGGGTCAAAATTCCTCCAGAACGATGTGAGAGACTGACAAAGTCAAACAGAAAATGATTACTTCAAGTTATTGCTGCTAAAAGTGTCTCTACAAGCAACTAAATCATTGGGTCTACTTAGCTTATCACACATGGCTTCTCCATTTTGGCTTTATTTTTGTTAAGTAAATAATGAGACTGTGTAATATGTCATGTGGATTTGAGGTTGTATTTACCTCATTTTAAGACCTGCTAACACCAGATGATTTTTTTTATGTCCTGATACTTAAAACTACAGAATTGGATTATATACAGTCTTTTGATACGGTACCCTTTCAAAAGGTTTGTAATATCTACCATTAGGTACTTTTATGCACACTTAAAAGGTACAAAGGTGAACTTTTTGAAAGAGTACTGCCCCAGTGATCGCTCTTGTACCTTTTTTTTATAAGAGTGTTTTCACAACATGCAGAAATGATTTTCAAAATCTTAACTCCCTTTTTGTCCAGCTATGATAATATGCCGTGTGAAGTTGCTGCTCGCTTCTTGATACTGTATGGATCTCAGCGTGGTCAGGCTCAGTCAATAGCTGAAGAGATCTGCGAACAAGCAGCTGAGTATGGATTAACAGCTGACATCAGTTGTTTGAGCAACCAGGACAAGGTATGTGTCTTACCATTACTTTCATGGATATCAAATCTGGGACAGTCACATATCAGAACTGACTGATGCAACTGTGATGCAAATTGCACCCCCAGTACAATGTGGACAGTGAAATCCGCCCAGTTATTTTTGTGGTTTCCACAACCGGTGATGGTGATCCTCCAGACACTGCTCAGAAGTTTGTGAGAAAGATCAAGAATAAATCGCTGCCGCACGACCACCTCTCCCATCTGCGTTATGCACTGTTAGGTAAGATGGTCTTTCTGTTATGCAAGCTCGAGCTCCACCTATCAGCACTTTTTTTTAATGCTGTTATATATGCAGCTCTCGGAGACACAAACTATGCAAATTTCTGCAACGGAGGCAAGACCCTTGACAGCCTTCTGCAGCGACTTGGTGCTAATCATTTCTATGCCACTGGGCATGCAGATGACGGCACTGGGTAAGCATGAATGTTAAATAACAATATAAAAAAGCAGATTTTCTAATATATTGGCTTGTCAAACTCAGGGACTCTTTTCTTTCCAGACTTGAAGTAGTAGTGGATCCTTGGATTGAGGGACTCTGGGACGCTCTGAAAAAAACATTCTCCGGCATGTCCGCTTCAAATCAAACGGGCGCTGCCCGTGGTGACTGTACCCAGGACAATAATCATAAAAATGGCCAGGAAAAAAACAAGTCAGATCTAGAAGTTGATCTTCATCTTTTGAAGCTGAGTGAAGTACACTCACAAAATGAGAAAACTGTTACATCTGACAGCAGTGATGCAGAGACTCACTCTACCACGTTGGTTGCATCTCTGAAGCAATCTGTACCACCGTTGTCAGAGTCCGTTCTTAAAGTTCCTGCTCTTCCCTCTTCATATCTAGAGGTTGTTTTGGAGCAGGTGTCAACTGAAGGGGTATGGACTTCATGGAAAATCAACATTTATAGAGTATAGAGAATCTTAAATACCATGGGTTTTTTTTCATGAAACACGAGAGACAGAATTCAGAGATTCTGTTTCTGTTACCATTTGCGTAAAATCATTGCAACAATTTATGTAAGCATGGATTTAGGAACATAGGCATTTTATGAATAATCCACTGGGGTGCCCTTTGAATAATTGTTAGACAATGGGGGGCATTTGAGTCAAAAAGGTTGGAAACCACTGTCTGGTATAGATTGTATGAGATAAAATATAATTTCTTTAACTATGTCTATTATTGTGCGAATAAAAATCCTCCGTTCACAGGACACAGTCCCATCTGGTAAAGACGGTTATCGTGAAATGTCCATTTCAAAAGCAGTTCAATTAACTCAAGATGATGCAGTGAAATCTTCCATCTTACTGGAGCTTGATATTTTGGTAAGTCCATATTTATTCATGTTTATTTCAGTAGGGATGCACCAATAATTAAATTCTGGGTGATACAAATGAGCTAATATTATTTTAATAATAAACAAATGATTTATATTTATATATAATTGTTTATAATTATGACCGATAACAAAGACATTTATAGAATACATTTAATACAGATAAATTAATAAATAATAATACAATTCTAAAAACTAAAATCAATCATTTTAAATGCTACAAGTGAATTTAGGCATCACAACATTATTATTAATCATTTTTGGAATTTGCTAAAGATTACATTTAACAGTGTTATTCCAATTTTTTTTAAAGATTACCTTTCATTGAGCGTTAGATGATGACAAAAGTAATCTAACAGTGTACATATATATATTATATTGTATTATATTATGTATATCTATACTGTATATATCTATATATACACTCACCTAAAGGATTATTAGGAACACCTGTTCAATTTCTCATTAATGCAATTATCTAATCAACCAATCACATGGCAGTTGCTTCAGTGCATTTAGGGGTGTGGTCCTGGTCAAGACAATCTCCTGAACTCCAAACTGAATGTCAGAATGGGAAAGAAAGGTGATTTAAGCAATTTTGAGCGTGGCATGGTTGTTGGTGCCAGACGGGCCGGTCTGAGTATTTCACAATCTGCTCAGTTACTGGGATTTTCACGCACAACCATTTCTAGGGTTTACAAAGAATGGTGTGAAAAGGGAAAAACATCCAGTATGCGGCAGTCCTGTGGGTGAAAATGCCTTGTTGATGCTAGAGGTCAGAGGAGAATGGGCCGACTGATTCAAGCTGATAGACTTTGACTGAAATAACCACTCGTCACAACCGAGGTATGCAGCAAAGCATTTGTGAAGCCACAACACGCACAACCTTGAGGCGGATGGGCTACAACAGCAGAAGACCCTACCGGGTACCACTCATCTCCACTACAAATAGGGAAAAGAGGCTACAATTTGCAAGAGCTCACCAAATTTGGACAGTTGAAGACTGGAAAAATGTTGCCTGGTCTGATGAGTCTCGATTTCTGTTGAGACATTCAGATGGTAGAGTCAGAATTTGGCGCAAACAAAATGAGAACATGGATCCATCATGCCTTGTTACCACTGTGCAGGCTGGTGGTGGTGGTGTAATGGTGTGGGGGATGTTTTCTTGGCACACTTTAGGCCCCTTAGTGCCAATTGGGCATCGTTTAAATGCCACGGCCTACCTGAGCATTGTTTCTGACCATGTCCATCCCTTTATGGCCACCATGTACCCATCCTCTGATGGCTACTTCCAGCAGGATAATGCACCATTTCACAAAGCTCGAAACATTTCAAATTGGTTTCTTGAACATGACACTGAATTCACAGTACTAAAATGGCCCCCACAGTCACCAGATCTCAACCCAATAGAGCATCTTTGGGATGTGGTGGAATGGGAGCTTCGTGCCCTGGATGTGCATCCCACAAATCTCCATCAACTGCAAGATGCTATCCTATCAATATGGGCCAACATTTCTAAAGAATGCTTTCAGCACCTTGTTGAATCAATGCCACGTAGAATTAAGGCAGTTCTGAAGGCGAAAGGGGGTCAAACACAGTATTAGTATGGTGTTCCTAATAATCCTTTAGGTGAGTGGTGAGCACACACACACACACACACTCAAGACATCCAATTTTACATTTAGATTACTATATACCCCTATAACTGTAGTAATGCTTTTTTAAAAGTTTAGTTTAGAACATAGTTTTGGATCAGTCAAATAGTCATGTTTGTGTTTTTCTCTGTTTTGGTCTCTGTGTAAGTTAAAGTTCTCTCTCCAGGAACAGGATGTTGCTTATCAGCCTGGAGACTCCTTTGATATTCTCTGTCCAAACAGAGCTAGTGAAGTTGAAGAGTTGCTGCTCAGACTGGATCTGCAAATGCAAAGGAATTGTGCTGTTCAAGTCAGCTTGCTTAAAAACAGCAGTAAGAAAGGTATTGCACCCATTGTTGACACAATCAGTGATACCGGGAACATTTTCCTCAAACTGTGCAAGAGATAAAAAAATTTATTCTGCCCACAAGTCAGAGAACTAGATTACGATTGAACAACTTGAAATGTTGAATAAATGCATAGCCCGTTTTTCTTTTCTTTTACAGCAGCAAAGGTTCCACTTTACATCCCACAGAACAGCTCTTTGCAGTTTATTCTCACCTGGGGTTTGGAGATAAGGAGCATTCCAAAAAAAGTAATTTTGTGTTATTAACCTTATGTTATAGTTTCTGTGCTGTTTAAGTTCTGAACCTTTGATTTAGCACTAGAGCGCGCTTTATACGCAAAAGTGCTTTTGATGTACCGGTGGGGATGATTTGTTTGGCTTTCATGGGGCTGTAGTCTGAAGTTCCTGGACAGACCCTGTTATGCTGTTCTCTTGTGCTTTCAGGCGTTTGTGCGAGCGTTGGCGGACTTCACTCGGAGCAGTTCAGAGAAAAGACGGCTTCTGGAACTGTGTAGCAAAGAAGGCTCAGCAGACTACAACAGTTTTATCAGGGACACCAACGTATGTGTGCTGGATCTCCTTCAGGCATTCCCATCCTGCCTACCTCCGCTCAGCCTCCTGTTCGGTCAGTAAACACATGTGATCTGCTTTAAATTTACAGGAATGGGGATGTTTTCTGCATTTCATACATTCCATATCAGCATATGCAGTTTGCATGATATTTGGAAGTGTTTTCAGTGTCTGTACCACCAGGTGGCAGTAAAACAACATCGGATCAGAGGTCCAGCTTTGCTTTTTTGCTCTCCTTTTAAAGGCAAAATACTGTTCTTTAACTGCAAGCATATCCTCTGAAAAAAATACATTTTAAACTTGCAATAGCTGTATTGAGTCTAACCAAAGCATATTAGGGCACACAAGGAGAATGATAAATTCAGCTAATATAAACTAAAAATGAACGCTGTCAATTAAGATAAGTAATCATCTAATTAATTATGTTAAAGGCCTTCAGTGCCATTTTAAGGGGAAAAAATTATAATGTGTTCTTACTGGGTTCAGCAATTTGAGTGGATGATGATAGTTGCGAACAATGTGCTTGTCTATATAAAGACATAAGATTGCTCTTTAAAGTCCCCATGAATTCAAAATTGACCATACTTACTTTGTTTGCCTAAGTTGATCGTTTTGTGGTGAACAATTCATCCATGCAAGTCAATCCACAAAAAAAAAATGTTTTGGCTTCGTAATCTTTAATCAAAATCTGAAATGTCCCCTCCCCTCTGCATTGGAGGACCTTCCCTGATGACGTAGGTTTGACGGTTTGGGTGTCTGCTTAACATCCGTAACCACGCCCCTCCAACTGACAGTAGACGGGGAATGAAAACACCTACTTTTCTAGATCCAATCAGGTGCTAGTTGGAAGAAAAGCCACGCTCACTAGTTTGCCTCATTTAGTATTCCGTTTCTCTCGGAAATACGCCACAACACTGGAGAAAAATCGTTTGCAACTTCCGGTTCACGGGGACTTTAAAAACACTCTTTTGACTCTCAAACCATATCAAAAGTTTGGGGTCAAGTTTTTTACTTTTTTTTTTTTTTTTTTGAAGTCTCTTATGCTCACCAAGGTTGTGTTTATTTGATAAGAATGCAGTAAAAACAGTAGTATTTCAAAATACTATTACAAATTAAAATAACTGTTTTCTATTTTAATATATTTTAAAATGCAATTGATTCCTGTGACGGCCATTCCAGCCGTTACTCCAGTTTTCAGTGTCACATGATCCTTCAGAAATTATTCTAATATGCTGATTTGCTGCTCAAGAAACATTTCTTATCAGTTGTGCTGCTTAATATTTTTGTGGAAACCATGATACATTTTTTCGGGATTCTTAACAGCATTTATTTGTTATATAAATAAATCACAACATTATTAGTGTATTTGCTGTTACATTTGGTCAGTTTAATGTATCCATTCTGAAAAGAGTATTAATTTCTTTAAAAAAAATAAAATAATTTTCTGTCCGCCTGGTAGTGTAAGTTTTGCACACTGTATAAGAAAGCACTGTGCCATGCAATTGAATTTGACAATACAAAGATGATATTTTGTAATGATAAACCTTATATAAATAAGATATAAATCTTCTAAAAATATTTAGTGGATCTTTTTTTTTTGTACAATAAGCCTGTACAAATGCAATAAAATTATCCATCAATGTGAGAAATGTGCAGTCACCTTGATTTTAAAAAACAGCTGATATAGCTGAAATTATTATTGCATGCATAGCATGCTTTAGATATGACGAACTGCAGGGTAATCATAATGCAGTGACCCTCACTGATTTATGTGGATGTGGCCAGTGGATTGTTGCATTGGATGTGTGTACATGTAAAGTTTTAATCTGCATTAAATATTACTGTGACTTTGGCAAATTAAGGATTAACATGGTCATTCCCCATGGCACAAGTCGACAGAGATGCTAGCTGCTTCAGCAGCGTCTGACAGCACATTCATTTTATTTCTAAAATCACTCTGCACTGGTGTGTTCTTGATAGTAAGATCATTGTCATCAGTCAAACTGTTTCTCTCCTGACTTTCAGGCCTTTTCTGACATTTAAGAGTTTTTCACCAAAACACCATGTGCCTTTTTGATGCATTTGTTTGGGCTGATGAGAGGCTGTAATTGCAACAGCTGCTCACTGTATTAAATGTTTGATTGTAATTAATTGATAATATTGAGGACCTTCGGCATCCACATATGGTTTGGTTGAAATGAACATTTTCAAATTGATTCATCGTTTCAGCGAATTGGAGAAAATTGTATGTCAGTTGTTAACTGATGAAGGGGAATTTTAAACACTTTATTTGAGCAGAGAAACCACTTCTTTTGTGTTCTGCAGTACACAAAATAAGATATTTTAAAGAATATGGGTAACCAAACAGTGGATGGAACCCCATTGACTTCCATAGTATGGAAATAACTATGGAAGTCAATGTGGTTACCCATATTCTTCAAAATATATTCTTTTGTGTTCAGCAGAAGAAAGAAATGTATACAGGTTTGGAACAGCTTGAGGGTGAGTAAATGATGACAGAATTTTCATTTTTGGGTAATCTATCCCTTTAACAAGGGACATTTTTGTTAAGTGTAAAAAATCCTTTTGCAATAATTGTAACTAATGGTATGAGGTCTTAAAGGGTTAGTTCACCCAAAAATGAAAATTATGTCATTAATGACTCACCCTCATGTCGTTCCAAGCCCATAAGACCTCCGTTCATCTTCGGAACACAGTTTAAGATATTTTAGATTTAGTCCGAGAGCTCTCTGTCCCTCCATTGAAAATGTAAACATGGTATGCTGTCCTTGTCGAGAAAGGAAATAAAGACATCAATAAAGTAGTCGATGTGACATCAGTGGGTTAGTTAGAATTTTTTGAAGCATCAAAAATACATTTTGGTCCAAAAATAACAAACTACGACTTTATTCAGTATTCTCTTCCGGTTCCGTTGTCAATCCGCGTTCACAAGTCCGCAGTGAACTTAATATTATTGGGTGAAACCAAATTCAAAAATAGTAATTTAAACACACAAACATTTGTTTGGAATAACTAAACAAATGTATTCTTATAAATTTTGAACATTGTAATATTTTTGTAAGCGATTACAGTATGTTCTTCCTGCAACTGGTATCACTGCAAAATTTGAAAACGGAAAAACAAACCGAACGGAAAAAGACCAGAAGCTTCTCTGTATTGTAGAAACAATTTCTTATGTAGAATATGAGAAGTTACTTTAAATACCCTCACAGCCTCTGCATCAAGAATAGGAAAACCCTCTTTATTAATGTGTCAAAAACCAAGGGCGGGATTTCTTCTTTGGTTTGGGACTTTAATTAAGGCACAACTAGGAAACTCTAATACAAGAGTTTTGACTGTGATTTGCTTCCAGAGTCTTAAGTGAATGTGTAATTCAGTTGTACTTGTACTTTTTCTGTCTATATCATTTGCATTTAAATCCGATTCAATTAAACCTGTATAATTTCACATTTTGCCTTTTTTCAATCGTTGAATGGTAAATTGTGCCTGTTCACATTTTCCACCTGTTTTCTCTATGGACCACTGGGCAGTTTTAGACAAAAAGGTGCAGAAGTTTCAGTTCATCCATATCTGTAATAGTGGTCAATGACGTGGGCTATGCTGATATGACAGGGGTGCTGATTATAACTAAAATAACTCTTATTCTATTGTAATATATTTTTGAAATGTAATTTATTCCTGTGATGGTAAAGCTGAATTTTCAGCATTATTACTCATTCTAAAATGCTGATTTGGTGCTCAAAAACATTTCTTTTTATCAAATTATTATTTTAGGATTCTTTGCTGAATATTAAGATACTTTATATGTTCAAAATCCATTGGCTGTGGGGAGATTTTGGAAACCAAATGAATGTAAGAACTACAAAATTATTGACCTATTGTTGGCCTTGAATTATTAGCCTATCTGATATTTAGAAATCTGATATACAAGTAGCTTTATATTAGTATCTTTTAAAAAAAAAATCTTCTTAACTTTTCAATTGATTTATATGTACTGTACGTACTTTTAACATCAAGATTGTCCTAAAAAGACAGACAAAATGAAATACTGAGTTGTGAATTTAGCTATTCTGAGAAATTGGCTCTCTATAGATAAACTCAAAAGGCTTGGGTAACAGAGAGTTGAATAACCTCAAGGTCACAATGCCATCTCCATCTCTGATCTCTCCTTTGCTTTATTACAGAACATTTGCCAATGCTTCAGCCCAGAGCCTATTCTGCTGCCAGGTAAGAGACCTTGTTTGAAACACCTGTGTTTTATATTTGGACGCACAAATTAAAGCAGAGACATATCCAGGTTTTAGGTCATTATTTCTGTCTCTATCCTCCTTTGATGTCATGTGGTTTATTATAGACAGACATGAATTCAGTGTGGCACTTACTCTTGCTTGATGATACTTTATTTGTTGTGATCAAAGTCAAACATTGGATGCAAAGGACATTCCTTTCAGAACCGCCTGCCACTTTCATTTGTTTGTTGCCTATCTCCTTTGGCTTGTAAGTGGTCGGGCATCTACACTAATGTCTCATGTTCAGTACGCTGATGCTGGTAGAATACACAGAAACATTAGGGCTATGAAATATTAAAGTCCGGTCAGCAGGGGTCCCCAGGGCCCGATACAGGCAGGCCATTAAGAGAGAGATAATGAGGTCCACCGACTTGCTCATGTTCAGGGTTGTTTCTAGATTGTTAGCGCTTAGTCTCTTATTTTCTGTCTCGTTTCTCAGCTCCAGCCTTCAGCACCCTGAGAAAGTTCATTTCGTGTTCAATGTTGTGGAGTTCCCTGCATGTCCGGAGCATCCAGCGAGGACGGGGTTGTGCACAGGCTGGCTGGTTGATCACGTCTCCTCAATCTTGCAGCCCCTTGGGACGGTACCTGCTTCAGAGTACCTAGGCACATCAGCCCTGCCGAAGGTTAGCACTGTAGGCATTACACATTAGCGAGCCCGTTCACCTCCAAATTAGCTTTTCACAGTCCCTGGGAGGATTTGGCTGAATTGGGTTGTTTGATTGAGGCAAAAACTGGGCAGAAATAAGCTCTGGAGAAAGTGTACTAATCCTTGCAGCAGAATACAACAACAACAACATAAAAGCTTTTGGTTTAGATGCTATCTACAAATTTTTTGGAATTGGGTTAAAGGTTACATGGATGTGTGGAGGATTACAGAATATAGGCATCCCATCCCCGCTTAGAATTGATTGGATCTAAATGTCACGTCCAGGTACATGTCAGACCTCGTCCAAGCAGCACCTTCCACTTACCATCCGACCCCTCTGTTCCTGTAGTGATGGTGGGCCCTGGGACAGGTGTGGCCCCCTTCATTGGATTTCTTCAACAAAGGTACATTTTGAAGGTTAATCACAAGGCTTTTTTCCACCCTTTTTTTTCTGACATATTTTAGTTGTCATGCAATTGTAAGTAGTAATAGCAGTGTTGTGCAGTGTGAAATGCTATGCAACATTTTTGTGTGAATTTCAAAATTCTGCTGATATCAGTAAGCTGTCAGTAATCATGTTCATGTAATGGTCCATAACTTGACAGTATTATAAATCTATACTACTTTGTTAAAAAATTGAAAACGCACTAAATGCAAATGATTTAAATCTTAAAATAGGCAGAAAAAGTTACAAGTTACAACTGTTAGTGAGCATCCCACAGCTGCTGAGGCGTTTAGATGGATATGTAAATATGTGCTTCCCGCTGTCCTCACAATAACAAAATAAACACACAACAAAAATGACAGCTGTGAGAAAACAGCAGTTAAGAAAGCATTTGATCATAGAGATGTGGATATGTTTGCATGATCTCTAATTTGGCTCTCCTGTGAAGTTGGTATGCTCAGGATTTTTGCAGCCGATACAGACTACTGATTTCTTATCATGATCGGCCAATACCGATCCCGATCATTCAAGCTTTACATAAGTAATATGTAAGCTCTCTGTTGACTGTCACTGTGAACTTTTTTTTTTTTTTTTTGATATAGTAATACCACAGAATGTTGTCTTGGTTACAGTTATGTTGTAATTGTTTTAATTGAGAATTAAATAAGCACAACAAATATTCATTTTACAATGAACATTTTAATAGGCCTTTTAAAAACAGAGCTTCTGCAAAACGCTATCCATATTAGGATAATTTAGCTTATTAAAGAGCCTACAAGACTTTAAAACTGAATATACCCTGTAATTGCAGGCTTAAAAATGCGGATTCATTCATGAATGAAACAAGGTGTTGAAATTAATTTAACTTTGAACGCCACTTCACAAGCCTCAATCGACGCTGAAGCTGATGTTTCACTTCATAGAGATCAACTGCATTGATTTTAATACATTGTCATAGTATCTTTCACATTTAAGGGGACACTAAGTAAGAATTACTCCCATCTAGCGGTGAAATTGTATTTTGCATTCAAACGAATTGTGCTCTCCAGCGCCTCGCGTTTTCAAATGCGTGTTGCATCTACGGTAGCCGTTATGTACCAAAAAGCTATGACAGGATGTCTTCTAATAGCACTTCGTCGAGTTTTCCTTCGGGTGAACAGGTTTGTTATTTCAAACAAACTTCAAATTGACACAACGAACAAATGAATGTTACAGTATGAAATAATGAGTGTCAAAAACATGAACTATTGTAATTAGTAGTTATGCCTTCTTTATTCGTTATATTTTCTGAAGTAGCCTACGTGCATTGTTAGATATCATCATCAACTTTTAACTATACATGTTCATCTGTCTATAAAATAAAGTACACAAGCAAACAATGAAAAAAGCTTGTAATTAAGACTGTAACACTGACTTGCCTGTCGAGAAGAAAGCAGGACTTCAGCGTCTCTTTTGAAATCTTTCTCCTGCATTAGCTCTATCCACCTGGAAAAAGCTATCCCGACATTAACTTGTGTTTTTTGTAATCTCCGGTCACGTTTCCTTTTACGATCTATTTTGGACTTTTCTGGCGACGAGGATTTGCAATGCAGCCTTTTAAACTTGCCGGGGCAGTGACAAGCGCCTCTCACTGCTCTGCTCCTCCGCTTCTGCTGCGTTCAGTCACGTCACGCCGGCTCTGAATGAAAACGTTTTGTGGAAACGCGTTGGCCTAGTACTTTTTGTCCCTCTCTGCTATTATAGTTTTTCAAGATGGCGGAACTACTTGGAAGCCTCCGTGGACTTACCCGTCCCATGTATATAAATATAATAAATTCTTTGTTTACGAGGATAAATCAGATAATTGGCAGAGGTATTTGTGCACCATTGAGGACATATTTATGAATAAAAATATTGATTTTAGATTATAAATTAACTAAAAAGTTACTTAGTGTCCCTTTAAGGGTTCAAAGATACTACTACTTCTGACAACTGATGGCAAACTGATTTTTTCACGAATATATGACTTGGCTTGAAGAAGGACAGACGCAGTTAATCACACACTCAGTTTCCCTGTCGCTGTCTGCTCTTTGTGTGTGTCAGACGCCTCAGACACCGAGAGCAGACTTTGTTTTGGCCTGATTTTGTTCAAAATTGTCACGCCAGTTCGCTCTTCGATTTTGCTTTAACTATATCAGGGCCTTTATATATTTTATATATTTATATATATATATATATTTCTTTCTTTCAAATAAATTAAAATTTAACTGTCTATTCATAAAGATAAAATATTAAGCAGCACAACTGTTTTTTAACATTGATAATAAGAAATATTTCTTGAGCACCAAATCAGCATATTAGAATGATTTCTGAAGGATCATGTGACACTGAAGTAATGATGCTGAAAATTATATAATTTTATAATGTATTAAAATAGTGAACACACTGAGTTTTCATTATATTAGGTCTTAGCATAATGAATTACATCGTACACATTGTAAAGACACAAACATGGCTGTCAGTACAAAAATGATAGTCTTTATTTGAGGTAGCTCTCCATGCTCCACAGAGCAGTAAGTGTTAAAAAACAACCTTTTTATCACACATCTTCAAAAAAATAAACCAGGTTTTAAAAGAGGAAGGAAGTTTATTGATTCTCATGTGTAAAAGTAGCATAAAACACCCCTAGGGTGATTAGGATAAATCTAAAAGGATTGAAGGAGGAAGAGAAAGTGTAAATGTGCTATTGACCTGCTCCCCATCACATTATCTGTGATGCCTAATAGTGTTTCTGAAGACCCTGGTGTTACAATGGAGGACATAAATTTAGGATCTGGCTGTAAAGGTGTCTTGTGGAGGCCTGTCAACTCAGTGTGTGTGATTTATACTCAGTGCCAGGGGCCCATGAAGAGTGACTCGCTAGGACTACATATGAATGAAGCCGTTTGCCCTGGTGCAGGGCGGGTCGGTGATGTGATGCCTGCTGTGTGTGTACACGAATAGTTTGTAAGTGACACAAGGGTCACAGGTAATCACAGGGGCTAGTGTCCGAGCCGAACGTGGTTGATGAATGTTTCAGATATGTCTGGGGGCCGATGAGAGTGGGATGAGACATTAATGATGAATGACAAAAGTTGTCCTCAAACACCACATCACCTTCCAAAACATCAAGGTCGAGGCAGTCATGCAGCAGAGCATGTTTGGTTTGGCCCCAAGCCATAGATCAATGACAGATTTTCTTCTTTTAATATTTAAGTTTTCTTTTTATAATATTTTTGCACATTTAGTGGATAATAAATTATTATTATTAATTGTAGTAGTATTTTCTCTCTTCTCTTCATACATAATATTATTAATAGTAGTAGTATTTTCTGTATAGTATTAATAAAAATAGCATTATTATTACTGGACTACTGGACAAAAGTGAAGCAAACTGCACAATACCACTTAAACTAATACAGCCAATTTAAATCTAATTATGATTTTGTGATACATTGTAGTGAAGAATCACAACATATGTTTCACAATGCATATCATCTTGTAAAGTAGTTTCCTTGTAGTGGCTAAAATTCCCTACATATTAGGGAAGAATATTACCTCCACTCTAGGTTTCACATTCAGTGTGTGTCATACTCAAACAAAAATCACAGTTTCTCTGAACTGTCTGTTAACAGTAAGAAAAAGTTTAGTTCTATCACAGTTATTATTACGTAAAATGCCTGCTAGTTGTAAGACAATGATATGACGGCAATTTACACATTTCTGTTCTGAAATACAAAAACATTTTCTTGGAGGCAAGCATCTGCAAGAATATAAGAGCGATTAGTCAAGGAGGTGTGCTGTTGAACTGTTTCAATGCGGTTCTTAACTTGAGATTCTCCTAAATACAGCTACACTTGATGCCAGCCTTCAATTAAAGATAACGATCACCATTCTGTCAACAGGACATTGTTTGTGTCACAAAGCACGGCGTTTCCTCTTTAGGGGCAAACAGCATGGGATGCTTCGATTTTCCTCATCTGTAAATCAATGGCAGCAGGCAGACTGCCGGAAATGTATTGTGCTGTGGAGAAAGTGGGAGACTGGGCAAAAATCTCACACAAGGACAAAGCCAATTCATCTGTTTGCAGGCTGCCAGTGAGCTTTAGGCAGAAAGGATTTGACGTCTACAGAATTAATTGAACAAAACTATAAGACTGCCTTCAAAACAAAAGCAAAAACTATAGGTGAAGTAGTTTCTGCGACAAGTGGAAGCTAGCAGAATTACAAAAATAAAGCACATTTGCTATATAACGACCTTGCAAATGCCCATTTTACGTGTCACACCTCCCCAACTCGAACATCACAAACACATTAACACAACTCGGATGGCGCTTATGAAGGCATGTCTCAACAGGTAAAAGTAGGCTATGTTCAATGAAAGGTCCAACATATTAGGAATACTTTTAGCTGTGAAAAGATAGGTAATCAATAAAAATAGTCTAAAAACTAGAACTGTTAAAACAGTACGAACTCTCCTCTTAAACTAATGAGGCCAGAGTTTCAGTGCGTTCAAGCAGCGCTACAATAATCTTGTTCAAATTCACTCAAACCATGATCCATCCCCCAATCCTCCTTCCTCTAGTGACGGCTGCCTTAAATGCACATTTTCCTGCTTACCAATTGGAGCATACCATTTTTTTTTAAATTAATGTTTTATTTAAACATGATTGAAGGTGCTCTAAGCGATGTCGGGTGACGTCACTTCTTGTTGACGTTTAAAGTATTGTCAAACAAAACGGAGGCCAGCTAGACCCTCCCTCCTCCTCATCCGCGCACTAACCCCCCAAACCCCGCCCCCAAGTCCTTCTTGTCGGTTATTGGCTGGAACAGTTTGTCATGTTTCGCGGAGCGGGTTGCCGGAGTTTGTTTTTGTTGCCGTTTGTGGAGCCTGGGGTGTCTGCAGAGACCGTGTTTTTTTTTACAGTGTGTTCAGGGGACAGGCAGCTAGTGGATAGTGAGGAGATGGTTGCTGTATGTGACAAAAATGTTTTGGCCTAAAAAACGCTTTACATCGCTTAGAGCACCTTTAATAAATGCACAAGATGATTAAGAACAAGAGTTAATACAAGTCAATAAAAACAATAAAAATGACATCATGCATTTACAAAAACATTTCCATAAATAGCTAAAATGAGCGCTCCCATACAGTTTGTGCTATTTAAGGTGAAGACTTGAAGACTTACTGTACATAATTATTACCGTGGCATGATTAGCCAGCATATTAGCAACTGCCCGCCTAGGAACAATCTGTATTGTAAAAAGCATTATATAAATAAAGGTGGCTTAACTTGACTTCGCAACACTCAGATCAGATCAGAGTTGCAACCATCCAGAACACTGTTGCAACTGCATAGCAATGTACTAAATTTCCTCACAACACTGTAGCATTTGGTTAGCAACACTCTGGCAACCATCCAGAATAGCAATGCAATAAATAAATATAACTCGGAACAACTCTGAACTCTGGCAACCACCCAAAACACCTTAGCAACCACATAGAAACATGACAACATACCAATGTCTTGGCAATCAGCCCAAACATTTGAGTTCACTTGCATGTTCTGTAGAAAAAGTAAAACTCTGGTTAAATGTCATAAAGGGGCTTAAAATGCCCTTGCACATCCATTTCTTTGTTCGCACTTTGTGTGCCGTTCACAGGTCAGAGAATGTTATTCTGAATGACTACAATTAGATCTGATATCACATATGTCCCTTGCCTTCACAATGCAGTGCATAGTCTCAGAGGAAAGTGAGGAGGAGGATTACATAGTATGATTTATAAAGGTGAATGTTCAGAGTAGGCCACTGACTCACTTTCATTGTACATATGAAAAAGTACCAGCTATTGCTTTAGCTCCTATTCTACCCAACTGCAGGCTGTCATTTTTTTAGGGATGCGGATATGTCGTCCTCGATGTCGCAGTACAGTTGATTTGTATTCAAGAGGGGAGCTGGTCTGCATGGTGTTACAAAATGGAATCCAGGTTTTTCATATTGGTACCGGCCCCTCTGGGGCAGCATAAAGCTCCACTAAAGCTAGTTTATTGAAGCCCATTTCCAGATTGGATATTGAACTCTCAGATGCTAATGGCTCTACTGTGGACCCTCTGTTTGTTCAAATGCCAAACTCAGTTGAGCCAAGCTTTGAGCAGGTGGGCGTGACCAAAAAAAGCATCCAAAACGTTAACCATGTCTCACAAAATATGGGAAATGGGAAATGGATGTGACAGGCTGTGTTTGGTTATGTTTATTATTTAAATTTCAAATCAAAAGAATGCATAAAGTGATTACTCTCAATGAAGAACATTTCCCATGTATTGTCGGTTTCATTTACCATTTAATTCGTGTAATAGTTTGTGTACCTGTATTTTAGGAAATCTAGAAAGTAGAGAATTTATTTCAGAGGCTGTATAAGGGGGTGCAGACAAACCACTCATAGCAAAAATCACAATTAGGGCTGTCTGTCACTAACGAGTATTTTGGTAATCGAGTAATCAGGTCTATTTTTATGACCACAAATATTTTTTTTACGATTAATCGTCAAAGTAATCGACTAAGCAAACAATAGCCTTTAAAATGAGTTAAAATAATAACAATGAGGCAATAATAATATATTTTTTTTACGATTAATCGTCAAAGTAATCGACTAAGCAAACAATAGCCTTTAAAATTACTTAAAAAATAAAGTATCAAAAGCAAGTTCTCATATGGTTTTATTGAACAACACTGTTAAAATACATTATGTAATATACATAATATAAATAATTAACTTATGTACATTATGTATTATAGCAAATGCCTGCAGAGGGTGCCAGTGCCTTGTGATTGTTGTTGTTGCACTTTACAGCTCAAATCCTTGTTTAATATTGGCCAAACATTTAATATTTAATATTTGGCCACTTCTTGGTGATAGAAATGCTACAGCCATTGTAATTTCTTGTACAAGAATATGTGGACATCAAAACATGCAAAATCAGAGTGAGGCTTTAAACTTATTTTGAAATTGTGATGAATAGTTTGAATATTTAGAATTTTTGATGTATTCTGTGTTGGCGTAGGTTTATAAATGATTTACCTTACAAATCTGATCAAATAGCACACGTTGTGTTCCCATATGGACGTTATAAGCCAACCAAACTCTCAACAGAGATGGAGTTTGAGACGCGCTCCACACATGTAAATGATAACGGTTCATGTGGAGCAGCATTTGCTGTGAACGAAGCCGCTCTGAGACGCATGTAACCTACACACACACACACACACACGTAAATAAATATAGTGCATATATATTTAATGAATCACAGTCTTTTTGAATTCACAATAGCACTATGCTACATTATGATTTTTAAATGTTTTTTTAATACATTGTGCAGCTTTAGAAAATGGTCTAATAATGCGGTTAATGGATTCTCTTCTGTGGATTGCGCCACTTTCAGTATTTTTCCAGTTAATCGGCACAGGTTTTTAAACGAGTACTTACTTTTAATTAAGGAATTGTGACAGCCCTAATCGCAGTTGTGAGAGTCACAACTGTGAGGTATAAAATCACGATTTTGAGAAATGATTGCAGTTGTGAGGTATAGAGTCGTGATTTTAAATTTGCATTTTTTTAAACCGTTTTCGCAATTGTAAGCCGTAAAGTCACAATTGTTAGAATTATGTGAGGTATAATTTGGTCTTTCAGCATTCAAGTAGAAGTACTTGTGTACTTGCCTACCAAGATGGCTGCCAACCAAGTACAACTAACTTGCTTCAAGGGACATGATTTATTTCCAACTAATTTATAGGCATCATTTTGTTTATTGATGTTACACAACTTCTAAAACATTCATATACCTGGAGTATAAAAAGATGCATGTTTTATTTCATTAACATCAGTCAGTAAACAAACCATTAGTATTCTATTGACTGCCCGTAGCTCAACATGCCACTTAATTAAATGTAGATGCATCACAATAACAACTGTCTGACAGCACGACTTGAAAGGGAGTGTTTTGCTTTGCTTGCCAGTTGTTCATTCCATGTGATGGGTCACTGAGGCAAGGACACGAAATGAAAAAGAACAGATTGTAGATGTTTGAAGAGAAGCTCTATTTTGTTGTCCTGTGGTCATCTCATCCACACAGTGGCTCATTAGTAATCTAATCGCAATTAAACTGTACGTTCAGCAGATGGGGAGGGCTTAGTGTCTGAAACTCGGCTCACTGCAGCGTTTTGAGTGATCTCAGCATGATGAAGGGCATCTCACCCTGAAAGTCCTTTGGGTGTTTCAACATACTTCTTTTAATACCTCTGAAAGTTTCAGACCTATTTCTGAATGCTTTATTTAGGTTGGCTGAAGGAGTAGACACTGGAGTTTGCTTCTGGCCTGTGTAATGCATCTCCAACATGATAATAGAGGAAGAGATCTGTTAGAGTAAAGACGCAGTGGAGTAGACAGTGTGCGGTTTTTTTTTTTTCCAGGGCCCGAAGACTGTTTAGATTGTGTTTGTGCGACGTCTTCTCTTTTATCTCTTTGGAGAAGTCTGTCAACCTTTAGCAGGTGCAGTGTACAGATAGTGCCTGGTACCTGTATGTCACCTTAGTGTAGGGAATTCTGGGAACACAGCCAGATCTTTTGGAGGACTTGCTCAAAAGAACCCACCCAGATAAATATCAACGTCCTCTCTCTACAAAGAGTGACTTTGTGTTTTTTTGGTAAGACTGCAGTTAAAAGAGTATTTAAACGCCACATGCTACTTAATGGTTTCATCATCATGAAACTATGAATTGGTACATATAAAAAGTACAGAAGATTATTAAAGCTGACATTGCACTAAATCGTGCTGATTAAATCTAAATATCGCTCATCATATCACGCAAAACCGTGTAAATTATACTTTGTTCTCAAATTGTTAATGTTAACAACGTCAGCATTGCATGACTACATGTAATGTCCTTCCGATATGTATCCTTGTTTTCGCATGGGTCCGGTTGCAGTCTCTTCTTCTGTAGCCACTCCCGAAGTCCGAACGAAGTCTTTTGCATTTTACAGCGGGTGAATCTGTTGTCGCTGGTGATTGTCATTTGAACCTTTCTGGATCCGCCATCAAATTAATACGTTTAATTATATCAAGTGCTGTGAGAAAAGGCTATAAATCTCCACCTCCAGCATCCTCACACTCATAGCCTACTAGCCGAGACTCCTTTATGTGTACAGATGTGACGTAATGACGCAAAGACACACTCGAAACTCGTGGCGGAAATCCACCAGTACCACTGGAATTAACAACATTATTACAAGCTTACCGTTTTTGAATCGAGCTAAGCCAAGCAGTGAGTTATGAAGACTGGCTGGTTATGTATTTTCTCAAATATGTATTTTGGATAATTTTTAACCCAAAAAAAGCTGGAGCTTTAAATTTGTAATAAGCGAGCAGTCTGGTAAATTAATCAGCTAATATTTAACCATTTTGAGATTATCAGCAGCATTTCCTTGTCCTCCTTTCATTTCTAAAACATACTAACTGTCTATGAATAAACATGTCAGTTTTTTTTTTGAACTTGAATAAATGTGGGTCTTTGCCATTTTTTTTATATATATATATATATATATATATATTAGTGCTGGGCAACGATTAAAAATTTGAATCGCGATTAATCGCATGAATTTATTGCGATTAATCGCGTTGTTACGCGCAAGAGTGAATAATAAATTCTAAAGTAGTGTATTGCCCACTTTTGATTTAAATGTACTGCTATATACACAAAAGTGCAATAACATGTGGTTTGCCAAAACTTTAAACAAATAAGGTGCTTTATACCAGCAATATTCCCTTTACACAGTAGCAATAAAATATGTATTGTAAATCTCAACTTAAACATTAATGTAATCAAATCAAATATTAAAACAAAGCTATGCCA
This sequence comes from Tiaroga cobitis, assembly GCA_030578255.1. Classification (NCBI taxonomy): domain Eukaryota; kingdom Metazoa; phylum Chordata; class Actinopteri; order Cypriniformes; family Leuciscidae; genus Tiaroga; species Tiaroga cobitis. The sequence goes on from CM060614.1 coordinate 14,891,279, forward strand.
CTGCCAGGGCATTACCTTTTTAAAACGAGTCCAGTTTTCTTGTTTTTTTTCTGAACAGGTATCAAACAGGTATCTTTTATCAGGGAGAAGCAGAAACAGTCTATGTAGTCAGAGGTCATGACCACTACTACAGATATAAGTCGACGTTACTTCTCTGATAGTAGCTTAGGTTTGGTCATGACATGGTTTCCCACGTACACTAGATTACATTAAACAGATGTAAAGCCCAATTTATACTTCTGCGTCAAACTCACGCCGTAGCTACGTACCTGCTGTGTGCGCGCGTACCCTGACGTGCACCTCTCCAAAAATGTAACAATGCGTCAATTATACGCGTACCGCAAGCGCTGTGATTGCTATGCGCTGTGATTTTCACATGCATGCCACGCCCTCCCGTTGCCGAAGTTTAATTGACGACGCGCAGAGAGAGACTGATCCTCGGCTCGCTGTTTGTGAGTTTCCACAATCTAAATAGTTATCAGGACGTCATCAACAGAAGGGAATTCACATGGCAGCGCATCTCCACTAAACTAAACGCAGGCCTATCAGGTAAAGAAAGTTATGTATAATTTTCATTTACGTTCAAAAGGCTACAGCTGCGAAGCGCACAGAAGCCGTTGCCATGGTTACTATCCATAGAGCGCCTGTCATTCACTCGCGGAGCGCTATCTGCCTTTCTGTTCACCTGAGAGAACCTGCCGAAGCCTCTCCACTGCTTGTTTGGGTGGGTTATTTGCTGGCTGACCAACATCCCACCCCTCCTGTGATCCATGGTTTGACTGTAGGCATATGTGTATTCAGAGCCAGTGAGCAACGGACTTTCAAAATAATAAAAAAAAAACTGCGTTAACGTGCGATAAAAAAATTGTCGGCAATTAATAAATGCGTTAACACGATAATAACGCGTTAACTTGCCCAGCCCTAAAATATATATATATATATATATTATACACTCACCTAAAGGATTATTAGGAACACCTGTTCAATTTCTCATTAATGCAATTATCTAATCAACCAATCACATGGCAGTTGCTTCAGTGCATTTAGGGGTGTGGTCCTGGTCAAGACAATCTCCTGAACTCCAAACTGAATGTCAGAATGGGAAAGAAAGGTGATTTAAGCAATTTTGAGCGTGGCATGGTTGTTGGTGCCAGACGGGCCGGTCTGAGTATTTCACAATCTGCTCAGTTACTGGGTTTAAAAAGAATGGTGTGAAAAGGGAAAAACATCCAGTATGCGGCAGTCCTGTGGGCGAAAATGCCTTGTTGATGCTAGAGGTCAGAGGAGAATGGGCCGACTGATTCAAGCTGATAGAAGAGCAACTTTGACTGAAATAACCACTCGTTACAACCGAGGTATGCAGCAAAGCATTTGTGAAGCCACAACACGCACAACCTTGAGGCGGATGGGCTACAACAGCAGAAGACCCCACCGGGTACCACTCATCTCCACTACAAATAGGAAAAAGAGGCTACAATTTGCAAGAGCTCACCAAAATTGGACACTTGAAGACTGGAAAAATGTTGTCTGGTCTGATGAGTCTCGATTTCTGCTGAGACATTCAGATGGTAGAGTCAGAATTTGGCGTAAACAGAATGAGAACATGGATCCATCATGCCTTGTTACCACTGTGCAGGCTGGTGGTTGTGGTGTAATGGTGTGGGGGATGTTTTCTTGGCACACTTTAGGCCCCTTAGTGCCATAGTGGGCATCGTTTAAATGCCACGGCCTACCTGAGCATTGTTTCTGACCATGTCCATCCCTTTATGGCCACCATGTACCCATCCTCTGATGGCTACTTCCAGCAGGATAATGCACCATGTCACAAAGCTCGAATCATTTCAAATTGGTTTCTTGAACATGACACTGAATTCACAGTACTAAAATGGCCCCCACAGTCACCAGATCTCAACCCAACAGAGCATCTTTGGGATGTGGTGGAACGGGAGCTTCGTGCCCTGGGTGTGCATCCCACAAATCTCCATCAACTGCAAGATGCTATCCTATCAATATGGGCCAACATTTCTAAAGAATGCTTTCAGCACCTTGTTGAATCAATGCCACGTAGAATTAAGGCAGTTCTGAAGGCGAAAGGGGGTCAAACACAGTATAAGTATGGTGTTCCTAATAATCCTTTAGGTGAGTGTATATAGGCATGATGGGGTTGCCATGAGTTTAACATACAAGTTCAAAAGAACAACATTTATTTGAAATAGAAATCTTCTGAACGTATTTACTGTTGCTTTTGAATTGTCTATTCATCAAAGAAACTTGAAAAAATTGATCACGGTTTAATATTAGGCAGCACAACTGTTTTTAACATTGATAATAATAAGAAGAAATGTTTCTAAATATTAGAATGATTTCTGAAGAATCATGTGACTCCGAAGACTGGAGTGATGGCTGCTGAAAATTCAAATAATTTTTTTTTAATAATAATATTACTGTTTTTACTATATTTATCAAATAAATGCAGCCTTGACCAGCATAAGAGACTTGTATCAAAAACAATAAAAAAAACGTAAGACTTCAAACGTTTGAATGGTAGTGCATACATAAGTTAATATTGTTAACATTCAAGTGATTTTTCAGTAATAAAGAACAAAGTTAATTAAATTTAGAACAAGAGGGTGTTTTCATCTTATTATTGTCAATACAGGTGTTTTTTTCCTAATAGGCTTAATGCACGGATCACATATTTTGACACAAACCAGACCCACCCCCAACTGTTTAGATTTACATTAATAACTCACCAAGATAAATTTTATTTAAATAAGAACATTTGTCCATTTTCACATATTACAGTGAGGTATAAACACATAAATATGCATGTGAGCATTAGAGAGCAGCCGCCTGTCAGTCAGACAGCCCTTGGCTACTGAATTGAGTCTGCACTCGGTATTATTAAACCTACAGAAAGAATTCTTTTGCTTTATTTATTTTCGTATTGATTTGGTAAAGTTTAGGTCATTTTGACTTCCTTAATTGGCATTATTTTGTCCATTGGCCATCCAGCTCTATAGATATCATCAAAAAACCAAGTCATTTTAAAATAGAGGCTATTTTATATTAGTGCTTCTGTTAGTAGAGACATCCTATTCAATTTTGCAATACTGTTTTGACCTGACAGAGAGAAAGAACATGAGACGAACCAGGAAGCAACTTTTGGAGAGACATGGCTCTTTTTTGGATGTCGCCACAAAGACAAAGACTTTCTTTTCAGGTGAGTGTATTCACAAATTTCTTAATCTGTTGTCTATCTTATTTTCCAGAATAAACTTCAAAACAGCCTTAAAGGGACAGTTCACCCAAAAATGAAAATTCTGTCATTGATTACTCACCCTCGTGTCGTTTCAAACCTGTAAGACTTTCATTTATCTTCGAAACACAAAGAAGATCTTTTGTCAAAGTGGTAGTTGCGTAGCTGTGGGACAGAAAGCTCTCAGATTTCATCAAAAAGATCTTCATTTGTGTTCTGAAGATGAACGAAAGTCGTAAGTGTTTGAACGACATGAGGGTCGTAATAGTAATTAATGACAGAATTTTCAGTTTTATGTGAACTAACCCTTTAAAAAGATATCAATGTACTTGAAGCAATTGTGTTTAATATTAGAGTGGTGTTCAAAAAATCTTGAACTTAATTTTTACCCTATTGCCAACTGATATTTTGTTAGTTATATCCTAAAGATAAAAAAAAAAAAAAAATAATAGGCTAAGAAAAGTACATTTCATTTTAAGATATTCTCTAAAAAGCAGTATTTTCTGATGCAGTTTTGTTTCCTAGGTAAAAGTTATTTTGTTTTATGAATGTGTAGATATTTTTCACTGGAAAACAAGTAAAAAATGAAGATTTAGAAAATGAATTGCAGCGCAGACAGACACGCACAACAATTCTTCCACCCTGCCCCCTTTGCAACCTGAGAGTATTTTTCACTCGATATGCCAGCTTTACACAGGCTCTTGGCGTCTTGTCTCTTCTTGGTTGCTATCAGCCAGAGGCTCCTGTTGTACTGTCCTTGAGAGTAATGATTGGGAAAGCAATGAAATTAAAGTGCTCCCTCTGAGAGTATGGGCCATATGATACGAGACATTATATAAGATGATTGGGGTCTGGCTGTCCCATAGGCACACAGTCATAATTCACACGCAAGGTCCTGAGTAATGACATTGGTGCCTGGATTGGTGAGTATTAAGTGTGTGTTGTGACCGAGGGGCGGCACACAGCGTTGTATCCGTGCTTGGCTCTACTTGACACAAGCTAATAAAAACAAGATTCAAAGTCAAGGTCCTGACACGCCATTTCAATCTATCTTTGCCTCCACTGGTCCTGAACATCAAAGGATTGTTTAACATTTCTTATTCACGTTTGTCCGCACTCTGGTTTCATTTATCATTTTTCCCCCCTCTGCATTGATTAAGTCAATCAATATAATGAGTTTTGTGTTGTTCAGTGTAACACCCTCATTGTCTTCTATGCTTTAATGAGCAAAGTAGAAAGTGCCAGTGGCATTTGAGATGAGAAAGTGACTGAACCTGGCTTGCAAAACTCAGTACTCACTGAAACACAAAAAGCAAACAGGCTGGCCATCAGGCAGTCTGCTAAAGAAAACAAGGCGTCTGCAATCAATTCTAATCAAACATGATACTTATGAGTGTTAAAAGGGTGAAATCAGCTTCAATCATTGTTGTTGAAACAAAGAACACTTGTCTTAGCCCCTCCATCACCAATGAGTCTCTTTGTTTTTATGGATTTGGATTACATGAGGAGGGGTAGCGGGTGGCTACGGCTAAGGATCACTCAAGTCTGTTTTTAAAAAAACAACAGCAAAAACATTCAATATCTGTGACCAGAGAGTCAGCTCGCCTGGACCAGTCTAGATGGATGTGGCTCCCAGATGGACCCCATAAGCAATGCATATGCTTTTAAAAACCTTAAAAAAAAAACAAAGCCATGAAGCATGTACAATAAAAATACCTGATTGTTAATGACAAGTAGTTTCATAATTTAGATGGTGAATTCTTGGCTTTGCTTAGTTAACCTGCAGTAATCATATAGTTTGTATTGTCGGGTTTTCTTACAGAATATATATAAATGTATACAAAGATTTCTATTAAAAAAAATGTTCATTTGAACTTTCTATTCATCAAAGAATCCTGATAAAAAGTATTGTGTATTACTGTTTCTACAAAAATATTAAACCGCACAACTTAACTGAATGTGGAATGTGCTTTTACTTTTCCAAGTCACTGAAGTCAAGATTTTCTTTAGAAGCTTTAAAAAAAGATGTTCTTTTGCATTCAGATCTTTGGAAACTCTGTTTAAGTGGTGATATTTAGAGTACGTGCCAATACTCAGGTTTTTGTGATAATTTAAACATGGCTATTTTTCAGATGTGTGCAAACGCTTGCTTCATCCATCTGTTTAAATTTCACTCAATCATCCTCCTTTTCTCTTTAGCTTTGTTGGAAATCTATATCGGATACCTGAAAAGTTGTTCAGCTATTTTTTGCTATAGTTCACCCCAAAATTTACCCCCCAAGTTCAACTGGCTGACTCGATGATCTGGTTATGTGGTTATGACTTGGTAAATTAAGAAGACTTGGTAGTGCACGAGTCCACATTTATTATACTTTTATGGTGCTTCTGAGTTCTTTTTGAAGCTTAAAGGCTCCAGTCCCCATTTATTGTAATTAAATGGAAACAATTGACCAGTACAAAATTTCTCCTTTTGTGTAGAGCGAGTAAATAAAAGAACAGTTCATCCAAAAATGAATATTGTGTCATTAAGGCAATTATAAAAATCAAAAGTGCCTGGCTTTGGCAATTGAACATTGGAGGTAACAGACAAGCAGAGCAATCAATTGGAAAAGAGGCTCAAACCTTGAGCTTGACCCTGTCCGTTTACTTCACATTTTTCCATCTCTCATTTTGGTTGAAATAGCACCCAAACATTTATTCAGAGCTGAAATAAAAGCTGTTACAATAACGATTTACAACAGAAGCCTTGAGGTTTTATAAACTTTCTTGCCAGATGGATGAGGGAGATGAAAAGTTGAGTTTCAAACGCAACACACTAATGAGCTCCATTGTTGTTACTTAACCCCTGCAAAATCTGAGAGAATCTAATTTGCCATTTGTATGTTTTAATGCACAAGTTTAGCTTAACCACCGGCGCAAAACAACCACTGACTAAATAACAGTGAAACACAGTAATATGCACATTACTGCTTTTTTTCCAGAGAGGAGTTGGAGAGATTTGCGCATAATGGAACCCTGAGCCATCTGATCGTGTGCTTCTCCAGAGATGAGCCCGATGCAGCGGGAACCGTTAACAGACCAACATATGTCCAGCATAACTTGCTTCTCCATGCTAAAAATGTTGCCAGCATCCTTCTTAAAGACAAAGGCTGTCTTTATGTCTGTGGGTGAGTACAAAATACCATGGTTTACCATTTATTATTGTGGACTGCAACATTTTGTTCACCAGGAATTAAATAATATCTCACGATTTTACAGGGATGCTAAGAACATGGCAAAAGATGTGAATGACACACTACTGGAGATCATAGGAAATGAACTTCAACTCGATAAACTGGATGCTATGAAGATAGTAGCAGGACTTCGTGAGGAGAAGCGATATCTACAGGACATCTGGAGCTAAGAAAGAACACACAGGTCAGGTTGATTGGGACACTTTCCCCAGTCATCTTAATGGCAAAAAGTGTCCCAATCAACCTGAATTCACCCTATAGTACACAAACAAATGGCATCTTATTCACAGACAAATGTGGAAGCTCCTTTTTGGCCGTTTCAATTCAAATATGCACCTCATTGAGTGATAGCTGAACTCATTAACAAACTGCTTTTCAACTGGCTTAAGTATCAAGGCTTTTAGAGAATAATCTGAGGGTGCGGTGAAACGCTTCGATTAGATGGGTTTGGTCAAAACGGTTTAACTGTGCCTTTTATGCAATTAATAAAGAGGATCCCCGCATAACCGTTTCATTCTTTGAGGACCATTTGTGTTGGGTTTAGATACAGCTCAGGTAAAATATGCATAATGCATCAGACTCAGAAGACAGGAGGACGCTAGACACGAGAAACCAAAACATGACAGACTGGATGGGAAAA